>JAHYIQ010000001.1:29857500-31117500 GCA_030673865.1 Melipona bicolor
TAGCATCGTTTCGTAAATAAAATGACACGGCATTGGAAATAATTCAAATGGTAATTAACGCGAAATTTCATTGATTATATCTTTCTAACGTTTAAATCAGGACTTGAATGAAACTATTGAAATTTTTAATTAGTTCTGATATTTCCTACTTTTAAGTTTTCTGTTTTAGGAAAACAGTTTTATATTCCATATATATATGCATAGATAGAAAACTTGTATTCTTTTCGAAAGTAAGAAAAAGTTCTAGTTGAATAGAAACAGATACTCTGCTTTAAAAAAGTTAAATTTTTTCAAATAAATTTACCATTAAGTGTTACATAGGTAATTTGAGGTTGAAACCTTGAATGCATAAAAACCCCGACTTACATACTCATCTATATTTATCCCGTTTTCAATTCCTCAAGTAATGCTAATTGCAAGCGAAAAAGAGTATAAACTTTTATATTTTACTTTAAAATATCTGTTAAGAAATAAATATTCCTTTAGAACGTTTTAATCAAATACAAAATAACTGTTAAAATTGAACTTTTATAACAGAATCAAGATTTTAATGTAAAAGTTAATTCAAGAAAAAATAATTTAGAAATTAAAAGTTACCAAATAACTTATATTTATAAAAGTTGAAATTCAAGCCCTGGTTTAAATTTAAAGCAATCATCAATCAGTGCACTGCAGGTTTGCTAGTATAATATACAAGAGTTAACGACACATAGTTTCAATCTCTGGAAAAATAATATCCTCCGCCATTTTCTGAACTTTCGTAGGAAGCAATAAAAAGTCTAGTTTGCGAATTATTTCGAACTGTATGAGTTGTCGAGTGTCAGTTGACTCAGAAATTTCTTCTTCTGACATCGTTGTTGTAGACTCTAGGCGTCTGTTCAGATACTATACTATTATATATCGCATCGTGCAACAGCAGATTACTTTCGTTACAATTATCAGCAAATTATAAAAAGAGAAAGTCCGAGCTGTTGCCTAGATTTAAGTACAATATCTCCTCAAAAGGGAGACAAAGGGAGTGCAAAGGGTTAAGTATAAATACCAAGTATAAATATTAAATTTGATAAAATACAGTAAAATATAGGTGAAAGAAATAACAATGAAAAAACACGAGAATCCTTGAAATTTTCTTTCGCAACAATAAACAAACATTAAAAGAACAAAATTTTCAATCTGAATGGATTGGTTAAGGACAATAAAAATAAAATGAAATTTTACGTGTGTATAATGCTACGAATTAAAAAGAAAAATAAATGTTCATACGTGCATCGCACTGTTGTTATAACAGCGATTTATCGCGAATCGAGAAATTTTCAGTTTATTGCAGCCGCAGGATGTCGGGTTTACGAAAATTAATGGCGGGCCGAGTCATCCGGTTGGAAGATGAAACAGAGGGTGGTGATGAAGGCAACGGACTAGACGCTCGAATGCTCGTACATTCGACCTCTGAACTATCTCCCCCGACCGAAGTAGAAGAAAGCAGGAAGATCCGGGGGTCAGAGGGCGGACGTTGTTACTCGTTCTCGCTGTTTTCCTTTTATTTAGGCGAAACTCAGCTAGCCAAATGACTATGGCTATGCGTTTCCGCTCGTTTCGAAAACCACATTTTTCGAGCGGACGTGAAATTACTCGATCATACGAGCACACGATCTCAACATCACTTTCCCGAATGCCTCGCGTACAACTATGTTCCAAATATTCATCACTTTCTTCCTGGATATCGATACGGCGTCCAATTTTCCGGTCTGCGCGCCGTATCTTTCTTTTCTCTCTCTCTCCTTAAAAGAAGGCACTCTGGCGTGGAATATTTAACAGCGAAAAGAAAATTCGAATTAACATACCTCGAGACATTTCCGATTTTTCATTCGTACATCGAAACGTTCGAACTTTCAGACACTCGAGTTTAAATTTTCTCAAGTTTAAAAGTTTACAAATGTGTAAGCTCTCGAGTGTTCGAACTTTTAATTTCTTTGACTCGATCTCTTAATTTTTACATTCTTAGGACATCGAATGTCTTCGAGGTTTTGCGTTCCAAACTTCGCAAAATTTCCAACTTTTAAATTGCCAAGCTCTCGACATTCAAATCCTGAAACTCTCGAATTTTTCTCAGATTATCTGGCTCAAAATTTCCCAAACGATCAAATTCATCGTTTCTTGTTTTTTCCTTTTTTTTTTTTTTTTTTAATTGTAAAATCCAAACTTTCAACTTTAAGCTGCCGGATTCAAATTTAATACTCTGCCATGGGAACGAGGGATACGCGGTAATTTCCTATGACGAGAGTTAAATTCAATTAGAAGGTTTCCTCGTCGAGCGATAAAGAGAGAAATAGGGTGGAGCTTTAAAGGCGAAGTAATTAGGAGGCACGTGAGCGCATCAGGCACGCAGGCAAGCAATTCCACGGTCAACGAGCTGTCCTTGATGCTGGCAAGACAACGATCGCTCAGGAGGAGCACACCTGTGTGCTCGAGGAATCCTAGATTTCCCGAAGGATTTGCAGTCGAGAGACGGAAACGGGTGTCATCCTTACGGGCTTCCCTTATTTTCATAACGCGAATACTTTCCGCCCGAATGCCCGGATTCAATTTGAGCTTCGATCTATCCCAGTGGCCAACTTTTCTATATATCGCCGAGACCTCCAAAAATTTCCAAACTTTATCGGGAGAATTGTATTAAATATTGGAATCGTCTGTGGGGAGCGCCTTTAAGAGGATCAGTTTATTCTCTTGCTCGGCGAGAGAAATTAAAACGATCAGTTTTATGGATCGATTAATCTGTGTTAACACAGCTGCTCGCGAAAGTGTTAATGGGAATTTTTATGAGTATACTATATGAGCTGTGTAAAATATCTTAGTAGAGAGTACTATGTATATATATCGATCAAATTTGGAAGAAATTTAGAAATATACAAATTGCTTCTTCATTCTAAACAACTTTGAAAGTATGTTTCTACAGAACAATTTTTTGTACAAAAGTATGATGCTGAGACAGTGATTAAAAATTAACGATTAATTTAAGCATCTATTACAACTGAAATAAAGTAATAAGATCATGAATAATGTTTTACAGAATTTATGTTTACACAATACATTTATATAATTTAAACTCATTTACTTGTACAATACATGTATATCAATACATGTGTATCTTCCATAAATATCTTGTAATTTTCATACATATATCTCTAAATTACTTTCAAATTTGATCACCATAATTATGATACTTGCATCTCGCTACAGCGTTGATATAATTTCGAAATGTTTTGTACAACAGACATAACACAGATAACGTTCGAATACCGAGAGACACTGTACCTAATGGATTGCGCAAATGAAGTCGTTGTCACGCCATCGATCGATCGTACTTCAAACTGAATATATTTCGTACGTTCGATAATTTAATATCGAAAGCTTTGCTACGAAGCGGAATTCTATCGATGGAGACTATTTGGGGGGGCGTTGAATGAAACGTTGAGCGTTTCGCGTTTGAACTTCGTTCAGGGCACGCCCGCCCTAAATCTTTGAGTACCGTACTCGATTTTATGCTGATTACCTCGTATACCTTGTTATTACCCGCAGCTGTGCGTGCGAATTATCAATATTTCCCCAATATTGCGACAATTTCGACAAAAGCAGAAATTCGAGGATTCAAGCGAATAAGTCTCAACCCACTGTGAGTCGTTATTATAAAAAAATCCAATGAAATAAATTTTTCTTTGATTTAGTTTTTACGAAATCATCTTTGCTATTTTCGAGTACAGCAGCGATCAGTGAAATATTGACTGCAATCGAAAAAAATCAATTACGAACGTGAACAATTAAAAAATACAAAAGAGGGAAATTTTTTAACACTCTTTCGTTGAATGAAATTTTGCTTATTAAGGCCAATCAGATAGTTAACAATTAGTACTTGTAATACTGTTACGTGCTCTGCGTGAAACCATCAACACGTTCTGTAACATGTTCAATTAGTTCAATATCGAACAAGTTAATTCAGCACGATTAATTCAACCATCAGCATTTACAACAAATTCAATTTCACTATTTTTGTTACTCCTAAATGATGAATTTATCACCTGCATTTATCTTCCATTTATAAAACACATTTATTAAGTAAACAGAATTATCATAAATGTATACGACGAAGCTAAATAATTACAAGAGTACTGAATATCAATTAAAACAAGTATATGTTGTTACAACTAATAGCGAATATTAAGACTAGAAAACAACCAGTCTTTGATATTATCAAAATATTTCAATTTATTTCATAAATCATTTTAATAATAACAATTAAAATGAATATTAATCTCGACGAAAATATCCCCGTCTTTTGAGCAACTGCGGAAAAAGAAAATCTGAAATCCATTCTAATGTTAATGCTACATTAATTTGTGACGAGAAAGTGTAACTTTGTAGTTTCAGAAGGAACAAAAGATAAAACAAATATATACCTAAGCAGTCGATGTTAAATTCAATGGATAAACTTTGCGAACTTGAAATTTGTCGCGTAAAATATAAAAAAGAGGGAGGATAGCGGAAGTTCAAAGGTGAGGCCGGAACAGGGGAAACCTACTGGCACATAGTGCGATCTTGTGTTAGGCTACCGCATTCATAAATTAGTTAGAACTCGGAGGAGAGCCGCCGTCCGGGCGTGATTCGATTAAGCCAGTGGTTCACGTTTGAAATACCTCCTGATCCAAAGTTTAACGACAGACATGATATTCTATCGACGAGTTATCAAGATCGATGATCTATTAGCGCGAGTGTCGTTCCCCGCGATATCGTCTCTTCTCTTGGGGGGCCATCTCGCGCGACGGATCGTCGCTTTATTAATTCACGTCGAGTACTTTGCCTCGCTTACAGCGACACTACAGATTACGTGTATCGTCAACTATTTGTTCGCGCGAGGCCAAGCCGCGTTCGAAGCTGACAGAGGCACCGGGCAACGCTTAATAATAATTAACCGTTACCTGTATTTTACAGTTGGCGAAGTTTCTCGGACATCGAGTTGGCAAGTTGAAACGCTCGAATCGCGGCGTTCGACGTTTCGCATAACGCTGTCAAAACCATCGATATAACTTGCTCCCGCTATATTAGAGACCCGGAGTTTAAGGGTTCGAAACTTTCGACGAATTGACTGTTAAAAGCTACTTTCTCCGCGATCTCGATGATTTTCGAACGCGTTCTAGGAAAATTTTAGACACTTTGGACTACGTTTCCCAACGTTGCGTACAACTGGCAGAATTCACTGCGAATATCTTGAAAAGTAGGAAAGAAGATCATAGGAAAATATCAAAATATCGATACAATGTATCCAAAAATTATAAAAGTCGGAGAGAAAGTACCTTTTCCGACTGATTTTCGCGAAAATGACCATTGCTGATGTTTAAATTTATTATTAAAAAAAATTAATTGCAGTGAATATTTATTACTGAAAAAAAAAAAAAACTAAAGCGAAGGAAAACGTTTTAACTGTAGGTAACTGTAGATTAATACTTTATTAAAACTGGGCACTATTGAAATAAAATAAAGTTTTATTCAAATAATTATTCAAACAAAATTTGTACTGATAATGTTGACAAGTAAATTATTTTATTATCTGTTACTAATTTTATTCAAATAAAATTTCTATTTTACCTGTTGTTTGTTCTATTATTTTATCTCAGATTGTTTTTGGTTAAAACACAATGTATTTAAAAACTAAATTATTTCGTTATTTGTAACTTTTTAACGTAATGGTGTCATTTATTTTTATTCTTATGCAACGTCATTTTTCATATCTCGTTTGATCATTTGTTTATTATAAATTGTGATTAAAAATTAAAATAATTTTGTCTTTCTGCGTAGCTCGTAATTCGATCCTGGGAATAATAACACGCGGGACCTGGAAATTTTTACTTGAGCTTCCAAATGCTATAAAACAACGAATAAAAGCGAAACTACAAGTGGAATAATGAAAAATAAAAAATAGAACAAATGCACCGAGATAAACTACATTTCACGAGTTGCATGCATTTACGCCATGAACAAGAAAATATTTACGTGATTTCTGCATAAATCTATGATTCGATCTCTGCTCTGATTATTTTCATAGCCTCATAAATAAAACATTCTTCGAGCGTATAAAAAATACGAATATAAATTCTTTTCCACAAAATTGGAAACATAGATCTGTATGTAGCTGTAAGGGAAAATGCCGCGTGTCGCAATTGAAAAAAATTTGCGTTTATACACCGATCGAACTGTAAAATATAGGATTTACGTATTTACGAAGGAGAATATGCACGAAAACAAAATTTATAGGATCGAAAAAATTATTATTCGGCCAAATTTAATCGAAATTCAATAAGAGGACTTGTGGACTTTAAATGGTTTAAATCTTCAAAGTGAAACCATGCGACAGCTATAGATACAGTTTTTACTTTATTCGCACAAATTTTAATGAAGCCAATTTGATTACAGAGTTTTGTTAATAAGCTGTCAAAAATTGATTTTATCCCAAATAAATGTTAAAAAATCTTCTGATGGACGAAATTTGAGCAATTTATCCTACAAATAAGGATAACATTTAGACAATTTAGACATTTTCATAATTTTTATCGGTTTTTAAATTGTATTAACAATAATAATTAGATAACGACAAAAATTTTAATAATAATAATTTTTATTGTTTCAAATGGCGAGTAAACTTCAGTATTGTCGAAATTCAGACAGAGATTACACAGGAATCAATGCGTCATCCTCGAGACGTTAAATTATTATAAAACTTATTCTCCATGTTCCTGCACTCGCGACACGCCGAAAGTTATCCAATGATACAGAAATTCAATAAAACGGGTCACAGGGTAACTTGATTCCGATTCGCACAAAGGGTAAAATTCGCTCGAATGTCTTTTAATGAAGTTTTTTGCCAATTGATTCGCCGGGACGAATCGCCATTACAGACGACGAGTAAATCGAGCGTGCGTACATACATAGTACGTGTCGCACGACGACAGCTACATTTTTACGATCAGAGATACATAAATCGCAATCTCATCTACGGTACGCACGAGCAGACTCAAATCGCCCGGAGGGAATATATTACGGGGAATTTTCCGAATCCTCTAATGGACTTCCATCATACCTTGAACATGAATCAATAACCGGACGGGGCGGATGCGCGGGAATTTTCTCCTAATGAAGCTTTTAATATTTCGCGCAATCTCGAAATAATTGACTTTATCGCGCTCGTGTCCTTTGTATTCGTATTGTGTCACAAATATGACGGTTTCCGGCCTTCGCCTCAGGGTGGTCTCATGTTTGACACTGAATTAACCCTTAAGTAGGTATAATAATTTATATTGTATTACGCGTACCGCAAAAAATCGAGGCATTCAACGTTGTCGGTAATGAAATTAAATTAAATTCCGAATGAAATTAAATTGAAAATTCCGAAAAGTTTTTAGATTATAAACTCTCGGTGTTCAATGACGAGAGTTAGGGATCAGTCTTTTCAAATTTTTTGTTATACTCTCATGTTGTTTTTCTTCTTTCAATACTTTTTCAACGCTATTGTTCTTTTATGCTTTTATACTGTTTTTTACTTTTTATACTTTTAGATATTTCTATTTTGTACTTTTCTGTTCTGTTCTATCGAGTGAATTGTCCAAATATGAAATACCATAGTATAAAAGAACCGTGACGTTGCTATTGATTGGCGATGGATAAAATCGGTTTACGTTCGTTATTCATTTCAACTAGGGCACGCGCAGAAATTATAAAGAAAAAGAGATTGAAAAAGAGTTGCCAAACCTGGCCAAGTTTGTACAATTATCAGGAAAATTATTAATTTCTATCTCGTTAATGCAAACTACCATCATATACTATCTTGATGCTATTTCAGAATTTGACTTATCTTTTCAATGTTGGAGATCATATGTTAGATACTATAAAAAAAGTACATAATCTTCAAAAAAATATTGGAGACATAAAAAAAAAATACGTCAAAAAAGAAATTTTGTACACACGATATTTCCTTCCTGAAATAATTCAAACACTCTCTATCTCACTCTTTCATTAATTTGTGCTTCTTTATAGATAATTTTTTTCTCTTTGCGATATTTCATTTATATAAAATACATGGATTTATCTGGAATATTAAAACACAAAGTGTTTAAAAACTACGTGCGTATTTATATTTTAACAATATCTACTGAAACACAATATTCACTTTGGATCATAGATTCAAGGAGAATAGCAGGCTACAAGATAAAGGAGACGTCCAGGTGCTCGGTTTTAGATAGGATATCCCGTACAATAATTAATATCACGTTACTCGCATTTAATATGGTACGTTTCTATATTTTAGATTTATATTGATAAATTTATATATACAATGCCAACATAAATTCTTCCTTTCATCAGGAGGAATTAAATATCTTTCATTTGGGTTCAAACGAACCCTGGCCGAAGGTTTAAATCGCAACACGCCCGGCGAAATTACCGGGGAACGATTCGTGTCGGACGAGGCGTGAAACTACACGGCGAAAGAAAGAGACGAGAGCGAAACGTGACAAGTGCCGGGCAAAAGGATAAGAATCTGAGGGAGATAAGAGATCCGGTGGAGAACGAGTGTGGCACTCTTCGCGGGCCGTGAGAAATATGAAATCTCGCAATGTCGCCTGCCAACAAGAGTCACGTCTAACTTGCCGGAAGCTTTCCCCTACCTTACCGAAACTTGTTCTCCACGACCGCGTTGTAAATTCATGACACAGCCGGCTATGCGTCTTAGCGACGAATTTCAAATTTGATTGAAAATCCTGATAGAAGATCTGTCGGAAAACATAGATAGCGGAAAGCGCCGATGAAACACTATTTACCGAAATCAATGAAGCGAAAGAAAAAGCGCTTAACATAATACTTTATTATTGACGATCGTTCGGCAGCTACGTTTATACAGTGACTTTTATCACTGAAAGTGATTTTAGCGGGGGTAACCCAGAAAAGCTTCTTCGGGTGCAACGCTAATGCAACGAAAATTAGCGATTGGTTGATTTGGGTCACGTGATTCGTGAGGGGCGTGGGGTAGACCTCGAGCAGGAGTGGATCGCGCCTGTAATTTGTTTTGTATCGATTCAAATGTTTGCATGTCAATAAAATTTTATGGCAAAAAAGTCGTTTTCATTTCCTAGTCAGAACAGTTGCTTCTGGGCCTTTCAGTGAGACGAATCGTACTGGGATACAAGTCGTACAGTTTTTATTATTGACGATCGTTCGGCAGCTACGTTTATACAGTGACCTTTTTTGATGCTGTATATCTTTTTCGTAACAAAATACAATGCATTCAAACACTCGTAGGAACTTTTTATGCGTGTTATTAAGTTTATTACGTGTTATGTATGTAACCTGTTGCAAGGTTCACTTTAGAGTATAGACTTATTGTCAGCGAAGTCCAAAAGAAGTTTAAAAATATAGAAATTATATTTGATACAAGTATACATTTTGTAAATGTTACATATACCTCTACGTAAATAGAAGTTGTGCAAATTTTAATAATAGAATATAAAATTTTGAAAATTAATTAACTGTGTCATAATTATATTGATCAAGTTTGAAATAATTTATAAATATATGTATTAGAAACTACGAGATATTTGATACAAGTATATATATTTCATGACAATCGCAAAAGTACCTAAACAATCAACATTCCTAAATATTTTGATATTATATGCTGCTCATTCTATATACTAATCTTTTAGTAAATATATTTTTACAATAAATATCGTGGAACTTTTATATATAACACATGATGAATTAGTTTCTGAGAATTTTTTTATTTGTAACAAATGTTACAAATTAGTTTGTGTTCTTTTTTTGATTCGACTATAATCACTTTAATTTCTTTTACAAATCATCTATTTCCTTATGTGCTTTAATATTTTTTAAATGTCCAGAATTTTACAAAATAATGTGCAATATTAGTTTCTTTCCTCCGAGATTTGCTCTGATTAATCGAAAAAAATACATACACACATCAAAAGTCATGTTTTACTATTCTGTTAATTTGCTAGAATATTTTATTAAAAGTTTATGTTTTTATTTAATTCATTTATTTAATCCCAAGCCAGATTTCCAATGCAGATTCCAGCTATCATACATTGCTAGAATTGGGACGTGTGCGCTTAGTAATAAACTCAACTATTATTCAATAACACTCGCCATTAAATATTCATTGTACGCAATCATTCGTTGCCAGAGGATTAAGCAACAATCTGTGTAATACTAATTTCAGGCGCGTAGTCTGAACGTTTCGGTTTAGTAAACGCGACATAAAACTGCCAAACGGAAGAAGAGAGGGAGATTTTTGTAAATTTCTCTAAAGCTTCGTTACAATCCGATCCGACGACAAAGACAAAGAAAACGCTTGATAAAAAATAATAATTGCCGGCGATCGTTTCGCAGCAATGCTCGGAACATGAAGCTCGAACGGAGTTTTACAGTCAATTTCCTTGCCCACTTTATATTTTCTCGTACGTGCGTACCCACACCCCCGCGCCAGTTCTGCCCGTCAGGGGAAAATCACCAAGGAAATGATCGTTAAATCACGGTGAGGCAGATTCTAACGACACGCCGTCCCCCCCGTGATAAAAGATCACAGTGGCAGCGCCGATATTTTACGAGCGCCGGAGAAAGAAGAAAATATCTCACGGTGTCGCGTGGGCGTTCGAGCTCTTTTTCCGCGCGGCGGAACGCTCGCGAATCCGCGAGGTACTCCGCCGACTCGCATTGCGTCAATCTCGCAAAAATGGATTTCAGATCAGATTTACACGCTCGGCTCGGTTAAAACCGAGCAATCAGACGAATGGGCTTCGCGGATGTCGATCATCGTTACTTCACAGATCAATTTTGTACGATTTTACCGGCCGCGATCCACGCGCGCTCATTACACGAAGATCGATAACGCGATTCTGATCGAGGCGATAAATCAATTTCCTTGGAGCGTGATTAATCGCGATGACAATGAGTCGCTCTTGGACTGTGATTAATCGCAATCTAACTTTCCTATCTGCGATTAAATGTATTCCAAGTTGATCCAACGACGGATTTTGAAAAGAACGGAAGGATATATTATATTACGTTGTTTAACCTCTCAACGTTCGAACCACCGACGATTAAAATATAAAAAATATAAAAATTTGTTTCAGAGAAATTGTCAATTCGTCTTAACAAATAACTATATCATTTAAGTGAATGAATTTGAGATTTCAAAGACGGACAATCTGCAAAAAATAATTTACACCAGACAATATAACTATGTACCAAAAAATATTTACATTGAATAAATAATAGTAGCAATAAATATCGTTTTGAATGAATATCAAAATATATGTTACAACGTAATTGTAATACTATAATATAATAATACATGTTACAATATAATAATAATACTATAATATATAATTATAGTGTTATAATTTATGTATATTGCGAGTGAAAAAATAATAAGAGAAAAATGTATATTTGAATCAATCGTGACCTACCACGATTCGAAGGCTTCGAATGACAATGAGTGATTCTTGAAATCTCTTAACAACGTGCGTAATCGAGACTGAATATTTTATAGATACCTTCCATCATTTTCAATCAACGCCAAAGATAATCTCCTTGCACGCTCGTCTGACCTATAAATAATCTTAATAATACTCGGAATGAATCGAACACGAATACACAAAGAGTCGTATTCGCGAAGATGAAGTTCCCAATGAGGCATCTGTTAATGAAGTTCCAAAGTTCGTGCAAAACATCATCGTCCCAGATCGAACAGTTCCGTTGTTTCCAGCATCGAGAAAAATTCCAAAGGAAGCGGCATTTTATTAATCGGCACGCCAGAATCGAGCCAAAGGTTTGCCAAAAATGGCGGAACTGTCTCATCCGCGTTGTTGCCAGAATCTTGCACTATATTAAACGCAAGGATTTAGTTTATCGATTACGGAGATGGAGGCTGTACATTTGATATGCATGCGGTTGTTCCGTTATCGAGCGACATCCAGGGAGAACTTCCAATTGCCATTGTAGTCAAATTACCGAACAAGCAGCTACACGCCAGAGAAAAGTTACACTTAGCTACTGCAATTCTGCTGGATATAGGATATTCTGACGCGTACGTGTACGTAGATTGAAATATCTCCTGAACGGTGTCTCGACGTGCGTAACTTGATACTTTTTAACAGAGAATGTCGAGCTGCATCAATCAAGTATAGATATCATTTAGATTAAATTGGAGAAAGTTTACAGATTATTTAAGAAAATTAAGCTGATTTTTGAATCTTCACTTAGAAAAAAAAAAATCATTGCTGCCACATTACAACTCCCTAACTTTAATAACTTTTATTAATAACGAAATTTATCTATATCTCTAAAAGCAATGGAAATATTCCGGTCTTCCCATTTAAACGGATCAATCAGCGTATATGTCATATCTCATACGTGTTAAATTAAATAAAAGTGTATTTATATTAATCATTCGATATCGCCCGTGTTCGTCCGTATGCGCAAATCGTTTAAATCAGTTTGATTTTTCGCCTGGTTTGACGCAAATAAAGCTACAATCAGTTAGAAAAATTTATAAGCATCAGCAAGGAATTTCAAATATTCGCGGAACATTTTATTCATTACATTTACTTTTGAACGTTTGATTAATCTATTAATTCAAATTATACAGAGTCTAACGAATCTAATGACTTTTCTTCGGAAAGAAAAAATTCTTTCGAGAAAAGAGGAAACACTACTATGAAATCTACTATACGCAATTACCAAGGATACATTAAGGACCAGCATTACGTTAATGAAACATTTCATTTGCGATTCTTTCCAATTTCTTTCTTAAATTTCTCGATGTTATTTAATATTACAATTTAATTAATATTTTCAACATTTATTTTTTAGTAATTTAATATTAATATTTCATATGAATTAATGTAATTACGGGTGCTTCATATTTTTTTCATCATCATGTCCTTCCATCTAGATTTTATGATTTCACAAACTTTCAAGAAAGTCATATATTTGAAAAAAGATATGATTAATTATTAGCTTGGTCTCCAATGGATTAAATTGCACGAAACGTGTTCTTATCATTGTAATTATAACCGGAATAAGTTTTATTCGTTTTAATGTACACACATTAATTGTATATACTGATATATCGTATTTCCGATCGATTTGTATGTTCGTAAGAAATATCTTAAAATTAATTTAAATTTAACTGAGAAATTAAATTTAAGTTAATTTAGGTTAAATTAAATTTAACTTTAAAATATCCGAAATACTTCTTTTCTTGTTTGAAATCTGTACACTGCTTGACGAATGTTCGTTTGCTAAACAAATTTCAGTCAACATCTCAATTTCGAAAATTTTATTGGTGATTATAAAAGTGGTTCTTTAGCCCAATATTTGGGGTGTAAAATATATTAAGATTCGTTAAAAAGATATTCCCGAAATTTACTCCATTGTACTCACAGATTCGTAGATAAAGTATATAATGCTCTCCATGTTCCTCCACTCATTTTCTGTAATTTTTATCACTGAAAGTGATTTTAACGAGGGTAACCCAGAAAATCGAGTTTCTTCAGGTGCAACACTGATGCAACGAAAATTAGCGATTGCTTGAATTAGGTCACGTGATTCACGAGGGGGCGTGGGGTAGATCTCGAGTAGGAGTAGCGTTGTCCGGTACTGAGCGATCGCGCCTGTAATTTATTTTGTATCGATTCAAATGTTTGCATATCAATAAAATTTTATGGCAAAAAAGTCGTCTTCATTTCCTAGTCAGAACAGTTGCTTCTGCTCTTTCAGTGAGACGAATCGTACTGGGGTACAGATCGTGCTGTTTTTCACTCTAATTGTAATTCTATTTTCACCCGTTAGCAAAGAATATTGTACGAGAAATCTATTTTGTACGACATATGTTACAAAATTGCAAATTAGCTATCCAAATATACATCTAGAATAAATATTTACTATTCGAATCGTAGAAATTAACAATCTAACTGTTGATCATCACAATTCCGAGCAACAGAAAGTGAATCGATATCTCACGATTGAGTGAAATTGACAAACGCACCGGAAGAATCGTAAAAGTCAAAATAAAAAGGGCAGCAGAATTGATTTGACGTGATCGTTTGTATTAAACTGATTGTGACTCGCGTTATAAGCGAATTCAACGATAATGATACACTTAATAAGAATTCACGATAAAACGAATTATTTTGTAATACAATTTTCTGCTTATACGTTTATCCGTTCGCGTTAAAACTCGTACGGCGAATGTAAAAACACCGGAAAGTAGGTTTTTCCGAGGAAGAGAGCACATTTCCGCGGAACGTTTCGGTTTTTATTCGTACATCTCGCGTTTGATAATAAAATCGGAGAGGAAACTGGGTCACTCGGAAAATCGTCGACTTGTCGTTGCTGGTCAGGGTCAGCTATTTACACAATACTTTGTGTAATCTCATAAGTATGCAAATAAGATCGAGACAGAGACGCCAGTAAACCGTTTTCCACTGATGGAACTTTTCACTTTGTCTGATACAGCAAACACGCATAAATACGAATAAAAATCCATTTTCATCTTCGCATGATCGTACCTTTCATTTCTGTGAGACGAGTGACATTTTGTTTCACCTACAGTCACTGAGATTAACGTTCGAATTTTTTAATATTTAGACAATATTTGAATTTGTTACATTTCCCAAAACAAAATTGTACAACAATGAACCTGGTATCATTTTAAAACTAGAAAAGTGTCTATACTTTCTCATCCGCTACGTGATGTAAAAACATCGTGTAAGATGTGAAGTCGGTGATGCATTTTGAAAGTAAAAGCTTCAAATTTTTAAAATGAACCAAAGTTGTTTTACAACAGTGTCGTCCGAATATTAACGCGAGTAACTGTATAAACTGTAGAAAATGATACTTTGTTCGAACGAGAAGTAGAATGATAACAACATAAACAAAGATACGTTACATGATAAAATGATAAAATATTTTATAAATTTTTATATATTTTCGCGTAATCTGTGCAATTTCTGTACTTTTGCAGTCTTGAATCTCCCTTTATGATTGTATAAAAGTCTACGGCAATTTACAGATTAGTTTCATTTTCAATCTCGTAATTATAATTCCCAAGTACATTCGTCACGTGAAAAAAGACACTGCTTTTCGCTGTGTAAACGACAACTGTAGGCGAAAACCAAGAAATATTCGTTTACTGCGCATTTACGTAAATTTAATTATAATTACGTAGTTATAGACATCACGATTGTTATAGACAGAATTTCAAGGGTATCCATAATTAAATATTTAATTAAATCTTTAATTTGAAAAAAAACATTATGAGCAATTATAAAATATGTTTGAAATAATTGTATAATAATTATGGATGACGAGAATTTTATTTTAATTACCAATAACAGATACAAATGGCCTGAATTTCAACAGTGAACTAATTTTATTAATTTTATCAAGGAATACTAAAGATTGATAGTAGTCAGATATAGTCCAAAGAGATAATGGTAACTAAAATAAAATTTAAATCATCTGTGATTAACAAAAAAAAAAAAAAGAAAAATTCAATCGTTGTATTGGTCATCGTTAATGGAGCAAATGGTAACCAAAGGAAATTTTAATCGTATAATTTTATAATGGCTATTTGTAACTGAGGCAATTTAAAATGTACATTGAATTTATTTCATTTTTTGAAATGAAGTTTCTTTGAGTTTTATTTATAATTGGTTTTCATTCCAGCAAAAGTTAAATTCTGCTAATGACTTTTCCAAGAATATTTAAAACTGTCTATTGTTTCGGATCTCTGCGTTATCACGTTAAAAACTGCCTGAATCTACGTACTTTTCATTATATAAATTAAAAATCTGTTATGCAGAAAAGTTCTCTGTTACATAAATCAAGTTACGTAATTATCTTAAAAATTATAATAATTTACGTAAATTTTTGTCTCATTCGAGACTTTGTTCGAATAGAGAAGCAGTGTCTTTCTTCTCGCCAATAATCAAATATTTTGCATTTTTTTATATTTTTGTACTTTCACATTTCCCTTAAACACTTAAAAATCGAAAAAACCCACAGGTTAATTCTGCTTTGTTACATTTGACAAGAAAGATCTACAATTTTTGCCACACGAATGACAAAATTTCACTGAAAACTAAAAATGTATTTTTTTACGACATAGGTTACACGATCACGTTCAAAATTACATATCAATCTACGTAAATCCTGTCCCGCGTAGAGGAAATTTGTCCAAACGAAAAAGTGGAGTGTCCTTTTCCTTCAGGAAGAATAGACTAACTAGCAAAAACACCTTCGGCGATGAAACACTCACGGTCTCGAAAGTTTTCGCATCTATTTAAGAAGAGGGAAGTAACTCGCTGTCGATGCGCATTGGTATAGATACGTATTTATTATTCAAGCGATAGAAGATTCTCCATCGCCCGGCTGTATTTCATGTTTCCACAGTTGGCTTTTCATGGTTCTGCCGTGCTTTCATTCGTCTCCCCCCTCCCCCCCAACTTTGAGTAACTTTCAATCCATGACAGCTATTGTACACGAATAATTCACGGTGATCATTTTTTTTCATGCGGCACGGTCGAGCAGGTTGCGCGAACTGAAAAACTGCACGACTTGTACTCCAGTACGATTCGTCTCACTGAAAGACCCAGAAGCAACTGTTCCGACTAGGAAATGAAGACGACATTTTTGCCATAAAATTTTATTGATATGCAAACATTTGAAATTACAGGCGCGATCGCTCAGTACCAGACAATGCCACTCCTACTCGAGGTCTACCTCACGCCCCCTCACGAATCACGTGACCCAAATCAACCAATCGCTAATTTTCGTTGCATTAGCGTTGCACCTGAAGAGGCCCGATTTTCTGGGTTATCCCCGCTAAAATCACTTTCAGTGATAATAATCATAATGCAAACATAGTATAAACTGGAAAAAGTCGCACCTCGGCCGATAGCGTAAATACATTTGATTCGAAAGCTTCGAAAAACGAGAGAGCATCGAAGAAATATTTATCACGCATTTCGTCCGAACTCTGTTATACATTTATTTCGCATGATATTCCGATTTTTCTCGCAGCAACCAAAAAAAAGCTACTCATATTATTTGCGTAAAAAACAACTGGACAATTGAAAGCTAGATATTTTTTTGATGTTTCGACAAATACGCGATTGACGAATATTCTTTGATGCTGTGAACTTCCTGTGTTTTTCGAGTTTCGTGATCATTTTAAAATAAATAGCTGGTGCTTCGTATAAAATCTGTACAAACACTCTCGATGTAAACACGCGCTCGAATCGTTTGATAATAATTAAAAAAAGTCACTCTGTAAAATCTTCAGCTACCTAATTATTGTTTACTTAATCTATTAATTACATGTGTTAAGATTAAGATGTGTTAACAATAACGTCAATAAACGTCGAGGAAAAATTTGCATAAAACACAGATAACATCAATAGTTTAAACATTTTATAAGTAAGTGTAATATATATTTATGTTTGAAAGTACGCAGAAACGTGTACCTAAAATTCATTCATCGATATGTTTCAGTTTTTTCTGCAGACATGATTTCTCAAAATATACCCACAGTTAAAGATAACTGAAGAGATTTAAGTTGCATTTTGTGTAAGTTAGAAGCAGTAATTTAGAAATGTCCAAATATTTGTCGATAGTGTATCTGCAACCCACAGACACACGTAGCTTCTTATTTCAGATCCTATTTCAGTATCAATTACGAGATGAAAACAGCTTAATAAGATTAACAATCTTTGAATGATTAATGATTAACAATCTTCTATTAAATGTAAAAGATTGTTAGTCATTGTTTGAAAGAATGAATAAAACTGTCGATGAAAAAAACACAGTGTAACAGGGCTATGCGTTTACATTGATCCGTAGTAATTATTTTTACACAGAGTATATATAGTGACACGAAAACATGATTCACGAACAAATAATTACTACAAAAGAAACATGAAGGTATACGCATCGTGTGTGTCACGTAAAATATCTTGAAATTTCATTAACGGTATAACGACAAAAAACTATTTATCCCTGGCAAAAAGTAATTTCTCGATCGAAAGTAAATAACATTTTAAAAGTATTTAAAAACAACTCAATTAAAACAACAGAACAGGTATTTTATACTTCAAAGATTTCAATCGTATTAAACACGCATGAATATTTCGATGAAAACTTTCTGTTGAGATTCTGTATTATCGAATATTAATATTAATAATAATTATCACGTCGTGATTAAGTTTAAATTAACTGTATATAAGAATTTTATGTACAGCACGAATAAATTTATTCATAGCGGACAATAAATATTAAAAACAGCTTCACTGTGAGAATATTGAAATTCATCGAAAAATATAATGAATAATCACTGCTTATATATTTCTGTAATTTTTGCGAAAATATGTATCTCGTGTCAAATTATTTGCATACTGTCTCAAATTTGACCAACATGATTAATTAAATTTCGAAACATTTTACACAACGCAAATAATGTATTCATAAAGAGTTTCTACAGAAGAATAATTTGAATGTCTTTTTATTCAAAAAAGTGTTGCGCATTTAAAGTGTAATATTTTGAGATTTCACCAACACAGGGGTGAAAAGTCGACCATTGTGAGTGAACAATGTTTAGCATGATGACAAGCAGTATTATTATCGCCGAGGTACCGTACCGTAATTTTAAAATATCCTCACAAATGAAAATCGCAAGGAGTCAAGTCTGGGAAACGTGCAGGCCAGGAAATTGAATCTCCTCTACCAATTCACCGATTGTTATTGCTATCTGCAGAATGCTTCTAGCAATAACGTTGATGTAGCAAAGGAAATAAAAGATAACTTTCCTTGCCAGATGAAATTTAAAATATATTTGAAGATCTCAGTGTCTCGACGAGTGTTCGTCGCTTGAATAAATTTGCACGATTCGTCTATTCCTTTCCACGGATTTTCTTTACGTAGACATATATGGCTGACGAGTTTCGTGATCATTTTAAAATAAATAGCTGGCGCTTCGTGTAAAATCTGTATACACACGCTCGAATCGTTTGATAATAATTAAAAGTCACTCTGTAAAATCTTCAGCTACCTAATTATTTTTTTTACTTACTCTTTTATATAAAAATCTATTAATTACATGTGTTAAGAAAGAATAAATTTGCACGATTCGTCTATTTCTTTACTTACGTAGACATATGGCTGACAATTCGGTTATTAACAAAGTAAGAGAAAAACATAGCCAAGGAGGAAAAAGATAACTCTCACTTTAAGTTTAGCAAAGAAATTAAAAGTTGGCGATCTAAATTTTAGAAAATTTTTCATCCTTGGTATTGAAAATTACTCACTCTGTTCTCTCGTTAGTCGACAAAATTTTACACACATGTGGAAACTTTCAATGTTTATAGAAAAATACGTATTTTAAACGTTCTGTTAAAAACTAATGATATTTCTCATATTCGTTGTAAAATTGATGTTCCATTATGGTAAAAAATTGATAGTCGGTTGGAATATTAGTCTTGTAAGTGATCGTGATGTATATTGCCAGTATAAAGAAAAAATAAAAAGCAGAAAAAGCGTTGGGAAAAAATGACAGAAGACGGATCGTCGATTATTCTTTGGTCGTTCATCTACGCTCTTGTTCGAAAGTTTTTTAATTTTCATTTTCATTTTAATTTCAACTATAACTTTAATTATAATTAAAGTTCGTACAGTAGTAGTTGCAATTATTTATTTATACAGGATAAAATCCCTTTGATACAAAAATGTGTAACGTTCGGAACAAAAATTGCAGAGTAAACAAAAGTGAACGGAATAAAAGTTGGCAGACGTAGAAAATCAGTAAGTCGAGTTAAATACGAGAAAAAAATTAATATATGAAATTAAATTTTACTCTTAATATTTGGTATTTACATGTTTTACCTTTATTTTATTTTTAGTTTCGAAACAAATGTGGAACTTGTCCCAAAATGTTCCAAGCACGTGAAATTTCATTGTACGTGTGAGTTTTTATTAAAAGATCATAAACAATAAGAAGAATCACTGGATACTTATTATAAATGTATTCAATTGCACATCTATTAATCAGATGTGTACTATTAATTGTACAATTATACAAGGCAACTAACTTGACCATTTCAAACACTTTCGTGAAAAAAAATGTTCCGCGTCATATAACTGATGACGCACGTGATATTTTTTTTTTAGCAAAAACTATGTCAAAATGGTAGAAATAAATTAAAATTAACTTTGTCTCGAATCTTGGTACTCAACGTCAGAAAAACTTATCGCAAGTTAGTCGGTTCTTCACTAAATAATCTATCAAGCTTCTTCTAGCAAACCTATTGTTTATATAATATTGGTATTTAATAGCCAAATGCTATTCAAGTAAATCCCTCCGATGCTGTGTCCTTTTATTCAGAGCGACACTTTACTCTATTCCACTATTTCGTAAACAAATTTCCAATTACTGCGTAGAATATTATTTCACTTTTCGAAAAAGTTTCAAAACTACATTTATAATACTCGACCTAAGGGTTTCGCGCGGGAGTTATACTTTAAAAATTTTTTCGGACATTAACGCAGGACGTTAATTCTTGCTTAGTTGAATCAGCCAGCACCGTCCATTTCGCTGCAATTGTCGAGTACATCGAGTGCTAAACACGGACGCAGCTTCGTTTCGCATGCCATTATATTCTCACCCAATTACTCGCATTATCCAAGAAAACAATGTTACGGGCAATTTCTCCGCGAGATCAACGCCGGCACAATGATACTGGGTAAACCTCGTTTCATGGAATGAAACATTTTCCGGCATTATTACAATTTCAGACTTTGTTTGGCGTTGCCGCGTTCCCATTGTTGGCCAATTTTCCGTTTACATCATCGTGCACCGCCGCCCTTTAAGGAGGCGGAATCCTTAGAAGACTCTCTCGAATTTAATTACGTTTCTCGGTCTTGGCCAATTAATACGAAATTTAATAATCCAAAGTAAATACCCGTTGAAATTTTGCGGGAAACGCGTTCCGCGGGAATTCCCCTGGCACCCAGAGTACCGGACATTATCTGGATGTTTTTCCAAAAGTTGAAATGCGACAAAATTGTTAGAATAATATTTATCAAGGCACTGTTCTTTGACGCGTACTTGAATTTTGCACGAATGTACAAAAATCGGTAGTTCAAGGATAATCGAAGGGAAAAGTAAATATTAACGTTTCATAAATCTCATTGACGTGTATTTGTTTTGTCCATTTACTTTGTAATTGTATATTTATCATTTTTAATTTATTATATAATTGTAAAATAAATATAAAATCAACTGTACCGAAATAACTCTGTCGAGGGTTGATACGATATGGCGTTCGATCATAATTTCAGTATCAACGTAAATCTACTGTGTGATTAATAATTACAAGAAATAATAAATAGATTCTTTTATTCAATAAATTTTGGCTTTTCAAATTGTTGCGGTATATAAATGGATGGTATAATAAATGGACTGCGGATCTTTTATACGAGTTTGCACTTTCACACGAACAGAATCAAAGAGATATAATTTAGTGCCGAGGTGTTTTATATAAGTTTCACGTAAGTAAAACACATAAAACTCCAATAATAAAGGAATAAGAAGTATTATTAATGTATTCATTTTATAATTGTCACCATTGCCCTATATCTTTCAATTTTTTACACAATCCACTTTTTCCCCGATTCGGGTATTCTTCAAATCCAATTTTACAAAAAAAAAAGAGAGAAAAAAACAAAAAAAATTGCAATACGTAGAAAATTTACGAGAACCGCAGCCAGAGTCCAGAAAAGCCACAGGTGTTGACCTTAATTTAATTTCAACGAAATTTCGATTACTTCGTTCCTTTAGTTTCATCTCTATAATCGTTAATTTGTAATTATGATTTTATAACTTTATAACTTTATAATTCATCGTTTTTCTACGACCGAAGAGATTCTTCCAACGCAGTTCATCAAAGAAGAAACGAAAACAGCGAAAGCGTGCCGCGCGATTCCGACGGAAATTCGGACATCAATTTCTTTCTTTTTTTTTCTTTTTTTCAATATTTGATAGCGAGGCTGTCCGTGATCCATTTTAAACTCGACCCGATTCGAAACGGTCTGCAGCGGTCCGCAGCCCGAATCGATCGCCCGTACAAATATATCTCTAGATTCATGAGCGAGAGACGAATATTACCGTCCGGATTCAGGCCATCGCGCGTGGGAGAGGGGGGGAGGGGCTAGAGGAAAAAAATGTTTCGAACGTTTCGTGGGATTATTGGCGACGGCAAATCGAATCGACGGATCGATCAGATTGCCACCCTGCTCGCGTGAATCACTCGCCTCGAACAAGAGGCACTTAGGCGACGAGGAATTCACTGTGCAGCGTTCAATCGTCATTGAGTTGTCTCTCTAACGTGTAATAAATTGCTCAGAATCGTCCGCTATCTCGTATCAGATTGCACGTCGCGGGGAACATCTGAGACTAAAGCCCATAAGGAAATGAGCCGCCCGCTCGCCCCGACACACAACTCTCACGCGTTAACCAATCTCTATCAATGTCTCTATTATACCAGTCCGTGGCCATCTCTCTCTCTCTCTCTCTCTCTGTACGCGTGCGCCACTTTCGCGACAGAAATTACCTAATCCCTCACCGTGAATTCCCCCCTCGTTCGAGATATCCACGTTCCTCTTTGACTCCGAACTTCCAAGTCTGATTACAGAGTCGCACAATGAACATCCGGCACGTATAACCGACCCCGTGTGTGTAACTTCCACGGGACGAGAGCGTGTCACGCGGCACGTAAAGAGGGAGGGACCCGGAAGAGCGTGGTCTCGAGGAATTTTCACGGCCCCGCGCCCGCCGCCGTGGATTCCAGACACGACGACGATATATGCGCGCACTTTTTCGCGAAGGGATTCGGGAAAAGTGCACTCGGCTCACAGGTGAACGCTTGTCGAGGAACATGGCGGCGGTGAAGAAGAGACTCTGGTGGGGCGCCCGTTCTCCACGGTAGATGTTTTTAAGTCTAACGAGGTGTAACGGAGCAGACAGGATGCGAAAGTAGAATGAGTCAACGAGCCGTAAGACGGAGGGTCGGCGCGCGCGGAGAAAATACCGCGGCAAAAAGTGAGAAAGTGATTCCCGCTTGGAATTTTCCCGCTTCTTGGAACAGAATCGCGCGAACGAACGTGAAAATGTAAAAGAAGAAGAAGAAGAAGAAAAAGAAAAAAAACGAGTGGGAGGAAGAGTGAAAATTGTCGAAAAGACCGTTTTTGCTTCCTCGGTTTCGAAATTGAACCTGTAGCGTGATATCAGACGAGACGTTGATCAAAGCGAGTTTTTAAATCGAGTTGATTATTGGTTGATTCGAAACAAGAGGATCATCTCCGTTATATCCTTAGAATTATATAATGATATGTAATCGAAATCGTGTCACATGTTATCTATGTTTTCGTAATTTTTCTATGATTCTATAATTCTACAATTTTCTATGATCTCTCGTTTCTACAATTGGACAGCTCGAACAGTTTAATCATTAATAAATATAATCAGCTATTAATCGAAGATTTTAGCAATGAGAGAGTTTTCAATGGAAAATGGATTAAAGGAACATTCCAAAATTGAAAGTTTTCTATGAAAAAAGTTTTAATTGCAATCCATCCTCCCTCCTTTGCATTATGCCCTTTCGCGTTGCTGTTGCAAAACATTATGTGTTGAATATTCACAATGTGCATGTAATAATATGCAAAACCTAGTATAATGTTACAAATACCAGTGTGATATTATGCAACACCGAGCGTTGCTTTAATGTTATAACACGTGTGTTCACGGATGACGTTACATTCTTATTATACACAGATTGTGACTTCAACAAGAGACAAACTCATCGTCAGTTGTATCAAAAATTAGCTCTGCAATACAACCGTAGAAGTTGCAGACTTTACTCGAAACATTATTCGCCAAATTTATTCAGTATTTGTGATACGATAATACTGTCGAAATAACCGGAATAATTCGTTTGTCAGACCAGAATTCTCGATAAACGAAACTGGTCGACTAAGAGGTAGTTTATATAAAAAAATTGTTTCGCTAGGAATTTTTCACTCATTTTTCCGATGAAGTATGAACAAAAATGCACCGAGAGGAATTTTTCCAGATAAAACGAAAAAGTCATGGATATGTGCAGACTTTTATATTGGTTACGTGATTGAAAAAGTTGTTCCGAGTGATTTTTGTGAGTAGCAATTTGACTCTGAACCTTAAAAATTCACAGCGACAACCTAAATTAATATTTATCGATTCCTTCAAATATATACATTGTTCTCATGCTTTCTATCAAATTGTATTACTTTTGGAGAACGATCGAGTCGAGGATAGTGTAAAAAGAAATAACATGTATTTTTGGAATTTGAGAAAGTAAAAACATTAAGAAGCTAAAACTATTGCGTTAGGCGAAAAAGTGACTGACAATGAGTTGATTGGAACACGACACTACATTGAATGAGATATTCTGAGATGTTCAGATATTTAGAGATTTCAATAATATTGTGTAACATGTGATACTAAGAATTGTCCAACATGGGTTTCTTGACGTTTTACATTACAATTATATATCTAATAAACTAATTAGCTTGCGTTAAGAATTTGCAGCGATCGATGTTTCTCACACGTTTACAGAAAACTTTAAAGTAGAGATCCAAGGTACAATATTTTCTGCGATACTAAAATGCATAAAATAATTTTCTACCAAATTTCTTCAAAACGTGATTTTGTATAGAAATCCATCACGCCTCAGTTCTAAAATCGGGAGACCTAACCTAAAACCAGGGGCGAAAAGCATTATTTTCTGGTCGTCTACCACCGAATTCGACGAACGCGACAGGATGGCGCGTACATGAAAAAATCTCCCAAAAAATCGCTGTTTCCCAGCGTTTCTTCCGATACGAAATACCCTGAAATCCAGAACGAAACGATCGTCGTACGTACGAGTGCGTAATAAAGGACAGAAATGATGTAGGGAAGACAGATGGAGAGGGTCGAGAAAAGGGGATTACCAATGAAAGCGATAAAACTGATAAAAGCGTCGGGGAGGGGCCGAACCGGCGCACGAGATTTCGTTTAACTTCGAGAAGACTATGAACGCGCCGCGCAGTTAGACGAATCGAGATGGAAACGGAACGAAAGAAGAGGCATTCGCTACACGAGATAAATTTTACGACGCATAAACTATGACCTCGTAAAAATGGCGGCAGCCTTAATTTCACCAAGGTCCGGAGACGTATCGTTAAAGCGCTGATTGTATGTTTTTTCTTTTTTTGTTTTTTTTTTTTTGGTATAATTTTGATTTAATTTTACACTTTGCACGTTTCAAACTATTGTCGTTAGTGGCTATTCGAATTAAATAAAAAGGGAACAAACATATTTGTTCAATGAACTGACATTCATTTATAAAACGAATCTTGCAAACATATCTATTGTTTAACATCTTTTGAAGAAAATCTGCAATCTACAGGCTCGATCTCTTCTTTAGGAACGACACAACTCGTTCTTTGTTGTTATTATTTGCATTCGTAAAATATAATACAAAATGTTACGCATGTATTTGTGAATATCCATACGTAGTTACAAGTACGTAAATGCTCGCTCAATTCTCATTACATCAATCTATTTTAATACGACGATGCAATATGTTGGGACAAATGGAGTACAACGATGTAATAATTAAAGAAATATTCCAATATTATAATTTTCTCCTTAGTAATAGTGGGTAATGAAATTCTTTCATTTAATGTATTGAATTTTTACTGCATTGTACTTTCTTTGCAGCATTCCATTACAGAGATCCCCATTGCAAGTGTATTTAATAGTTTTTAATACGCCAATGCACATATCTATTATAAAACAAAATATATTCGTACAAACATTTTGTGCGTTTATTAAATCGTAACAAAATATTAATATATATATATATATATATAATTTTCGAAACAAATATATAATATTTTAAAAGATAAAAAAAAAACACGTTCGTAATTTCTTATAGTAAGACTCAATACGGCGATCGTTTATTTCTACACAAAAAGAACTAATACTTGAACGTTTGCCGACAGCAAAGTTTTTCTTGGGAAAACAGCGTTATTCGCGGAAGCACTCTTCTGAGAAACTCAGCGTATAACAGACATAAAATTCAGATTGGTCGCGAGTGATCAAAGGCTCCGAAAATCCAACAACCGAAAAATTAACCGGACCATTCCTGACGTTCCGTCTGCACAAACGAATCCGACGGTCCGTTCCATCTCGCGTGCTCAAAGTGCCCGGAGAAAAATAATTAGTATTTACCGTAAAAAAGAGGGAGTGGAGAGGCGAAAGTAGGGTTAAGTAAATTGACGGGAACTCGAGCTACAGCGCGCTCGTTGAACCGAGAGACGAGCGAATTTAACGATGAATCGAATTGTCCGTTCAAAATAGCACGGCCCTTATCCGTTTTATCCGAGTTCAGCGCGCAGCGCGGTTCACACGACCAGAGACAATATGTACTCGCGCGACGCACCATCCATTATGCGGGCCCATTATTCAAATCTGCGACCACCAGACTACAAATATCATTACCATGCCAACTCTACTTTTCGATCCATCACCGCTCTCGCTCACTCTCTCTCCCTCTCTCTCTCTCTCTCTCCCTCTTTTCATTCAGGCTTTTCTACTAGCGCAGGCACGCGATCGCCGCGTTTACCACCTTCAACATCGTTGCGATTTTATCAGCAACAAGGACAAAAAAGTCGCGCGTTTCCCCGAGATTAAGAGATTCTCCCATCGCGTGATCCGTCCAATCTTTCCATCGTCATTTTGATACCTTTATTTGTCTTTCGTTAATCTTTCGCGGCGCCGGAGCTCGCCGGCTGTGTATTTAGCGTTAGTTCGCCGCCGAGAACAAGTACAATGCAAGATACTTTCGTATAATTCGTGTTTTATGATAAAGTGTTACGAATAGTATAATAAAGTATGTATAAGGTGTAATATATTATTAAGTTACTGTAAAGTGCATTAAGAATGGTAAAGTGTAACGAGTGAAAGAAATCATTTTTCAAGTTCAGTTGATTCAATTATAATGTATACATGTTTATGTACGTACAAAGATATTAACTGCAATATTATGTAATATATATATATATATATATATATTATTGTTAGTAATGATATATTTAGATTGAGAGTTAATGAATTAATTAAAATATAAGGTGAAAATAACAAAATAATTGAAATAATTACATCGCGTGTTACTGACACATTCTTGAACTAGGAAACTACACTAGAATTAACCCTCTATAACTTTTGTGTAACCAGAGATACACTTTCATGAGACAATTTTTTAAAAATGTCATTATACAAATGATTTATTTACAATAATTACTCGAATTTTCAATTAACTCTGAACTACAGAATTAATAATCTCTGTTTCCCATTAAAAGTAATTTCTCATTAATTTTAGTCACGCAGAATTAACAGACTCACAGTCGACTGAATCTAAATTAAAAAGAATAACAAAAAATAAAAAAGGAGAAAAAATAAAACGCGTGAAAAAATCGACAATCTGTTGCAAGTACTTTCACAAGCATTCGTCGAGTGTTCCTCTTCTAATCTTCCAATAAATCAACTCGAAAACAAACGTGCACCGTCACTTTAACCAATTTAATTTTCCACATCTCTTTCTCAATCTTTTGAAAAATTTTCTCGTGTTTCCACCTCTCACAGATCGCCGCGACCACTTGCCAACAACTACGCCTGTATTAAGCAGCGCGGCGGTAACCGAACCGATCTAAAATCAGCCAGCCACGAATTCTAATTAGAGCGAGCACGGCGAATTACCGGCGTTCTGCGTTCCGAATTCGTCCACTAATGCCGGGAAAACACGAAACGCCACTTTTGCATCGGCGGCTGAAGTGTCCAGGTTCGTCCTGCTAAGCAAAACGTACTACACGCCGTTGTGAAGATCTTTCTTAACCTCTTAGCCGTGTATGACGAGTATATACTCACCAAGAAAGTCACTTTTTTTTTTTATTACTGAAAGTGATTTTAGCGGGGGTAACCCAGAAAATCGGGCCTCTTTAGGTGCAACGCTAATGCAACGAAAATTAGCGATTGGTTGATTCGCGGGGGGGGCGTGGCGTTGTCGGTACTGAGCGATCGCGCCTGTAATTTGTTTTGTATCGATTCAAATGTTTGCATATCAATAAAATTTTATGGCAAAAAGGTCGTCTTCATTTTCCAGTCGGATTGCTTCTAGGCCTTTCAGTGAAATGAATCGTATTGGGGTACAAGTCGTGCAGTTGTTTTTTTCTTTTTGCGTAATGACAAGAAAATAAAATAAAACGTAGAAATATTTAAATATTTAAATTTTAGACATTTATTTTGAGATTAAACTTTTTACATAATTTCCAAAAATTATCGATTTTTCAAACAGAAAAACTAGTGTCGTTTTCTTGTAATTTAATTCAATTTTACAGCAGCTGCACATACTCTGTATTTGACGTCACTACAATCGTCACCCAGCGACACAATGTAGATACATACTTCTGGAAGCGGCACCGCAGCTAAGAAGTTAAAAGACATAGAATGGGAGACCAAGGTCGGAGCATTCGACGCACACCGGCGAGATATTAGAAAATAAAACAGACAGATATTAGACGGGAGACTCGATCGGAAATTTCGAGTTAGGGTGACAGGAACAAGGTGCGTCGACGTCAGCCATCGAACTTGGAAGTGGATGATGCTTAATACGAATGTGAACGTTTGGTACGTTTGGTAGACAATGAACAGCCCTCGATTGGTGTACCACGCAAGCGGGCGCCTTCAACCCTCTCTGCGCCCCGATAGTAACTAAGTACTCGCGTCTTCCCCCATCTACGCGCGTTTATCTTGAGCCGGCGAATGCTCCGGACCGACTCCATTGGTAGCCTCGTGATTCAAATTGTTTTCTCAATGGATTAGAGAATAGATTAGCTCTGGGAAGAAATTGAAATTTCGTGCCCTAGAAATTTTAAAGGGTAATTTAAAATTGTATTATTGGACGTATTGGATGAAAACATTTCCCTGAACGTTTGACTAAAAACATTTGATATTTCTTTATATCCTCGTAACGTAATTCGAGCTGTGCAATTGTACTAATCAATTTCGTGGCCTAGAAATTATAAAGAACAATTTAAAATACTGTTGGACGTAAAGAGCGAAATGTTTTTCATTTGATATTTTTTCTTTATATCTCTGTAACGTAATTCGAACCGTGCGCAACTGTACTGATCAATGAAGTAAATTTTAATTATAATAATTGTACAATTGCTTTTCAATACTATTCTGTATTCCTCGTTTAATATTTATACACACTTGAAGAAAATGGATTAGAATAACGTAGTAATCAAATTCTAATCTCGTTAACTTGTGGTGGTAGATGAAAGAAAGTGTCATTGAGTCATAGATGACTCATCCAATCTACGTCACATAATTAAAATTTAATCACTAATAATTCAGTAATTAAACTAGATTCTGAAGCTAATTAACCTGAATTGTTATACATATTTGAGGATTAGAAGATTCAATATTACAATTCTTACAGTTGTTAACGATTATTGCGACGATTGTTAATGATAGTAAACGAAACACAAAGATTCGAGAACCTCAAGTATACTGATAAGTCAACATTAAATTATATAAATATAGGACGGTCTATCGACGTTCGAATTACAAAGGCGGTATTTAGCAAACTGGCGCGTTAACGCAGCCAGTCAAAACGTCGAGAAGTTACTACTTCTAGCAGCATGTTATTAGAGAAACGAACGAACCACTAGTCGCTAGCTCATGGCAACAACTTGAGTAGGGAGTTTAACGAGAACGGAACGGGGAGAAGAGAGGGAGGGGGGACGATTTTGCAGCGATACGTTCGAGTTAATCGGGCAGAACAACGGGCTTTACGCACAGAATGTTATATCGAGAGCCATAAACTAAATACGCGTGTGTGTACATTTCACGTGTGAACGCGTGTGCAAGTCAAAGAGCGATACAGGCTATCGAACGATTTCCACGTAAGTTACATCCGGGTCGCTTCGTACTCTTCCCCTTTAACAACGATATTTCTCTTCCAACGATCCTGTTCATTAATTTCCCCTTTCCTTTTCTTCGTACTTCCCTTTTCTTTTGCATCTCTTTTTCTCTGATTTCTCTTCCCCCCTCGAGCATTTCATTCTTCAAACTTCCACTTCCTCTTTGACTTTATCCAATTTACGCTCCATCGACTCCTCAATTTTTTAAAAATAATTTTCCAACCAGCTATCTTATTTTTTCTTCTCTTTTTCTTCTTTGTTTTTTGCTTAAGAATTTTTCTCTTCTTTATCCTTTGATTCAAATTTTATTTTTTTCTCTCATCATAGACGTCTGTTGTCTTTTATAATCTATTTTCCTTGCATAATCTCAATGCGAGCATCTCTTCTTTCTGTATTTTCTTTTTTTCTTTTTTTTTTTACTTCTTTCCTTCGCTCTAATCAAATCTCTACACAGAAAATGATTACTTCCTCACTTCTTTTCTTTCTCCAATTTTTCAACCAATCATTTTTTTCTTTTTTTTGCCAAGCTTCTTTCTTCTTGCTTGCTCAAAAATTTTTCGACGCTTCTCCCCTGATCCTTTGGCTTAAATTTCACTTCCTGATATTCTTTCTCATCACGGACGCCTGTTTTTTTTTCTTTCTTTTTTTTAAAACCTATTTTCCTTGCCTAATCTCGATACATGCGCCTCTTCTTCCTCTATTTCTTTTTCACTTCTTTCCTTCGCTCGAGTCAAATCTCTACAGAGAAAATTCTCTATCCTTTTTTTCACCATCTACGATCACATTTTTATGAACATCTCTTTTTTCTCCTGTTCTTCTTCCTCTCGCTTCTACATTTTATCCCAACACATCGCGAGACAACGTATATACACTCGCTTCCTCTTCTCCACTCTTCTGGCTCCAAAGTCCTCGTGGATACCGTGCAAACAAAATTGGACAGAAATCCCCCGCTTCTGTTCCTCTAAATGTGACCCGTTCAAACATTCATTATCAAACAATGGAAACACGGGCGGATAAAGTGCCGGAAATTGAACAGGCACTGGCAACGCCGGTTTCAAACGACGACACCGTGTGCTCGTTCATTCTTCCACCCTTTATTAATTGCCATCGATGAAAGAAAACATCGTTCCCTTTTTTCGTAACGGACCTCCTTTTCAAATAATACGTGCTTTTTCTCCGATCAAGTTCCCGCTGCAGCAGCAGCCGTAGTTACACACCGAGTGGGGAAATTGTTGTATCAAGACGAAAGAAACCGATACAAAGTAACGAAACTCCGGACGTGTTCGTTCTACTTCGAGACTAGAGATGGGATCGAGTATCTCACAAGCAGTCTCGTATCTCGATTTTGGATCAATTTTTTTTTTCTTTTTTCTTTCTTGAATTTGGATACAATTCCATTTTTTGTTGCTGTTAATTTTCTACGTCGAGCGAGATCAAATATTTTGCTAAATTTAATTGGAGACGAATACGCAAGTGCTAGATCGCTCGAGTTTGATATTCGTTTCCAGTAAATATAGCTGGCACTACAAAATTTATGCAAGTTTCTTCAACGTGACTGGAAACGTATTTTAATTCAACGTTGAATGGACGAATAGTTAAAGAAATCCCTGCAAAATTAATCTTCAGATATCTTCAATTATTGAATTGACCACTTGAATTGTATTTATAATAATACAAAACTGTCCGAATATCGTACGATAGTATTTCTAATCGTATTTCCAAGTAAACTCGAATCTAGGCGAGTATTTTACAAACAGAAATAAATTCAAACACTGGTGGATAGAAATCTTCAGAAATTGTTGGATTTGGACGTTATAAATATTTCCAAAGTACACTTGAATCCAAGCGGGGTAGTTTCGAATGTTTCATGAGTACTTCCAGAAATGAAAACAATGCTTCCAAGCAGACACGAATATTGATGGACACAGATGGAATCGAATACATATCACACGAGTAGGTTCGAAACTTTTAAGGGGGGATTTCCTATAAGCGTCAATCTCGATTGAACGAAGCGCGAAAATTCCACGATTTCCAAATGTTGCATTCATGACAGACGCGCTCAAAAATATTCGCGATACGCAATTTCATATTTACATCAGTCGAGAACGTACGAAGTGCTCAAAAATCATAAGATCAACAGAAACGTAAAGGAAAGTGACAACCAGTGTATACACCAATTTTTTCACAATTTTTCTTCAAATTTGCAATTATCCTCACTTACTATCTCTATCTGTTTATTTGACAAACGAATCCATGAAAATAAGTTTCTTGCTTAGAAAATAAGTTTAGTACGTTTAATATCAATCGTGTTAGTCTTTGACTAATAAAATTAAAAACCTACAAACGTACAAAATGAAGTTGATCAGTTTGACTTCTGAGTATTTCGCATATTGTAATCTAACATTTATTTATCACTCTAATGATTTCAGAGATTTCCCCGAGTATAACGATGTATCACAAGTTTGTAAAATAATATAACGAAATATTACTAGTTTATCGTATTATAATAAAATATTTGCTAATTTTTCTTTGTCTCGTATATGTACACTGAAATATAGGCGACACAGATTGAACTACAAGTAATATAGAAGTTGTATATTGTATAGATATTAAGGTACAGAAGTACAATAAAACGTGTAAATATATTGAACACGACTCGCATAAAATGATCATTCGAACAATTCTAGGTGCGAAACAACACTTTTACCGGTGAAACGAAACGTAGATGTCGGACTAAACTCGGGTTCAGCAAGTACATATTGGACTTGATCCCATCCCTACTTGAGACATATAACTTCCGTCCCGTGTATCGTGTTACACGATTACATGTACTTTCTCACAAAGAGCAAGAACAAGCTACCTCGCCTCCTAAGCCCGCGAAAATTCAATTCGAGCAAACTGTCCCTGTATGTAATTGGACACTGGAGAGACGCTGGAAGCTAACGAAACAATTCCGTTGAAATAATTCCAACGTGAAAATCGAATATTCGATTTCTTTCTTCCTTTTCCTGCTTCTCCTCTTCTCTTTCCCGCTCTGTTCCCTCTACCTTTCCCGTGGAAAGCGCGAATCGCTCGGTTTCGAGCGAGCCCCTCCCTTTAAACGGAGCTTAACATCTTTTTCAAAACAAGCACCGCTTCGTCCATTATAGCACGCGTCGATTAGCAGAAAGGGCGAGAAAGAGCGGGAAAACATTGAAAAGAGACTCGAGTACGAAGGAATCCGACTGTTCCTTTCCCCCGATCTCGGCGCTGCTTTCGGCTCGAAATAAAACTCGCGGCTCAATTACCCTTCGATGTATTTCCACTGCAATCCAGCGTGAAACGCAACGGAACCGGTTAATAATCTATTCGCAACCCATTAACAGCGCCCTTTTGAGGATAGAATGGAAACAAAATGGTAAAGGGAAGAACGGCGGATGGAACGGGAAGATAGAAAAAAGAGACGAACGAATAAACACGCGGTGAAAGGGTTGATTCCACGGCTGAGAGTACGCTCGAACTGCCTCGCCCGCTAACACACGAACGGTTCGTTCGAACTCGCCTGATTGTGCAAACACCGAACGAGATCGAGAACTTTGATCCTTTTAACACACTCTCGCAGCCGGCAACGTGCTCTCGCGCGTGTCCTTGTGTATTATACAATCGATTTTTAGGCGATTTATCGGCTGTTGTCGTAGAATTTTGAAATTTTGAAATTCTCGAGACGGCGCATTTGCGAAGCACGAAGCGAAAGAAAATGCTTTCTCCTTTAAATTTGTTAAATTTGAAACTTCTTCGAGCGATGAAAAGGCAATATCGAAGCAACATCGTCGATATTGACGTGGTTCCAATTTGGGAAACAATTAACTTCATACTGATGAAATTCGTCTGTGATTTTTCCTTTCGGGCGAATGCAACGATACAAAATTGACAAATTGCGGAGGTGAAATGTAAAATATGCAATAATTTGGTAATTGGCATGGAAATTACTTCGCGTTGTAAATGCACGAAATTTCGAAACTCTCGGTCAGCAATAATTTAACAATTTCTTTTCATCCAATAAATCACTCGAGTAAGTGCGAATGCCAACATAATTTGCCAACACGGTATTTTCATCATCTTTCTCCCCGTTAGACGTCATCTAAAATTATCACGTAAAATTGTTATCGAGTTTCACTTTGCGGTAAAATCATTCTATATTCGTAATAACGTTTGTTATATACAATAAACAAATTAAAGAGTTTCCAAAAAATATCTTCGTCGAATTTGAACAACCGTTTCAATTTTAGCGCTTCTAGCAATTTTTTTGCCAACTAAGTTCTTTATAAAATTTTTTATAGCAAAATCCCGACAGCGTCAAAATCGCGTCGAAAACGCGAGGTACCGATTTCCGAACATTCTCAAAGTGGCGATATCTTCCAAGTCGTTGGGCAACCACTCGCGCTTTTCCTTGCTTAACCTCTGTCGCTTTCTTTTCCCTCGACCGTCGTTAGTTACGAGTTGCCTCGCTGTCATTAAAACCTCTAACTAGTTTCCACGGGATTGCGAAAGTGCAAGGAAAAAAAAAAAGCGGGACGAAGAATGCCTGACAACTGGAAACGAAGAACGGCACGAACAAAGCTTCTACTTGTACATCTTTGCGGCTCGACTTATTTCTTCTTTTCTTCTCCTCATTCCCTCATTTTTGTTCTTCTTTTCCTTTTTACTTTCGGAGCATTATTCTTCGTCCGCACCGCGCTGCACGCCAAAGATAACGAATAATCGTCGTTTCACATAATGTAGTTTTCGATCCGATGTCGATCAAATTTCTACCATTTCGGCTACGTTGTTGAACTCTGATTGACGTTTACAGATACGCGCGTTGACTGTTATCTGTACGAACCATATGTTTAATCTACGTTTGCTGTTGTTGTTCTCACTCTTGTTGCGACTCTTTTGTTAGGACCTTTGAACCACGCCGACTGGGTTAACTCGACGATATATTATTTTTTCATCTATGTATTAATGGAAGCAAAATTTCTCTCTCGTCGAACGTTTTCGTCTATTTAACGTTATTACGACACTTTTATTTCCACAATTACAAATAATATGGGGAATATTTTCGTATCACGTTCTTCTTCCGTTGAATATTTTGGGTTTTCATATTATTTCGGTAATAATTTTTGCGCGCAAGGTTGATACTGTTCACGGATGTGACTGAAGAGATAAAATTTAAATGGACGTGCTTTTCTCTTATTAAATGTTACAACGAGCACGCTCTAGTTTGGACAGTCTGTATATGAATTTTGGATGTTCGGTATTTAAATTTTACATGGACGGATTTACAAAAATCCGCAGTCGGAAGGACCATACGGAGAAAGAAATATCAGTATTTCGTAAATATTTTTATCGATTTTACGAATGTATAATCACTCCTATTCTGTACTGAAAATTAAAATTAAAATAATAAATATCGTGTTTATCGAAATAAAAGGTTTAACTTCGATTACTTTGTTTCTCTAAATTTCACTTTTATTATTACCGACTAACAATTGAAGAAGCAATAACAAAGTAATACGAAGAATAAACAAATGACACAAAGAAAAGACAAAATGTTGCTTCATTTATTCGAGAAGAATCTCCCAAAGTGTCTGTTTCCACCGAAAAAGCTCCCCTAGTAAGTGGCAGCTTCGTGACTAGGTCTTTACGTGCAGCGAGAAACAGAAATTCGCTAGGTAACACGAAGGATGCGCATCTATCTCGCGTACTTACGTACGTTCGAAACGTGCTCGTTCGTTGCTCGTAGACACACCGCGGCACGGTCGAACCTGGAAAATCCCCGAAACGTAGCGTACAAAGCGTATGTTCAAAGGTGAACGCTCCGTCGCGCCGGTTTTCACCATTCCGCTGGAATCGCGAGCAACGAGCGTAGAAATAAATTAATAAATTCCACTAATTTGTATTACAGAAATGAATTCACATTGGCAAACACACGAAGAAACTCCTCGTGGAAACGCGAGGTAAAGAGGATTCTGAGAATCGTACCCGCACGATACTGTCTTTGTTCAGGTGTGCGGAATTAGAATCTGGACCGAGTTGGAGGACCGAAGTGGAAACGACGCCGTTGTGGCTGCGCCGATTCCTTCCGGTACGGACAATCCCGATCACCGGCTGGCTATCAACTCGCTAAAAATCTATTTAACGCGCGATCGTCGACCAATGTGACCAATCTCGTCCACTCGCTTCTAGCCATTTAACTCTCCGTGGTCGACATATATTGGATTGGCCAATAAGATGTTTTCCAAGTAAAAATCTGCAGGACTTGTACCCCAGCACGATTCGTCTCACTGAAAGCCCGAGAAGCAACTGTTCCGACTAGGAAATGAAGACGACTTTTTTGCCATAATATTTTATTGACATGCAAACATTTGAATCAATACAAAACAAATTACAGGCAACGCCACTCCTACTCGAGGTCTACCCCACGCCCCCTCATGAACGTGACCCAAATCAACCAATCGCTAATTTTCGTTGCATTAGCGTTGCACCTGAAGAGGCCAGATTTTTTGGGTTACATCCCTCCCCTCTAAAATCATTTTCAGTAATAATAACACGAAAGTTTTTTATATATTAAACAACAACATTATTCAATAACGTATTGATCACTTCGATCCATCACTTTTTGCCATCTTTCTGGCAGCTACACAATTCCTTTACAATCTAGAAAGTCCTGGTCTTTTGCAGAGAAAAAGAATCCAAAAAATTCCGAAGAGAGGGAAAGTTTGATGGTGCAACATTTGGTGAATAAATGATAACACATTCCATCTTGGCAACAATTTTTGGGTCTGGTGTTATCACGATAAAAGCCAACTCTTACGATTCATTAATTCTGGACGTTTCTTATGAATGACATTATTTAATTCCAGTTGTCGACAATACACACTCGAATTGATTGTTCCGTTCCCTGGAAGCAGTCCAAAAAGGACGATGCCTTTCCAATCCCATCAAATTAACAATACAACCTTCCTTTGACGAATCTCTGCTTTTGTAGTGCTTTTAGCCAGTTCCTCCGCGCTTGCTTTACGATCTTTTCCGTTCGATGTTACGGATGACCCATTTCTCATCGCTTGTTGTCACACGTTTCAAAAATGGATTGTTTTCTTCACGTTTCAAAAGTGAATCGCATTTAACCAGATGAATTTCTTTAAGTTGGTGTGATGTCCAAATGTCAAAATTACGTACGTATCAAAGTATTTTTAAATAATTTTCCACGCTCGACGTTGATACGTTCAGAATTTCTTCCACGTCTCGTGTCGTATAGTGACGGTTTGCATTGACCAACGTCTTTATTTTATCACTGAAAGTGATTTTAGCGGGGTTAACCCAGAAAATCGGGCCTCTTCAGGTGCAACGTTAATTCAACGAAAATTAGCGATTGGTTGATTTGGATCACGTGATTCGTAAGGGGGCGTTGGGTAGACCTCGAGTAGGAGTGGCGTTGCCTGTAATTTTCTTTGTATCGATTCAAATGTTTGCATATCAATAAAATTTTATGGCAAAAGAGTCGTCTTCATTTCCTAGTCGGAACAGTTGCTTCTGGGCCTTTCAGTGAGACGAATCGTATGGGGTACAAGTCGTGCAGTTTTTTATTTCGTCGCTATCAATTTCCACTGGTGTTCCTGAGCGTGGTGCATCCTTAATAATGTCGAAATCACCAGAACGAAATTTAGCAAACCATTTTTGGCACACGCGTTCTGCAACAAAGCATCTTCACCATATACATCACAAATCTTTTTACGATAAAACATGTCGAAAATACTCGTTTTGATTTTCCATTTTTAAACGAATACACAATGAACGACCAGTTAAAAACGTCCTCTGTCAATCCCCAGGATTGAACCGAGATTACTTACATTTTACAACGCCGACGGTCAACAGTCGGAAAAAACCGCGCGGACTTATTGGCTAACCGAACATTTCCGGTTACGCTACCAACCGGTTGGAGAGGTGATAAATAATCGCGAAATGGATCGAGAAAAGGATCGCACGACGACGGGGATGAAACGAATGACACGTATAGGCTTGCCATAGAGAATTTCAAAGCGACGTTCTCCCATCGAACGCAACAGTTGTACCCGCTGCTGCGCTCGACGCTTCAAAGCGGAAAGAAACGTCGTCGATGAACCGTTGTTCAGCAATTAAAGTGTTCCAATTGTAAAGTAAAAGAAAAAAGAAGAGAGAGAGAGAGAAAACGAAAATAAAAGAAAGAACTTGTTAAAAGGATCCAAGAACCATTTATTAATAACAACGGTCCGGCAAGAGCATTGTGCACGAGACGGCGTTCATTTGATTCGATATTGCAATAATGTTTTCTAGCCTTTGGCCTGGCTTGCGCCGATAGGGAACGGAAGCAGAAAATCGATGTGTTCACAGACCATGTAGCTTCTTTTCGTTTAAAAGATGCTCCTTCCTAGGTACAGGAGATAGTAAAATAGATCACAGGGCCTTGTCCCGAGGCCATTTCCCATAATTCATTTTTAGAGAACGTCCGGGATATTTAGAATCCATATTCTTGATACTGCTCCGTTCGGAATGGCACGTCAGTATTCGTAAAATAAATGTGCGACAGTGTGATACCGATTTGTTGTTCTCAAGAACGGAGAAAAAGAAATTTACGATTAATTGTATATAATACAATACTTTGCATCGAAAAGCTGATCAAAAATATTTTAATTGGTTAAACCAGTAGATTTTGATATATTCCAAGTTTTTTGTTAGCACAACAAGTTCCTGATAGTACAATGTATTTTTAAATCATTTAAGAATTAATATGTAATATTCGAAGATTTTTAATTGAAATGATCAATTCAAATTTGATAGTTTTGTGACTACAATTCAGAAAAGTGCTGTGAAAGATTTCGTTGCGGGTTAATATTGTTTTATTTCCAGTATCGAATAAACTGCAATGGAATTTTTGTATTAGAAAGAGAACTAATTATTCTAGTACCAGCAATTCATTAATATCTCCAATATCAAAAATAATTCTCATCTGCACATTTATCAAGTGTTTCTATTATGCGCTTACAAGTTGCAACATTCCTTTTTCCTTAAAATACTGTTTATCTCCAATAAATTATCTATCTATTACCTTTTCAATCCGTCAGTGTATCATTATTATTATATGACCTCCATGTTTAACAGCAAACATCACGAAATAATTAAATTTCGCGCATAACTGCACGCACCGAATAAACATTTATTTATTTAAAAAAATTCGAGTAATTAATTTGCTCGGTTTAATAATATTAGAATATGTTTCATGATCTTTCTAATTAATTGATTAATTAGAAATTACAATACATTTCGCGTTCGAAATAATTAATTTGCTCGTCAGAGCATTGTCACATTCCTCGCTATACCTTTGGCCTTTCAACAAACACTGAAACGATGAGCAACGAGAATACACGTTAAACAAAAATTGTAAATATTCACGCACTTTTACTCTCTTCCTCTCGTTTGAGCTATCTGATCCATCATCGACGAATCGTAAAACCATTCCCGATCGCTCGACTAAACATCACTCGCGACATTGCTGGATATCAATTAACAAATACATCGAGGCTGTCAGCCGGGCAGAATGTTTAATAGAGCGAATAGTTGAACGTAATATCGCTTCCAATGGGGATGTTTCCTCCATGAACAACGCTGGCTTAGTTTGCAGGTGTATGTAGTCACCGGCGAACTGTTCCCGGTACAACGGGAGTAGCTCGTTCGGTTTGAACTGCATTCGAGGATCGGACTCGCGGTTCGCCGCAGCACTTCCTGCTAGAGGTTCGCGGTTCCCTCAGGAATTTCTGGTTCCTACAGGCCATTCCGCAGAGAACCTCAAGACGCCTCAGAGTGACCAACGAGAACTGGTCGAAAAGCCGCTACATATTACCCGGCATCATCGACGGGTCTCTGTCTTCCCGATACGCGAATCCACCTGCCACCAAACGTTTGGAACAGCGTCGTTTGCTCAATGGCGAGCGAAAAAAGAAAAAAAAACGCGATGCAAAACTCGACGCACGTCCCTGCTAATGCAACGACTTGCGAAAGTATGTCAATCGAACTGACTAGTCGGTAATAAGAGCCGAGTATATCGTATATATTGTCGACAATCGTACAACAATCCAGTTCGTTCCTTTTACGTCAACGACTATTGAAATCGTTGGAAATCAAACGTCTTCGAAATGATTGAAAAATTTTGTTTATGGCTACTTTTTGTATGGTCAAACGATTTCGTCGTCCAATCCTTATGTTTCAAGTTCGGCGAGACGAAGAAGAAAAACTGTAAAGCAAGTTTTAGAAGCAAATTTTTTGGTAATTTCAATTACATATAGATATATGATATCACGCTTGACATCATTTCAAAATCGTCCGAAAAGGTTCGCGGTGAAACGAACGAATCGGAGAATTTATGGAAAAGTAAGCTTGCTTCCCGAAGCGTGCGCAGGCCGGTATCAAGAATACGACATGAATTTATCTCCGCGATGACGTTCGATTCACGTCGGATGAACTTACTATGCGAAAGGGTTTCATCTTGTGGCTATTACGGGCTCTCCCGCGGCCACGGGTCCCTCTTGGAAATGGACGAAGGTAAAGCGAGCGTTCAAAGGGACTTGGCCAGAGTCATGAAATTCGAGGAATTCGATTCGTTCGAAACGCCGAAATACCTTGTAAAAAGTCGCCAGTCTCAAAGAGCCCGGGTCTCTCGACGCGAAAAACCGATTTATACACATATCGGGAGTTGCCCGTAATTTTCGTCGGGTCTCGATGATAACAGAAATTCGCAGAGATTGTCGGAACGCGACGCTGATAGGTTTCAAATAGTCGTTAAACTCGCCTGCGGAAAAATGCAGCGACTCGAAATAGCTTTCTCGATGCAAATTTCCTTGGTTATAACCGCCGGGATATCGCGATTCTTTTCCCCGGTTTTCAGTCTCCGTTCGCCAGACGAATGGCGAAAGTTGCAAAAGTAAACGGGCGACGACAACCTGCAAAATGATGTTTGGACACTAACGACGAAACGAAGAGGGACGCGATCGTTTCGTTGAATGGCAAATGCAATGAATGACAAACAAAGAGAAAGAAATGAGAGAGAAGAAGCGTCCTTCTAACTAAAGTGGAAAATTACGTTCGTAAGTAAGGGACGTTCCATTAATTAATGAACGCAAAACAGTTCTTTGATAGGAAATTATTACAAAGTGGCTGACCGTAGGAATAATCTGGTAGACATCGCTGGCACGTACGACTATGAATAAAATCCTCCGTAATACCAAAGTTCCGTCCCTCTTTTCGAAACTGTTCTTAACTCGAGTTACTATACCAACATTTTCTATATACCATGTTAGATGGCAACATTATTTGTTCAGTTCATCTCGTGCCTCATTTATTTCTGCGAAATTTCCTTTTTCATTTCTTTTTCCGATTAATCTTCGTTCTTTGAAATTAGAGAGTTTCTTGTGTCACAAACGTTCCTTTTATTCTTACGTGAAAAGTCGTGAAAATTTCTAAAAACAAACAGTAAAACGTTTGTTCGAAGTTACGAATTGGTCACGTCAATTACTCTGTCGATTATATCGGGAAAACAATTTTAATTTCATATTTGCAAAATCTATCGTATCACCTAAAATGTGTTCTTTCGTTATTATATTATTCTTGCCTTTTATACGACGTCCTTTACAAACTTGAAATCTACAGTATCTATTAAACTAACAGTTTGTCAATTTAAATACATTAAATTAAAACTATTATCATCAAATACACTAAAAATACACTAAAAACACTAAAAACGCTAAAAACGCTAAAAACACTAAAAACACTAAAAACGCTAAATCATTAAATACACTAAAACGATATCATTAAATACACTAAAAATACACTAAAAACACAAAATCATTAAATACACTAAAACGATATCATCAAATACACTAAAAATACACTAAAAACACTAAATCATTAAATATAATAAAACGATTTTGTGGGGAACAACAAATCGCATCGATGTATTATAAGTTACACAATTCCATTTAGTAAAAAATTCGCTCGTCTATCGCAACGTCTCTCCTCGAAATCATTAATTCGTATTATCTATGACATTTTTGTGTAAAGGGGTATGTGAGAATCTTTCATACAACTCTGTATATCAAATAATTTTTTTTCGTAAATAAATAAGTAAATAAATTAAAAAAGAGACGAATAGTTTGATAGAATGATTGACAATAAGAGAGAGAGAGAGAGAGAGAGAGGGATTGAACTAGTAAAAATTTTCGAGGAACGATCAATTCCCTTTGTTGCTTAAATCGAGGACGATGTGTGTCACGCGGTCGTGATCGCGTTGTCAATCGTTATTGAAACGATTATCGATTTATTGCGGCGCGATTGCACGGAAGGAGTCGACGTGGCGCGTTGTAAAGAGGGTAATTGCGAGAGAGTGCTGCAACGGAGGCTGTGTCCATAATAATCGAAATTCGAGCAGCGACGTTAACACGATGTTTATGCAATAACGTGCTGCATTAGGCGTATCCGAAACGATGTGAAACATGCGCTACAATCTTGATTGTGTCTATCGGAATTTGTGTCTGTCGAAACTAGCCCTTTCGTTGTCAAGAACTTGTACCTTTTTAAGTTTTTTACCGTCAATACGCGAATAATTTCAGAACGTGCGTTTTTTTTAAATAGATTTATAAAAGAAAGAGATTCTATTATTTATAGAGATCATATTTCAGTTGGAGAGAGGATAATTATATAATTATATAAACAAGTCGAGAAGTAAGAACAAAATTTTTTCACTTAACACTTCGTTTTCAGGAAAATCGAACTAAAAAATGTGTCGAGTATATTTGAATTTGGCTAATTCTCAATTCGAGAGAAGTTAATAATTGGAAAAACGAGTGACAGACGTGTAATGAAATTTTTCGAGGAAACAGAGTTCAAAAGCGTTTAGTTGAATATGTTGTACGTATAACTGATAAAGTTTCAAATTTCATTTTCTGGAGAACAGTCTTGAATGAAACAATTTTATTCTTACTTTTCAATTTATTCTTTCGAGCAGAATCGTCCTCTTTCTGACAGTATCACGACTTGAAACCCTTATGCAACAGTCTACTATAATAATGTTATAATAATAACCAATTATGTAATATAACATAATGAAACTATATAACAAAATAATGAAGCTACATTTTGACATAACAATAAAAATAAAATTTTTAAATTTCAAGGATACAGAATGCAATGTATAATTAAACTACGTATTTTTTGGTACGTTTAAATTTAGGAAAATATTCAGTTCTCACATTTAATTACAAAGAATATGAACCTTCACGTTCAAACTGTACAAATTGTGCGTAGAAAATTATTCTCGTTCCAAATATTGTAATTAGCTATTGATATTACTTCTGAAAACTGAAAACAAATTATTCATCCGATGACGTAATTTCTGCAAAACGTTGTTATTCTATCGAGACTTTAATTAATCGGGATAATTAATAATTAGTTAAGAATAACGAGTAAGCGTTTATGAAAGTATCATGTATCATGCATTTTCGTAAAAATTTCAACGGTTTGAATATTTCATACTTCCAGACATTTTCGGCTAAAAAGTAATAGCAATATTCCAAAACATCTGCGAAGATTTACGCAAATCGAGCTCCTTGACCGTGAACTAACATATTTCGAAGCAATTCGACTTTCGAACTCGCCCATAAAATACTTTATGCACAGAGTTACCCGATCGTGATTAGAACAGGGTTCGAAACGAGTTTCTAGAAAACTTTGACATCTGCTGGAGTTGTCACTTCTTTTGATTCGCGACATGACAACTCTCGGCGGGCTCTCGGCGCGTGACAATGGACGCGCGTCGATGTCTGCAGTGGCGCTCGGTTAATCGATAAAAAGGCGAGCAATATTCGAGGGACGCGACGCGACGCGACGCGCGGCGTTAATGAAAAATCCGTTTTCTCGGAGGAACTCGGCAAGAATGATTAACTTCTTAAAACGTCGTTGCAAGGGAGACCGCGTCCCGGAAACGGTCTCCTTATCTCTACGTCCGTGCAGCAAGGTGTACGATTTATGACTAAGTTGACTTCTTCCACTTTCATATCTCTCTCCCTCTCTTTCTGTTACACGAAACTCGCGCAATCTCCTTCAGCCACTTACGTGTCTCTTTTCGTTTCTTTGTAAACGTGACGCTACTCGTTCCCAGCTCCGTCGCCACGCTGAGTCAAACGGCGATTTTAGCTGATAAAGACTCAAAATTTGATCATTTCCTACTAAAATTTCCCGAGATTCTGTTACATTCAAACGAATGTACCATTCGCCTGTAAAAACTTTTTACGACAATGTGATAGATAAACGAAAGTTTTGTAAGTGCAAATCCAATTTTTCTTCAATTTATTTTATTTCAATGTTGTGATGATTACATTCCCGTAATATTATATGTATTTGTGACTATGACAAGATTGAATTTTCACCGTTTCCTATAGGTAGCTGATTCATCATCTATCTTCACATCTTCTAGCTCAACATATTATCACTGAAAGTGATCTGGGTCTCTTCACGTGCAACGCTAATGCAACGAAAATTAGCGATTGGTTGATTTGGATCACGTGATTTGTGAGGGGGCGTGGGCTACACCTCCCAGTAGGAGTGGCATTGCCTGTAATTTGTTTTGTATCGATTCAAATGTTTGCACATCAATAAAATTTTATGGCAAAAAAGTCGTCTGCATTTCCTAGTCTGAACAGTTGCTTCTGGGCCTTTCAGTGAGACGAATCGTACTGGGGTACAAGTGCAGTTTTTATATATCTATGTACAGGTAGAGTAATTATATTAGAAACGTTCTAGTGACGTCGTAAATGAATGATATTGTACAATTCTCTCTCTCTCCAGATATAATATGAAATAAAATAGAGAATATTTACAATTATACAATTGTAATATTGTAATATTATAATTACAATAATTACGACAAAATTAGTTATAGTATAAAAAAAATAAACTAACACAAACGAATGCAATTAACACTCGAATATTAACGTTAAAGATCTCTATTAGTTGATTCCACATACACTGGTTTCAAATAGTAACCAGCATAAATCCTGTGTGAATTATTAAACTATGAAAACGTGATTTCAGAATGAGATCGCTGGACCGGAAAGTGTTAACGATGAATGTTTATGTTTATGCTAAACAGTGATACCAACTGTAAATTATTTTGTTTCTCACAGACTTTAGAGAAAAAACTAAGTACGTACATCCGTTTTGTACAAAAGAAAACAAAATTTTATAAATCTGATGACATGGCGTGGCAAGAAAACTGGTTTCACTTTTTGAAGAAACACTGAACAGATTTTTGTTTCATGTAACAGTAAAACTACCGACGATTGAAACATAAAATTTCCATCAGAGACATTAAAATAAAAAAAAAAATTTTAAAAATGCAAAACTTTATAGAATGGAATATTAACACAAGTTTTTGTTTATATATTCTATGAAACATTTAAACCTCCAAAGTTGTTACTTGTATTTTTTACGTAAACATTAAAATCTCTAAAAGTATACTACTTTCTATCAGGCCTCTAAAATTACAAACTGCTCATTTTGGTAGTTAATAACACAGAGTTCTGTTCTTCGATTCCTACAAAAATGAGACGCGTGTCTCTTGATTTATTCAAGATTGGCAGAGAGACGCACGTTTGTAAATTAACTCCGATACCGATCTTTTTTTTTTTTTTTTGCAAAATGCTCCACAGCTGCCGTTGTTTTTTCACGCCCGACAATTTCCCCAATTCGTTAAAACGCAATATCGGTCGCGCGATATTTCGGCTACGGAATCTTTGTTGTTTTCAATAAAATTTCCCCACGGCTGTATACAGGCAGGTATGGCACAGTCGAACGATTTTATTTATAATATCCCTACATCCCGACGTGCCGAATTGTTTTAGAATGTTACACTGCTGCTGACCGACGCCGCTGTTGCGCGAAAGAGCCAACGCAAATTTCGTTTAAATAACGGCAGCCGTGGCAAGCGACGCTGCGTTTAATCGATCGACCATTAAACGATAAATCGCACGTTCACCTAGCTGCTAATACGTACAACGAGCGAGACGCGGCTCGTAAATTCATGTTTCGATGACTGCGACTCGCCGGTTGAAATTCACTCGGAAAGTATCTACGATGGCTAGAACTTGGGACTGAAGGTTAAAATATTTTCGAAATTGTTAATTATAGAGGGATAAATAGTTGAATATATGATAACAATAATCGACATTCTGCTGTAGTTATTTTTTAGATATACCTATGGAGAGTTAATTTTATTTATAATTTAGCAAATATTTTAATTTTAATTTTGTAAAACTTATTAGGACTACTACTACTAAACAGAATTGCTTTGTATGTTTTTGTTTTAGATAGATTTTACAAAATTGAGATATCTATTAAATTAGTGATTTTTTTGACGCACACAATCTGATATCTATTTTTTTTTTTTATAAATAATGTTAAAATGAATCGAACTATGCATTACTACATAATTCCATTTAAAGATACGCGTGTTATCCTTTGTTCAATGTAAAAGCGGTGTAAATCAATTTTTTCATATATTTAAGTCGGCACAATAATTCGCGTAAATGAGATGTAACGCTCTATTGGATCGTTGCATTTTACAAGACTTTTACCTCATTTCTTACTACGTGTGCTTTTGCATTGAACGACTTGCAGAAACGTTAATTAGCCACATTGGAAAATACTTTAGAAACCATTTAATTCTAGTCTCTTTTGGTCTCTTTTGGTTTACGGTTTTATCACTGAAAGTGATTTTAGCTAGGATAACCCAGAAAATCGGGCCTCTTCAGGTGCAACGCTAATGCAACGAAAATTAGCCATTGGTTGATTTGGGTCACGTGATTCGTGAAGGGGCGTGGAATAGATCACGATTGTCTGATACTGAGCGATCGCGCCTGTAATTTGTTTTGTATCGATTCAAATGTTTGCATATCAATAAAATTTTATGGCAAAAAAGTCGTCTTCATTTCCTAGTCGGAACAGTTGCTTTTGGGCTTTTCAGTGAAACGAATTGTATTGGGGTAGAAGCCGTGCAGTTTCTATTCCTCCGCAAGCTCGTAAAGTTTGCACAGTGAATTCTCGGACAAAAGATTTCCAAGGACGAGCATAATTGAAAGGGTAATCTACTCACGTGAATTTGTTTTTTAAAGGACATGACAGAAGTATCTCGAACGACTGAAATCAATAAAGTCAGTGAACGATTTTTTAACTCTGCGGACGTGAATGCAATTTTTGATTGTTTAAAGAAATTCATTCAGTGAATGAACAGTTGCATCGCCTGAATGCCAATTTTCTTTTGAAGGATCCAGACTTGTTTAACTGTCCGCGAGCGGTCATATTTTTCGTAGCTTTCGCGAAAAATCTAAATCGTTTCTGACCACCACAAATCTTTCTGCTTTCGACTTTTAAAAAAATCTGCAAAGATAGATACTTGTCGAAGTCTTTACTTTAATATAGAACCGATTTTTGACTTGATCAGTAAAAATTTCGAAGAAATTCGAGAGCAAAATTGACATCGGACACGAACGAGGCAGGTTGCACGCGCGACTTTCTATTTGCAAATTTCAGTGGCATCATTTATGCCAATGTCATCATTTGGAACTTGACGACTTCGAGTATCACTTAATGCACGAACATCTAACTCGACAAATTCTTAAAAATCTTTATTATTCATACGCTACTCTTCAGCAAAAGAACATTTATACATGTAATTATGAAAATTAATTTATAGCAGGACCATTGAACGCACTTCAAAGTGATAACAAATTATAAGAAATTTATTTTGAATTTGCGACAACAATTAAAGAATAAAGGGAACGTAGTGTCGCATAAATTACAGTAAAGGAGTTAATTTTCCGTACAATAAGAGCAACGTTCGTTCACAAACTGGATAAATCATTCTATAACGATAATTCAATTATTCAGTTTCGTACAATGTTTCTAACAATGAAATTTTTCAGCCTCTAACAACCTTTATATTGATATTGAAATATTTGAGAAAATTTTAAAGCAAAAACGACGTAAGTCGCCCATTTGCAAAAATAAGTAAACAAAATTTAATGCCAGATTTTACACTGTACTTTAAATATTGTAAGTGCTTCCCTGCAACGCTAATAATTCTGATTTACACCCGGCCACCAGAGATTTATGTTGCGACCCTTTAGCTTTTATGTGCTCTTCCGCATTTTGTGCGAGATTTCGGCGATAAACAGGATGAACTTTATTCCATTATTCATCGATTCCCTCCAACTATTCAACAGCCGATCTCAATAGGCATTTGTAACAGCCTTACAGCCTCCGTTTTGAAAATCCCCGCAGATTTTCAGGTGGAATTGATATTCAAACACTGCACGAGTCATATCTGTGCAACACATCTTCGTGTTCTAAGCTAATTTCATTTCTTGCTGTCTGCCCAGGATGCACATAAACACAACGTCATTTTTAAATATATAATGAATTATTTTCTAAAATATCTTTATATATATATATATATATACATATATATATATATATATTAAAAAAATATTGACACGCTTCTTGTAATATTTTTGTGAACACGAATGACGCATCAACGAAATCCGTCACCCTAAATAGTTTCCTATAAATAAAAGTATGTGCATAGTAGCAATTTGCAATACAGTCCAATGTAAATACGAACAAAAAGAAATTCGTAGAATGTATTTTCTTCTTGCGCAATTTAAACAAAACTGACACCTGTTAGTTATAATCTTCACTGGCGATTAGTTCGAGATTCAAAACCACGTAACGAATCGTTCGTGCGTACCGACGTTTTTATCACTGAAAGTGATTTTAGCGGGAGTAACCTAGAAAATCGGGCCTTTTCAGGTGCAACGCTAATGCCACGAAAATTAGCGATTGGTTGATTTGGGTCACGTGATTCGTGAAGGGGCGTCGAGTGGGAGTGGCGTTGTCTGGTACTGAGCCTGTAATTTGTTTTGTATCGATTCAAATGTTTGCATATTAATAAAATTTTATGTCGTCTGCATTTCCTAGTCAGAACAGGCTTCTGGGCCTTTCAGTGAGACGAATCGTACTGGGGTACAAGTGCAGTTTTTTATTAGACACGTGCTGCCATTCATCATCTTGAGAATCAATAAAATTCCTAGTGCCCGAACGAATTAACATCAAATTTTTCACGCTATTTGGAGAAAAAGTGGGTCAGACGATTACCGACTATAAATAACTAAAAGGATTCGAAAGGAAGGACTAAAGAAACTAAAAAATGAATTTTAAGGTAAATGAGTTATACAAGGGTATTCCAACGACGACAATCTCAATGCAGATGAGCATTGAAAGAAATGTGTAATTTTTGTAAAAATGTTATATATATATATATATATATATATACACGTGTTTTTCACCGGTCTAATACTATGCTCCCCCGGATTAAACGAAAGTTTTCAGTTCACCGTGCAAAACTTAGATTCCTTCTTACCACTATTACGTATAATATTTCAGCATATATAAAACAGGGTCAAATAACACCTACCCTTAGGCATGAATTCACCAAGTTTAATGTAGTTTTAGCTATTCCCGCAAGTGTACGCGAAAGTATATGTAACAAGGATACAGTACGAAATCTCTTTTATAATAGCACACAACTTACAGCCGATTTGTTGTCCGCTCGGAGCAACTTTCTCAAGATACGGCACGATTAAGGATGAAACTTTCTGTCGACCTTCCTAGGAGAAAGAATCCCGCCGCCCTTCTCCCAAACCACACTATCATCCACGCTACCATTGTCCAAATTACCATGAATCTCTCGTTTTCGATCACTCGATGTAGCTGAGATTTTGCAAAGAGATTCTCGTTCCCAATGGTCGACCATATTTTTGCATTTACAGCAGAATTAATTAAAATTTCATTACATTTATTTTAACACGAGTTTTGTCGAGGAAGGCATTTATTAACGCGCGATACAATCGTGATTTAATTCTCAAGTTCTACCTGCAGAATGTAAAACATAAAATATGGTAGCGAAAATAACAGTAAAATGAAATAAGTAATGTTGTATATCAAGTTTAATGTTTAGCACAGTGTAATTTTTTTTTTACATTCTCCGTTGTAACAAAATGGAGAATTGAAGCATTCGAGATCTTCGTATTTCAATAAAATTTCAATCCCAATAGTTCAACTAATAAATAATAATCCGCATTTAACGAAACAATATTATTTATAAACTTTGTTCGTTGGCACATTTTGCTGTCGAAAATACCAGAGCCGTGTAAGACATACTCATCCATCACGCATCTGCACTTACACGCCATACGAAGTAACGTGATATTTTATTTCAAAAAAAAAAAAAAAAAAAACGTATCATATCGACGCAAGGGACGGATTAACGTTAATGTCATCAATCTCGAACGTATTAATTACAAACAATAAATCCATATGTTCAAAATACGTTGCCTCGCGCGTATGAACGGCAAATCGCTCGGAAATAAATGTCAAGCGCCGATGGATATCGGCGAACGACATTCAGCAAAACGCTTTGTCAATTGTATTTTCATCTCGTCGTCGTGATTATTCCGCCGCGTCGAGTCGGCGCGCTGTTTTTGTAACGAGGCTGACGTCGAACGTTAAATATCGGATGTATCAACCGATTTTGTTATACAGTGCGCGCCTGTCCAGACATTTTTCCGTAATTTGGCAAGTACACAAAATGCCGCGCGTTTCGCACGGATCAAACGGCGCGCTAGTTATAATATATAATTAATCAAACGGATCGAGTTCGGCGTTATCGAATTCTGAATCGTGGGTGAGAGAAGAGAGAGAGAGAGAGAGAATTGCGATAAAGAGAGGTAATTATCCATGCCGCCAGCTTGCATTACGCATAATTTGCGCGTTACAAATATTTAATATTTAAAATCGGAATTGTTAAAATGTCAATCCCTTAACGTTTGGGCGCGATAGATAATGCCGCGCGTGAAATTTCGCGACCGGTTATAATTTTATCCTCGACCGAGAAACAAACATTTCTAACAAATATTGTCTACTAGAGGAGGTGTCTCCATGTGAAGCCCGTCCACGCAATTTTCTCTGAAACTGTTCGCCATAGAGTACAGGCGAGACGATGCAGCGGAATGCCCTAAATTCGTTTTTCTCGTTATTAATTAATCAGTTAAGAGAAAATCCAAGTGACGATCGGTTTCGACGCCTGGGAAGATTCGGGTTTCTTCTCAACGCGACGAATTCCAATTCGAATCAACGAAACCTTGCCTCCTGATGTTACTACGTTCACATTTCTTTGGATCGACGTTTCAACATAGACTGACGATGGAGAATTTGATCCAAATTGACGTTGCTCGTTTGGCGTGTAATTTTACTTCTGTATTTTATCATTCTTTTTAGCTTTACAATTCTACAATGGGGAAATTAAACAGTCGAAAATTGAAACATTGGAAACTAACTGATCTCAGTTCGTCGTCGTATTGTATTGATCGATAACGCAATGGGAAAGTAAAATTTAGTAGGCGAGAGTTACTATATTCGATTGTACTATTTGCAACGTCTGTGTCATTGACTGAACTGCTCAATTCTTCAATTGCAATCGGAGGACTGAAGCCAACTGTAGATAAATAATAAAATCCTTAAGGTATTTTATCACGATTTATATGGTCTAAGACTATTTAAAAAATGATGATGTTATAAGCACGATCGTTAACTTATAAAAATTTATAGACTAATACATAAATGTCTGTGTCTGTGTCATTGTTTTAGAAGAAGGATTAATTTAATGATTTTATGACAAGGAAAACTAATGCTATGCTAACAGATCACAAAAGACAGAAATTGTATTTGTATAACTGAATTTTTATTCAAACAAATGTTTCATACAATGAATTCAGTATTTTATTAACCTCTTTTATTCTTTGTTAATACGAATCAATTGCAATGAAATAACGGGAAAATAAAGAATTGTCGGAAGTCGAGTACAGCACGTGATATATATTAATAAATTTTCAATTTCGCGATGCAAATGAATATTGAAAATACAAAAATTCACGCAAGTTCTATAAAATATCCGAGACACGATGCAAATTACAAAATTTTATGGCTGAAGCGACTTTCTCTGTTTCCGAATTCCACAAACATCCGTAATTGCTAGTTAATTTGGCATTATCGTGCGTTCGCTTCTCTGACGTTCTCGCTAGAATTACGAATTTTGAGTATTATTATTATTATTTTTTTTCTTTTTTGTATTATTTAACGAATCAATGAGAAAAATAAACAAAGGAAAAAATACACAAAAATATAAAAAAAAAAGAGAGAAAGGAAAATTCAATAAAACGTACGCGCAGTGTTAATCAAACCTCGTTCGTGTCTGGCGTAATTTTTAGCGTTCAACGACTTTGAGTTGTTTGTAAATTACCCCTGTAAATACGGTTTAACCTGTCCCAAGTTAAAACGATTTCTAATTGCTTAATTAGAAGTACTCCGTTCATCTACTTTTAATTGAGTGACCCGGTCGTCTCGGCTGTAGTTGAAAGGGGGCTTTACTATCACACAGACGGTATAACAACATTAGACAAACTTTTTTTTGAAAAGCGTCGACTGAATATTGCCGTGAAAGAAAGTCACTTAACCAACCCTCGAACTTTTTCTCTGCTTCTCTTGCATATTTCAGAAATAGTGTGCTCTGAACTACTCTTTGTTTCTAATTCAATCCGCCACCTAATTTTCTATATCTGTTACACGTCCTGTTATCCTGTGTGAATAAAAAAAATCAATCATTTAAGTAAATATTTCGTTTGCCGGCATAGAAAATTTTTGCAAGTATAATTTCTAACACGTCTATAAAAAAAAATAAAAACTATTTCAGAAATAATATTACAAATTTGCAAACGTTTACAGAGTGGTAAAATAAATAAAGCTGCAGTGCAAGAAAATAAAACAGTCTGTTTTCTAGTGTGATTTCTCAAAATTCAATGAGACCTAGAAATATTCGAGATAAGCTCCAATCTCATGACAGAAATTTCTCTCCACATTTTTGGAGTCGATACATGATTACAAGTTTGCGTTGTTACGTTTTTAGTATCGACGTGTCATTATACAAATTTCAAACAAATTTAATATAACGGGCGGCATAGGGTCGAAAGTTTCTTTCCACCTATTTTTTTAATGAAACATCAAAATATAAGAAAAAAACGAATTTTATTAATTGTTTCAAATGAAATTTAAGTTCAAACATGATTTCTTTATGTGTGTTTTAAAAATTATTTCTTCAAATGTTAAGAAAAACATATAGTAAAAGAATTACGGACTTATTTTAGCAGAAAATGATTTTTGGCCTACTCTGTAGACGAACGATTTGTTAAACGTAGAACCGTTTTCTAAACACGGAAACTATTTTTTTATTTAACTTGTACAAAAACTTTTTTTTTAAACAGTTTCCCATATTCAATAAAATTATTGAAATTATTCCGTACGTGTGTCGACCAGTCTCGTATTTCCATGTATGTTCACCACGATTTTTTCGTTTGATCTTCCTCTGACGTGTCTCGGCGGTGCGAATTAGCTCCTTCGAAAGATCGATCGTTTGTCTCGCCGATTTCTCGCGTACGCGAATCATCGCGGTGTGATTAATACGCGTTAGCCGAGCCTAAAAACATAAAAATGACGAATGCGAAACGTCGAGACGCGTTCGCGGAGTTTCCGGAAAGAGAAACGAGAAACATCCGAGAGGGGAATATTCCCCTCGAGGGTGAACGCCGCCAGCGGACGCATAGATGGAAATTGAACGAAGAAAAAGAACGAGTCCCGACTCGTTGGAAAAGTTCGATGAATTAATGAATCGGTAGACTATGTCACGGCAGGATTTATTGTGAAAGTCACGGGCACCGCGTTTCGCAACAAAGTATTCGCTCGAGAGTGACGAACGATGCTCTCGAATCGGTAGAGATGAATGTCGAAACAACGTAATTGGAAACTCGAGTGGGAATCTCGGCTTCGCAAAGGATTAGGAAATCGTTGACGATTCTTCGCTTCTTCTTCTTCTTCTTCTTCTTCTTTTTCTTTTTCTTTTCTCTTCTTCCTCCGTTACTTTTTTTTCTTTTCTATTTTCTTTCCACTTCTTTCTCCTCCTTTTGTAGCATCTATCTCCAACTCGACGACTCGGGTGCCTCGGAAGAAAGAGACGAGGAAGAAAAAGACGCAGTTTTCGATCTCTCGATTGAACCAGTTAAAGATGTACCTCGAGTTAACTGCTTTTCGATTTTATGCAAAATTAACTCGAATCTGCCGTGTATCGCGAAATTGTGAAATTTACTGTGAAAAGAGGTTTACGTGCATCTGTCGAATTACAAATATTTGAAACAGAAAACGAAGGGTATTTTGGATACTTTGCAGATTTGCAGAAAATGTTGATCGTGTCTTTTGCACTTAAACGCTTTTGATCTACAAATGCAAATTATTAGTGAATTATTATGTAAAAAAATGATTCAGATAAGAAATAGTTGGAATAACTTTAAATTTTTCTATGGATACAAGATTATAATCTCCTCGAAATCATTCACTTCCTATCTAAACCATTTTATATAACGAGTATTATTTACCAATAATTCGTAATGAACTGAGAACACATTTTTTTAAACTTCAACGTGACTGCAATAATCGTACGATAATTTATTTACATTTCCCAATAAACAGATGTAAAAACAGCAAACAAACGTTATTATTCCAAAATTTGTGTAAATTCACGTCATTAAGATTAAGGTCCATTAATAATTTTCGGTTATTCGTTTTAACGAATTATTTAGTAATATGGACGAAAACCCACAATTTTCACGAATAAATCAGTGTTTGTAAAACGTTTTAAGATTTTAAGTTTATCTTTATATATTTGAGATTTGCGGAGATGTGTGGGAGTTTCGTGACTGACCGTGTATAAAATCGGTTTTATTCACATCGCCAAACGCAATCTCTTTGTTTCCTCGACTATAGCCGCGTTTCAATTTGTTGTGCAGCAGTGTTTTTTCAACTATGAATTTTTCTACTTAACCCTCCATAGGCAACCTGGGTTGTTTACGCCCCGAGCGAAATTCCACTCGTCAATTTTTCCGAGACAATTTTTATTTTCTATCCTGGAAAAGCTTTTGATGCTGAGAACTCGACTTCAAATATAGTAAAATCTCGATTGTACGACGTAGTAAAGACATATCCGTAAATATATATAAATATAATAGAACGAAATTTCATCCCATTAAATGCAAAATCTTCTCGCATTTCTCGTTAAGACAGTAAAAAAAGAAAAAAAAGAAAGAAAGGAAAACAGAAAAAAATTACGCGCGAGCACGAACAACTCAGTTTTTCTACGAGTACAGTTGCTGGCATCAAGTACTTCGTAAAACAAAATCGTAAAACAACGATATAAATCTGTCGTCATTTTGAAGCTCGAAGCCACCGCGGCATCCATTTTACTCTAAGCTGTTTTTACATCACGCAGCGGACGGAAAAATAAAAATGCTTCCACAGTACGCAAAACATTGGAAAACTTTTTTCACGACCGGCTCCAAAATGAATTCGGAAGATTGAAGCCTGTCCTTTACCACGACGCCCAAAAACTCGAAATGTACAATTTTTGTATCGTTGCACGACTTTCAAATGCAACGTCAGATAGTTTATACTCGGCTTTCGAACGACAACGCGAGCAACTGCGCGCACTGCCGATGATTTCTCGTCAAATTTTTCCCAAACAAGTCGATCTTTGAATAGTTAAGGGCCCCGTCGCTCGCGCGTTCATCGCGCATGCATGCACGCGCGTGTGTGTACGTATCGCGTTATTTTGCAATGGATATCGAGGTAACGTTCATTAGCAATTTAACGGCACGTACGCCGATTAAAACGATAAGTAATTCATGAACGAGATTTCGCGATTTCAATATAGCTAATTTATGGCCAGCATTTTGGTTTCGATGAAAACGTAAATACCAAAGGAAAAAATGCAATTGCGCGCGATGGGAAAAGTCGAGAGAACCGGCAATGATTCGTCGGGCGAATTGGCCCGACGTTTTTTCGGTTATTGATTTATTCCTTCGTGACCAAACTATAGCAATTTTACTTCTGTGTAAATAAAGAAAGCAAATTACAGCCCTCTCCCTGACAAGCGGAGGACACCCCCCCGCTTCGTTTTCGTAATTTCGGTCAATTTCTATTATATAGAAAACGCTGTTTAGGCGACATTTCCTAAATAGACGCCGAAACGAACGTATCGAAAACAATTGCAGCGCGATAACGACACGGGCGAATGCTTTTCCCCTTTATCTCTCCATGGCGAGATGATATATGGAATCGACGAGGCTCGCGCGAGCACGCCGCGCGCGTTCCCTTTGCCGCGCCGCGCAAATATTTACAGACGCGTTTATTAATGAGACGAGCGCGGTTGCGGCTGTACGCTTTTCCAGTTTCCTTTTCCGGCTTTCCATGGTCCGTTAGACTCGAGCAATCCGTAAGAATGAAAAAACAAATGTCCCGGGGAGAAAGGTGTTTCCTAAGAGGCTTAAAAGATTTACCAGCTTAAACTTCTTTCTTTCTCTTTTCCTTTTTTCTGAATCTTTACCTGAGATTTCTTTTCGCGTATTCTCGGCGGAAACGAACGACGTTCGTTGCGTCACCAGTCACACGTTGGCAAGTACGGTTGATGATACGACTGACACTGTTTTAAAAAGCATTAAAAAGCCGTGCTGATCAGCTCCGTAAATTAAAAAGCGAAAAAAAAACAAAAACGGTGATGACGCCGCGAACATTAATTTTTCCAATTTAATTTGATCTCCCTGCTATCGTACGATATTTTTGTGTAATAAATGAATTCACGAAAGTAATTAATTTATTTCTTGACAGCTGGAGATTAATTGTGCGCTCGTTTAGTGCAATATTGTTAAAAAGCGGAGTCGATCTCGATGTACAGTTATTCCATTAAATCTATTAAAATTATGCAACGTTAAATGAATTTGAAATTCGTGTTTTACGAGGATTTTTTTTGTATCGAAGGTAGATGTGAAAAATAATCAATTGTATAAAATGTCTCGGTGAAATGCCACAAATGTTTTATTTATTGTTGTACGAAAAAGCTTCTTTCAAAGATACAACGATAGAAAGAATGTTTTTTTTTTTTTTTTTTTTAACAAAGAATTGTACCTGAATAAATTTCGTTCGTTTCCATTGCATTCGCTTTAAATTGTTTTTCAATTTCGTTGGAGAAAATATCCAATTTTTGAAATCATTACCTGCGAAACTTTTTATTTTCGATCCTTCGTTAATTAAGCTTATGTTGTCCGTAAATTTCATTACCATATTCATGAAATTTTCCTGATTAAAGTAAAACCAAACACAATATTCTAATAAAACTTGGTAGGTAAATTTTCTTCCCTCGCTCAATGTTCCTCTTTCGCGAAGTACAGAGAACTTAAAGTGTCCAATCCTTTTGTATCAAATATCGTACAAATCAAATATCAGTACTTTCGCGTATTAAACAATTTCGAAACGGTATCGACGACTGGTACCAAATACACGAAATTTCGATACGTATCGATGCTTGCCGTCTTTCCTATCAAATTGATTGAATATTATCAATAGCATCAGTACTGATTCAATCGTTATATACGAGTCCTCTTTCGCTCGATGTCTTCTCTCTCACGTTCTCCGTTGGCAACGGAGGAGAAAGACTCTGGAGTATCGAACAAGAATCGATAATTTCATTAGGCAACAAACAAAATGCCGATACTTTTGTGAGGCAGCAAACAACTTTTTATCCGATGTTACATTGATTTAATAGCAAGGAGAATAGAAATCTAATAAAAAGAGAATGGTCTCAAAATTTCGACACGACGATTACTGAATGTGTGGAATGATATGTATTAAAATTGTCACGTTAATTACGATCGAATTGCGAGGGAATTCTCGCTTGAGAATTAAAAAGCATGAAGTATTTCGAAATTGTGCTACTTTTCTTGAGAAAGTTTATTAATGGCGTCTTGGGTAATCGCGAAAATTAATCAACTCCAATGTTCCCATTCGACTCGGGGCTACTTTTTTAATCCACTTGTGTACACACTCGGATCCAATTCGCAGAATCTCTATTCTGACGTACTCTTGCTGTTCCTTTCTGGACTTTTTCACAGAATGTTCTCTGCGTTTTTTCAATCGCCGCCGACTTTGATTCAATTCCCACGATTTTCAATCGTGAATGAGATATGAATATTTCCTCGATTCATCTCGGTATTTTAACTTTATTGTTATCCGTTCGTGTATTACTTTATTTTTGTATCTTAAAGGGATACTTTCCATGGAACAAATAAATAAATAGAGCACCAACGTCGAGACGATCAGTACCTACTTCGAAAGCGACTAATCCTTTGGTTTCCAACTTTTACTCGAGTATATCTTACAACAACTCCAACTTTTTGGTGTTTTTTTATCACTGAAAGTGATTTTAGCGGGGGTAACCTCTTCAGGTGCAACGCTAATGCAACGAAAATTAGCGATTGGTTGTATGGATCACGTGATTCGTGAGGGGGCGTGGAGTAGACCTCGAGTAGGAGTGGCGTTGTCTGGTACTGAGCGATCACATCTATAATTTGCATCGATTCAAATGTTTGCATATCAATAAAATTTTATGGCAAAAAAGTCGTCTTCATTTCCTAGTCGGAACAGTTGCTTCTGGGCCTTTCAGTGAGACGAATCGTACTGGGATACAAGTTGTGCAGCTTTTTTTGGACATTTTTCATATAGTTTCCATATTCAGTACAACACCCACAAAAGCTTTCATTTCCGCAACTGTAACGTCGTTCCAATTTCTTCGGGTAGAATGATCAGACATATTTTTCTTTTTTTACTAATAATATGTGTTGCAAATAAATTTGTTTGCTGTGTAATGTTCTCTATCAATTCGTTCGTATAAAATAAACAAAAATATTCGATCTTTACCTGTAGTAAGCTAGGTACTTTGTAAAAAGCCAGTTGAAAAATTAAACCGTTCAGGAATGCTGTCTTTTTCAAGAATTTGCCAGTTTAGTCAGTTGCTAAACAAACAATTTTATGTACGATATTACTTTCATCTTTCTCACTATCGCTGAAGTCACTGAACTCGGGTTTCCTTGTATTTTTATGTTTTGGTAGAATAATGTCTGTCGTCGGAATCAATGCTTGACGTCTCAAAACAATCACTGACTAAATTATTCTTATAGTGATGAAAAACAAAAAAATTCATCTTCAAATAATTCGCTTTCTGTCATGTATTTTCCATAATGTATAACGGGGGTATTTTTGAACTTATTCAATCAGAGGAACGGCAGAATACTGACTGATTATGCAACAGAACATTAAATTAATTAAATAGAATTTATTCATGATCTATATATGCGTAATCAAATACTGTATGTGCCTGGGAGGAGTTGGAGCAACATCCCTAAATGATTAGTCGCCCGTTCGTTCGTTCGTTCGTTCGAATCACAGTGGTCAACGGCAAGTAACCGTACGTACATAAATACAACGGTGGATTAAAGTCCGCCCGATTGCACACGAATTCGCGTTTTACGTGGAGCGGAGCGTGGCGCGGAATGCCGAGAGAATCGCGGCATTATGATAATGTATCGACCATTCCGGTTCGCCGTGTGCGCCGCCTTTAAATCCATCCGTCGCCATCGGCGGCCAGGTTATCGGCGTGCTCGACAGTAATTGATCGCGAATAATCCCGCGAAGAATCCTTCGGGACCTCCTACGAGTCACCTCCTCCTCCCTTCGCGTTCGTCCCTCGTGATTTCTTTCCCTCCCACCAAATTTCTCTTCTCTCCTCCTCCTCATCCTCCCTCGCGGGCTCGACCAATAAAACTTGAATAAACGCGCCGTACAATAGGGAAACTTTCGTCCTAACTTCCGTCTTAAAATTGTGTGCCCGGGACCGGCTAATGGTCGCCCGCGACCGAGTTACCGAGCTTATCGATATGTATAATACAGGAACGCGAGCAAGCAACTTCTCCAGTGAAAAACGCGTTCGGACGCACCCGAATCGCCGTATTATGATAATCAATCTGTCGTTCGATTTCTCGTTACCCGTCCGCGCATCGCGTTCCCTCCCAAGTCGTACGTGCGGGTCACGCTTGGCCGGCATCCTAACGAACGACGAAATCGCTGGATCGTTCGATATCCATTACTTTCGTGAAATATTGGACCGATCGTCCCGTCGAATCTCTCGCGTTTCTCCCGATCGGGATTCGAAGGGACGCGCAGTGAACTTAATTTTATTTAACCCTCGGATAGGACTGAATAAATATGACAGGTGCAGAATAAATGAACGATTTGAGAAGATACTGATTTCTGTCTTTATATAGATTTTAAATAAAAATTATTCGAAATTATTAGAATTGGAAATGCACGAACAGCGATTGGATCAAGAACGATCAATTACGAAACGCCGCGTCGATAATCCGAGAGTCAATGCGACAGACGAAGGAAAATTTAATTTATTTCTGAATTATATTTGAATTATATTTGAGATAAGAGTAATAAAAGAATGTAAAATATATTTGAGAATAGATTACTGTTACCAATGCGATATATAAAAAAGAATATTTATTTATATAGTATTTAATAGATTTTCATTTTGACTGTAAGTTGTTTACAATGTTTCAATTAAACTTTTGTGTCACTAGATTGCTTTTGACGCAGAGAAATAAATTTTCTAATTATTTCATATTTTTCAGATTTTCCAAACAACTTGATATCTATCTGAATAAAATATTCGCGGATTGACAGACATTTTGTTTCAATATTAACGTGATATATTAAGACAATGTAACATAACGTATACATAATTTCGACAATATAATGCATGAAGACAAATTTGAAAAATAGAAACTCACACAAGACACTGTTATATTATTACATTCAAGGTGACAAAGGAAAAAGTAGAATCTGCTGTTGCGCAAAGTAAAAGCGTTTAAATATTCTCGTAGAGTATATTGAGGAATGATGTTTTCAAACTAAAACTTTCAAGTACACTCGGGACTGGCAAAGTTATCAGTTAGTTGCCTCGATAAAAATACGGATTCGCGCGAAGTCTACTTCCAGTCTACCTTGCGCGAGCCGAAAGTTTCGAAATTTTCTCGAAAATTTTACTTTTTCCAAACGCGACCAAATGCTCGACGGACGGAGTATTCTCGCCTGAATTAGCAAAATTGCGCTCGCACGACGCGGATGTCTTGTCAGGTTCGAATCGAATTTCAGGATTTCCTTGGATTCGGTGTCCGCGGTCGGGGGAATAACGCGGGCCGGCTGACAATGAAAAGTAATAGCTATCAGCAAACTGTCAACGCGAACCAAAGCCAGTGACGGTGTTGAGAAAGCGTTCGATAGATTCTGGAAAGCTTCCGAGCGTTAGTCTCTCTCTCTCTCCTTCTCCTTTTCCTGGCTCCGTGCTTCGCAAAAATTCCCCTCCCGTTTCTTCACAAACCCTCTCCCACCCCCAAAGCCACCGCCTCCTCTTTTTCTTCCATTTCCTCTTTCCAAACCGAAAAGTGGACTGCCGTATCGAGCGTTTCCGACTCGCTGGCTTTACTCGCTTGCTTCCGGATTCCAATCGCTTTCCGCTTTACGAGAAGGACTTTGGAAACGTTTACGAAGTCGGCGGCTCCGGAGTAAATTTAGGGGACCACGTCTCTCCCTTTTCGGATGGATTTCATCTCCCCGGAAATATTCCACGTACGCCGTTAAAATCCAACTAATATGAGAACTTTGTCGCTCCATTGTGATTCGCTCCATCGATCCATCCTGCGTCGTTTCTTTCCAATTATGATAGCGGAGTGAGTGTTTGCAACGAACGATTTTTGCGAATGTTGTGACGCACGAAAGGAAAATACTACTAGTTTCTACTTTCGTTAAGAAATAGTAAGAGATTGACACGTATGAGAACCCGTCATACTTTCACGCAAAAGTTCTTCAACGCTGCAGCTATGTACTGAATTACTAAAATAAAAAAATGAAATGTACAAAGATTAATGAAAAACTGCACGACTTTTACCTCAGTATAATTCGTCTCATTGAAAGGCCCAGAAGCAACTGTTCTGACTAGGAAATGAAGACGACTTTTTTGCCATAAAATTTTATCGATATGCAAACATTTGAATCGATAGAAAACAAATTACAGGCGCGATCGCTCAGTACCGACAACGCCACGCCCCCTCGCAAATCAACCAATCGCTAATTTTCGTTGCATTAGCGTTGCATCTGAAGGGGCCCGATTTTCTGGGTTACCCCCGCTAAAATCACTTTCAGTGATAATATATTCTGTCTCACATATACTTTGTGAATTTAAAATTTTAACAAAAATGTTAAAATTCTTTTATGAAACGACGAAACCCCAATTCCTTGTATACATACAGTTCAAGAAATTCAACAGCAGCAAGATAAGAAAGAATACGCAACATTCCCCGCTAGAAAAATGAAGTTTACCTCATTTTTATCGTTAATTTCTCTTTTTAATTTGCATTACATCTCTTCTCCATTTAAATCGTTGCACGCTAGTGACAACCTTACTCTTCAAACGGATCGCTTCTGACTGCGTACATTTCAATCTACGTTACAACGAACAGACACGTTTATAACGAGATTCGAGAACCAATTACGTACGTTCCGGCACGCCTTGCCATACTTTTAATCTCTCCTCGGTGTCTCTCTATTTCCATAAGCGGGCTATACGACGAGCGTGAGCAAAAGCTTTCATAGTCATGAAACGATAAAGCCAAGGTGCTTTATTCGTTGAGCTACACGGCGTGCAACAATCGTGCGTGCGCATGTGAATCTGTCTCGTGGGTGTTTCCTAAGACGCCTACGATATTCCGCGCATAAGTTTACACGCGCAAATGCTGCACGCATAATTACTCGTAACTACGAATATGTTACGACAGTAGAGGTAACGGTGTGTTATCTTATCCTCTTGATCGGTCTACCGTGCTATACTATATTATACGCGAGCATACGTGCTTATGCGTCCACTTACATATGTAAGTACACATCAGACGACGTCGACCTGGCACTCCTAAAACGAAAATTTTACACGCGGGATGCTTGTAGAAAGTAACATAGGAGAAATTGTCCCCTTGCTGGACAATTTTATCAAGTCTTCCGTTTTAATTTCGTAAAAATTAAATTTTTAGTGCAACGAAAATATAACTCTATTGCAAAGTCATAAAGCGAAAGAATGGTAATTATTATCATGGATTTGTGAAAAATTCGAGGGTGCAGAAATGCACACAATGAGCAAAAATGCACGAAACGTCCAAAATGGAGTATTTAGTGAGTATCTATATTTTCACCTTTTACGTTCAAAAAAATAAAAAAATGCATGAAAACCCACAATCTGGTAATTGTGACAGCGTAATTTGAGAGAAAAGCTCTTTTAACAGTAAACTAACGGACGATCAAATGCCATTATTTGCTTGCGATGTAAAAATTGACTGTTATCTTTTATTGACACAAGATGTACGAAACATGAAACAAGATATACGGATGTTGAATTGGTAATGAAACTTTCTATGATAATTTCTCTTAATTTCGAGTTACTTCATTCGTTAATTGAGGGATTTATTTACTCTACAATAAAGTAGCACTCCGTTTATATGAACTCCATTTATTTGAAATTTTATACAATACTTGATTAAATGAACCTGTTACTGATTGAACAAAACATTACTGAACAATCAGTAAATTCCAAAGTTTATATAAATGCAGTTTTATTACATATATATATTGTAATCAATAAATAAGCTCAATTGTCGAGTGACGTAATTCCAGAATTAGCAAAAATGAGCTTATTAACGAATATTAACTTCACACCGGGGAATCCAAGATAAAATATTTATAGTTGAACAAATTATTATTTAATTATCAGATTAGTCATTCTGCTGAATCCCCATGACGAGTTAATCGTAATTTCGTTCGTTTATTATGGACAGACTTGTCGATTTAACGAAGACACGTGTTACGTTTCTATTAGGTTATTACAGATGTTATTTCATAAGCGAATGATTGAACGATTTAATCGTAATTTCGTTCGTTTATTATGCAGATTATACAGATTCGTCCGCCGAACGAAGACACGTAGATATTAATACATTAGGTTGATGCATGTGTTGCGTCATCACGTGATTCGTATTGAAAATTTACCTTCTTATTATTAAAACATCGATCCACGATGGTAAAAATTTTAATTCTAGCTATAGACAAAAGTAACATTTCTCAGTTATTTCAAAACTAATTCGGAAGAGTATATTAACACACATATTGAAGCAAATAATTCTAAAAATGACATCTTATTATTTCCATTTTTTTTTTTTTAATCCAGTCATAACTAATCTAGAACTGCAATACGTTATATAATAATGATTGTAGCTTACAATTCCAGACGTTAACAATATTTAAATAATTTAATTATCTCGACATTCTTTGCTTTTCAAAAGTAAATTTTTCGTTACAACTCTCATCTTCAACTCTTCAATGATAAAAAAAAGATACATTCTGACGTACATTTTAAATTGTAACTTTTAAACTAATTTTTGAATGTTGTGAAATTATAAACTGTTCTACAATTTCTCCTACCTAAAATCAAAACTTTTACCACTGTTCGATCATATTACGTTCGACTAGCTTCACAAGCTTGAAATCAGCGTCCGATAAATTATTTAATGCCATTTAATGCCACTTCTCCAGTCGCTAAATTCGAAACGATGAATACATCGCACGCTCGTGTGAAATCGAATTACTTCACGCGCAACGATCCAACGACACCCACGGTAAAAAGTCGAACGAAAGCCGCAACCAAAGTGCGAGAGCAAAAACGGAGATCTTACTTCTGCGATGCGACATCCCCCTCCCACGACATCGATACGTTCTTCCTCGCCGAAATTTCCTCTCGGTTTCGTTTCTTTCGACGAACGACGCGCACAGCCGACGACGTAAATGCGCGCGCGTGTCACCCGCGTCCTCTGAAAATATTTATAACCTCCGGATAGGTAATTCTATGTCGTGGGTGTTTTATCACTGAAAGTGATTTTAGCGGGGATAACTCAGAAAATCGGGCCTCTTCAGGTGCAACGCTAATGCAACGAAAATTAGCGATTGGTTGATTCGCGAGGGGGCGTGGCGTTGTCGGTACTGAGCGATCGCGCCTGTAACTTGTTTTGTATCGATTCAAATGTTTGGATATATAAAATAAAATTTTACGGCAAAAAGGTCGTCTTCATTTCTTAGTCGGAACAGTTGCTTCTGGGCCTTTCAGTGAGACGAATCGTACTGTGGTACAAATCGTGCAGTTTTTTTCTTCTTCTTTTTCTTCTTTTTTTCCCTCGCCTTGAAAACTGCAAATGCGCGGAGCATTACCGGCGCGGGAATCCTCGCCTCGCAAAAGCCACACGCTGACGAACATTTCCTTCCTCCGCTTTCGCGAATTTCTTTTCTCCGAAATTTCAAACGTTCGAAGCGTATGCAACGCCTTCGATTCCGCATAAATTTGCTCCGGGCGCGGAACGCAACGCGGGGATTATCACTTTGATTTAATGCAAATATCCCCGAGGCCCGGGGGTTGGTTTTTTGTCGGTTTCGATCAAACGAATTTCACGCGAATTTGCTCTATCGTTAAAATTCTAACGCTCTCGATGATCGAGAGAACGTTACGACCGAGCGTACATGCGACTCGCCGTGCGAAAATTATTCGAACGCTTTGCCGTAAAAGAAATTTTATGCATGTCCTGTTCCCGTTCAAAGGAGCGCGGAGCAAATTCCCCTTCTACGTTTTCTTCTTTTCTTTTTTCTTTGTAACGAGCATGTTACAACTGTAACTTTGATCTTTAAATACGATTAGTTAGAATTTGAATAAATAGTATCACGAAGGAAATATTTATTTGCTGGAAGTATGTAGATCGTCTCTTTTGAAATCTTCGTGTACAATCGATTTCTGTGCGAAAGATTTTGCACCATGTTACATAAAATTCCGTTGAAACGCCGTAGAAAGAGACGATTATATCACAGTTACACTGGTTGAATTTGGGACCAATCTGAAAATATATACGTTTAGTAGAAAATTATATAAGTAAAATAATTCCCCACTTTCTAGATAATCTGATTCTTAATAATCTCCGCAAAATATACACCTGCATTGAATATTTTGTGATTTTACTTTCTTGTTTGAAAACGCAACAGTCGGTTTTCACCATCAGTGTGCATGAAACGTCAAAATATTTATAATGAGACATTCGTAAAAATGCAAGTTTCGCGAGTTGCACAGAATCTAATGCGAAAGAACGTGGCCACAGTTTCGATGCAAAATATTTTACCATCTGATCATAATACCGCCAGCGTAATCTTCTGTGTGTTACGATAAATAGCATGGAACTCGTTTCAAAGCACGCTTTCTTTTTCGGCACTCTTTGGCTTTTATTTTTTGTTCCAGTATCTCCTTTCCGCCGTGGAAAGTCTTCTTCTACGTCGTAACACTTTTAATAAATTTATTCGTTCTCATCCGTTTTAATATTCGTCCGCGATATTTTAATAAAATTCGCTCGCCTTTTGCGCGCGCGTCTTTCTTCTTCAATTTTACAAATTCGCAAGTTGTTTTACCGTGCTGCAGTTTAGTTAGACCACAGCTACGATATGCTTCGGTTATTCGGTCCCTCACGTGCGATAAATACGAACTCGTGTTTGAAATAGTGCAACATAAATTCTTCAGATTTACTGCATTTAAAGCGGGTATCGCAGTGTCGATTCGAAATCAGAATTATTCGTAGCTATTGTTCGTTACGCATCTAAAAATTCTTGAAAATCACAGCACTTGTCGATCGTCCTCTTCCACTCAAAATTATTATCTATCTCGATGTAAGTCGCTTGCTATTAAAATCAATTTTCCTTTGATTGATTAGACTGTTCTTAGATTTCTTTTCTCAAATTTCCTGTGAAACATGACTAAAGATGTGAGATCTAAGTAGAAATTTGTTTTATTATAACACTCTGGTTCAGATATTTCATACATTTTCGCATTCTATGCATTTCTGTAATTATCCACGATGCTCCCCCCTCTTTTGGCATAACCTTCAATCAACAATTTCATCATTATCACACACTGATTGCAATATAATTGTTATGATATAATGAACCGACTATTTTGTCAACGAAAGGATATCCGCGTGACAGAAATTATTTCTAATTGCAAATGATCTACACTGCTACTAAATTCTTCAATTCTAAAATTATTGCTACTCTATTAGAAGCTACGATTTCTACAACCTCACTAACAATGAAACATATTAAAATAATATATGTGATATTTCTTTAACTTCCATCCTAATTTTATACTATTTTCGCAAAAAAATTCTGTATAGTGTTAACAAGTTGTTACGTACTTTTCCACCATTCTGTGCTTCCTATGTACGAATAATGCTGACATTTTTCATGGCAATATAGAATTTTTCAAAAGAATGTTCTTACGTCTGAATTAACACTATGTCACACCCATTAATAGCCAAAAGTTTAGAGCACGTTAGGATTTCAAAAGTAATTTTCTTATTTAGGATATTAATACTTTAAAATGCTGAAACTTTAATCAATTATATCTAGAAATTAAACTTGTAATAGCACCTCCGACAAATGTGTTTCTAGAAAAAGATTATTTCACCTAGAAAGCAGAGAGTGCTCCAAACTTTCGAGCAGGAGTGTACGTTTCTGTTAAATTTTTGATAGATATTTACGCAACGGGAACCAATCCCCGATTTCACAAACAGCACGGAATAGAGATCGTTGTATTGTAATGTTGTGAATTAATTCCGGCATTGCAGAATGGAATTCTATGAATTTCTCGCCTGAACAATACAAGAGTTGTTTAACTACTTGAAATTAATGCGTTTATGTGTTACGATATAACAATCCACGCTGCTCGTGAGTCATACTAAATACCAACAGCACAGATTTCAGTAAGAATAATAAACAAAATCGTAAGAAACCTAATTAAGCTGAATGAGATTAACATCTTTTTAAAGTTTAAATTTTTCAACAAGAGACAAGTCCTTTGCAATAACAAGTTAAAAATTCAAACAACTGTCAAATTCTTTTTCCAAACATCGACAAACGAACAAACCTCGCTTACAAACGAGCCTGATTTGTACGAATTCAATGAAAGGTGAAATGAATGATATGAATGAAAAGTTCAAGTATATTCGTTCGAACGAAATCTCTTTGTCAACGAATAGCCAACAAAACGTTTAGAAATACAATTTTCAAACGAGTCCAGAGATGTTACGATGATATTTACGGGACGCGGTTTCGAGTGGCGAATGAACTTTCCTCGTTGATCCGGTGGACATTGAAACTGCGCGAATCACGTTGCGGATCGGTTTATTTCAAAATCGTGACCGGAGTTTCGAATCCGTTAAGTTGGAAACTAGTCGGTAAACTTACCACCATGGCGGAGTAAGTAGACGTCTCTCTATATTCGTGACGATAAATATTACTAGCTCCGATGGACTTTACCTTCGTCAACTGCGAACGTTGCGATGAAAAATCTTTGGAAGGAACACGGAGGGTGATTCGATAATTATCCACAATGTAATCGTAAAGCGTGTTGGCGCGATGATTTGTCACAGTCAGTTCTTTTAAATTTCGGAAAATTCAATCTAGGTAAGGTTAAAAATTAGAAATTAAAATTGAAATTAAAAAGTAGAATTTAAGAAGGTGAATTGATTGAAAAGAATTGCAAAGTTGGTTCTTAATAGAAAATATTATTAGAAGAATATTACTTTTCAAATGTTGGATATTTTCATTTTTGAACAAGCTTTTCTACACCCTTGAAAAAAATATTTTCTGCTACGAAACGCGCGTGCATCGCTACTTTTAAACTTATCAAACTACTCGTACACGCTAGATTGAGGAAGAATATTTTCCTTGTACCGTGCTGAAAGTTTTCTGCAGATTTCAACCCCTGACATTCCTTCAGACCAGAAAAATAGAACTTTTGATGCGTGTCAGTTATTGTTGCTGTCGTAATAAATAAATAAAAATAACAAAAAGAAAGGAAAGACGAGAGAAAATCGACGCATCACAATGACTACAAAATAATCAATCTCAGATTGCTAAAATTTTAACTTTGTACTTTTAAATCCCCTGTAATAAAAAATTCAATCAAATCCAACAAATTCCAAGACTAAGTGACTCAGTCCAAAATTGTCACAATCTAATTTATAACGATAACACGACGCTATGTTGATTATGTTGCAAATTATTCTGGTACACGCCAACGAGGAATAACTACGACAATTCTCTATGACAAAACAAAAAGAAAGAACGACGGACGCTACGATACTTCTTTCATCGCCAACTGAACGTTACTTTCTAATTTCTGCGCAACCAAGTGCGAAATCTACGCGCTCAGACCCGGCGGCGATTCCTTTACAGAGCGCGGCGGAGCTTTTGGTCGCGTTTAATGCACCGATTGCTCGTTTATGGTGATTCCCTCGCATTTATTAGCGTGCTGGTATATCGACGCTCGCGAACGATGCTGGAAATGTTTCTCTGTTTCAACATAACGAGGCAAATCCAGCCGGCGTGCGCGATATTCGTTCCGAAACCCGACAACATTTTTAAAGCTTATTAGCGGGTGTACTCGCGTTCCGCGGCCAATGTAACGGATTAACATCGCGTTACGTTTCTACGCACCGTGCAATTACACCGCTAATTCGGCTGACGAAAAATGTTCGTAATAAAACGTTGCCTCGTTCTCGTGACGAATTAAACCCCCGTCCGCGCAAAGCTATTTGCATTGGCTGGTTATTAGACGCAATTTGTCCGCGTATTATACCCTTAATTCGATTTATTACGGGCAACGGCGGATCCGATCCTCGGGGAGCACCCTCGAGCTAATAATCATTTCGAGCTTTTGCGAAACTTTTATTGCAAAGTTTCACGTGACGCGCGTAACGGTGAAATACACACATGGTTGTCCGCACGAACGAAATGCAAATTATTTGTTTTCGTGTTGAAGAATTTTGTTCCTGATTTTGTATCAAAATAACAGATGTATATATATATATATATACTGATAGTACGATAACTATGTTACAGATACCACTTGCTCGATTGACGAAAATATTTTGCCAGTATACTTTCTGTATTCCACACACCGAACGAATCACGTACTCGTGCCTCTGGCATCTTACAATTTTATTCGATTTACATCTATATTTCTTTCTCGAGCTTTTCCGTTATCACATAAACTTCAAATTTTGTGCGTTCACTTTGAAAATGGTATCGTAACGTACGAGCTCAACGTCCAAGACCTGCATCTTCTTCTTTCAAATACGAGAAATTTATTAGCATCGCGCAATTTTGTCCACTAGTGCATCGTTTTCAGTTTAATAATTCAGCATAGTTGTTCTACATTTACTTTTTACTAGTGACAATTTGAAGAAGCTCTTCCCGCTTTGCGCGAGTCGATAACGTGTATTTTCAGAAATGTATGTCGTTTTAGTCAACCTAAAAAAAAATGTACGTAATTTTGACAATCGTTTGTCAATTTTTCTTTGTCGTAAGCGTTCTTTTAAAAAAATGTAACCTTCTCGTACTAAAAAATTCCACTGTGCGATCGTTTATTCGTTTTATCAACAAGCAGGTGTGTTTACAGGAAAAAGCAAATCGAAAGGGAGGAATAGAATATTTCCGTTGAAGGCTCAAGCTTGAGGATTTATCAACTAGTTTAGTTAATCTCGGACTGATCGCGAGTAAATTATTCCATCTGTGAAAATAAGTCGAGAGTGTACAATGCGATCTTTTCGCAGGGCGCTCCGTTCTCGGGAAAATTAAGTTTAAAAATTTATCAAGTGCACGTCGACTAAACCAGTTAAAGTCGACTAAACTGAGCCGGGCTCAAAGTCCATTTCCTTGGAAAAGAGATCTTAAACGATCTGAAAATTTTACATTCTACATTCTCCAACTTATCTCCTCGTAGTGGATGGGACAACTTTTCCGATCAATTAGCGATTCCTGCAATTAGGAATTGGTCAAGTACGCTCAAGTACGCGCGATCAACTTTTACCCAAAAACGAAGCCTCTTCTCGTCCTCTACTTTTCCCACCAAGTGGAATCATCCCCTTTCCGATGCCAAAAACACGTATATCCCGTGTACCTCCGAGTCAATCGGAATCAGCGAAATTCACATCGCGATATCCGCGACGACGAGGCAGAAACGAGGTACAGACGAGACGAAACTAAATCGATCGGCATAACGAGATGTAACCGCCTGCCTTCGGAGGTTCAAAGGTCCCGATCGCGAGGAGCAATTCCCCGGCCGTTTGACAAATTTACACGTTTAGCCGCGCAAACGCACGCAAACGGGACTCCCCCTCTCCTCCGCGGCTGAAAAAGAAACTTCCTTCCCGTTTTTAACTCGCGGCCCCATTAATTCCGATCAAAGCGACGCAATCGATATCGGTTAATTACCGGCGCGAAAGAGCCGGCAGTATCGAGTCTCGGGCTCATTAATCTTGAGTTTGCCGGGGCGAGCGCCGCGGTGTGCCGTACATCGCGCGCTTTTTCGACTGTTCTTGCTCGGAGAGCGGTGAATGGAGAAGCACGTTTTCCCAATTTCCCCGCGTCTTGGCTGTACCACCTTCATCCACCCGTCAACCCCCTCGACCCCACTACGTACGTCCAGTCCCCTCTCTCTCTCTCTCACTCTCTCTCACTCTCTCTCTTTCTCTCTCTCTCTCTCTCTCTCTCGGCTGACTCTTGCGAGCTCGCACGAAGATTATCGAGCTTGCACGAAGCGGGGGTGTTGGAAAAGTGGGTTGTGTGGGTACAGGGGTCTGGACGTACGCTGGAGACTTTCCTGGCGGGGGGAAAGGGGAGGGAGCGGCGGTTGGAGGGTTGCGGAGGCGGTGGGGCACGGGGGCAGGAGAATGGCGAGAGAGAGCCGGCGGTAGGGTGAGTTTGGGGCGCAGGTTGGAACGAGAATGGTATCCGTGCGCGAAAGCTCTCATTGGCAGCATCCAGTGTCATCGCGGAGCTCGAGACGCGCGCTTCGTTTTTCGCGAGGGAGGCTTCTCCACGGCGGTCTCTTCGATCGATCTCTTCGACTTTATCGAAGACGACCGCGACCCAAAAGTATCCCCGATCCCACCGTTTCGCCCGTTTCTTGGCCCGAACTTGTCGCAACTATCGCGATCTCGTCTTTCTTTTTTTTTCTCTCTCTCTCTCTCTCTCTCTTCACGCGTTTCTCGCTCGAGGATCACCGAGCGGAAACTCAGTGATCGTTGGTCCCAATAGAGATACGACGTCGATCGCTGGTGTCGAGTGAATCGCGGCGATGTCGTTCGCTGTTCGTTGACACTCGGTGGTGAAGAAGTTTTCTCTACCCGCGGGTGGTGGATCGCCGACGAGGCGAAGTTGCTTGCGGGACGATCCGAAGGATCGATGGAAGTAGCGGGCGAGAGTGCGACAGGAACTCGAGAACGGAAGCGCGACGGAATCGAGATGCCGATGTTTGGAGTTTGGGGTGACTGAGTAACGCGCGAGTAACGCACGAGTGGCCATCGGACAACCGATGACAGGAGATAGTAGCAGCACGTGTTCGCGGCGCGTCTTGTCCCAGGACTTGAATTCACCTTTAACACCACCACCACTACCACCACCACCACCACCACCATCACCACCACCGCCGCGGGGAGAATCTCTCCAGGACGATGTTGTGAGAAGTGTGCAAACAGCGGTGCGACGCTCGGAATATAAATAACGGACGACTCCGCGCGTCTGAGCGAAGGAAAGTCGAAGGATTATCGCCGGAGATCCGGGTAAGCTGACGTACAGGTTTCTTCGAGGCATTTTCATCTACCGGTGTGTGCTCGTCTCTCTTTCTCTCTCTCTCTCTTTCTCTCTCTGTGTGTTTCTTCTCTCACGCTGAGAATCTCCTCAACGTGGAACGTCGAGTTTACGGTTCGGCGAATTCACCGTGAATTCGCCCCGCGGCCTCCAATCGTAGCTTATATTACAAATTCCATTGCCAGATAACGTATCGATTCCGCCGGAGAGATGTTTAGCAAAATCGACAAGGTAAACGAGCAAGATTCACGATAACGCGCCCGCTGACCTGTATTTCGCGTTAGACCGCCGGCGGATTCCTGCCGCTGGCTACGACCGTCGTCAGATCAAACAGCCGCGCTTCGTTATTTATTCCGATCAAAGCGGAACGACAAAACGTACGATTAAATATGCACGTACAATGCGAGGATTCGACTACGTTGCAATCTTCTCTTCTCTGACTGTCAAGTCGACGAAACTAATTGACAAGTGCTTGCAAGCACTCGAGCAAATGCGAACGAGACGCGAACGTTGGCTTCGTTGGACTTGCTCCTCTCCGAGTGTCGTTTCAAATTACGCTTTATACTTTTACGTCGTTGGTTTTTGCAACGTTGCGACGCGATTCGTTCTTCAACGACCGGGAGTACTCGTGAATATTTGAATTTGGGATTTGTTCGACGCGATGAGCACTGAGTTTCGCGCTCGTTCTTCCTTGCACCTGTAAGCTACGATCTGAAACGTCGACTTTTGCGTCGTTGAGTTTTGTAACATTGCACGCTTGCGAACAGTCGTCAATATTTGAGTGTGTTCGATGCGCGTAACGCGAAATTTAACCGAGTGCTCCCAGTCATCTGTGTTTCTCTGGTATTGTAACTCGTTCTTCAATCACCTCCAGCATTTGTAAGTACTCGAGCTGTGACATGGCAAATACTGCGTTCACGCAAGTTCGTTCTACATCGCTCCGTTCATTTTCTACGAGTGTTACATTAAAATACAGTTACATTAAAATACTTTTATATTGTCAATCTTCGCGATATAACGTAACATGATTTAATACTCGAACATGATGCGTGTAACGTCTCCGTCGACAAGCGCTAGATCTATCGAGATTCACTCTATCAATCCTCTCCACGATTTGAAACTGCCGTCCGTTAAACCCGTCGCTTTCACATCGTTAACTTTTACAATATTCGTCCTCCGATCATCAACCTTCGATTGCCAAATCTCCAGTATCGGGATTGAACGAACCCCTGCGCGTATCGGCAGGATACCCCGGCATCGGAAGTTCAAGGGATTACACACAGTCAATCAAAATCGAAGCTACGAAACTCCCGATAATTTTCGAATCCCTCGAATTTTCGGTCCTTTTTTTCCCGAAATGTCGACGAATTGTCCGAGCATTTATCAACGGACGCGCTGGATCCTTGTCAACGAGAGCGCGACAGAAACGATATCGCGAATTACGCTTGCTCGAATTTTATTTCTATTTTTCGTTCGCGCCGATCGCGCACCGAGGCTGGTTTCCCGATGAACGTTGCACAGTCGTTTCGAGATTCGTCGCGGCTGGTCGATAAAAAAAAAAAAAAGTAAAAATGATACGCTTCAGCCGTTGCGATACGCGCAGCGACAATCATCGTGCCCACTCGTTCTCGTCGTCTACCGATTTCTCTCTATCCGTCTGTGTTTATCGTAATCCCTGCTCGAGTAATCAACCCCTCAATCCGTTAATGACATCGTCGTTGAGTAATACCTCCCCGTTTTCTTTCGCGGCGACAGTTTTCTTTCATCGAAACGTTGCTGCGCCCGGCGGAGAGAAAATTGAAACTAATTTCTCCCTTTTGTTTACCGCGAGTCAAAGTTGAGGTTACTCAAAGTTCGCCGGCATCCGAGTAAAAGTATTAATAAAGCAAGTTTCGGGTCGAACGAGCGTTCTCGCGACGCGACGCGACGCGAGTATCAGCCTGCCGGGAACGACGCAGAAAATTGCACGGAGGATGGAACTTCGACTCTTAAAATGTGGGACGGGGAGGGGGGAAGGGTGTCTCTTCGGGAATGGCTTTACGGTGGCAAACTTGGAGAATAGAGTGCGCTTGATGAACGAAAGTACAAGTAACTGCCTATTCCAAACTTCGGAAATATGCCGCCGCGCCCGCACGGGCTCCCGCTCCCCGCCCCTCCCACGCAACGAGAGGGCACAACCAAAGTTCACCCGAGGAAAAACGCGGTACGTACAATTCTCTGTGCTCCTACCTGCGCCTGTACGTGTGCTCGAAGAAACGAAGCTCTCCATTGTAATTTATAATGACTCGCGGATCCTCCCAGTCATGCCAGGAAACGACCGACCGAGAGTTGCTTAGGAATAACACCCACATAGAATAGCCCCTTAACGTTCGGAGGCGCTCTCTTTCGACTAGAGCTTCGACGATTCTTTCCAACTGGGTTAATTTCCCAGCCTCCGCGAAATTCTCTCCGTTTACGCGTCGCCCGATCGCCCCGAAAGGGCAAAGGGGAATGTTTCCCGCGGGATTTCCCAAACGGGATTAAAGACAAGTTCGTTACTCGTTCGCTGCTGCCCTGAACCTAGGCGTTGACCCTCGGCTTGAAAAATTAGACTCGTCCCGGGGTAATTGTCGCTCTTTGACGCGGCGCCGATGAACCTTTAGAAATCGGAAAGCCTTCCATTCAACTCCGACTTCGGTGCTCTGGCTAATGGCCATTTTAACAGCCTCGAAAAGAGGCAACCAGGCAAAGTGTGTCCCGCCGTTATCTGTCGAACGATATTCTGCCGCGACAATATTCAGCCGGTTGCCTAATGTCTCTGTGCGTTCCATCCCCCCCCACCGCCACGCTCCATTCGCGTTCTTCATTGGCCAGAGGAAATTTACGAATTCCCACGGAATTCGCGCGGACGGGGGAATCGTTTTTCGATTAACCCGGCGTGAATTATTCCTCGACCTAGCTTACCTACATCTCCCCGAGTTTTCTTGGAAAAAGAAAGACAGCCTCGTTGTGTTCTCTCGACCGAAGTTCCAAGTTCCGAGAGCTGGAATCGTAACGCGAATCAAGTGGACGATAAAGTCTCCCTATTTTGTCGAACATGCATTTCCAGCGGACAGATCCTCGAGTCACGTATCTGGCGTGCGATAGTTCAGCGCGGAAATAGAGAGAAGTAAGTTCGTGTGCCCGATGTGGAACACACGAGAAAGACAACTCCTCCCTGTTCGCCGTCGGTGACGCCAATACGAGCAACGCTCGGCTTCCCTCTTCTTCTAGCAGGTTTCACGCCGAGGCATCCCGGAGGGAAAGGGTGAACGAAGTAAAAAGTACTTACAAAGTGTCGTAGACAGTGAACGTGTTCCGTAATGTCGGGCAAACAGCAACAGCAACAGCAACAGCAGTGCACCGATAATGCCGATCACGGAAATCGAATTCGAATCCGGCACCGGCTCGTTTCTCGTTTCTCGTTGCGAAACGCGCGTGCCACGATTGAAACTATCGCTTCGTAAATCATAAACTCGAGTGTCGTGGGAATCCTCGAACAAGGTTCACGATCTATTTGCTTGCGAATATATTTACATGCGTAGCTTTAAATCCCGATCCGCGTGGCTGAGCGTCGCGTCGTTCGATATTGCTCTCTCTCTCTCTCTCTCTCTCTCTCTCTCTGTCTTTCTCTCTCTCTATACGGAAACTCGTGAGGCAATTTATCTAAAAGCAATCTTTCTAAACGATTGATCTTGGATTCTATCCTTTCGCCGAAAAGAATCGCAACGCAATAATTTTCCTAAGCTTTTCGCGAGCGACTGATTAAGGAAAAGTAAATTTGTTCATTTGGAGAAAGGAAAGTGTCTTCTATAATGTGATTTCAACGACCAAGTCATTTTCGTGACAATTCTACTCGGGGTGCATAAATAAACAGGAGAGAAGGAATAATATTTTTTCGTTTAAGGGGGTATTCTGGTAATCCGGCTTGTAAAAATCGACTTTTTCGGGATTTTTTTTTATTCTAAGGAAACCATGATACATTTTGGTATGCAGTTTTCGCACGCAGATTTATCGATACTTAAAGACTATTTACAATTTTGTTTTTAACGAAATTAATGAAAGTTGTGAAAATTATATAGCCTTAGGTAAAGCATGTTTTTAAAAACGGGTTCGAATGGCTGACGTGATTCCGGTCCATCTGGTTACTTGAAACTAAAAAACCAAAATGCATCTTAATTTGTATAAATATGGCTATCGCATGAACCACGGAAACAGCGAAATTTCGAAAATTAAGAAAAATGGCAGCATTTTGAAGTTTAAATATCGATTTTTCTTGTGCTTTTCGTCTTTTGGGTGGTAAACAGAAATAGAAAAGAACATCAGATTTTGAAATCCGTGATTCATGCGATAAAACAACTAAAAGATATCCCGTCAGCCAGTTTAAAAAATATGGACTTGAGAGAGACACATTTGAAGTTTCTGTCACCCGTTGTACAAAAATATTCATACTCACAATCAGTCGAGCAGTATAATAAGTAGAATATTATAAACATTATATCTACAAAAAATAGAATATTATAAAATAATAATAATATAAAAATAAATAATAATATAAATAATAATATAAAATAAAATATTTTTCAAGGAAAACACATTTTTGAAGTTTTTGCTACCCGTTGTACAAAAATATTCATACTCACAATCAATCGGGCAGTATACAAAAAATAGAATATTACAATAAAATAATAATAATAATAAATTATAATTATATAATAAATACAATAATATAATATAAATATATAATAATAAATTATAATATATATAAATTATAAATTACAATAATAATAATATAAAAATAAATAATAATATAAAATAAAATATTTTTTGAGAAAAATAAAACACATTTTTGAAGTTTTTGTTACCCGTTGTACAAAAATATTCATACCTACGTTGCGAGTATTACACCGTTTCCTTTAAACATCTACAACTTTGCTAATTTTCAAATTCAAACAAATCCTTTGACATAAACATTTTCGAAAGCATATACTTTGAGAAAATCTAAAAAGAAAAATTGATCTCTTTTAAGCCGGATTATCAGAACATCCCCTTAAGGCTTCGTTTACGAGAAAAATTAGGTTCGAAAGTTTTCGTCTATCTATTTTTTGTTTGTTTTATTGTCATTCGTACGATTATTAGTCACGTAAGTTTCGCGAGCGCGTGAAAAGGGTTGTTAAAAAATACCGAGCAACTTCGTAGCTGCACAGAAGCGAGCAATCGACACGAGAATCTGCATAAATTGCGAAATAACATTTTCCCATTTGGCGGCTTTGTTTCCAAGGAAACAAACTTTGAATACGTTTCGTTAAAAATTTTCACGGTACACGCGGCACGCGCGTGTACTTGATAAATTTCGAAATTTAATTTCCTCGGAAGCACGAGCGTCTCGCGAAAAATTTTTATTCCACAGTTTTCACCTATTCAGATATTTCCGCGCGTCGAACATTCCGACGATTATTCACTCCTATCAGTTTGGGAGAATTAACCTAATTCGAGTATACATTAAACCACCGATTGGTATAAGTGGATTATAGGTAATTGGGATGGTTTAGAATTTAGGTTAAGATTTATTTGTATTTGACGATCTTTGTCGCAAAAAACACGCAACAGAAGTTAGTAGAACAGAGTATAAAATGAAATTATGTATGCTGAGATCTGCGATAGAACGATACCAATTGAGGGTTAAAAAATTCTCGGTTTTATGAAGAAAATTGCAACATCCTACGATACGAATCCGCTGCCATCGACAAAATTCTAGTTAAATTATTTAATTCAGTAATCTTTATAATCGACAAAGTAGTACAACTAGACAATACCGACGTTACACTTTTATTTTCGAAAACTTAATTACTTCAAAATTACTGCATAATTTCTTCGTGTTGAAAATATATCCCACAAGCGAAATTTATAAACAATCAACATGTTAATTTTAATAATTCACTGTTTAGCTGCCGTACTTTGAAACGATCGAAATGAAATGAACACCGTCGATAACAAAGACTTTAAATAACCTAGATAATATACTGTAAAATGAAAAACACGTCCTTGTTGTAACGCGATATTCTCGAAAAATTCAACGTGTAAATTTCGTTCGTTCGCTGTTATTCGATCGCGGGAAGTGACAAACGTCGAGGGAAAAAACGGCACTTTGCTGGCAATTTCCTCGGGCTCGAGAGAGAGTGGAGCAAGGTAACGCTAACGCGAGTCCCTGCTACGATTTCAAGCGATCGAACGTGTCGAGAAACCGTCCAACGCGGGACGTTCTGCTCGCTCGTTTGTCGAGAAAACACGAGGAAACGGTCAGCGCGCAGCTGGATTACATAATGACTCGGAAAAAGTTGTCGAGCAGGGACGAGTCTTCGATTAAATCTAGCAACTAGTCGATGACGAGCAGCAGTCGCGTGCTAAACCAACCGGAAGAAATTGAATTCGGCCTTCCCTTCCTTCTTCCACGATTCCTCGTTCCACGACGATTCGCAATAATTCGATTTTCACCGAAACGCTGGCAACCGTGTTGTTATTAATTCCAGAGGTACTTTTGATCTCTCCTTGCTTTCGCTCGATCCCTCGTCGTCTCCCTCGTGGTTCACATCTTGATGAAACTCGCGCCGTTAACACATTGCCCAGACAGTTTATTGCTGCAACTATACCCAGTGGGGGCTACTTTCAAAGGCCGAATATTTTTCAACTATTTTAAACTTAAAATCATCAAATTCTCAATATATAACACTAACTTGTTAAATTTAAAATTATTTTTAAATTATCTACAGTTTGTTAGTCATTGAAAATCCTCGTCACGTTGAATATTTATTTCTAGCAAATGTTTAAAAATTATACATTCTTCCTTCAACCTAAATCATCAGTCATAAATGTTCACGTGTTACAAATTTTTCAAGACACGATACTTCAACTTCAGCACAATATTCAAGCAAGTGAAGTGGAATATCACAAAGTTTACAATTGTAGCGAGTGATGCAAACTTTGAAAGTCATAATCGTCCTTTTCATTATTACTTGTATACCTGGCAAACTGTCCGTAAATATTACAACATCATTGATTGCTTTGTCGCTGTCTATATTTAAGCGGTAAAAATTAATTCACGTTACAAATTACCAACCATAATATGTCATTGCATTACTCGTACTGCATAACTGACCGATACGTAGGAAATTCGAGATATCTCATCATGCATCCGTTATCCGTGACTAACGATGACTTTCCGATTGATCCGATTTTTGGATGTAATTTGGATGAAATCAAATGAAACTTCTTCCCTGTGAAAAGTATCCGCGTATTGTGTTACTAATACGTGCTGAATATCGTTTATTGATATTTTCTGCGTTATATGAAACATTTCGAAATTTCGTTAACAATGTAACGAGAGACGATTATTATAATTACATTGGAACAATTTGAAACCGTAAATTACAAGAAATTTATCGGAAACGTGTATTCGATAATATGCAGCACGATATAATCGCAATGAGTGTTAAAGGTGACTACGTCGAATAAACGCAATACTTATCTACACAAGGGTGTATAAATAATTTTGTGATCTACGAGTGATTTTTTTTATGTGCATGAAATATATCTTACAACTTCTATTATATTTACAGATTTATTTTATTTTATATCTGATCTAATATTATTGCGACATTTAGTGTTTAAAAAGCCTTTAGTTTACACTAATAAAGATATACATACACGAGTAACTATAATAACAGTACTAATAATAATGAGAATCACAATACCGTGATTGCGTCTTCTTATAAGACGGTGTACGAAAGTACATTATTATATTTTAACGCGAGAGTTATGTAGGAGACACTGCAGACTGCACACTCACCAGACGTGGACTATCGAATACTAGACTTGCGGATAACTGTTTTTTTGACGGGTCGAAGTCAGTTCTTTTATACTGTGACTCTTGTTATGTCCTTTCCGCTCAAGGGGTCAGAAAGCAAGTGTCATCGAGTGGTGTTTACGGTCAGGTCCATGAGAGGCTTTTTGATGATACCGTAACATGAGTCCACGTCGTGAGAATGTTTATATGGCGGTCTGGGTTGTGTCCCCTACACGACAGATAGTACTAATAACAACATACGTAATATATCAGTGAAAAATTCCTACAAGTGATTGAATACATTCGTGAGTAGCTACATGGATGATGAATGTGATATTACACCATATTGCACGCATGTGTCTGACATTGACCATATTCAGTTTGATCTAACAAGATTGAAACTACATCTCCTATGGTTAACGAATGTTCGATTCCAAACTAGCATCTCATCAGCAGTGCTAATGAAATTTAAGTGTCTCATAAACTGTCCCTCCAGTCACGCAGAGTATCCGTTCCACGTGGATTCGTTTCAATGCAAAAGAAAACAAAATATTGGAAAGAAAAATTGGTACAAGTTATAGAAATACACATTTACCACAATGACATTTCAGGAAACAAAATTAAATTTATATTATTCGATGTCGCTATCGCTACCGTAATTCGCAACAATCAACTTTTTCTTTTTTGATTGTCATAAACTCGTCAAATCCTCGTTCCTCGCTTGAAATGTTTAGAAATTCGACTTCATTTTCATTTCATTTAATGTTAATTTTTTCGAACTTATCGTTTGCCAAGTTTTCACAAATTCGTTGATATTCGCTGCGACATTTCTTTAAATCTCGTTGAACGTTTGGATCAGTGCCTTTGATATACGCCTTACGCGTAAATTGAAAAAGTACAGCGTAAACAGGGTTATAATTTACATCGTGAATGGAGAGACGGGCACACTTTCACGTCTGTATGGAGATGAGTTACTAATCGTTCCAACACATACAACTATAGTCTTACAATTAGTCACGAGTATTACGAAATCGAACAAACGAACGTCCGACGATGAACACGATTTGGTAACTGTGCCCTGTTCTGTTGATAGACGAGAGTGTCTGAGATCCCGGGGGCCTCGCTCGGAGTACAAGACGTGAACGTCGTTAGGATGGTTCGAGGGTGAAATTGTCAAGAGACGCTCATCAGCATGCTGTGGATATTGATCGCAGTGACGTGCATCGAGCTATCGACCTTTGCCAACGCACAGTCGAAAAAAACTACGTCTATGCAAGAAGATGCGAACAACACCGAGCCGGATCATCCGAGTGAGTACTTTTCTCCGTCATTTTCTTGAAAATGTTTGTCCAACTTTATCGTTGCGTGCACAATGGGTCAAAATAGTGTTGATCCACCTAGCTTCATGAGAACAAACAATATGACAATTTCCAATAACAAGTTATACAATGACAATGCAAGAAATATAAAAATTCAAGAGTTAGAAAAAAAACTGCACGACTTGTACCCCAGTACGATTCGTCTCGCTGAAAGGCCCAGAAGCAACTGTTCTGACTAGGAAATGAAGACGACTTTTTTGCCATAAAATTTCATTGATATGCAAACATTTGAATCGATACAAAACAAATTACAGGCGCGATTTCTCAGTACCAGACAACGCCACTCCTACTCGAGGTCTATCCCACGCCCCCTCGCTAATCACGTGACCCAAATCAACCAATCGCTAATTTTCGTTGCATCAGCGTTGCACCTGAAGAGGCCCGATTTTCTGGGTTACCCCTGCTAAAATCACTTTCAGTGATAATATTGACACACTTGTAACTCCAGTGCTCAATCTTCAGTGTTCAATAGCGGGATGTTATTGGAAAAATTACGAAACATTCTTTGGAATGTTGTCGAGTGACGTCGCGTTTGTCTTTAAAGCGTTAAAAATATTTTACATTCTGTTCGAATTAAGTAGAGTTGCATCGAAGGAAAGGTGAAAAAAAATCCTCACGCGTCAATAAATTCTCGAATTTTTATATCATCTGCATTGTTAGTGCATGACTCGTTATTCGAAATTGCTATTTTTGTACGTAGTGAACATAATGGAAACGGATTTCGCAAAAAATATCGTAGGAAAACTGCATACTGTAAACGAGAAACGCGTAAAAATGAAACGTATTTACGCGCACTCCGTACATAGAAACTGTCGACTGTCGAGCGAGCGTGTCGTTAGCACTTTGAAGAAAACCGCGGTGCTCGATTTGCGAATGCGGCTCTATCCTCGATTCGGCAAAACGAAACTCCGGAACAATTTGTTAAAATGGTTGTGCACGACCGTGCCTCGTACGGACGACGATGTTCTCTTCTACTCATCGCGTTGTGCAAACGAGGCGCGGTGGGCAGGTCGCTGGAAAATAGAGAAACTACTCGCACAAATTACCGCGAGGAACTTTTTCGCCAATTTATTTGCTCGTTTTCGTACAAACAACAAGATATCAAAATTAATGTTTAATGGATAGGTGCGCATTTCGAGAATAAATTCAACGAAATTTATTGTGCTACTGTAATATAATACACGCTATAATACACATTTTTTCCGGAAGAACGAGCAAAACAACGAGTTTTAGGAAAAAATTCGTTAAAAATTTTCAGGAGGACGAGGGTTCATTAAACGTTTCTCTCGCGATTTTAGAAATTCAGGAGCTATGAAACTGTTGTGCCGTATCTTAAAAATTAGCCAGACTACGTAAACTAGAACGTGCTTTAATTATTCGGTCCGATATGCGTGATGAATTCAAAATGAAAGAGCACGATATAATTTCGTAACTTTTTAAATTCGTAAATTCGTGGCTTTTGAAATTGGTTCCAGAACCAGTCGGCTTCGAACCAAAATTTGCAAACGATCCCTTCTGACTTTTCTTTCCTACGTAAAATGACGATTGATCAACTGTTCTGCTCCATTAAACTCTAAACTAATTTCTTCGTGTCCCACTAAGAAAGACACATTATCCTTATCACTAAACTATTTTATACCTCGGAGAATCGCAAAGCTGACTAACTAAATAATTTTCATTTCTTTCATTCAGATTAAAATTTGTCCTTGGGCACAAAGGAATATTGCAACAAATTAACGAGACTAAGTCAAGTGGGACTAGCTCGATAGAGTCCAAGCAATTTCTGAAAAATGTAAGGGAAAATGCGGGGAACATCTTTCGTGATAACACAGTGTCTTTCAAAAGCACTTTGTCTAATGTTCTTACGTTAATGCTATATTTGGCCAATGCTATATTACTGTCTTTGCGGATTTTACTCTTTCGATCCGAACCCATTAGATTGTTGAACAATGAAGAAATTAAAGAGAAGAGAGAAAGTAACCGAATGGATTATAAGAGACGGGGAATTGAAAAGAGCGAGGATTAGTGATCCACGGAGACATCGGCCGGTTCTCCTCCGGCAGGCAAACGTTACGATCCCGCGATCATAGGAAGAGAGCCGAGGAGAGCCGAGTAGAGAAGCACGTGGTAAGAGGGCCGCTGAATTGTGAGAGTTTGCAACGGGGATTTAACAGATTAGTCAGGGTCTATAGAGCGTGCACTTTATAAGTCCTGGATGAAACCAAACTAATTAGATATGTATGGTCGGAGCGTCGCCGTGGGACGTATAATTAATGCGGTGCACCGGCTAAATGAGAAATTAATTACGATATGGAAATCAGAAGGATCCCACGGCCTGGTTTACCATCGTTACCTAGGGACCTCGGGTCCCAGCGGATATACGTACGCTTTCTTTGACGCAGACGCACGTGCGGAACGTGAGCTGCAACCCGGGCTACACGTGTTACGAGAGGAGAGAGGACGACGCACATGTGCGTCGGGCAAAACTGCGATTCCGCTCCTTGTGACTCAACGAACGAGAAGAAACTAACTATAACTCGCGGTATACATCTAGCGATGTGGGATCAAACGTACGTACATCTGCTAGATATAGCATCAATCATATAAACCAGGACTTCTCAAAGTGTGATGACTAAATTTGGGAAATTTTAACGAGACTAGAAAATTATAATATGAATATGTGGTTTTGTCTTTAACACATGATAAAATTAAATTCTTTCCAAATAAATTTTCTTTACGATTTATTGTCAGCAAATTCGTTTTAATTCGTATTTCTAGTTTATACATCTCTACACCCAGGTTTTCTTGGGTAAAGGAAGCCAGCCAAGTGGAGAAGCCTTGATATAAACAATGTTCGAATCTCTTACGTAAGAAAGTAAAGTGCTTCGGAGCAATCCAATCTTCGAATTCGGGTTATATCTGAAGGTACCTTTTGCAAGTACTTCAACAAGTGCCAATACTTGATAATAAAAAATAAAATCGAGACACATTTGAACGAAACACGCAATTGAATCTGGTTTGTATGTACATAAATATATTTCAATATCCTGATATTGTAAACAAAGGATAGGTAAGTAATTAAATTAATACAATATTGTTAAACGAGGCTTAATTACACTATTGCAGTTATTGTTAACATAATATTAATAAATCATAGGTATATCAGATTTTAATCCAACCAGAAAATTATTTATTACGTCTATCGTGTTCATTAATTACTGTTATTAATTACTAATGTTATTACGATATTACGTTTATTAATAATTTGTTTTGGGTAAAAAATAGAAATTACCGGTTCGTGGTAATTGTGCGATGGCAAAGGGCCGTTGTTTAGTTTGCAACCTATAATAAGCTTGTAATAATCTACTCTAGTTCGAACTTTCGGGGTTCGATTACTGCTTCTGAAAGATTCAATTCATTTAAATTGCAAAGTACTTGTAAGCTCAGGCAAATCCATTGAGGTTCGTAACCAGCGTTATTATCCGAGTATTTTACGAGTACAATTGAAGTTTTGTATTGGATTTAATTTAGTTTTGTACATTGAACTTGATCTCATCGTTAGACGTATTCACTGTCACATTGCATCGAGATGGTTTCAAATTCATCGAATCATTGTATTCGTTACAAATTCGTCGCGTCATACATGTCCTCATAGTTCTTTCTTCAGATCATAAAAAGTGAATAACAATACACAAATATGAAATAGCAGGATCAGTGTTACTGTTCTGATAAACAAAAAAAAAAAAAAAACTAAGTTAGCATATTAAAATCTACAACTACGATTATAACTACGATCTAAAGATCAACGATGACACGAGTATTTAAGAGTATAGTCAATACAACAAAAAATATCACTATATGTTTGCTGACAATTATCATCCATGCAATTAATAATTTAAGAAAGAGGTTAAGATAATGTACATATGTGCATAAAACAAATGATTGACCGTATAAAAATAAACGATACGAGGGGCACGCTCTTCTCCAGAAATTTTCAACGAGGTAGCACTCTCTTGAACGCCCTGAAGATCTCCGATAGTAACCGCTTCGGAAAGAGATTTCGACCGAAACGCGTTTTCCCAGACGGTTAAATATTAGGGTTAAGAGTTAAGGATCGAGTTAACCCTGTTGCTAAACCGAGGCCAAACGAAACTGTACAGGTTTGCTGTACACGTTGAACGACGGAGCACCGGTTCCCATGAACTTGCCGGCCGCTAATCTCGTTGAAAACCGAAACCCACGGACATACGCGCCTGGATTAGTTTTCGAAATTTGGATTTCCGTCAGTTGTACCAGACCGAAATGGCTTTCACCTCGCTAACTAGCGCCCACCTCGGGAAACGCGGCGAACATATCGATACTTCAGGCACAGTTGAACAATACGTCTACTGATTCTTTTCGAAAAAAGGTAAAAGGTAAATATTCTCTGAACAGACGGCTTTAGAATGGCACAACTCTGATATTAGTCGGATCAGGCAATATTTACGTGTGTTTGAAGGGTGACATAACATAGAGCAATTAAAAAAACTGCACGACTTGTACCTCAGTACGATTCGTCTCACTGAAAGGGCCAGAAGCAACTGTTCTGACTGGGAAATGAAGACGACTTTTTTGCCATAAAATTTTATCGATATGCAAACATTTGAATCGATACAAAACAGATTACAGGCCCGATCACTCGAGATACAGTATCGGACAAGGTCTACCCCGCGCCCCCTCACGAATCACGTGAGCCAAATCAACCAATCGCTAATTTTCGTTGCATTAGCGTTGCACCTGAAGAGGCCCGATTTTCTGGGTTATCCCCGCTAAAATCACTTTCAGTGATAAGAAGAAAAAGTTGTGATATCTGTTTATTCAGTCAAAAGTTCTTGAAAATGGGTGAAGTTAAAGAAGAAAACATCGATACATTTTGAAATTTTATTACAAAACGAGGAAGATCGCGATTCGGGCTACTAAAAAAATTTATGATGTTTACAAAAAAAGGATTATAAAAAAAATTGTTTGTTCTACATTTCTGACATATTTTTATAATATAACTTTATTATTTATTTCCAGTTTCTAGAAAAAACTATACTATTGAGAAAACAATCACGCATAGAAGAATGCGGATGAAAAGTCTGTAAAAATTAAACAAACATGGATCTTCCAAAAAACAATTTCGTCTTTCACTCAGTGACCAAGTCATCGTATGCTCGATAATATCTAAATGTCCTCGAAAACTAAACAAAACGAGAATTTTTTGTTCTACATTTCCCTCTTTACTTTTTCACGAAATAAAGAAAGAAGGTAACAGAGCAAGGAATCACCTCATTCCCGTTTAACATGTTGTTACTCGCCTGCATCCTGTATTCCTGCACGCTATTTAAACAACGATCCGGTTGCACGAAGAACCGAGGAAAATTCCTCTGATAATTGAATCGAATACTCTCGAGGATTAGTCGAGATAGTTGCCGGTTTTCTGTAATTTCGTTTATTACCGAAGATCCCAAGCGTGTTGCTAGATTTTATGGAACGAAATTTGAGCCAATTAATGGAAGCATTCTAGATGTTAACAAATTCGAAAGAACGTCATCGCTCCGTTCAAGTACCGATAAACTCCACATAATTAACTTGGGGATTTTAGTAACGTGATCTTCCGTCTATTTGAATGACGGTGAAATTTTTGCAAGATATGTTTAACATCACCAAAAGTGGTCAAAATGACCAATTTATAATTTTTGTTACGCATTTCACAGGTGTGAAACAGTACATTTTTAAACATTTGAATGGTTTCTTGTATAATTTATATGTCTCGGGTAATTTGATTCGTATAATTCGTTTAATTACAATTTACAAATGAAAGCCCGTTGTACTTCATTGTGTCATTAAAGCTTCTCCATTTTTTAAATTCAATCGTCGATAGTTCTGGTATTGAAAACACTTAAAAAAATATGTCAACGCTAGAAATACCCATTTGCAATTTTGCACAGAAATTTTATAGGTTCATCGCGGTACACTCTTAGAAATCATTTAGATTTCTCGTAAAATATACGTATTAAAGTCCATTTTTGTATTACAAATTTTTGCGTACTTCACTTTCTCTGATCCGAGTTTTATATTTTATTCACCGGTAGTTTTAGTGTTAGGATAAAACTAAATTTTACATCTTGTCACATTCAATCATTACAAATCAACAACATTGCAATCAGACAACATTGCAATTTGCAACACATCATTGTTTGACAAACAACTGTTAGCGATCTTAATACTTTCAGTCTCATCTTCTGATCTTTGTTCAAATGATTTAATGTTGAACTACTCTTTTCATTTGAAATACAATGTCAAGCGAAAAATACCGATTCCAGGAAAGATATACCAAAACTTTAGAAAATTACGTATAGTCGTATTGTAAACACACAATTATGTAATGATCCTGGTTTAAATGTAAGAATTTCAGCTACATCACGCACTGTTTATGAGAACTACTTGATGGACGTACGTATTATGCAACTTGACGTATTATGGAACTTTCACTGAATGCAAATGTTCTACATATAATATATCAAAGAACGTTACTTTGAAACTTTGTCAGAGGTATGCGATACCTACTGGGATTAAAACAATCAATGCCTTGGTTAACCAAGGCACTAATTAATTAAACTGATTATTAGATAATTATCGGTACTTAATACTACTAAATACCGATTCATTGCTAAATAATGAAATTATAATGACAATCATAATAACAATATGTCCTTTGACAATACATACATCGTTCTACTCTACGTATGTTATAATATTTCAAATCTCTGTTGTTACTCTGTCACTCATAGGTACATGAGACCTACTCGAATTAAAACAATTAATTATAATAAATCAGAGCGTGTCCTTTCAAAGAAACTTTTTAATAGATGCGTTAATCAGGATATCAAATTAATTAAAATTAAATTGCATATATACTTTGACAACACACGTCTCTCACAACCTCTGACTTTCTTTACCATCCATTTCTATTCCGACGTAATTCACTCGAAACCAAATCTCACTCGTATACATTCCAGTTGTACTTTCGCACGCTTTAAATCACTTCACGTTTATTTCCCAGTAAAACACCTTATACTTACGCGAGTCTATGGAGCTTTCACCGATAATTGATGTCTTTCTCTGTCTCCTTTCCGAGAAATAACTCGCAACGAACACCGGTTCCGCTGATCTGAATTTTAATTAACTGCGAGAACGTTGCAACTCGGTTGGTCAGCTTCTTCGGGAAGGATGGAACGGGATACAGGGAGAGAAGCATCGTCTCTTCGATTTCTGAAATTTTCATCGTCGACGGGGGAGGTATCAGCCACGAGATAGCTTCCCACCGCTAACGAGTTTACGAGTTTACTCTAAAGTATTTTCTTTAGTGGACTCAACAAAGAATTCCCTGTGAGTCTGAGGTGCTTTTTAGCAGGCTCCGGTATATATACGTGCCGGAGCGCAATCTGCCTCCACGGGTTATTGGATTCCAGTCTTCGCAAACAAACGCGAGTAACGCGTAAATTCGTGGCATGAGTGCGCCGGTTTAGCGGTAAAAGTCGACTCGGTAGTGTAGATACAGGGTGGACGAAATAACGGGTTGCGCAGCCTGGATATACCTTGTTCGTGATAATTTCACGTCACGAATCTCCGTTGGACAGTTTCTCCGGAGCGAAAGAGTATTTCATAACTGAAATTAATCTTTAGACACAGGTCGTTGAACACGTCTGTGAAATAAATTCGTAGATAATGAAACGCGTACACGCGGAGTTACGTTCGAACTCCGAACGTAATTTTCCAGGGGACGGGTTCGACTTTCCAGTTAAATTTGCTCGCGCGAGGACAATCCGATCCGAAACACTTTGAATGCCAATTCGTGTGTATAAAACATTTCAAGCGATTAAAGACTATATCGGTAAACAATGATAGAACGAGTATATTTGAATTACGGAGAAACAACATTTTATGTGCCAATATTTGCGCGTATAAAATATTTCAAGCGATTAAAGATTATATTGGTAAATAACGGCGAAACGGGTATGTTTAAATTAGGGAGAAACCAACTCGGCCCCGGTCGGTGTCTAACAATTAAACGACCGAATAACGAACAAATTGAATTTGTTCGACTTTGTAGTTTTATGTGAATTTCCTCCAATTTTTAAAACATTTGAGGTAAAGAAAAAGTTCGTTTCATGATCACAATTGATTTCGAACGAGCTCGATCGTAGCTCTCGAAAAATTATAATATCCGGTTTAAAAAAAAAAAACTGCACGACTTGTACCCCAGTACGATTCGTCTCACTGAAGGAGCAAAAGCAACTGTTCCGACTAGGAAACGAAGACGACTTTTTTGTCATAAAATTTTATTGATGTGCAAACATTTGAATTAATACAAAACAAATTATAGGCGCGATCGCTCAATAACAGACAACGCCACTCCTACTCGAGGTCTACTCCACGCCCCCTCACGAAACACGTGACCCAAATCAACCAATCGCTAATTTTCGTTGCATTAGCATTGCACCCGAAGAGGTCTGATTACCCCCGCTAGAATCACTTTGTTTGTGCAAAAAAATCGTATTATGTCTCTCCTCGTACTCGTGACAAGATTATCGTGTATAAAATTCTTCCGTATTATTACAAACGAAATATTCACAAGTTCGCAGTCCACCCTATATATCGATCCAGCGAACGGGAATTTTTCTCGTTTAATCTCACCGTCGCGGGGTAAAAGCCTCGTTTTCCCTCGCGTGCAACATTGTTTTTCTTAATCTTCTCGAACGGATAAAAAACGCGAGCAGCGTGAAAAGTAACGCAAACCGAAGCGTTTAAAGGCCTTGCACACACACACACACACACGCGCACACACTCTGTCGTTGAAACGCTCAGATGAGAGACGCTGGGAAAATCTACGGTAAATACACCCACTCTTTAAGTATCCTTTGAAAGGGTGCTCGTTCGTCGAGAAGGACGTTCGGAAAGGGAGTGGGAGAATAAAAAAAAAGAGAGAAACAAGCAAAGAGAAGCGAAATATCGTGGAAAAATTACCTTTCCAAGCGGACGCTCAAACAGAGAGAGAGAGAGAGAGAGAGTTTAGATAAAAATTCCCTGCGTTTGTCACGATCCTTTCTAATTAAAGGTTCAGAGATTAATGCCGGTAATTTTCCACCGCCCCCGTGCAATCGATACCTTCTCGCTTGGACGTTCAACAACGAATCACCGTCGGATTCCCTAATACCCTCATTTTCCAAGAAGTCACTTCCTAGAATATTCCTCCCTGCTCCGAGAAGTTCATCATCTTTGACCGTTGGAAAATAAACGATTGATTCCGAAAGACGAAAACGATCGTTTTCGCGTGTATTCTCGAAAGTATCCATACACAGACGCGAAGATTGAAGTCTACTGTTCACGCAGCGTCGTTTCACGAAACAGTAAGCGTATTACAGCTTATTAGACGTAACGATACGTCCATGCTCATATCTCGTGGAGACGCGATTTATCGTTCAACGTCTAACAACGAGGAAGGTATACTATTATCTTCGCCCAAAGCCAATCACATCGGATAATAGAGACTCGTTAGCTTTCTTTGTGTCTTTTGCTCTTAATTTTCCGAAGAATAAGAGACAATAAATAAGGATAACAATAAGAATCAATTATCTGAGGCATTATAGCTCACTTCTAGATAAAACGTACGCCTGTTGACAGTACATTGGATGTCATGACGAATGAAGATCGTGACGTAACATGCTGACAGTTTAATTGTTAAACTTACGTTATAATATACGTACGTTCTTCTTTTAATATTCCTTTTAATCCCACGATAATAATGGTATTTTTCTTTTCCTCTCTTCTTATCCACTACATGTACATACCTCGTCTGCTTTGGTAACAAATTTAATTATTATCATTATATTTATTCGTAAAAGATTTTCGTCACTCGTGAATAAGTTGAAATTAAATTGAATCGTTAAATGTGCAACGAATTAGATAAATCACCATCGGACGAGTGAATCGCATAAGCGAATGAAAATTAAACATGCAGGTAACACAGATCTTCCTCGGAGATCTCTCTCAGGAGTGCTCCTGCTACGAAATTCTCGTATTTATGTACCTAGACGCGCCTACAGTCTACAGTCACCCGTAAACAACGCGCAATTCTGCTAGCTTCGCGAGCTCCGTGAACAGTTTACGAACAGCTTGAGCAAGTGCAGACGCAACGTATCGATAGAAAATTTGGAATTCGCTGGCCAAACCTCTGGAAGAAGCGAACCGGGCGTATCAGTCGGCGTGACTTCGAGCCAACTAATGGAGTTTGTTCGGCAGCAACCTTTTGGATATAAGCTGTTCTCGATGCGTGAGCGTCTCTTCTTGCCTCGGTGTGTAACAGCTGGCTGGCTCGAAACAACACGATCAAACCACTCTAACGAGCGTTTAAACGAAGCTTGTTAACCACCATATGAACGAGCAAGAAGCGTCTGGGTGAAACGAACGCGCGCCGAACGATTCCGAAGCTTCACTGTCTTCGAAACCAGCTGCCATCGCCTTTCGAATTTCTTTCGCCTCCGCGCTTAACGCGCTAAAAAGAACGCGAACCTTCTCGCCTCGTATAATTAGCTTCATATACTTCAACGGAAAGAAAGTTACAGGCTCGAACTGCTTGCTTTAAGGGGGTATTTTAGTAATTCGGCTTAAAAAAAATCAATTCTTTTTAACATTTTCTCAAAGTATATGCTTTCGAAAATGTTTATGTCAAAGGATTTGTTTGAATTTGAAAATTAGCAAAGTTGTAGATGTTTAAAGGAAACGGTGTACTACTCGCAACGTAGGTATGAATATTTTTGTACAACGGGTAACAAAAACTTCAAAAATGTGTTTTCCTCAAAAAATATTTTATTTTGAAATATTATTATTTAATATAATAATAATATTATTATTTATATTATTCATATTATTTTATTTTATAATATTATTATTTATTTTTATATTATTATCATTTTATAATATTCTATTTTTTGCATACTGCTCGATTGATTGTGAGTATGAATATTTTTGTACAACGGGTAACAGAAATTTCGAATGTGTTTTCCTCAAAAAATATTTTATTTTATATTGTTATTTATATTATTATTTATTTTTATATTATTATTATTTTATAATATTCTATTTTTTGTATACTACTCGATTGATTGTGTGTATGAATATTTTAGCACAACGGGTAACAGAACTTCAAATGTGTTTCTCTCAAGTCCATATTTTTTAAATTGGCTGACGGGATATCTCACGTTTTAGTTGACCGATTGACTTGAAATTTGGAGGAGATCTTCACCGGATGCGTCTTTATCGCATAAACCACGGATTTTAAAATCTGATGTTTTTTTCTATTTTTGTTTACCATCCAAGAGATGAAAAGCACAAGAATCGATATTTAAACTTCAAAATGCTGCCATTATTTTAGTTTTCGAAATTTCGTTGTTTCCGTGATAACCATATTTATACTAGTTAGGATGCATTTTGGTTTTTTAGTTTCAAGTAACCAGATGGACTGAAATCACGTCAGTCATTTGAACCCGTTTTTAAAAACATATTTTACCTAAGGCTATATAATTTTCACAACTTTCATTAATTTCGTTAAAAACAAAATTATAAATAATCTTTAAGTGTCAATAAATCTGTGTCCGAAAACTACATACCAAAATGTATCATGGTTTCCTTAGAATAGAAAAAATCCTCAAAACGTTGATTTTTACAAGCTGGATTGCCAGAATATCCCCTTAAATGAATTTACTCGTATAAAATTCTAATTAACAACTCGAGAAAAGAGATGCTCGGCTAATTTATTTAACATATCAGGAGTTCCTGTTTCTTAGAGAGTGATCAAAATGAAGATGGATACTTCAATTCTCACATGTCAAGTATCATATTCTTTTTCGATAATTTAAGCTTGCATTTGGAATTTCATTGAGACGTAGCGACACGTGTTTCAAGAAAACGCTCTCTCGATAATCACTTTGTGTTAATATACAATTTATAACTTATAATTCGAAGTCTCTTTGAATGCCAAATTGACGGTTGTGCACAGTGTCAAGCACAGTGACGTGGTATCTCGAAAATGCTTCGCGAGCCTCGTCCTGACATAAACTGTAGACAGAGTAGGTTTTTTTCGTTCGAGCGCCGGATATTAACGCAGCTTAAACTCGAGAGAGAGATAGTCAAGTTCGTAGTCCGCTTAATCGAAAGAAATTTGTTAGTCAGGAAATTTTAATTTGTCCCCCGTTAATTACCCTGTCAGCAACGTTGAGGGTAGCAAGCTGATAAGGGAGGACTGTCCCAAGAGCCAATATTTCGGTGCACCGTGCTAAGCTTCCCTGCGACGCGAACCTCGAAATGAACGTGAAATAATAATTACCTAATTACGTACTAGTCGCAGGGGTGTATTAAGAGGATTGCGCGTTCTCACGGTGGATGTAATCTCCAATGAAATTTATACACGACCTATCCGGGGTATCGGGCAGATGAGGATGACTTTTCGGACCCCGTAATTCCGTTCGAACAATTCTCTTTCTCCGCTTCTTTCTCTCTTTCTCCGATCAGAAAACAACAGAAGATTGCGCTCGTGCGTTTCTCCATTTTGTTGTAAACAATGACACAAATATAAATGTTCTCGACTAAACAAATTCTTGTTGGCTGAATTTGTTTGTTTGAACTCGTCCCAGTTCTTGTCACGTGAACGAAAAATTACCAGTTAAAGACAAGATCGATAGACTTCGATAAAAATGTTTCAATGAAAATGTTCTGTTTCTTCACTCTTTTTCTATTGTACCATAGGAAGCGATGTAATTACGAATAAATATATAAATTTATATATTTTTTTTCGAGATATGAACGAAGATGTACGTATATTTTGTATAATAATTGTAATAATTGAAATCAAACAGTTAACCCATTAAAAGTCAAGCTATTGCTTCTCATAATTAGACTAGGCGGTTTAGGTTAGGTTTAGGTTAGGTTTAGGTTAGGTTTGGTTTAGGTTAGGTTTAGGTTAGGTTTAGGTTAGGTTTAGGTTAGGTTTACGTCTTTTCCTATTTTTCTGAGCGTAGATGATTGTATCTACTTCACTTTACATTACTTTCGATGTTTTATATATTTCTGCACATTATGTGCGTTGCATGCTGATTGCATAAAAATCCATAGTTGTAATGCTACAAAATGTTTAATTTCTTTAAATTTCAAAGAATTATAGAATATAGGTGACGATGTAATGACGAAAAAATATTAAACGAATTCTCGAAAATTTCTTCCATTAAGAAACAAAATTTAATCGAGAAGAATCGAAAAAGAAATGTTATATTAAGCTTAATCGGTTAAGCGTAAGGTTTAATAGCCTGTGTTTCGAATTGCGACTGTTCGATTTAATTAAGTTTACGTATTCACATCACTAAATTGATTCATCAATATATTACAATTATGCTAATAACAATACTACATTCATAATCAACGCCAAATCACGTGTAAAATCGTACGTATATACGTATATACGTATTTGCAATTCTAAATGCTATAATTATAAGATTGTTTGTGTTTTCAAATTTATTACGATAATTTAATTGTGATATCTTCACCTGCAACTGTGAATTACATGACAACGATGCAAACACGTGACAAATTTCCTTATATTTTCTTCTGAATGACTATTTGTAAAGATGGACAAATGTTAAATTTTACGTAGAAACATTATCAGTTAAAATATTATTACACAAATTATAATCGTTCGGATATTGGGGCTCGTACAAAATTTTGATTCAATTTCAGAATTCTATATTTGATTTAATTTTATTACCACTCTCTACTGTAGAGAGAATATAAAATTAAATATATCATTTCTTGTAACATCGATGCTTAATACAATTATTGATATTAACAATCAATTAAAAATTAACATATTCTGTATCACATTTGCAATACAATAATTAATGTTCAATTACAAGCGAAGATATCACAATTAAACCGAATTATAAAACACATTGTAATGCATTTGTAATACAATTTTATAATTACAGCAGTCATCCGAAACCATTTGAGGATTAAACATCCATCACTATGCATTACATCGTAGACAATATTCAATACGCTATAAATTTTATGTCAATCACATTACTAATTTTATTTTACATCGTTCACGTTGACTCTTAAAAAATTAACTCGAAATCGATTTCTCAGAAAATTTGTCGCTAGGCGAATTCAGCAAGATCGGCTCGCTATGAAAGAGATCAATTTCCGTCTCTTCAAACCGTTCGCATGTCTCTCGTTTCCGCGACAACCTCCTCGATGGAAGTCGCTCGTTCAAAAGTATATTTTTCCCCGCTTTTTTTCGATATTAATGCGCGACTGAACATTAGAGAAATGCCAGTGAAGCAAGATCGTGCTCGCAAACGAAAACACGTACGCGTCGCGCGTTTCACTGTATCGATTTTCCTTTCCTGTCGTTCTCTCGAAGGGACACGCACCGCTCGGTTCAGCCCTTTCAATGTTTCACCCGTGCCCTCACAATCGATAATAAAATAATTGGTTTACTTATCGGGGGTTCGAAGGGAATAACATCGAAAGAAGAATGAGCTCTTAGTTTGTTGCACGCTCCTCGTTTAATATTAAACTTTCAGACTTTTGGTAATTTCCAGCACTCAAAGGATTAATAACGTTTCATTAAAGACACCAAAGGGAGAATGTTAAAAGTTGCACGCTATACCAGAATTTCGAATTTCACCTGGTTGTTAACAGCGTTCCGCTTGCTCCTCCTCTGGTTAATATTTTTCCCCCGTGTTTTCGGAACAATTGCGTTTAAGCGTAGCAACAATTTTTAGTTTTCCTCTTTTTTTTTTTCTGAAACTGCAACGAAAATATAACTGCAATCAAAAACCCACCCTGTCGAAATTTTAGTTCCACGTGTGTATCTCGTCGACCACTGTCAAAGCAATTTTTGTAAAAGTAATATTTTTTATCGTTTGAAGAGAGGAAAATTTGAAGTTCCATTTCTTTTCGGTTATTCTCGTGAACCACTTCTGGAGTGCCACGATAATCGCGCGAGTGTATCTTTACGATTCGAAACAGGAAATTACGCGCAGCTGTACGATTACGCTTTACATGGGGACCGCACATCTGCGGCTAATGTCACAAAATCCGGTGGTCAATGAAAGGCCGTTGTTAAATAATGATCGTAGCAATGGCGGCAATGGCGCACTAACATTACTCGGGGAACATGCATAAGTACTGCAAATACGTACCCATCGGCTGGATACAGCATCGTAATTACAACTGCTCACGAAATTATACATTTGGATACTTGTGAATTTTTTTATGAATAAAATATATTGTCTGCTTCATATAAAACATTTTCATACTTTCTCTTTCTAGCACTACAGCGATTCATATTCGTATTACAAAGATTATATTGATGGAAATTTGAAATAAACCTAGGAATGTATATAGAAATTAAACAATCACAATCTATCGTAGATACTAATAAATGTCATTTTTAACGTTTGGACATTTACGAGAACTTTTTATAAATATTTTGTGAGATTCAATTACAAAGATTATATCAATTGAATTGTTGAAATAAATCTAGGAACATATATAGAAATTAAAGGATCACCATAATGTAAATATTGACAAATGTCACTAGTGAAGCCATTTTTAACGTTTAGATATTTATGAATGTTAACACTTTACTGATGTTGGTCGAGCTGGAAGTAAACTAGAAATCGGTCATCACTTGTCATAAATATTGATAAACGTCACTAGTGGGACCATTTTTAATTATACGTTCAAAGTGGTTATTCAAGCTGTGTATCGATTTACTACTAAACATACATTTACAGTAAATATTTTATCATTTCTATATACATTTTCGGATTTCACGTTTCAAATTTCAACAATATGTTCACGCAGAGACGATTGCACACGAAATTTCAAAATATTTTATATAACACGGATGATATTACGTACGAAAACCAAAATATATTTTCACCCGGAAAATAATGTCCATCGCTTTGTACATATTTACTTTATTTATCAACAATAATTTTCGAATTCCCCCTTTCAATAAAAGATGACGACTATAAATCGAAATATTCAGCAATGATTTTTACACCTCGTTGGTGTTTCAAAGTATTTACGTATCGATCAATTGAAGTAATCGAAAGAAATGATCATTTGAAAGAGCTCTAAAGGAGAAATTTCGAACCTAAGGAATCTAGGTTGTTGTATATGAAATGTGATTTTATCACTGAAAGTGATTTTAGCAACGCTAATGCAACGAAAATTAGAGATTGGTTGATTTGGGTCACGTGATTAGTGAGGGGGCGTGGGGTAGACCTCAAGTAGGAGTGGCGCTGTCTGGTACTGAGCGATCGCGCCTGTAATTTGTTTTCTATCGATTCACATGTTTGCACATCAATAAAATTTTATGGCAAAAAAGTCGTCTTCATTTCCTAGTCTGGGCCTTTCAGTGACACGAATCGTACTGGGGTACAAGTCGTGCAGTTTTTTCAAATATAACTTCGATCGTGCGTTGCCTCTTCAAAATATCGTACATTTGACATTGAAGTAATACTTGTATGTGTATTCGATACACTGTCTCCATTACAGAATTTAAACATTTTTCGGACAGAATGGAGGATATCTTTAATTTTCTCCAAGTGCTGAATGTATGTATGTTTCCAGCAATTTTCAGTACATTTCTAAATTACAATTCATAAATTAATTAAATTTAGAAAATTTAAGAAAATCGCAAACGTTCTGATCACTCGAGGCTATTAATAACAAACTTTCGATATTACTTTTATTATAAATCTTCCTAACGCTCGACATTCGTATCAAATTTATTCCTCTGTAACGTGAATAAATTCAAATCTCGAAGCAACAACTCTAATATCGCTTCTCTTATTGCTTTCGTATATGCATACGCGTGATGGTATGTACGTATATTTTCCAATTAAAGCACAAAAAGACCGCGTCTGATTTGTTATCTGACTATACACGAACTACATTTATTCGAATCAAATTCCGACTCCACTTATGCACCTGAATCCCAACTTCTCCGTCACGCGAACGAAAAAATAACTAATAACAAAGGGGAGAACGAGTGGATTTCCATTGTTCTTTGAAATTTATTTGTTTTCGCGTTTCCGCATTCGGAACGTAGTCACAAAGAAACCCGTGGAACCCCGAATCGAATTGAAAACGAAATAACGATCGATTAAACGCGAGAGCCACAAATTAACGTGTACACGCGTAATACACATGTAAAAGTTTCGCCAGTGTGCTGGTTGAAAACTCGACAGGTTCTCTCGATGATTCTTTCGAAAGAACGACAGCGAAATTCATCGAGGAGCAAGTTTCGCTCCGTTTCATATTTTCTTGATAACGTAGTGCAACTTTTCCGCGATGGCAGCGCGGTGAAACGCGGGCTCGGTAAGTTGCTAGAGCTAACTCGGCGCCGCGCAAGTTACGCGCAACCAAAACGGCGAATTCGCGAGTAATGACGGGCGCGAGTTGATCAAAGGAAGCAAACTAACTGGTAATTAATCGAGTTGCACTCGCGAGCGAGCCGAATATTCTGGAGGATTGGTTTTCTACCGCCCACGGTCTCCGTGGCCGTGTACCGCGAATTTTCCAAATCGCGTTATCTTTAGGGCTCTTATTCTCCTCTGTGTGTGTATGCGCGCGCACATACACACACACACACCATGTTCGTTAGCACGGCTTCTGTCAAAGCGTACTTCATCCTCCTCCTCCTCCACCCTCGCATCAGCGTATTGATAAAACTCGAAGAGCTCTCTCGTTCGATATTTTTCGGCGAAACGAGGCATCGTAATTTCACTCGTCAGCAGCGTGGATTATCCCTGCGCAATAGACGTTGCAACCGCGAATTTCCATAAACGCATCCTGATAACGAGAATCCACGTCGCGGGTTATTTCCACCGAAAGGCAAAACCGAACTAAAAGTGAAACTTGTTACGCTACTGAAAACTTCGTTTTCCTTGCCGCCGTTTCTACGACGAATATCGAGCATTTCCGTTCCGCTGCGAATTCGCCGATTATGCCTGTTTTATTGACAGTTTTACCCGCGTGTTATATCTCGCTCCTGACAAAATCTTTCTTTATAAATTTCGTCGTACAAACCGATCGGCGACGAAACGATGATGTCAGTGCGCAATCGCGATTTTAGTATCGAAAACGTGACACATTGTCATTTGTGGTAACATTCTTTGCGTCTAGTCGTGAAAAATATATCGCGTTTAATAAATTTCCATTCGCGTACTACGATTGATTATTTGACTAATAGTAGTCGTCTGAGAAATTCTTCTGATTTCCCACATATTCCTTCTAACAAGAGTGAAAGTTTCATTAATGCAAATTAAGATTACTCTTGTTTGCTATATTTGCGAGGAAACCGTGTAACGAAAGTAAATCAGTAAGAAGAATTTTCAGAAACGTTTCATGCTATGTACAAATTAGTTGGAAATTTAAGAGCCTCGTAAACTTCATCTCTGTCTTCACGTTCCAAGAACGATACCTCGGGAGTAGAAGGTTAAAATTAGGTTAATTCCTTAATTGAACTATTTAATAGTTCTTGAGTTGGATCAGTTCAAATTATGCTTTCTTGAAAGAACAAGCGAGATCTTCAAATATTACGAGATCTTAAAGTATTACGAATGTAATAAACAGTGTGTTGTTTTGTAGAATTTGTAGTCTGACGATTGATTATTTTGATTACTTTCAAATGCGTGTTTAAATTTTCTTTTACGCTAAATTCAAATCTTCTCATGGCTATTTCTTTTTTTTTGTAGTACATAAGTATATCTTTGAATAAAAATAAGAACGAAAAAACAGATATTGTTCAATTGTAATTTAAATTGGGAAACTAATTTTTTGTAACCAATCGTATAATAATTTAGTCTGTTTATTATCATTTAGTATCAATTATTTTAGTAATTAATAGGATACGGATTTTATGCTTTCTAAAATTTGTTTGAAAGAAACGAAACTTAAAAAAATTTATTCTATCTAATATATTTTCTATGTACATGTATTATAACATGTATTATATTCCACTATATTATTTTATATGTATTACATTTTATACAGGTATTTTTGTATATTATGCGATTTTTCATAATAATAATCCTAACAATTAATCATTTGTATTGGTACTTGTTAATATCATTTGCAATACCAAAATTATTCTCAAAACTGAGAATGCATTTTCAATTCGTATCAAAATACATAGTTTCCAATATGTAGACACATTCCCCTCTGAACGCTAGTACGTAGTATCAACTAATATATATGCAATAGCATATCTGAGGTTCGTTTATCCGCTATCGTTTTCGATTCGTTGCTACAACATTCAGCGTGCTTTGTTCTTCGATCGTTTGTGCCGGAAAGCAGCAGGTTCGCCGGATGAATTTTAAACGAGCGTTTATTCCATTCAGAGTAATTAAGGTAAAACGATCGGAGTTTAACCTCGCCTCGAAGAGAGGCTCGAAGAGACGTGAAAACCGATAGCCGCCGTTATAAAATTATGCGGCGAACGTTTTTCGCAGAGAAATGTTTCGCGTCTAACAGCCATAAAACAAGACGCTCAGACAAAGCGGCCTATAGTTGAAAACCGGCTGGGGAGAAAAGTAGCGTAGGTTTCGACCGGCGAATTTTCTCCTCAAGGCGGTTGAAATTTTAATTAATCGGGAGTACGGGTAACCACGAGACATTCTCAGAAATTTACCTTCGCCTCTTCCTTTTATCCGGCCGATTTCCCGCCGGCAGCTTCTTGCGAAATCAGCTTGACCCTAATAGCATCGCGCCGAACTTGGAATCAGTTCTCTATTGCACGACTCGCTGATTACTTTTTATCTGAAAAGTTTCGCGTTTAGAAATGTATTGTCTGCGTTTTCTATCGTTCCTCGCGTTATCAAGATATCACTCTTTCTCTCCGCTTGGAGGCACAATTTCCCACGAAATTCGTTTTCGTGGGGGATCTTACGTTTCGCAATTAAGTTTATTACGGATGTACATACGAAAGAAATAATTTTTAAAGCTCGAGTTAATAAATTGAAATTTCTATCATTGATTCAATTGTGATGGGTTGTGTATGGATGTGTTTGACTTTGTCGATATAATCGTATCGAAGAGATTGAGGCTACGTTTACTTATGAACGCGTACTTGGACGATCAGCTAGTTTGAATACACGTATGTATATACATTATATTCACCTCTATTCATTTATTAATTCTTGCATACTTTTTGGCTATATTATATGCAACAGTAGACATATTCACATGTTACACACTGAAATACTCTTGGCAGAAAGAAGAAAATCATTACTGATATTAAAAATGTGTGTGTTACGTAGATGTACCCAAATTCCTGATAGACAATACACACCATACAGTAACAGACATATTTCTTTCTTTACTACAGAATATATATCGACACTAGAACTACCGAAGTGGTTAAACTGACCAATTTAGAATTTTTCGTAGAAAGTTTACTTAAGAACGTAACTCTCCAAATAAAAGAAATTACTACTTTTCAGATCTATACACTTCACACGTATACTCAAACTTTCGACCTTAACTGCGGCGTACGCGAACAAATTACCCAACGATCGTACAAACGTTCTCGGGATTAACAAATTTCTCAAGAAATTTTCTCCCTGAGGGACGTACATCCTTTGATCCTACCCCTCTTCTTTATCCTGCCTCGCGGTCCACTAAAAACCACCGGTCGTCGTTCATCGATAATCGATCTCAATTACCGCGAGTTTGACGCTCGGAGAATCGAATCGAGCGACGGAGCAGCGTCGTTCGTTCCAAGGTACACCACGTTAACGACGTGGACGTCGAGGTCGGGCCCGATAATCCGCAGTCAATTAGCACGATAACCGATTTCCAACCGCTCTACCACCACCTCCTCCTCCTCCTCCTCCCTCTGCCACGCATCGGGAGATGCACGCACGCGTTTTCCGTCCCTTTGAACGCAAAATCCGCACCGTGTGTGCCTTCGGCTGCTGAAGGTCCACCGACCGAACAAACCCGGCCACCGGGATTCTCTACGATCCGTACACGACGTCGCCAGCTCCAGGCTCGATCCCCGAATCCTGCTGAATACAGCGTCGTTGTTTATCCCCGCTGGCTAAATCGTCTGCCAGCAAGCTACCGGCTATACAGAGCCCAGCGGCAAACGCGCCGGATGGATGCCACTTCCGATAAGGGTTCGATGCACCCCTGCCTACAACGGTTGCGACCTTTGCACCAACTATGATCGTTTACCTCCGTTCATGGCTGCCTTGCGCCGACCACCGGAACTAACAACCTTTGGTGAACCATAAACCCTCGAATCGCGGCGGTCTGATATTCGAGGTGGACGCGGGGCCAAATTTGGCTGGTGGAATTTTTGGATAATGAAACGGCTACGGCGATGAAAACTAAAACGAGATCACGATCCGTTTGGTCTCGTTTTACAAAGTGAAGCCCAAGTGAAGTTTTGACAGTCTTTTAACGAGTTCTTTCAATTCGTCGAGTTCTTCTAAAGGTTCATTTAAGTGTGCAAAGACATTGAAAGATACTTTTAGTAATTAAATCTACCATTATCTTCAAGATTGAAGTCTTCTCGAAATTTGCTCTTGAAACTTGTACGACTCTTTTCCGTCATTTTATTGAATATTAGAGTTAAATGGTTAAAATTCAGAAAACTCTAACATTTCGTCATCTAGCTCCAAATATTCCAAATTTACTAAAATTTAGGTAACAAAAACAAAAAATTGTACAGCAAATTTTAAAAGCTCGTTGTAGAAGAAAAATTTCAATCCTCAAGACCATGGTCATGAAAAAATATTTTAATGTATTTATAAGTGTTTGAATTTTTGCAATTATCGAAAAAAGAGTATCTTAACTTTCTCACCCGCTGCATGATGCAAGATCATCTTCGAAAAGAACAAACTCACGACTATCAAAGTAGAAGCATCATGCTTTAAAATAAGAATAAACCGTTCTATGATTTCTTTTTTTTACGAAGTTATATTAGTTTAAATTATCATTGTTAATTATACTGTTCGCTGTACTTTTAATTATTAAATTTCTCACGTAATAATCAATTTATTTGGATACTTCAGAATACTATATGTTTCGATTTAAGCTGAATTATTTCACCTTTTGGATGTAAGTAAGTTTACAGAGAATCTTGAGATCTTTCATAAATTGAATTAGTATTCTGAACACTGTTGTGCTTGGCACTTCGGAATATAAAGAAGGAATAGATTCCTAACGTTAATATTGCAGCTAGCTTTACCAGGAATTGAAAGATGCACTGATATACGCTGTTTCAGTCTATGCAAATATTACGTCTACGATATCTTCCTTATTCATAGACAAAACATTAATCTACCATGAAGTTAAACGTAATCTCTTGTTAAATATAATCTATCCTGGAATATAATCTCTTGTTTGTTCGATCATTAACTACAACCTCTTATTTGTTCTTCAATGAAATCTTACATTTCGTATTTTGGTATAAATTCTTTTTACCCTCTAAAACAGAACATTCTTCATACCTCTTTCCATTTTCGAAAAAACTACGAAACTAGTTATTTTGTAAGAATCACCCTGCACATAACAGTTTAAAATTTTTATTGCAAGTAGATCGATTCGTCTAATGCGGCACGTTTGAATCGAACAAACGAATGCTCATTCGCTCTCACTTTCATTCTCATTCATCATACCAACAATCGTTCAATGTAGAAATTTTAAAAATTCCACGAATTCGTTCGTCTATTTGGTTTAAACGTACAATAGTCTGTTCGGATAATGGAACGTGCGAATATTAGAGTATTCGAATAATGGCGATTCAGGCAGAAAAAATTCTACTGCGCGTAGAAATCCCTTCCCTTGCAGAGAACCCAGCCGCCCAATTTTTTCATTCACTTTTCCATCCAAATTTTCCAAAAATCACATTGTATTCCGGATAGGATACGATTTTTCAAAAATCACGCGGTAAGGATGAAGCAGACGCGGACAAAAACGACGAATTTGCAAGATTCCACTTAATACACCGATGACTTTTTTGTCAACGCGACGAACGCGATCGGCCAATTACCTTTCTGTGCCAATTAATCGTACCCTGTTTCCGAATGAATAATTACATTCGTGTTTGTTTAATTGCCGTCCGATGATTTACGTCCGTTTCGTATGAAACAGGAATCAGGCCATTCAGGGAAATCTGAATACAGGCCGAATATACGTTCGAGAAGAGAGAGAGAGAGAAGGGAAGAAAATACTTTCGAAAGTATTTTCACCGATCCTGTGTTATCAGCCAAATTTCCATCGACGTGGTGGCAGAGTTTCTGGCACACGGTTAATGCGTATGCAATAACCCTTACCGACACGACCGATGCTATTGTAACCCTATGAAATATTAGTAACGGTATTCCGATAACGTTCTATAGCCGGTTATTCTCAGTAATAAACAAGGGCGTATTACCAGTAGAAAAGTAGTTAAATCGCGAAACTACGGACATTCACCCGTAACCTTAGAAACCCGGAGAAGAATAAAGAGAGTATCGATGTTCTCGAGGAGGGCTCGAGCGAGGTTCCAGTAGTAACGATTCGAGGCGGGTCAGACATCGTGAATCGTTCCCATTGAAATTAATCAATAAATATCATAATGGGATAATATTACGGACAATTATAAATGTTGAATATTATATCGAGCATTGTGATATTAGAGTATTGCAATGAAATAAAAATGTCACAATGATATAAAATGTAAAATGCAAAGTAATTTTTTGTTTTAATCAATTCAACTACCATTGAATGATTATACTTCAATTAATTTGACAGAAATTCTACAACGATAAATCTAATGTTACGAAATCATCGGTGAACTTGTAAACGATTTGCGACACGATTTTGAAACTGAAACAATGCCAAGATAAAGATGGCAAGTGAATATCAATTTCATTCAAATTCGCGATATAGCAAAGATATATTACATAAATAATTACAAAATAGATAGAATAAATATATCATTGTATATATCGTGTAATAATTTTATTTTATATCTATTACTGACGACGTTATCAAGTGTCTAACAACGTTATCTGTTATCTCTCGTATTCATGCATTTTCTGCCTAATATATTTATTCTGAAAAATAGCACGCAACATACAAAACCTTTCATTCGTTTCTCTCAAAGATATGGAATTTACAAATACAAACGCGCAGTTGGGAGATCAAATCAGCGGCACGTACTTTAAACGCGGTAGGATTGGAAGAGAAATGGAAATGATCGGTTACGATGAAATGGAAATGATCAACCGCGAGATCAGATCTCGTCCGCGATTCTTCGTTCTTCGCAAAAAAATCAACGAGTTTGTCTTTGCTTTGTTATCGATTCGCCGATTTCCCTCCGTTACGTACCGTTTCGTTCCGTTTTTTTCCCTCTCAAGTCGCCTCCTCCCTGTCGGCGCGTTCCATTTTCTCCTTTTTTCCCCCTTTTTTTCTTTTCTCCTTTGAGTAACCGCGACTCGACCAAAGAGGAGGAAAAAAAGCGTACATTTCCGAGATTGGTTATAAAGAACAAACAGAACGGAATCGATGTAATTGACGTAAGAACCGAAGGACTTTTGCAAGAAGATCGCCTCGTTCTCGATCTTCGGTAAAATCGTACTCGCGAAAATGGCAAAGCGCGCCCGGTGTATTATTCAATTTGAAAACGAAAGCACTCTATTCTCCCTTTCTTTCGTTCTTTCATCTTTCTTCCATTGACCTTCCATCTTTTCTTCTCTTTCTCTTCTTCCTCTTCTTCTTCTTCATTTTTTCGTATTCCCGTATCCGAACTGTCTCGTTTTTGTTCTTCCTCGAGAGACGCGGTTCGCGACTTCTTCTTTTTTTTTTCCTCCCCCGTCTCCCTTACGGAAACCTCTTACCGCGATTTACGGTGTCTGACCTATCTCGGCCCGTTACTACTCGAAACTCGAGCTCAACACAACATCGATATACTTTCTTCCCTTGGCTTCAATTTATTCTTCCGCGGGCTTTCTAAGGCTGCGGGTGAATTGTACTCGCGATTTAACTACTTTCTCGCTCGTAATATCATTTATTATAAAGTAGTACGAGGATTTTTAAATTTTTACGATCACCATCACAAGAAATGGAACAAAAGAAATGGAACAAAATTTGTTTCATCTACTGTACATTACAATACACTCCATTTTGGATATTTTATATATGTATGAGTATTTTTGTATATCATATATGCATTGGATATATATTTCTGTACATATAACTCCTAATTTTCTGTAAATACATACAATCTTAATTATAAAACACAATTGGATGTGGAACGTTATTAGAGTATCGTTACATATTAATTTAAAATGTATCTGTTTTAAATTTATTACTCATATACAGGGAAGTTCATCTACGTGCACTTTTATTTGCAAACCATTCGTTGCATAAAAAGATGTTTCGAACGAATGTTTGGTACCGAGCAGAGCGCACAATGTAATAATTAGCTTTCTGACATTAAGGTAATCTCGACTTCTATTAAAAACTATAATCACTGTAATGTTCTTTAATTTGAATTTGACTTTTAATTTAAATAATGTCCAAAAAATTCTGCTCGATAGATGACAATGAGAACGAATGAGAACAACAAACTCTTTTAAATATTTCCAAAGGTAATTCATAAGATCCAAAAAAAAAAAGAAAATGATGAATCTTAATTAAGGAATCTTATTTATTCTTAGTAACACATTGCGCGGAATGTAATAGCAAAGACAACAATAAACGATCGTAAGTATATTCTCATTAATTAATCGTATGCAACTAGACGAAAAGTCCACCCACGAGCCAGAGGATTCGTATAAATAAGTAATGTACCGTACAAATAAATAAACTAACAAGACTCCATGAAAATATGGCAATAAATCTCGAAGAAGGTGGTAACAACGTAGCGAAAAGGTCGCGCGATCTCTGTTCGTTTCGCAAGCCGTGTAGAAAACCGCGAAACCATAAGTGGCCTCCGGTTTTTCTTTATCCTGTAAAACCCCAGCCAGTTAGTAAACAGCGAACCGGGCGCGGGAACGTTCGAACGGCAAGCAGATCTGGCGAGCGGCCAACATTTCGTTTGTCCGATGGATTTGACGTTCGTTCGTGAAACATTTCTCACCGAGGCTGTCGTCGCACCAGCGTACAAGCATATTTTTTTTCCTGGCCTTCTGTTTTTTCATTTTTTTTTTTGTTTTGTTTTGTTTTTGTTTTCATACGCGAACAAATCAAGATTAAGCAGAAAAGGCGGTAGAGATTTATCGACGCGGTCCCCGGTCACAATTACTCGGCCCTTTGTCAAACTATACCGGGGCACCAATTCGTAAATCACGCGCGATTAAAAACGAAAGCGAAATTAATCAACGCCCGGCGGATGGCAAAGGAGAAAAGAAGAACGTCGAGCATTCTTCGCGTCCCTCCCCGTAAACAATGTTATATAAAATTAACCCTTTCGGAGGAATAGCGGTCCCAAATTGGGAAATAGCAGGAACGTACGTCCGAGAGAAATTGTAAAATAGTAGAAATACGTTCCAGGGAAATTGTAAAGCATTCTACTGGGATATAAATGTTAAATTCTGTTCAGCTGCAGTTCCGGTGGTACATTGCTACTTTTGTTAACATATTCGCCGAAGAATATCCGCGAGCAGCAGTGTCTCGGCTACATAATTCTGCTTGTTGTAGTCAACTTGTTCAATCCCAATGGGACACGTTTTACAGACAAAGTCTTAAAGCAAATTCTTGGAAATTTATACGCAGAATTTTGTTAAGTCGATATTTCAATATTAATATCTTGAATAGCAGCCCTATTAAGCAGTTAAAGGGAATAATGTGTACACATGTAATATCATATCGGAGTGTGTCTAGAAGCGAATCGCAAACATTTGCAGAAAATGTCTAACGAAATTGTTTACTACACTCTGCTATCTATGTTATTTTCATTTATATGCTATGTGTATTCTTATATTTTTTGTATTTTTGTATTTTTGTTACGTATTTCCTCTCTTCCTATGACAGATTATCTGCTCGTCAGAATTTAAATAAATGAATAAATAAATCTATCTCACTGCAAAGATTCAAGTACAATCGTCCAATTATATAAAATATTTAATCATCATTAAAATATAATCATATAATTATATAAAATATTTAAACTACACATCTACAACAGTGTTTATGTTTTGGAAATACTATTCCTGTTTCAAATGCCCCATTTCAGTGACTCGTCTCGAGTTTAATGTATACAGGAATATTGAAAGAAAAAGAGAGATGCTATGATTAAAATATAAATGAAACATGTATCATTAGACATTTAAAAATAGATGATAGTACACCTAATTTGGAAAACAGAAAAAAATATTAAAGACAGTGAATCAAAATTATTAAAAATTGAAAAGAAATTTTATGAAAGATATTTTCACCCTTGTAAAAGTCTGAAAATAGCAAAGCTACGTACAAACTGATTTTACAAGAAGGAAGCACTACGTACGTCATTATCAAATTCATTTATTCAAACTCTTGAATTAAGTACAAACTTAGGTAATAACGACTTTGCACTTAACTGGATGCTTCAAAACTGAAACTTTTAAAGCATCTAGTTATTATTACATAGAGCTTCCAATTGACCTACACCCTTTGAAATTTCATTCTTTTAGTGATTACCTGAAAATTTCATTCTTTCTGATTATCTGAAAAGCCGCTTATTTCAATTACCTTAATTAGTTCGGACAATCGACATGTCGATTATTGTCGTTATATCGTCAGAATACGTAAAAAAAGAAATACCCAATCTAAGCGTTGAAATTCTCGAATTTTCTTCCCGTATTTCCAAAAGGAGGCTGCTGCAAAACGGAAAATCCCTTGATTAATTAAAATGAAAGAGTGAGACTGAAAGGGTTAAATCCCCGTATACTCGAAGCATGTAACGCGTTCGCAGGGTCGCGTGTCGTAAACTCGTGTGTAAACAGTTGGCTCGTGTACACGCGACGCTTTGCAGGTCTGCACTTTGTGCAGATTTCGATCCGCGCAAAATCAACGTTCCCTCCTCGCACTATCCCGCAGCAGCCTCCCTCCTCCCCCCCTTTCAATCCCCCAGCAAGCGTATGTTCAAATTGAAGTCGCGTAACGCGGTTAAAAGGTGGGCACGTGGTAACGGTAGCAGAACGCGGTACGATTGTTTGCGAATTACTCGGCCGTCAGTTGCGTTCTCTGTTCCTGTGTCCCACCGAACGCGTCCTTCCCCATTCTGCGATGATCACCGGCCTTGCCGCCATTGTCCCTGTAATTCACCTGCCCTTTGACACGGTTCGAAGGTATTAAAGTGACAGTTTCAAGATTACTCTCTATCTGTTGGCGAAAATTTTGATTCTGTCTGTCGGTTTCAAAGTAACTCGAAAGGCGTCTATGGGCGCTTACCATTTTTATGAAAACCACGACGTGCAATGTGTACGTCAAATAAATAATCTCTCGACCCACCGATGGGTGTAATAGCGTTAGATCCAGTCACGAGAAACGTAATATTGCTTTCAACCCGCGAGTCGTAAAAATTTGTTCAGAGATCACGATGTGATCTGAGAGATACTTGAAATCTACACTACAATGCTAATTTTTGCGAAAAAAAAATATATATATATGTAGGAGGTCATTGTCTGGATGACAGTATCCTCTGGGCGGGTACGGATGTAGAATGCATGGGGAAATTTGGGCAACTGATAGTGTGGTGTGCGTGTGTCTTGAAGACTGTCGTGTGAGGAGTGCGTGCGAGGAGTGGAGAACAGAACAGTGTAGCGTCAGAAAAACAAAAGAGCGTGACGTCATGGCGTAGTCGTGAAAAATAAATAATACTTTTGTAATTAAATCATATCCTTTTTGTTGCCTACCAAACATTTCTACATATATATATATATATGAAGAGTCGTAATTAGTAATTGTACTGAAGTTAGTTCGAAATATATATACATATAATTGGAGTATATATATATATTAGACAACTACTAATTTAAAAATATTTAGAATTGCATTTTGCACGTATCTATCGAGTCAAATGAGAGTCAACTGATTTGATTATCGTTATTTTTTCAGCTGATTTAATTTTCACTAAATTACAAATTTTTCCGCAATTCTTGCACCCTAGAGATTGCTAGGTAATAATATTGTTCTTTAACAATACCAACATTGACGTTTCTGCTTTTTATTTTGGACTTCTTCTTTTAATAATACGAGTGAACTAATATTACCACTCTCCAAAGAGTGTAACAAAGACTTTTATGTCTGTAAACATCTAGGAAATTCCTGCTACAACTACTTTATGGGCCTAACAGTACTGCGTCCCGCGTATGCGCCCCTCACATTATATTTAATACTCCTGGCCGTTAGAACCAAGAAGACAGAGAAATGTATCCTCTACAAACTAAACTTAAATGACACTTACGTAGTACCAATTACTAAACTATCACAATACGGGGGTGTTTCAGTAACATGACAGAAGATTTACTGTTTATTAAAATGAATGATATTTTGAGAAAAGAAACCTATTACAACTGTGCATGTTTATAGAAACATCAAGATGATACAGCTATTTTTTATCACTATTGATGAGCTACTTGACGAGTTATTAGTAAAATACGTTCTTTAATACACGTAACATATGTAACATGTGAAATGTTCGAAAATATCTCTGTTGTTAATATTTCAAGCTTTTTATTCATCTCGACGTTTTATTTCATTTATTGACCAGAACTCCAATTTTTCACAAAAATAAATATAAAATACTATTGAAAGCTCTTATTGATTAAATAAATAACTACCGAATAATAAATGAAGAAACTCATTCAACATTTTAGAAAAAATGTGTAGATTTAATAATAACTCTTGATTCGGTCAATAAAAGTTAATGTTGAGACGTTTATTTACGTTCATTCGAAATTATTACCAAAAATCGTACGTTTCGTATGTTACAATCCAGTAGAATACTTAAAAATTTATACCTTCTTAATGTAAAATACACTTTATAAAAATTAAGCGTTCACGCATACGTTCGCACATCGAGCGACAGTGAAACTCCCGTGTCCGAATTTTTCAGCGAAGCAGAATCATCTCGTAAAAATCTCACGATCTCACGTTTGCTATCCCGATACCATACACCCTACCGTTTGGAACCAGACACGTCAAAGAGAAAACAAAGAACCACTCGACTTTTTCAACAATCAAAAATCGATGCACCCTCCTGCTGTTCGAAATTATCTGCTGTTCCAGAAATGTTTCACCAAAAAAAAAAAAAAGATCGCACAAGCGGAAACACGCATTTCTCACTATTATTTACGCTACTTGCGTTTCGTTGAAACGCGATCGCAACGAGCTCCCGCTATTTACCATCCAGCTGTAAAAATATGCCGCGCGTTGTATAATTTTATAGCCAGCGAAACGTTTCAATGCTGCTCGAGCGAAATTCACGCGCGCGTTCGCGGGTACGAAACACAAGTAGAAAAGAATTGCGTAAGCTATTCCGCTTGGAAAGGCGGTTACTTTCACCAGAAAGAACCTCAACAAATACTCGCGTTCCGTAGTAATTATTATACAATCGAACTAACGTTACTCAAACCGTAAAAACACTCACGCTGGCAGATTAACGTTCTTCTTTCTTTCTCTTCTTTTTCCCCCTGGCCGAGTTTGTTCAAAGCGGAAGTTTATCTTCAACTTCCGAATGTTTGATGGGTCGGTAAGTATCCAAGCTTCAATTTCCTGTTGAGCTGACGTTGACTCGCGTCACTCGGCTCTCGTCCGTCTCTTCGACTCGAGTCACAGTCGATTACGTTTTACTGTTTTCTTTGAGAAGATTGCGCGTTCCTCGTTAACGTTTCAAGCACGATGCACGACTACGATCTTCGTAGTCTCTTAATAATTTACATAGCTATCTACCAATCTATTAACTATCTTGCATTATATATAATACTATATAATTACACATTATAATACTCTATTCTAATTACACATTACCTATCGAAATAACATCTCCCAGAGAGGATACACGGGTCAGCACAACACACAGATATCGGCATAGAAAGGTTAAGGGAGAACTTGGCCCATCAGAACGATCGAAGTGATCATTGGGTACTGCCGCTGGGCAGTTGGTACTTTTTGTTGGTTCTCGTTTAATACCGCGAAACGATTCATCGTTCCCGGGCGCTGGATCTTCCCTTCCTCTTTCGGCGGCCATCTTTCAAAACTTTCACTTCCCTACGGCCGTTCCATTTTCCTTTTCCCAGTGAAATAAAGGCCCGTAATGTATGCGAGCCAGCTGCACCGAAACCTTTACGACCCGTTTTCCGCCCGGGCCGCTATTCCATCTCGGCGACCGGACATAAAGAACATCAGAAAGATATTCTGCTTGGCCTATTCTTTTTGGCCTCGCTGCTACCACGTGGAAGGCATCCACTAAATACCGACGTTCCGCTACCCTTGCAAACGATTTCTCGTTTATACCGCGAGCCTTGCTTCCCTTTAACATCCAAATTACTTCCGGCCGAAAGGATCGACAGTAGTCATCGTTCTCCTACGAAAAACATAACCATCGCAATTGCCACAGCGTCTCTCTCTCTCTCTCTCTCTCTCTCTCTCTCTCTCTCTCTTTAGTTTGATGCTGCTTTCTAGGTTCTTAGACGCTGGCTTCTAGATTCTTAGACACTGGCTTCCAGATTCTTAGACGGTAGTTTCCAGATTCTTAGTAGCTGCTTTCTAGATTCTTAGATGCTGGCTTCTAGATTCTTAGACGCTGGCTTTTAGATTCTTAGTAACTGCTTTCTAGATTCTTAGATGCTGCTTTCTAGATTCTTAGATGCTGGCTTCTAGATTCTTAGACGCTGGTTTCCAGATTCCTAGATGCTGCTTTCTAGATTCTTAGACGCTGGCTTCTAGATTCTTAGACGCTGCTTTCTAGATTCTTAGATGCTGATTTTTAGATTCTTAGACGCTGGCTTCCAGATTCATAGACACTGAATTCCAGATTCTTAGACGCTGATTTCTAGATTCTTAGTAGCTACTTTCCAGATGCTAGCTTCTAGATTCTTAGACACTGGCTTCTAGATTCTTAGACGCTGGCTTCTAGATTCTTAAACGCTGACTTCCAGATTCTTAGACACTGAATTCCAGATTCTTAGACGCTGATTTCCAGATTCTTAGATGCTAGCTTCTAGATTCTTAGACACTGGCTTCTAGATTCTTAGACGCTGGCTTCCAGATTCTTAGACGCTGATTTCCAGATTCTTAGACACTGGTTTCTAGATTTTTAGACGCTGGCTTCTAGATTCTTAGACGCTGACTTCCAGATTCTTAGACGCTGGCTTCCAAATTCTTAGATACTGGCTTCCAGATTCTTAGTAGCTGGTTTCTAGATTCTTAGTCGCTGGTTTCTAGATTCTTAGTCGCTGGTTTCTAGATTCTTAGTTTCTCTCTCTCTCTCTCTCTCTCTCTCTCTCTCTCTCTCTCTCATTCGCACATTCTCATGATTACGATATTTTTCCGTCGTTCAGAAAGTTAAAAATCGGACGTTTTGTAAATTATTTCCTGCATATTGAATTTGCAACCCGTTTGCTGTTCAAGCAATTGTAATTGGTTCTAGTCTATTAGATCAACAGGCATATATAATCTAGCTAGTTTTAAATTCTTTGTGGTCATTGAAAAAATTTTATGAAGTATTAGTTGCTTAATAAAGAACGAATTGCCATTACAATGCTAATTATAATGGCAATTATCACTATAACTGTGATACGCGTATTCTTAGTACGAAACACGTAAAATGAGAACACACAATTATATTTAAATTTCATACACTGCACGGATGTGTAAATTTATGAAAAATTATGAAGAACAGGCGGATTATATTTTTCCGCCTGTTCGTTGTAACATGCTCGTTCGTTGTAAGCGGTTTAATTTAATGAGAAAAACTGCTCGTTATAGTATTCATTATAGGATACCCCACTGTAGTATTACTATAATTATAATGTATACTTAGCACATATCTACTATAGTATATTTTTATTATTGTACATTATGTTCTATTCAAATTACTTTCGACCAAAGGGATCGATTGTAACTGCTTACTTTTGCTAAACGATTACTTTTCCAAAAGTATGTCCAAAAAGTTAAAATTCAAGTGATATTTTGTAACGTGATATATCGCTTTGTCTCACTTGTAGAATCGTACTCTTAAAAACTGAAGAGGTGAAAGGTAAAAATTTAAATTTATCAACGTGAAACGTAAATAAATACAAATATAAAAATTAATCAACGTAAACTTAAGTTTTTGTGGTTTCTAACGTTCTAATAACAGAAGACGACACACATCTACTATAGAAAACTGGACAACGTAAGATCAGACGGAGCAAACCGAGTATTCCAACTTTTACCATCTTTTCAACTGCCAACTATACTTTCGCAGAAAAGCGATATTTCCTCTGGTAAGAGGAAAAGGGGCCTGTGAGAGAAAGGGGAGAAAATGGAGCGGTTTCTAACTCGATTAACGCAAATTGACCGAAAGAAGCACGACTTTGGGTAAACGAAAATTACCGGGACGCAGTCGGAAGAAAGAGCCGTGTAATAAAAATTTCGCTGAATGGAGGACAGATTGAGTGCCGAGGGGTGGAAAGGATGGATGAAATGGGCGGAGGAGAGGGAGTGGGAGAGAGAGAGAGAGAGAGAGAGAGAGAGATTGCTTCAAAATTTTGGTCCGAGTTTAGCGTCGCGGTAATTATACTCATCAACAGAAGTGTCACAAGCAGACTCGGTTTATTATATGACCGCTTGACGGTGCTGCGCGACATCATTGTTCTCTAAAGAATTTAAATTAAATTCCGAGTCGGCAAAAGTCCCCCGTACACAATGCGACATCGCTTTATCTAATAGTTTTCGATCTACATTAATTAATTCTCGTTACGCTGGCCAGGAACGAACAGAACCAGCGGGCAGAATTTCTATTTAACCGGCCTCTCTTCATTATTGCTTGGAATTGAATCAAATGAAATTGATGAGTCTGTTTAACAGGTGTAGCCGAATTGAATGTATCTGTGTGTACGTACGTGCACATAATGGATTGACGTCCCATCGATAAGCGAAAAAATTCGTACGAGAATTCGTACGTTGCCGATACAATCGACATGTCCGAACAATTTACCTCGCGTTACTGAAAAACCATCGATCCTCAATCGTGCGGCCGTTCGACACGTTCGAAACTGATGGATTTCGAAAAGACCTGTCTTTGTCTTCTCCGGTAGACGACATCTTTTCCACTCACGGTAAAATTATGAACTGACCTTTAATTAGTGTCATCCGGAATTGAAAGCCGATTACGCCTTACGTTACTTGACTTTGGAATATTTGATTATACCAAATACAAAATTAGAACTAATTACGAGGATCAAACTCGCGTTGAAGTAAGATAAGCATATTTTAATAGTGACAGACAAGGTATCGTATGTTTTGTAAAATTATGAAAATGAAGTTGTATCCTAATAAATACTGTGTTCAATTGCTATCAATGTTCGCGAGACAATACACATTCTTCTGTACCCACAATATTTAAGACTTCAGTACGACTTCAATAATTGAGACTTACGTACGTAATTTCGTTACAATATAATCAATCTACCGGGAATCAGTGAAAAAAGTATCATTAAAAACTCTTGTAAATGTAAGTAATTACGTATTATACATACTTTACAATTCTTTTATTATTACAGGGACTTACACTTTAGGAATTTACAAAACTAATTACAGTTATTCAGTCTGACTTAAAACGTCGCAGAGCAATATAAAAATTACAAATATCAGTTTATGATCCTACGATCTAAACGGAGATTCCATTCCTATTCGTTTGTTCCTTTCCCATTTTATTTAGAATTTCGACCAAATGTTACAATATAGGTATAAAAATTTAACGACCGATAAAAATATTTTTATAATATTTCTCAGAAAAAGTTCAGGACAATTTTGGTCAAATTTCAAACGATCTAAATCAATTACTACGCTCTAATTAACCTACTTCAACTTAATCAAATATTGAAAGTTTGATGATTCATGAAAATGAGAAAACGATTGAAATTAACTCCAAATGAAAACAATAGAAAATTAAATCTCGAGATAAAGAGTAACATATATCGCGTGACGTTCAGTTCATAGAATTCATAGAAAGACTAACACCGATGAGACGAATCCCCACCGTTGCTTCGCAATTTTCGGAGCGTACTAACTTCGACCGTGTACTTATAGCAGACTGAAGGAAAAGCTAATGCCGTGGTACTTCTTCCACGACTCCGGAGCGGACAAAACGAATTTCGACATTACCGCGTAACAGTTTGCGGAAGCACGTACTTGCATAAAGTCGTTGTAACGCGGACGTAAATGCAATACGTGTTTCCGCGCCAAAATGCGCAAGGACTCGGAAACGTCCTGGCGACGGGCGATACGGCGACGAGCGCCGAGACGAGCGACACCGACTTAAACGAATTTCGCCAACAAACTCCGCGACGATGTTGTCATTATCCCCGAGGAACTCATTTTATCAGGCCGGCAGAGAATATTCTCGCATCGAAAGATTCAAATTCGACTCGACCCGACCTGACTCAGTTCGGCACGGCTCGGATCGTTTCGTTCGCTTCGTTTTCCGTTTTGTGATCGTTCGTTTCGAATAATAAGCGAAGACTAATCCAGACTGAAAGTTGAATTAATATAATTAATCTGATCCAAACCTTGAATTGATAATAAAAATTGCAAATTGATAAATCAATCAACTTTGATTTCTTTTAAGACAATGAAAGAGTTTTTTTTCCTGGTACAGAAAATATACGAAGGTCAACTTTGATCGTGCTGCTCGTCAAGTATTGAGATTTAATGTTATTGTTAATTTAGGAAGAATTTATACTATATCCTGTATGAAGGAAAATATATTACAGCAGTATTCTTATAATGATTCTGAGATTCTTCTTAAGATGATATTAATATCAATCCGGAATAAAAAAACTGCACGACTTGTACCCCAATACGATTCGTTTCACTGAAAGGCCCAGAAGCAACTGTTCCAACTAGGAAATGAAGGCGACTTTTTTACCATAAAATTTTATTGATATGCAAACATTTGAATCGATATAAAACAAATTACAGGCGCGATCCACTCCCACTCGAGGTCTACCCCACGCCCCCTCACGAATCACGTGACCCAAATCAACCAATCGCTAATTTTCGTTGCATTAGCGTTGCACCTGAAGAAGCCCGATTTTTTTAGCGAGTTACCCCCGCTAAAATCACTTTCAACAGTAAAATTACTAACTTTCGTACAATTTCTATTTCAAAATATCCAAACAATTAATAAATGTAGCGTGAGAAGTATGTGAAGTGTTTTGAATTATTTGATTGAAAAAAAGTATAAAAAAAATAAATTCTATTATAGATTATAACATGGGACATTCAAATTGGATAACAATGGTGTGGCTGTTTGATTCACCACGAACATTTATTTTCAAATTGGAATATTATACATAACAATACACGTAACATATAGCACATACGTGATATTTTTAAATTGGAACGTGTACATATAGGTAATAACACATACAATATATTCACTGCGTGAAAACTACGATTCATTTTTGCCTTTTTATCATTTGTTTTGTCTCTTGTTATCCAGTCCAAAGGAAGACAAAATACAGATCGATATTTGTCTGTCTAAACTAGGCTCAACGCGATAGTAGTTTCGCAAATATTCGCTAATTATGAGCCAAAAGCGTAAAAATCCGGCGCGTTTCAATCGGAATCATGGAAAAATCGAATACGAAAGGATTATTCATGAATCTTGACGGCAACGACGCCGGGACGATGTTACCCGATAAAAATCTGCATTATTGCCGGAAGTGCTCGTTGGTGGTGCCGAGGGACGGAACAGTGAGTGTCGTGAACCGTGCTTAAGTACCCACTTTGCGTCGAACGACCGACAACCGATTTGCTTTACGCGCGACCACGGTTTATTGCTCGCCTTCTTTTCGTCCACCGAAGTTTGTACGCAGGTGATTCATAAATACGTGTCAATTATGAAGAGGAACATTTCGAATAAGTTCCTTCTGTAGATATAATATTAATCCTTCAGAAGTTATTTCAACAATAATAAATTTTTATAATGAAATCGACGTGTAGATATTTACTACCACTGTTTAAAGCTACGAAAAATTGTTGTTATGCCTGTCTAGTTATTATTATTGATGTGATTTAAATCTATGGAAATTATCAAAAAGTTTAAATCGTCAATATCAAACATCGTCCTTGAAGAGTTAAAATTCCTTTTCCTCTCGAGTATTTCTATGCACATACGTTCAGTTTATCACAATTATCATTACGTCACAAATTATCATATCATCACATTGGAGCTCTAGTCCGACATTTATTCCTCTAATTTTTACTACTTTACTTTACTCGTAACTTGCATTTGCACAAGTCCGAAAATATTTTCGGACAAAGAAACGATCATTTCATTAGCTGAGCGTTTGGTTTGCTTACGCTCGCTCGTTCGAGTACGAGATATTTTCCGATTTTACGATTTCGAAAAAAAAAAGAGGAGTAACTTATTTCACGCGCGATTTTTCGCCGTTGGTTTAGCGCCAAAAGAGATTTAACGACTCGTACGTGCACACGCAATTTCTAGCCGAACGTTAGAGTATATTTCACGTCGCGAGAAACGTAACGTTGGTCCGCCACGGATATGGTAAGGACTGAATACGCGAAACCAATAAATTATTTCCACCCTATTAACGTAACCGTCGATACTTTCCATTCGCGCAGTAATGGATCACAGAGTTTTCTCTTTTTTTATTTTTTCCCCCCGGGGAAATATCCATAACTCCGGGCTCGCCATAATTCTTAATTCCGAAGGTGCTCGAGGCTTGCCCCGGCGGTCTCGATAAAAGGTTTTTAAACGAAACGTCGATACGTTTCGTTTCACGGCAAAAAGAAAAAAAAGGGAAGAGAAGAAGAAGCTAACCAAGAATTAATTACGAGTTCTCTCGCATAAAAGTGTGACTACTGCTAAAACTTACTTTCGCGCTGGGCGTTTCTGTCCTTCTTTGACCAACTTTGAATTGTTTCCTTTCCCAACTCTTTTGACTGTACCCTCGCACATCTGCGTTGCCTGTAATCGTCTTAGGTATACAAATTAATTCATGGCCCTCGACAATTAATTAATTGCAAGTTTACTTCGAGTTCGAATCTTCTTTGTGCTAGTGTTTCAAATAAACAGGTACAAGACAAATAAATTCTGTTTATCTTATCGTTACTACTACAGTCACTTGATATCGGTTACCCGCAAGAATATTTATCTACAATTTATTTTATATGCCACTGGGTTTGTGATGTATAAAAATATCTGATTTTTAATGGTAACTTTAAATGAACATTACTACTTTTAAATATTACATTTTATTAAATTGTGTAATAACATTCGTTTGCACCATTGCTTACTAATTCATTTCATAAATGAATTAAGTAACTTTGAAACTCATCAAAAAATTGCATGTTGCAATTATACTTATATGTGTATCTCTCTGAATTATATAATTATTATCTGTAAAGGATATCTTTCTTGCAATTAACGATTAACATTCCACTGTTAATGTTAAAATAAAATACACTAAATATTTCAATAAACTTAAATCGTTCATCAATCCTAACTTCAGTATTTTCTCTAATAATAAATGATTCTTTTACTATTTTAAATATTGTATATCATATTTTCAATTTCATATTATTCATTACTTGAAATACTTGTAACATTCGTTTCCTTTCTAGTTACAATTATAAACATTTATCTGTACCACATGTTCCTTCACTCAATATAGATAAATCATATTTTCTATAATACAAATATAGATGGATTATGCATTTCTATAATACATACTTTTAATATCCTTAAAAATACGGCATTTATTATTACACAACCTAATATAATTCATTATCTAATTACAAGTTTCTCAGCATTAAAATTAATTGATTGACTAATTTGTCATATGTATATATGATTCCAACTCCATGAGAATGTTGTATTAAAGAGTCTATGGCAATTCTATATAACAGTAATAACAAATTTTTTTACCATTTAAGATATTTCCATTACTTTGTTCAACTCCGTTAAATGAAATAAATGCGACGGATATTATTTCCGACTAAAATATACAATGTTCCATCTCTTACAAATAAAAGACAAGTTGGCTTGGGGAGGGGAGGCCACGAAGTTATATATACACCGAATATTTCATTTTTCCTCTTTTTTCTTTTGAAAAAGTCACGGAATTTCTGGTCACGTGGCAATTCTTCATACAAAACTCGAACGTGCAGCGAGAAAATTTCAACGCGTTGTCACTGTATGTTACAGTACCGATGGAGTCGATACAGGGAGTGGCAGGGCAGAGAGCAACTTTACCCTGTAATATACAACCCCGTGAACCGAACGACGCCGTCTCCATGGTGCTCTGGTTCAAAGAGGACAGCGGCGAGCCTCTCTACAGGTAAGCCATCATTGTTATTTACGAGAGATATCGTTCGATTTTCCGAGCCCCTCTATTCACGATATTTCTATCGATACGATCGTTATCATCCCTCCCATTCGCGATGTGCCGAGAGTATGACACAAGAATATCCGACGACTCTGTTCTGCGAAATTTGTACCAAGGTCAGAGAGCAATCGCTATTTTTGCGAAACAGATCTTTAGTACATCAGCGTACACCACTAACGATATTGATTATTTTATAAAATAAGTTTTTACCGTTCTTACTTTCTAAGGGAGTAGTGAAAAAGAGAATGCGACACCTTAAAAATTTCTGCATTTAGCATTTTTATGCATACCGTTCGAAATAATTATACGAAAAAAATTCCTTTTTGACAAATGTATTTCGTTGTTTTATCTTTGACTGCGTCGTACAATTTATGCCAATCGATCACATAAAATAAATTTAGAAAGACATATTGAATTTTTGGATAATATACGTGATCAATTTTTAAAGAAAATTCATCCAACGAAGAATGTACGAGGAATTTCGACACAATAAATTTATTCCGATGGTTGCTAGATGGAACATTAATACGACATTCTAAAAGAAAAAAGAAAGAAGTGAAAAAGAATTGACATACATGCATTTTAAAATTTAATTAATTCAATATCTTTTCACTTCATATAAGCTGTAAAAAATAGAGGACTATTACTAACAGATTGATTACGAACAGATCTGAATAACTATTTCATCACTATGAAATAAGATTCACAATGCTAATCAAATTTCATATTATAGTATGTTATATTATAATTTTAAAGTGATACAAATTACTGCTCCAAATTTCTAATTAAGAGAAATTGAATTAATTTTGAAATAATTGATTAGTGCAACACCATTAGTTTCGTTTCTCTACTAAAAATTTAATAAATAGAAAATTTCGTTTAAGCAAATATCACTTTATAATTTATTTAATAATTCCTCTCGATCGGTACAATTATTTCAAATAATGCAGTCGATATCACGCAAAATTCAACCAAAATATAATTAACCTATCAATCAAACTATCAATTCTCCAAAAAGACCTAACCGATCCTACTTATAATACTTGTGATACTTATTTATACTCAGAGCACAATGCATACACAAAAAATTATTTCTCACAGAATTCGCCCAGGAATTCGCTGTGAATATTCCCCCGGTAGACAACCGTGTTTCTCATCTTCTAAAATATCGCTTTTCTCTCTCTCTCTCTCTCTCTTGGTTTAAAGTTTAAAGTTTAAAGAGAAACGTTGCCGATTACACGAGGTAACCCTGTGCTCTGGTTCGCTGAAATTTCCATGACCGCGAGGACCGTCCATCCGCGGATTTCCCAGCGAACCGGCAAACGCAAGACCAAAACGAAATTGGGATTTCGTTAAGCCGCGAATCGCCTTTGTCTTCTATTCTTTATACGCCCCGGTTCTGTCGTCGGCCGATTTCATCCCCGTAAATATCGCCTTTATGGAGAGTCCTATAAAACGAGGATAACGGGCGTATCCTCTATTTGGTAACGCGCGCCGAGGCAGACGATGCACCATCTTCCTTCTTTTTCCCCCCCTTACCATTTCGCACACATTCGAACTCGCTCTCGCATTTCCCTCTCTTCATTTAACGTGTGATTTTATTTTTTACGCGGCACTCTTTCCCCGCTGAAAAATACGTTTCAACGATCTCTTTCTGCGAGCAGAAGGGCACCAGGGGGTTCCGATAAAAGCCGGAGGAAAAATGCTTTCTTTGTTTGTCCCGGAGTGATTACGAAACTCTAGGCGGAATTGCGGTCGCGGCGGTTGGCAAAACGGTAATTTCCAGTTGAAAACGAACCGCGGCCGAGCGCTAAACAATCTCAACCGACGGAGGGGCGCGCAAACGACGTTCGCTACCACTACGTAATACGTGGTAGTACCAGTTTTCCGGTTGGGCATTATCGCGTCTCATAAAAAGTCTTATTTCGCAGCGAGAAGAATACGTAAAGCCAGGCAGGCAGAGAGTGCTTTTTATTCTCACGGCGAAACCGTTGAACCGTTTCCTTCTGCAACACGCTACCCCGTACGCAATAAAAACTCACTTTCGGAACGTCTTCCTTTCGAAGCGATGATATTCGACGGGCAGGACCACGGCGGATATTAATATTTAATCTCTGTTATGGATGACAACGATGAACGAGAAATTTCAAAAAAAAAAAAAGAAAGAAAAAATACGAGCAGAATAAATTTGGCGCAGCGAGTGTTGCGCGTGATAGACGGAAATCGAAATGAAATTCGTTCAAACTGGCGTTCGGTTTACGATGTTGGTGCAAGTATGTGGTGTGGTGGAAAAATAACACGACAGTCTTTACTGGAGAACTCTGTGTTGAAAAAATATTGTAAGAAGTATACTTAAAATCGTAATCGCAAGAGAAGTTTACGTGCTAATCAACCTACATGCATCTATTTACTTTATTTATTTTGAACACTTTTACTGAGATATAATTTCAAATATATTTCTGATTTTTGACCCTATGAACTCTTTTATGTAATAACAGTAAGAAGACTCGATTAAACTCGCATGATTTCATTCAACATTTATTTACTCGTAACCTTTATTATATAACACGAAGTATAGAAAGATTTGCGCAAAATGTGTTGCAAATCTGTTGTTACAGATGAACAACGATCAAATAATAAATCACGTTGATTTATGCGTACCACATTCGAATATTCATAAAATTCTACTTTATTGCTGAAACATTTGGAACAAAGAAAATAAGAGATCGAAAAAATAACAAAAAAATAACTCTGAGAATGAACAATCACAACAATCGACACTCTATAAAATATTTTCATTATTTTATCAAAAGACTTTCGAATTTTTCATTCTAACTTTTATATACTTTTCTCACTTTATTTTACATATATGACACATGAAATCACTTGCACTTTCATATATGTAAATATATTAAATTTATAATAAAATTCATCATTCTAATACTTGTAACAAAGTTATATCTCATAAAAAAATATATATAATTTATATAGCTTCAGCAGTATATTTAGTAACAAACGCAGCAGTAAGGGGTGCTGAAAAAGAAAATCTAACATAGTAGCCAGAAGGGAGAAAACATTTCCTACTCAATACAATAACCAGAAGGTCTATTGTCAAATCTATTCAACACGAACCCGAGGAACAAACCGTATCTTGTTTCGTAACACTAACTCACTAGTATTACTACCTATGAAATAGAAAATTTTCAAAATTAAACGCGAAGAATGCTTCGTCCTATTGAAAATTCCCGAAAATAAGTACGCAACGCAATTAACCTATGTGCTCTTCAAAAAAACGCAACACTAATTGCGACGCGTGCAACTATGCTGGAGGTAACTGACGAATGACCACCTCTGTACAACTCTTGTAGCTACATCAGGTGATCCAGGACCAGGAACACCTTTCTACGAATTCAGTGGAAGAATTTGGACTATTTCAAGAAACGCGATCGTTGATTGTCACAACATGAAGAGAAAAATTAATTGGAACAGTACTGCAACACTAAGAATAAAAATAATTGGGAATCGCGATGAAATAATGTCGCAACACTAACTCTAAAACTAGATTCAATGAAAATTATTACGAACAATACAAAACTGTATGAACAAAAAGCTACTTCAAATACTGCAACAATCTAAAATCAATTAAAAGCGATGACTCTATAATTTAATTTAAAACAATAGAAAGCAAGATAAATTTTACTATGTATAACACTAAGATAACTATAAAAATTCAAATCAAAATTGCAAAAGATAATCACGGTATCATAATTCGCAACTCTAAAGCAAACACGATAATTACTTTATCGCAACTTTAATTTAAACTGTAATTAATTTCTCTCAGCACTAATAAATAGGCGAGAAACTACTCTGCAACTCTAATTCAACCCGTAATTTTTCGTAACACTAACGAGAAAAATCGCAATTTGCCCAATACGATGATGAACGATGATGAATGATAATGAACGATGATGAATGATAATGAAGAAAAAAAAAAAAAAAAACAACTACAAATGATAAAAGAGCATAGTGACAAAGTAGTAACGAGAATGAGTTCCCATACTCTGGAATCATTTAAATGACAGGGGACGAGACGCCATTTGTTGTGACCCTCTTCGTGGCAGTTTGCCGAGCCCCTTCGGCTTTTAGCTCTTTCATTCTTCGAGCGCAATGTCTGCTGAAACTTGCGTCTAGGCTCGAGTCTTTCTAATCGCAAACTAAAACATAATTTATAAAGGTGAAATAATAATATCGCGACAGCTGATCCCAATACATATGGACGATCATCAATCATAGTGATCGTTGTTCGTTCACATGCGTGTATTCGAGCAATACCTACATAAACGTTCGTTTCGGGATCTACTCGCGACCTATCCACGACCGCGACCGCGATAAACTAAATTCGAAAAATCGAAGAGTAAAACCAGAAACAAGTGGCATGCTCCATTTGTACCAATTTCACTGCCGATTTTTCAAATTAAATTTCCTGAAACAGGTTAGACACGCAAAAACACGCAGAACATGCGACCAAAGATTGTGCCAACCTGCCCGGCCCTACCTACTTATAATTAAACACATACCAGAAAGTAAGCTACATATCCCAACAGTCGCCCTATATTTAAAAAATGGCAAAACAGACACACCAACACTCACTCCACGGTTCTCAGACGGTTACCACTCGGGCGCAGACCTAAAGAAATAGAGAGGATGTCCCGGGATGCCTCCGAGACCCGAGCTTAACGCACAAATTTCACACTCTAATTCACGTACCATTTTCCTGAAATCGACTGACAATGGCTAGCGATTATTGCATAAAACGTTTAAAACATTGATTAAAACACATTTATATTCACAGCTATCAATAACTGAAAAAATACATATAAATTCTATAGAAATCACACGTGCAAGTTGACTTCGAATCATTATTATAATTGATATAGTTATAATAATAATAATGTAATTATAGTGTATTTATTAATTTATTATGATAATAAATTCATAGTTCTCTAAATGTTAATGTTTTAAATATTTCAATAATGAATGTAATAATAGAAACGATGCAACTCCACATTTTAACCAAACACACGCATGCGAAAGATACGTCGTGCACGATATGCTAACACACTGTCAGTCGCTGAGAAATTTTTTACAAAATTACAAACTATGGTCATCGTGCCCAATGTCTTTCACCCACCCAAGTAGCACCTGAGTGAGATTCTGACAATGAACACGGAAAGGGTTAGACTTGAAAATCCTGAACGAAAAAAATGATTAATTTATATAATTTGTTGTCTAAACGGGCTACTGCATTATTTTATTTCAAACTGTAATGACTCTACTCTTTCAAAAATTATTGAAATTGCAAGAGAATAAAAACAATGACTTGAATTTGATAAAAAAGATATTTTAAACGATCTAACAATTGACTCGAGCAATCAAAATCAAAAAATTAACTCCAAATATTGATAGAAATAATCTCAAGCGACTTCTTCATCAAAGCACTTTTTCGAAAATGCGAAAGCAGTGTTCAAACTTGTTTCTTTGATTCAAAAATCTGCCTGTCGCAAAGTGTCTTCTTGCACATAAAATTTCATACATTTTTCTACGGAATAAATTTTAATCTATTACATTTAGAAATTCTACTAAAATTCATAGTTACAAAACTCAATTATTCAATATTATTATAAAAGAGAATGAAATGAATGAAATAAAATGAAATTAGAAATTATTAATCATTGACACAAAATATATTATCAGTATCAATAAGTAATAAGTACATCTTTCATAGCAACAAAGTCGGAGTATTTGACTTCTCTACTACGAAATCATTTTAATAGTAATTATTAATAAACATTTATAATTTATCTATTCATCTGGATATTTTACTTTTGCAAACATTTACATAGAATATATTTTGATTTTACAAGTAATTACTATAAATGCATATACTGGATATAATTCTTTAAATCGCGATGTGCAAGAAGTCCTATCTAACACATAAAAAACTTGAAAAAATGTTACTACTCACGAGTATAAAAAATACCCGCGGCCACTATGCTCATCAAAAGTTCTACGTATACAACCAGTCACTCGTGCCAATTCGGATCTTTCATCTTGCAACGCGATTAGGTGACCGAACATAAATGCATACGACTCACGGGATAGATGTGACGAACGTAATCATCGATGCTGCACTGGACCACGGAAAGTCATGAAGATCCTCATCAAGTAAATATTACTGAGAATCCCACGATAGAAGTACACGTCTTGAAAAAATTCTTAAAAAACATAAAATCATCATTATCATTTTGTTTTTAAAGATACAGTATTATTATTTGTGAAAATTTAAATTTTTATCATGATAAAAATTGGATCTCTAACAATTTAAAATGTTTTTATTTTATAGTTATAATTTTACATTCGACCTCAATAAAAAGAAAAGTATAGAGAATAATATTAAATCAAGTACAATATACTAAATACTTACATTCTTAGCTTTTGAAACATTGTAAGAAGATAGAAGTGAAGATTGTAGAAGATCTGCAACAAACCATAAAACATTACAATTTATATTTAAGTGCAAAGTAGTCTTAAAAAAATTGAAATGTTTTTATTTTATAGTTTTAACTTTACACTTGACTTCAATAGAAAAAAGACTATAGAGAATTAATTCAAGTACAATGTGTTAAAGCACTTCCATTGTTAGTTTTCGAATAAGTGTAAGATTTTTAGAAGTTAAGGGGAACTGCAGACTGTAACAAATCGGTAACAAAACGGAAAACATTAGAATTTGTATGTAAAAGCAAAGTAAAAATCTTAAGCTGGAGATAATGAAAAATTCTTACATTCCTGGCTTTACAGCCACGTTTGATTTCCCAAAAAATACAAAAGAATGCTATGAAGCGTCTGTAACAAAACGTCAAACATTATACTTTGTTGTCAAATTTGAAAAATTCAATAAAACGAAATACAATATGTAAAACTTACAATTACTCTTGTTCTCCTGGAGAGGCCTTATCCTCTTGAGCACTAATTTTAATATCGAAAACAGATACTTAGCCAAGTATCTGAGAAGTAGCTCGCTCGCCATCCAGCAAACTTATAAATAAGGAGCTCAAAATAAAATAAAATATAAAGAAACCAACTTAGTGAATCCAAACATCCCCAAATTGGTGACCATCGATGTGATCTTGCCAAGATAAAAAATTAATAAAGGCTTACAAGGATGGGCCCACTCCAGCGACTCGACAAGGCGCAGGGACCGACATCAGGACTCAGAAAGGCTTATTATTGCCTTTCTGGCCCGACCGGCCCGAACTATGGTTTCCAATATATGGAAGAACACACAGTTCATCGCGCACATCACCACAGAAGGACCAGGTGAAGAGTACACAGGTTACACGTCTTAACTTACATTAGATTACGTCTAGTAGTACGAAAGTATTTACATCTTAACTTACATTAAATTACGAGTAGTAACCGTACAGGTGTTCATAGATCTCATCAGCCGGAGAAAGACAGGCGGCCCCGCCGCCCATCACCCATCCTAGTAAGGTTCCGCACCTGCTTGCTTAACATCGGAGATCGGTAGGACCTCGATGTTAGGCGAGCATCCACTTGCGGCTTGTGCTAGTCAGTGTTTGAAACTCGTACTTAAGGAATCCTAGGCCGCTACAAATATTAAACAAGAAAAAGTATAAAAAAAGAAAATAAAAGACTATCAATCAGGTAACAATCGACGGACTCACTGACGCTAATTTCGCGAATTGTAATTAAATGAATTAATAATTTAATTTAACAAGAGTTATTTTGCTCAGAAAAATGTTAAAATACCGCGCAACAAACACTGATTCTATCGATCGCATTGCGCGCGACCACAAAAATTTTCTGAAAATAAAACTGATTAGTAGGAGAAAGGCGAAGGATATGTTTATTAGAAAATACTGCTATTTTTCTAGAACATGAGGAAATAAATTTGAATATGTATTGAAGATATTATTTGTAAATTATAAAGTATCTCAATACTGAATACTGTAAATCAAAGATAACTATTTGCAGAAATTGTATGTATAAATGTTCGTTATTAGAATATGAAGTATGCACATTAATAATGTACCACCATGTGTTATAAATATTCGAAAATATTTGCACAGATAAAAAATTTAACAGCTAAATATATTTAAGAAATAATAACTACGAAAAACGCGTGTGAAATCTTGCTTGGATCGTTTAATTGTACAGGTATATTTCTTCAAAAGAAGCAGATATACTAAAGTATAGTATAGTAAGGTACGAAAACATTGAATTTAATAATCTAATATAAGAACATATATTCGTTTCAAGTATATACCGATAAGCTGCTACGACATCTATATTTGATATAATACATTAATTGATTTAATTTTTTTTATTTTCATCTTTGTATTCCAAATAATTACGAAACTACGTATTGTGAATTGTATCTCAAGTAAATATAAATTGTATATCAAATAAATGTTATGAAAAATAAATAAAATGTTACCAAATTTCCGCGAAAGTTCATGAAATTGTCCGTTAATAATCGTGACGTCAGTCGTTTCATGCAATTAAAAAATGACCTGCAATCAAGAAAAAAACCAAAGTCAGAACAAACGTGTCAAATGAAGGCAAATGTGTAAAAACGAAACGATAATCAACTTCAAATTCTATTGAAAAAGCGCGCAAGACAACCTACCGGTAACCGTACGAATGAAATCGACGATTGAGGAAAAATTAGCACGAGAGGTTTCAAATCACTACTCGATTTCGTTATCTTAATGCTCAATGAATCGTTAAACACATACGTATTAATTAAATGATACTATTAACGAGGTATAAATGAAAGTAAAAGAGTGTCGAAGAAGCCATCGAAGCGACGCTATCGAGATTAGAAAAATTTACGAACCTAATGCGACGTAATACGTGTTATTGTGTCGAAATTCGATAGCCGAATGACACATTACGACACGTCTCGTCTAGCAATTGAGAAAATTTATATGCAGTAGCTCTCGGAAGTATTCGAGCGCTTCCAATCTACATCGTTAATAAATAAAACGCACATCTTAAATTTAAGATTGTACGTAAAGTCACGAGAGTGACTCATAGGAGTCTCGAGAATGTATAAGTGAAATTACAAAAAAATTTGACAACACATATAGAATTTACAGGGCATTGAGTGTAAACATACCCATTTCGGACGTCTGAAAAGTATTCGAACGCATAGACAAGAACCGTATTTCTAGTGAACAAAATGTTAACATTACATTTTAGTAGATTCCGAGACATTGTGTGGTAGATTCGTACAGATTTCGTAGAGTATAATTTTTCATAATTATTCTAATCATGAGCACGAAAAAGTCAGAAACCAGTAAATGTGAACGTGAATTAATTTATTGAAGTTACATAATGAAATTACTAAATCTTATCTTGAAATTGCCAAATTATTAAATCGAAGTAAATTTACGATACATTATATAATAAAAAAGTCAAAAACTGAAGGAAATATTATTAACAAGAAGGGTACAGGACGTCCAAAGAAGTTAACGCCCAGAGAGGAGAAAATGATTATACGTGAAATTAAGAAAAATCCAAGTACATTTGCACTGAAAGTTGCAGCGATTGTTGCAAATAGTTTTGGGAAAGATGTACATCCCCAATTATGTCGCAGGGTTCTGCGGATATGAATGATTTCCGTGGAAGAATACCACGGAAAAAGCCATGTATCAGTAAAATTAATAGAAAGAAAAGACTAACATTTGCAAAAACGTTAATAAAATGTACATTGACAAAGATATTTCATTTTGGAATAAAGTTATTTTCTCGGATGAAAGTAAGTTTACTATTTTCGGTTCGGATGGATAGCATTATGTGTGGACAAAGTGCAACACAGCATTGCAAATGCAGAATATGATTCCAACTGTGAAACACGGAGGTGACTCGGTCATGGTATGGGGGTGCATGGCAGCGAATGGAACGGGAAATCTTGTTTTTATTGACGGAATTTTGAATAAATACAAATATCTGAATATTTTAAAAGAAAATTTGAAACAAAGTGCAAATAAATTGAACTTATTAGACGATTTTTATTTTCAACAGGACAACGATCCTAAACATACAGCTGAAATTATAAAAAAATGGATTGTATAGAATACTCCGCATACGCTACAAACTCCTCCGTAGAGCCCTAACAAATTCCATAGAACATTTATGGACCGAAATTGGAAGAAAACTCAGAAATTATGACACAACGTCCAAAGAAATGTTAAAAAACAAAATAACAGAAATATAGAATTCTATTGAAAAAAAAAACAACAGAAAAACTTGTACACAGTATGGAATGTCGGTTGAGACACGTTATTGATGCCAGAGGAGGACCAACCAGATATTAACATCAAACAATTCAAGATTTATTCGTACGTTCGAATACTTTTCAGACGTCCGAAATGTTTACATTACAGTATGTTTACATTCAATACCCTGTAAATCCTGTATGTGTTGTCAGATTTTTTTGTAATTTTACTTATACATTCTCGAGACTCCTATGTGACTTTACGTACAATCTTATTTTGAAAACTTAAATTTAAGATGTGCGTTTTATTTATTAACGATGTAGATTGGAAGCGCTCGAATACTTTCGAGAGCTACTGTATATTCGAGCTTCAAAGCCTTCTGCGGCTTACTTTATTTGAGAAATGAGAATATACACAGTATATTATATTGCGCAGTAAAAACTTATTTTAACTATTAAATATATACATTCTTAATGAAGTATCGTTGAATTTAGTATTAAAATTGTTAAAAATTATATAGTATAAAATTAAAGAATCAACAAATAAGTAATAAAATGTTATAATAGAAATGTATGTGTAAAAGCATATAAAAAATTACGTATATGAGTTAGTCAACTACAAGGTTACAATATTTATACTGGTTAGAATTGAAATTAAATTTTGATATAAAATTATAAATAACTTTTAGCACGGTATGTTCTGTTTAAATGTTTGTATGCTATTATTTCTTTAATTGTTGAATATTATGTGCAATAATTATTTTGTTAAATTTTACACAAAAATTCACAACACAAGCACAAATCTAACAGCTATTGATTTATATAATTTAGTATTGTCGAATTTAGTATTGGATTTGTTAAGAATTATGCAGCATAAAGTTAAAAAATCAACAAATAAATAGCAAATGTTGTAATAGAAATGCATGTGTAAAAGCATATAATAAAATACACACACACATACACGTATATAACAATGAGTTAGTTAATCATAAGGTTATAATATTTTTACCTGAGAACTTTTAGATGATACGTCTTTCTGGATGATTTTTCTGGATAATTTCTCCTTTGCAGCGAGGTGTGTTACCTTCCGCCATGTTCCCGCTTTAAAATCGATCGTGAGAAATATCGATATGTTCGAGAATCGTAGGAAGTGTATTCCGTCTTTCACCGTTGGATAGCTGTAATCATGCGTTTTACACGAAATAATTTGGAATAAAAAATAAAAAAACTCTGATCTAAATGAAATACTTAAAATTCATAAGAAATTCTTTAAAAAGAACGAAAATATTCATACATTTGATGAAAAACTGTCAATACTTTAAGTTAATAGATGAAAAATTTTTTTATATTGCACAGTAGAATTATTTTAGCTATTAAATACGTACATCTTTAATAAGTTATTGTTGAATTTAGTATTGGATTTGTTAAGAATTATGCAGCATAAAGTTAAAAAATCAACAAATAAATAGCAAATGTTGTAATAGAAATGCATGTGTAAAAGCATATAATAAAATACACACACACATACACGTATATAACAATGAGTTAATTAATTATAAGGTTATAATATTTGTACTGGTCAGAATTGAATTTAAATTTTGACATGAAATTATAAATAACTTTTAGCATAGTATGTTCTGTTTATATGCTATTATTTATTTAACTGTTGAATGTTTATATGCAATAATTATTTGGTTAAATCTTACCTTGAATTGAAGCCAAAAATGCACGTTTTATCTTAAAAATTCACAACATAAACATAAATCTAACAGATATTGATTTATATAATATTTTCACTTGAACTTTTGGATGATATGTCTTTCTAGATGATTCTAGATTTTTCTGGATAATTTCTCCTTTGCAGCGAGGTGTGTTTCCTTCCGCCATGTTCCCGCTTTAAAATCGATCGCGAGAAATATCGATATGCTCGAGAATCGTAGGAAGTGTATTCCGTATCTTACCGCTGGCGCTGTAATCGCGCCATATAATTTGCGCGTTTCGTTCGAAATGTTAACTAGAAATAAAAAATAAAAAACTCTGGTCTAAATCAAATAGACAGAATTCATGGGAAATTCTTGAAAAAGAACGAAATATCCACACTTGATGAAAAATTGTCAATACTTTAATCTGAGACATGAAAAATTTTATTATATTACACATAGAATTATTATTTTAGTTATTAAATATGTACATCTTTATAAATTATTGTTGAATGTAGTATTAGAATTGTTAAGAATTACGCAGTAAATATGAAATTAAAGAGTCAACAAATGAGTAGAAAATTGTATAATAGAAATATATAAGCATATAATAAAATACATGTATATGTATTTGTGTATAATATTTCACATGCGTATACGATTACTTTCAAAACTTAATATATTGAATGCATTAATTAGACTTTTAAAATTCAGGAGAAATTCTTAAGAAATGACGAAAATATTCTTACACTCGATGAAAAATATTAAAATTGATACTAATTGTCGATATTTTTTCTGTTCTATAGCTCGTCGAATGTAATTAGTAAATAAATAATAAATAATAATAGTTATCGTCAGACTGTAGATTTTTATGCATTTATAGGAAATTTGAGAATGTATATTTGTATAAAAGCACAAAATATGTAAAATGTATAAAATATCTAAAGTACAGTTTATATAACACTTTAAAACAATGAATTAGTATAAAAATCCGCAGTTTAATTATCACCTTCCTTTAGAGGCTATATACTCTTTGCAACAGTGTCGGAAATCATTTGATGTTAATCAACAATGTCACAGCTATTTGAATGTTCATTATCAAAGAGCGAATGTTTATTTAAATTTATTCAAAAAGTTTTCTCGTTAGAAGTTTCTAAAACTATAGTTTTCATATTTTACATGTGTTTTGCATACGTGCATATTTATAACATTAGAATAATACTAAAATTGTCAATATTTATTGCAACACTTCTTTCAGATCAATCATAAATATCAAACTATATTACAAAAAAATAGTAATTTTATCTAAAATTAGTGACATTTTGAAAAAACCATGAGAAATACCAACACAGTTATAGTATAATTATAACTTCAACATAGAAGAATGCTTTTGACCGTATAAATTGATGTTAACCAACAAGAGGCAAAATTTTACAATCGATAATTTAGAAAAATTACAACATAATGTAGATTAAACTACAAAAAATAAATTTTATCATTCGGCATTGATTTTGCATATACTTTGCGTACATTTTGCATACTTCGATATGAATATTCACTATCTATTCACTATATCGTCAAAGTAATGGCCTTTGAATTGAATTTTAGTTTTGAAAACGAAGGAATTCTGCAAGACTTAGATCAAATGAATGGAAGATCTGTAGAGCAACTAGAATATATTTTTTTTAACAGAAATTCAATAGATATAATAGATACGAAGTATGATAGGAACTTGTACCTCATCGTAACACAACGTATTGTTAAAAATTATTATAAATCAACGTTTATTGAAATTTGAAAATTCACGATTGACTGGCAACATTCTTGCCAATTAAGCTATGAAACACAATGCCCACGTTTCCAATAAACAGTCTCGTTACTTTTCTGCCGCAGCTCGTACGTCGCAAAGATCTCCGACCACACGCACGAGTACATTCACGAGAAACGCCATGCCGTCTTAGCCAGAGTATCATTAATTTGCTGGAGAGCGATTGAACTTCCGATCGTTTTGTTCCCAAGTCTTTGCGATACTCTGCGAGAAAGGAAGGATCGATGATACCTCCTTTCGAGGCTCGAGGAGGCAATAACGTTGCACGGCTTGCCTCCTCGAGTGGATAGTACGAGTTTCAAGATGGCTGTCGATCAATCTCCTTGTTACCCATGCATTGATACAGCTGTGTGTACCTGCATAAATGGAGTTATACAGGAGGATACGCGAGGCACGATCGCATCTACGAATAGTACCACCGTCTGGGTAATATACGCTGGCATCACGGTCTGTCACTAATTAATGTGCACCACCCTTCCAAAGTAAATGAACGTCGCTTATGAAATGCAAATTCAAACGAGCAGCTTAATTAGAAAGTAATATTCCGAATTATGCCGAAAGTTTATTTTCGATCTGGCACGCCTGAAGACGCGGCTGAGGATTGAAATATTTCTCATTGTAATCCTCTGCTGTCGAGCGATCGTTCTAGAGAATGGATTCTTCAGTGACACTGTTCACGTTGAGTATTTTCGTTATTTGTATAGTTTGAAAAAGTTCATTGCCATTATTATTATTATTATTATTAATCATTCGTAATGACGTAAAAAAAAGTTTCACATCTTGCCTGAAATTTTTGCATATTAGTTTCATAAACACGAAGATATTCAAGGTGGACAAAGTTATTAATATATCACACACGATCAAGTTGTTTATCGTATACGTATACCACGTACATACGTGTATTTATACTGTATATACATCATACGTACGTCTATATTTACACGCATCATCATATGAATATCACGTATATACATATATGTATCTACGTACGTTTATATCACGTGTATCATACATATACAATACAGCAGTATATCATACGCGATCAGGTAGTTTCGACGTTTTTTACAATTTACTGTATACGAGGCTAGAAACGGCCTCAGAGGCGAGGTGCATTCACGCTTCAGTCGTGTGGACGTGTTTTTACACCGCGGACAGAAGCAACGATAAAGCGTAAAGCTTCGGGCATTGTCGCGAGAAGTTTTTTGGATTTTTACGAGCGGCGAGAAACAAGTTAAAAGCAACGTTAACCATCTTCCTGGCTGACAGCGAGGATAATACCGCGCTTATTAAACACGTGCCAGGATTAAAAAGAAACTGCTTGCGTATTCAGAAATGTAATTCCCGGCCGTGCTGAACTTCTACCGCGCATATACCTACTGATGTAACTTTTTATTGCGGCGCACTTCTCTCACAAAATATGATCACTGATGAATTAACTCGTAGGAGCGCGAAATACGATTAGCGTGAAAGACGAGGACAGTACGAACGCAAAAATACCACTCGCGACTGTCCTCGTCTTTCGCGTGACAGATTTTCAAATTCAAAGTTGAAACATCTTCTGAGCTGATAGTTTTCTTTCGTGAGTAGCTTCACGTAATTATACTAAAAATTCTAACTTCGTCAACTATTTCAAAAATGGAAAAATATACGTTACCTTCGTATAATCTGTCATCATACCCATTCGTTCCTTATAATAAATAGTTTACCAATAATTCAATGGTTAGCCAATAGTTCACCCTATGTTGTTCTTGTCTTTCAAAGCGAGAGGATTAATTGCCGCAGATCGAATCGCGAGAACTAAGAAAACTCGACGAGTCTGTCCCAAAGGCCGTCCCTAACAAGCGGAAGAAGGACGCGAGCGCGAAATGCGAGCTGCGAGTTACGACGCGTCGGCGAAACGCCGGTGGAACTCGAGGAACTCGAGGAACCCTCGTCCGAAGATCAAACGTCATAACCAGTGTAATCACACACTCGCCGTCAGACGCATCGGCTAACGAGAGTGCGCCACTTGGCATTTCCGCTTAACCGTGTAGGATCGTTGACACGGACACAAACGCATCGTCGGATGCAATCCCTTAAACGCGCGCGACGTGATATTACGCTGCCCGTCGCTATTAAACTGCTTTCCATCGTTCGCGCTCTCTTCCCCCCTTCCAATGTTCTCCGTTCGCCGTTCGCTTTCGCGTTTCCCTTTCCATTTGTCTTCCTCGACCTCGCACCGTTTCGCCAATTGCTTGCCGCCGATATCTCCGTCGGCGCGAATTTTCTTCTTTCATTAAGCTGTGCGAAACTTTCTGCTGACCCGTGGTTTCCCGGGCCGATTATTCGCGACGGTCAACTAGACCGTTTTAACCCGGCCTGGAATTCTCTTCCGGCCGAGAATCAGGTGAAATTGAACGGTCGGTTATCCTGCCCTGTCGGTGGGAATCGCGCGGCTGAAACGATACACGATGGTCCATTTGGTCGACTTAACTGGCCAAAAGGTGAATTTCAAACATTTTTTTTAGCCGTCAATTTTTTGCTGTCTCGGCTAGTTGAATTTACTCGAAATACCCGAGGTACAACGTACTAGTATTTCCTTCCTTATCGTTGGCGCACTCATAAAGTACTGTGCTTTGTTGGAAATTAGAAATTTTCATGGAACATTTTCTTCATTTTTAATTTTTATACACTTTAAACAACTTGCATGTATGGATTTGCATGAATTTTCTTCGTTGTAATAGCTTTTTCGGGGAGCATCTTCTGTACAATCTTTCAACAACTTCGTACCTTTTTATGATTATTGAACAAATTGTAACAAATATGACAAATTTCGTATAATATTTTGTGCGAAATTGAAGTTAAAGTATCTTCTAAACTAATCATTTTTCGATGGCATGTATGGGTTCATGTCTTTTCATTGAATATTCCAAGCTGTATCTATTGGTGCATCGAAAAACATATGATTTCGTTTATATCAAACTGAAAGTTACGCCAAATTATATGCCAGTTGAAAGTATTTCACTTTTCAAATATCTTTCTGCATCATCGAAAATGAATTGGTAAATATCCAAGTGGATTAATCTGAATGGAATGTCTCTGTATTCTAATATTTATAATTTATTATCATTTTTTGTTAGTTACTACATTATCATTAGTTGTTACATCATATTGTTATTATTACGTTGTCACATCTCGTTGAAAAAGTCCGCGTGAAAATGTCTCTAATTTAATTTTGACGGGACGAATCTCTGCACGATCTAGTCGGGCGATTCAGCGATCCGACACGTCGGATCCGACGTCACTCTTCGGAACTCAAAACGGGTATCGCGTGTAGGTACAACAGCGCGATCGGTTAATCGATCGAATACTCGTGCATGCATAAACGGCGAGACACAACCGGCGAAACGGAGCAAGGATCATCAAACTCACATACAAACTTTAATTACTTCTCACGATGAATTGCCGGATTGTGCGGTAAACTTGGCGAATGCGGGACGCACACCTGCAAACCGTTTCCGGCTTCCACCTCGTCCGAAGGAGCGTATACCCGATCGCGCTGACGTCAGCTGCTGCTCCGTCGAGTATCGTGGCGTGTACCACCGTTCAACCGCAACTTCTTCGCGCCTTTCTCTCTCACCAATCTCCTCCTGACCGATTATTTCTCGGCGAGCCAACGTTCCTCTCGTTATTTGTTCGTTGCCTCAACCTCGACCTTTATAGTCTTTCATTATTATAACGGCTTAGTAGAGCCGATGATCGTTCGTACAATGATAATTTTTGGCAGGGATTTCGGTGGGAAATTGGGAAGACTCTGTTGACGTTTAATCTTTTTGGTACGATTTTCGGAGGTCATTAGTTCTTGCAGTACTTCATAGTCGAGAGTAAATGAAACGCGAAATATTTCGCGTATCGAACGTGTTTGATTGAGAAACTAACAAAATTTCGTTTTCAAATTTTACAGACAGAAGAATTACGCTTTTGGAATAACCGAGCAGAAATGAATTTGCTAAATTGATATTGAAAGATGAAACGTACCAGCACCGTTCGTGTTCTCCAAACGTGAACGTTTCGTCAAATTTATAGAAACTTTGAAAATATGGCTGGGAACACGCGTCAATCGCTTTAAAAATCCCAATACGGAGTGAACAGTGCAAAAGAAAATTTCGTTAACTAGGTTTCAAGTTTGAAAGTCAAAAAATTAAAAATTGCGATACACTGCGTGCACGCATTTCGCGGCAATCAATTTTTTGTCACTGATCGTACCAAAGAGATTAACTGCGAGATTGAATCTATCGTTCATGTTGTTACAAAGCAATTGCCTATTAACGAGTCTCTTGCCAAATACTACTAATATTTCAACAGTGACTCAATTCTCGGATAAAGGGCCCCGTCACGGGCATAGTTCACAGTTTACTGACGAATATGATTGCACTAAACTTGTAAAAATACCTCCAATTTTTGCAAACAGCGGCAGTTCTCTTACCAATCGTTCATGTATGCTCATACTTTCCGATTATCGAGGTTATTAGCGTGTACAGAAGTCCTTTAAATGGTGTAAATAATGATGTAATTTTCCTTCTTTGTAACATCCTACTGACTACACAACGACGTTATTACATAGTAAATTATGTTATTAATAGCAAAAATGATTTTTCTACAATAATGATCGTTATGTACAATGACAATGTTGTTACGTACGTAGTGAGAGGATGCTGCAAAGAAAGAAAACCACTTCACTATTGACAAATTTATTTGAAAGATATACATCGTAATACATATGTAAACATATGTATATAAAACACAGAAATAACTACTAGTCTGTAGAGAAAAAAAAGGAAGTTCCTTTATGGGGCCACGTCAATTATATCTGTCACTGAACTGTGAAATATGCTGACAATCGATTTTGTTGTCTTTCTTTTTATTCAGACGAACCACTGTTTAATTAAAAAACTGCACGACTTGTACCTCAGTACGATTCGTCTCACTAGGGCTAGAAGCAACTGTTCTGACTAGGAAATGAAGACGACCTTTTTGCCATAAAATTTTATTGATATGCAAACATTTGAATCGATACAAAACAAATTACAGGCGCGATCGCTCAGTACCAGATAACGCCACTCCTACTCGAGGTCTATCTCACGTCCCCTCACAAATCACATGACCCAAATCAACCAATCGCTAATTTTCGTTGCATTATCGTTGCACCTGAAGAGGCCTGGTTTTCTCGGATACCCCCGCTAGAATCACTTTCAGTGATAAAAAAGAAAACCGATTTGTCCGAAAAAAATCTCGTTTCCGTTGATAGAAGAATCACGAAAAGAGTAATTTCTCTCCTTCTGTCAACCCTGGATCACTAGTTCGAGGATTTGAGTGACACGCTTACTAATCTGTCTTTTATCAAACGTTTTGAAAACTTTATTCATCTGTAAAATCCTTACAAGATCTATCTGAGGAATCTTCAAGAAACTGTTTTAATATAAAACTAAATTCTGTTAAAACAGCAATTACAAATGTGCCAGACAATGACAGTTAGACAGACTAGTTGACAAGGATCAAGATACATCAGTTTCTTTCAAATTTAACTTTCAAGGTGGAGATTGGCCCAATGAAATCTACAGTCGTCGATAATGTACGATTCCATTTATTCGAAGAGTGACTTGAAGTGATGGACGAGTATTCTACGACAACATTTAGCCAGCCGAGACATCGTCAACACGTCGAAACGTTCTCAATCGAGAAGTCGATTGACCTGTTTTCACATTGGCATTGTGGTCGACTTACGTACACGACGCTTACGTGTGTCGTGACAGGTCGGATGCACGTTTCACCGGCTCGAATTATCGCACCATTGTCCATGCTGTGTTACACAACACACCGGCGGACTTCTCGTACACGGAACGCGCCGGACGAACCGGCAAACCGTACCATCCGTTATTACGGCCTATTGTTACCAACTGTTCGCTTCGCGATTAACACTTATCGCGGCATTCACTGGACATTTAACTAAAAAACGCGAACGCTCCCTCTTCTCTGTCAAACACGTTACAGCGTATTTTTTTTTTTTTTTCATTTTTCTTCTTTTATTTTTCCTTTTGTTCCTTCGAAGAACGAACAATCACGAAGCTGTTTCCCCGTCGACGGAACGAACAGACGGAGTAGACACCTTAAATCGTTTCCCGATTTTTCAACGCTTCGTCGGATAGACGGCATCAACGTGGACGTCGGTACCGACGAATCTGTCGAACAATCGATCCGGCAATCGCGCCTCGCCGATGGAATATTTCTAGTCGCACGAGTAAATCACTTCGACATTCCGTTCGATCGTCTGACTATATCCGTACGACGACCACTGTCAGGCACAATGATCGAGTAATCGCCACGGTCTGACCGCGCACGTTCCTCGACTACTGCGTCTGATCTAGCTGACAAAGCCACTAATAGTCCTGTTAGACGGGATATTATCCGTTACCTTCGATCGAAAACTATCCACGCGTTTCCAATCGTCCCTACCGGCGATTAATTTGTTTTAACTCCTTTGTCTCTTTAGCTCTCTTGAATTTTTAATTTTGACAGATTTGATCTCACTTTGGCTGCAGCAAGTATTTGCACATCGTTACTTAATTAATTAGATCCAGTTATCATTCAACGATACTTTCATGCAACTACTAAAGATTTAACATTGTAAAAGAGAAACGTCGAACGTAATAAAAAGACGCTTTATTGGAAAATAATAGCGTGTGTATATTATTTTAGTAGCCATTGCCTATATAGAGAAGTAGGAAATATCGATTTCAGAGAATTTTGGAATGAAAACCGAAATTCTAAGCTTTAATGGCACAAGTTAGGTTCTCACTTTTCGTGAGAACTATTTGATAGCCACGAGAACTATTTGAAAGGCATGTTATCCAAGGTATCAATATACCAATGGAACTTTGACTGGGCACAATCTATAGTTTACGCTATTTCAAAGAATATCATTTTTCAAATTTTCAAATTGGAACTGAGAGTTTATTTTAGAATAAACTTATTTTAATCTTACTTAAAGTATTCAAAGTAAATAATTATTACCATAAAGTATTACTTACTTAAAACATTTAGAGCAATTAATTATTTCTCAAAAATTTGTGCAATTGTGTTAAATAAAACAAATTATATTTCCCACCAAACTATATATGTATACTAATTGAGATAAAATCGTACAAAATCGTGCAAAATAATTTAGTTTGATTTCCTCTTTTCAATTACAAATTGAGTACTAAAATCACCGAAATCTTTGCGAAAACAATTGACAATGTTAGAAATTAATTAGATTAATTAGATTAATTTATTTTCGATTGTCCAAAATCACTTTAATTATTAATTGTAACAAGTCAGATTATATATCCATATACATACTTTTTAAGGAAACGTTTTGTTCAAATCACTGATACTTTGGCTAAACACAATTTAACAAACCTACAAACGAAGAAAATGATCTTGAGCGAGCCAAATTAGCGTATTTAAAATTCAAAGGGAAAACACGAGAAAAATTTAACTTTCAACGATAATTACAAAATTGAGGAAGGAAAACGTGAAGAAATGCAGTAGCACTTTATTTCAAAAGATGATATGTACACAGCATCCAACAAGCGAAAACTCGTCATTTTCAAGAACAGTGATTCACGCGCAACGATACATCACCCTTGTCACTTTTACGACGACACGTCGTTATTCGACAGTGAAAGGGTTACACTACTTTACGCTTACTTACTGCGGGACTCGACTTATATGAATCACCGGAAAGCATCGACGGGGACATTGATCGCAGGACGATCGACCAAAGACGGTCCAGCAAACGCGACCATACACGGAGCTGATCGAGTTACAATGCTATCAGTGTGATCTGACCACATTCGTACGGTCAGTTCTACCGGACCGGATCGAGATTTAATGATAACTCGAAATGACATCGCTACAGCGAAACCACCGCCGATGATGCCCGGCCGTGGCTATTGATAGATAAATGGTGACCGATCACGAATCAACGACCTCGTTTACATTTCCGAGCGCGATATTCCTGTACAGCGGCGCTTTTATCTCGGCACACCTACCCGCCTGTATCTAGATTCCGTAGCCTCGATAAACGATATCGATGCACGTTTGATGCCGCCACTAATAAATCCTGTCCCTCGCCCCGGCGTTGACAATCACTAATTCACGACAATCTAATAAACGATTGAACGCGAGTTCTACTTTTCTTGATAAATATATCCACGTACAACGCAGCCCTCTGTCTCTGTCGACTCGGTCGTCTCACTGAAAAATGATCGTGCGTATGAATTATAGAGAGTGTATCGGCTCTAGTAAGCTACAGCCGAGCAGATTCTACGAGAAAAAATTAACTGGAAGCAAAGAATAAAAGAAACTTGCTCATTTGAGGCTTCAGTTTTTTTGGGGGGAGAAAATTAATTTTAGGAATTTATCTATTGTTTGAATTTAGGTAATAAATAACGAACTGAAGGTTACTCTGCTTGTGAAAGGTAGACTTTCTTCACAAGATGCTTTGAAAATTTACCAATTTTATTAGGCCAATTTTAAACTAAACATGTGTTTGATAATTGCAATAATTTTTAATATTTTAGTGTTGTAATAATATAATTTTAATATTCTGATAAAATTTTAAACTAAAATCTGTTTTCTTGAAAATAATGCCTCAAACTAAATCAAACGGGGAACTTTGATTCCACGTTTCTCAGTTATCTTCGCAGGCAAAATAACGATCTCATCGATCAGTCACTTCTGTGCACCACGGAATCAGCGAAATTATACAAACTTCCTTGTAGGAATCAGTCCTTCAGTATTGGAACACGGTGTATAACGAGCAAAAGCGTCGAAGCATCTCATTTTGCGGTACGAAGATATTGCGATTTCTTTCTTTTTTTTTTTTTTCTTCTCATTTGCGATGTAACTTGCGGTACATACTGGCTAACCACTGGCATACGTATCTTGATTCACAGCGTGCCACGATTTTACTATCGGTAATGCTGCATACGTACGAGACCGATATAAAATAGCTGGCACTGATTCAAACGCGTTTATCCACGATCCAACAATTTTATCGGTGCCGTTTTGACTCGACGGTACGAGTCGGTTGCCGAGAATAAGAGAGAGAGAGAGAGAGAGAGAGAGAAAGGGAAAAAAAGAAGAATGAAATAAACGATAGTCGACTGCGAATCACGAATACGGGGAATATTCGTGCGCGCTCTTTCCGCCGGCGATAAAGCTTTTCGTCCGAGCTAACCTCGGAATGACCATTGCGCGTTCTTTGACCGCGTTCGTTTCTCCTGCTTTGATGATCTCGGCCTTTGTGCCCGCGCATTTTTATTTTCCAAAGTTCACTAAGTAACGGGATGCCTTCTTCTATTTTGATTTCCCTCGGGTCATCGTCGTTTGCCCCTTGCAACGATTCAGTTTTCAACGACAGACGTTCCCGTGGCTGTGGACGGACCATCTGCAGAGACATTTTCAAAAATTGATAAATATCGAAATTGTTAGAAAATTGTTACGAAAGGAGAAAGAACGAAACGCACGCAGTAAATGTCCTTGAGCTTTGTCCGTCTCTTGCGTCAATTTGACATCAGTCTTGTTTTTTCGTTGCCTTGTTCAAAGCATTGTTATTTCACAACACATAGTGCAGGTACAGAGGTGATATCTATTTTTTTCTTATCTACGTGTAACATACATTTTTTGTTTAAACACACGTGTATTTTGTACTATATTATATTATGCTGCATTCGTATTTTATATTTTGCATTTAAATGTACGCGTACAGTCATTAAACGCGAAGTTAACTCGAAAACTTCAACTACCAAAAGCAAAGAAATCTCGATCTCCATTAGAGCCCGACTCCTCACGCTTTAAGATCATATATCAAAATTTAACATTAATTTAATCCGAGTATTACGATAACGAGGATCATATATCAAAGTTTATCATTAATTTCATCTGAATATCGCGACAACGTTTGTTCCTCCAGTTTGATGTCTATTATTGTTATTTAACTCGGAATTAACACGGAGCGAAAAGCAGTAAAATATCACGTTCGTTTGTCCAAAGAGAGAATCTTGTTTGTCTACTACTAGAAGAACCTCCCTTAAGGATTGACTTTAGAAGGAGCTCAACCACTCTATCCTTCCTTTCTTCACCGCGATCGATCATCTACCATTTTTATAGTTTCCTCTCTCTCTCTCTCTCTTTTCGTTTCTTTTTCTTTTCTTTTTTACTGGCTTCTCACAATATGATCTTTTTATTCACCGCGCAAAATCTCGACAAAAATTACTTATACCGAACCGGGCAATTTTCCTCTAACTTTCTGACCGTCGAACAGGAAAATCGAGAAAAGTGAGATACACTTCCCGCGATAAAATTAATTACCGGTTTTTTGCGCGATCGATGCGGTTACGTGTTTGCGAACGATCGCAAAGGGGGTGGGGAGAGGGTGGGAAAAAAGTTTGCCCAACAAAATGAATTTCTGCCCTACAACCCGTTTCATTTTGCCAGTTAATTAATTAGCGTATGATGGAACCTCCTCTCCATCTTTTGCTTAGCCTCCGCTCAGCGATCCAACCTCTTCATTTCCCGTCTATCTCTCTCGTTCACGCTCTGTCCCCTTATGTTTCGCCGAGCAGAAACTCGTCTCTCGGTAACTCATTAATTTGACGCTACTTTGCAGCGAGAGATTCATTCGGCGAGGTTTCTCGCCTCTCCGAGATTTTACTGGAAACGCGATATCTCGCGTCTCAAAAATCAGACAACCGAGCTTTCCCTGGCTATGGCTCGAAGCCATCTTGGCTGCCGCTGCTCTCTCGCCGATCGTCGAACGTAACTATATCGAACGATTTTAACCGTTTTAGCGCCACGCAGCGCGATCGCGCTGTTCGCGTACTGTGGTGAAATGTGCCGCGATGTTTGGTCACAAATGAATGAACGAAGCGCTATCGCGCTGCATGGCACAATCGAACACGGATTTTTAAAAACCCCTGGCACTAAAACGGTTAAGGATGATTCTTCTAATTGAGCGAGGCAACAAAAATCGTCGTTAATCGACTGGACGATAACGCGACAGTGTCTGTTATACTGTAACTCACTGTCTTGACCAATAACGATTAATTTCGTTGAGCAAGATGGTTTCGACAAAGTTTCATCATTCTGTTCTGCTTTTCTATTTCAGAAATTAATAATTTCGTGAAATTACTTATCGCTATCATAAATGCAACCAAAAAATACAACGTCGCATTCTACACGTTACCAATTTCGATACGACCAGAGAATTTGCTCTGTTTGTTTCTTGTTGTGTTTAACAACGATTTTGTTGCCGTGCGATATTCAGTTACGACACACGTATGTAGATTAAGACGATCTTGCACTGGTGACGTCGGTCAGATTTATATTTTTAGCGCGATCAAGACATATTTTTAACTGTACGATGCGCGTAAAATTTATCACGACGAAAGGATAATCGCGGTATTTTCTGCCGTAAAGTATTTAAATACAATAAATCGAAACGCAAAGATTATTCGTTTTATTTTAATTATGTTACAACATTACTTTGTTCCGCACGTGACCGATCGTTTTTGTATCAAAGGACTTTTATTGAGTCTAATTAAACGAAATTAAAATTATCCGTATATTCTGTATACATTTAAAAGAATAAAATTAAAATTGTCTGCGCGCAGAAATTTTAACGTTAACAAAATGGTAGAAATATCGGTATTAATAATTAAAAATAGAAATCTATTTTCTGCCAATTTCAATACGGTGAAATTCACAACGGGCAGTAATTACCACCGATATTCTGCGAATCTGCGGAATTTATATTTCACCGCATCAAGCACGCTTTTGTATTTGTCGTAATACCAAATAACCGAAGCATGTTCCAACATAATAATAAAGGCCTTTCATCCGCGAATAAATTAAATAAAATGAAATGAAATGAAATTAAATTAAATATAACAAACGAGGCAAAAATGTTTCGTTGCGTCCATGTATACCGTTTCTGAGATCGCAAGCCAGCATCGTAGAGCCAGAGGCAAGAGCCAAGTCGCAATCATCGGCGAGAACGAACGAATCGAGCAACGTCGAAACAAGATTAAACGCTGAGAGAGTGTCGGCTCGATATCGGCTGCGATCGCGAATCGATCGACGTTTCCGTTTCAAGAGGGGACGAGAGAAGGACGGCGAAAAACCGAACACAAAAGCCGTCGCCGCCGTCGTGGACAACGAAGCCTTTTATCTGCTTACGCTTTATTTGCATTCGCGCCAACAGCGGAGGATCCGCGGCAGTATGTGAGCTCACGTTTGGCACGCGCGTCCGTAAACGAAGAGCCGAGAGCGATAAATGTAAAAATGTCGCGTAACCGCGTTCACAGGACGTTCCTTTTGTTTTTGTCATCCATTTATGCATGAAGGCAGCCCCCGCTTAATCCAGCCGGCTCTAGGCATTCCGTTCAACCTCGTCGCCCCTGTATGCGTGCATCGGCTCCTTTCACCGAGGTTCCTCCGAGGTTCTCCCTTCCCTTTCCCCCTTTCTGCGCCCTTCTTCGCCCTCCGACGGTGGCATTCACCGTCTTTCAACTTGTCACGAAATCGAGCGTGTTCGAGCGCTGATTTTCCCACCTTGCACACGCGATAGCGGCGAAACGAACCGCGAAATCCTGTCAAAATATGACATTTCCTCTTCTCTCCAGTCAGCCTTCTCTCCGAATCGCTCCTCTCGCTCACCAGGTCGGATCAAGGTACTCCCGATGGCCGACGCCATCTTGCTTCGACGTTCGCGTACGTGCGCGTACGTAAGGAAATTCACTGTCCGCGATCTTACGGATCGATTGCGTCCTCGGTGTTTTCGGGGAAGCAGGACAATGCGTCCTGTAGATCTTCATCTCCAACATCGATTCGAACACAATAATCCTGCCAGCCACGCTCGCGTTCGCCCGTGCGAAAAATATACAGCGCGGGATCGTGCGGGAGATTCGTCGTCGTCTCGGTAAAAAATTCGACTCGACGTTGGCGTCCGCTTCGTTTTGGACAGAATTAACGCGAGTAGATAAACGACGCTCGTTCTTCCTCGATCCACCGTGCGTCGTGCAGATGACGAGTGTAGTTGTCGAATTTTTATTAACATCGTCGGTTATCGGCTGTCATTTCTCTCGCGAATTATACATATTTTCACTAAACAATTAACGCGCGAGTAGATAGTTTCGATTGGAAACACGGTGTTTGAAAGGTGGATCTGATGTTTCGAGCGTTTTGTATCTCGCAGAAGTATATTTTCTTGTATTCTTCGGAAATAGATTTTCACCAGAGAGTGCGTGTTCCCGAAACCGACATGAAGGAAACGCCCGTCAATGGTTTAAGTGCCACTGCGAAACCACTCGTCCCTTGTTTCACACTTTTATTTCACGTCGAATTCATCAGCGGACAAACAGGTGTACGAGTACACTCTTTTTTACAAATTACACGAACATTTTCCAGAGAAACAATATTACAACTTTGGTATTTCAGTGACAGAAAATAAAAATAACAATAATATTACGAATGAAATGTTGACTTATTCAAAAAAGATTGCTTCAGAATGTTAACACGTTGTCCAAATTTTTGAACGATAAATATTACGTACAAATATATATATATATATACAGTGGGTGTAAAAAGTGTTTCTTACAGTGACTAATCACGACTAAAATATAATTCAAACATAAAACATACAATTTCATTTAAAACAGGCTGAAAAAATGCTTTAATCAACAAATGGAATAATAACACAAATAAAATCACATCTGAGTTGGTTAATTCAATACCTAGAAGGCTAGCTGCAATAATAAAATCAAAGGGAAACCCTACTAAATACTAATAATAAATATAAATTTTACAATTATTTGTTGTTTTTATTATAAATGTTTAAATTACTTGTACACTTATACATGACAATAAAACTGTATGAATACTTATTACGAGTTCATTTCTGTCATTTTGTACATTTTTCTTGATATTTATATCAACAATATTGTTGTTCTACAGACTTTGGAGAATAGATGTACCATGTTTGTTTAATAAATATTATTATTCGGCATTTTAGTCGTGATTAGTCACTGTACGAATACTTTTTACACCCACTTTATATATACATATATACATCGAAATGCTCTTTCGGCGCCCGCGATATTCAAGGTATAAAATAAAAGCGTAAAACGAAGGGAAACGATCGTATCCGAACGATCGCGTTTTACCGACGAGGGAGGATGCAGCACGGGCTCACGCATCCGGCAGACATTTAATGTTCCCGCTCCCCCTCCCTCCCACCTATCCACGAAGAACGAAGGGAGGTTTCCTGGATAGTGAATGTCGTCGACGGCCGTGTAATCGGATATTATATTCACCGATCGGATTGATATCTCTGTCCTATTATGCCGCGGCATGAATCCCATTTTGAAGAATGCCAGGGTGCGGTTTCACGGTGATATTTGAATAGAGGCTGGATAGAAGTGAGCGTAGACGGGTGAAATCGGTGGGGGAGGGTGGGGAGAGGATCGGCGCAAAGTGGCAGCCAGAAACGATAGCGGTGCTGCGGTGCTGCGTCGTTGCTATCGCCGCGCGGTACCGAGAATCAACGCGATTTCGAGCCATCGAACGCGACGACGGATACGGAAACCGACATCGAACCGGCAACCAGTCAATGAGAGTAGCGCAACCTCGATTTCCATGCATATCGAGAGATTTCACATTCGCATGGAAATGTTCTCCTGCTGTGGTTCGTACTGCTAGTCCGGTTCGTTAATTAAGAATCTTCGCCGGATGGCGTTTTAATCAAGAGATTCGTTTAACTTCCTCAAGAGTTAGAGTTCGTTTCTCTCTTTTTTTTCTTCCTCTCTCCCAACTGGACGGTTTCTTGTTAAGAAATTAAGCTCCGATTTTGATGATTCGGGCATTATTACGCGTCAGTTCCTTTGAAACTTTTGCGCCGAGGAATTTATATACGCACGTACGAAGAAGATACAATATTATGTACATATATGTAGGCACTATCGTTTGTAAGTATATGGACAGTTTGTAGACAGACTGAAAGATTGATATTCTTGTTACAGTTTCAATTTTTATAATGGAGCAACATTTTTCCATTGCTCTCGTTGTTTCCTACAACGATTGGATCCAAATGATTGATCTACCAAATTAAAACCGAAATATGGAATATATTTGTATTGTTCGAGTTTAAATATCTGGACAATTTGTAGATGGATCGAAAGATTAATATTTCTATTACAGTTTCAATATTTATGATGGAAAAACATTTTTCCTTGGTTCTTACAACGACTATGATCTCAAATGATCTATCTACTAAATTGAAACTTGAACGATGAATGTATTCGTACTGTTCAACTTTACACAGTTTTTATCTGTAGCGAATACTTTACACTTTGCTAAATTTGAAAATGTGGCTAAGAACATATATTTCAATCGTTCAGATCCGAATGTGAAACGGATATACTTAAAGTCACTCAGATATCTGAAAAAGATATGAAGATTCTATTTATACTAGCCAGTGTTGCATCTGTTGTTTTCATCAATGTGTTACATTCTTCTGGGATCTATGATTGAACATATTTTCATTTCTATTTGAGATATATTGTATGTAATTGTCTAAGATGAGATCAGAGTCCAAATTTAAATTAAAAAATCTCACATTTCATACCCATTTCAAGTATATTTTGAATTATATTCCACCGAAACTAATAGCGTTTGGATCCACGTTTATTAAAACTTTTTTCCTACTAAAGTTTTCCCTGAACTTTTTTTTTGTGTAATAAACGTGGACACAAATACATGTGAACACAATAATGTGTGTAAAGATTCATCTCCTCTTAAGCTATCTAGAGAAGAATGGAAAAAGAATTTTGCAAAAATGCTTGACAACATTTCAAATATTATTTCATTTCCAATTGCTTGTAACTTTCACAATATGCAAGAATATTTGCACAATATTATATCTAAATATTTCATCTGTTATGCAGCGTATTCTGCGTACACTGATTACAAAAGCTATTTGTATAATATTATATCTATTGTAGCACTCATATCCTGCTTAGTATGTTAAATTTAACCATTTAAGAAAATTCAATATTATGCAAATGAGACCAAAAAGCTTCGCCGTACTCTGAGGAATACAAAGACATCGTTCTAAAGTTAATTTCCAGTCAGTGAAGTGCCAGTCGAACGGATTCCGCGGTGGCGGGAATTACTCGTGATCGCGCTTAATCCGAACTGTTATTCGAAATTCATTACAATCGCGGTTAAAGCTGCTCGCTTAAATTCACGAGAGGGAGCACCGCCTGGCTTTACGTCTAATCCCAATTAAAAATCATTTTATCACTGGTTCCGCTGGCCGCCACTCTCCGCTCGCTCGCGAGTGAACAAACGAACGAACGAGAGTTAACTCGGGCAAATTATATTTTCCGGTCGAGCGGAAACGGAAGAAAGGGAAGAAGGTGTCGGCCCGGAGGAAGAGCGGGAAGAGACAGTGGTAGGAAGGGTAGAAAAGAAACGTGCTACTGCAGTGGCGACGCCGTCTGCAATTACAATGCCTTAATTTTATGCGCGAAGTTAAGCTCCTTTTAAGAGTCCCGAGAGTGGTTAAGTCTCCCTCGTGGCCCCTGCTCTGCCCCCTTCGAGTTTCGGCCTTTCCATCTCCTTTTTTTCGCGGTACGCTCGTTTCACCGACGCTAACGTATTCATGGGGAACGGTCTTCTTTCAAGTCGACCCAGCGACGATCTCGCGACTCGTCGCGGCAATTATTTTAATTTGTTTAGTGCCCATTCACCCCCTATCTCCACCTTTTTCTCCCTTCCACTATCGGCCGAGGGAATTTCTTGTTTTATCACGGATTATTATTCAAGGGGCACAATAATGGACCGAGGATTTTTGCGCGTTTGTAGGAAATTCAAAATACATTTAAAAACTGCACGACTCGTACCCCAGTACGATTCGTCTCACTGAAAGGCCCAGAAGCAACTGTTCTGACTAGGAAATCAAGACGACTTTTTTGCCATAAAATTTTATTGATAAACAAATTACAGGCGCGATCACTCAGTACCAGACAACTCCACTCTTAGGTCTACCCCACGAATCACGTGACCCAAATCAACCAATCTCTAATTTTCGTTGCATTAACGTTGCACCTGAAGAGGCCCGATTTTCTGGGTTACCCCCGCTAAAATCACTTTCAGTGATAAAAACGTATAAAATATTCAAACTAGAGTATCTAGAGTCGTAGTATGCAAAACGAATCGTCTAAACTGATCACGTGAAATCATTTCGTTGTTGATGAATCGATTCTTCTTCTTCCCTTTCTTTTTTTTTTAATAACAAGTTCAACGTGGTTTTCGACACGATTACACTCAATTTTCTTTTCTACTTATTTGTGACGTTTTCAAAGTTACGTTGAATTCTTTGGTTAAAGTTAAACGAAAATATTACGGGTTCAAAATGGACTGACTTTTTAAAATGGAAACCTTTCCGTCTTCTCGCGCGCTCCAAATCCTCTCTTCACTCTTGAGTAATTCATCACGTCTTCCCTTATCTTTCCACGAAACGAGTAATCTTCCAGGATTAAAGTTATACTATCTTTTAAACTAACTATCTTTGAGCTGTATCATTCCAATATATTTTCGACAGAACGAAAAGACTCGACGTATGCAAGAGAAAACAAACAGAATCGCACGTTTCCATTTAAGGAAATTGCAGACAGCACGTGTATTATTGCACTTTCGGAGAAAATTTAGCAGTCAATGTGCAATCCACTTTAAGCTCCCCGCCTTTCTTACTTTCTTTTTCCGTTCGCATTCACGGAGAACGTTCTTTCAAGTCCGGCACGATCTCCCGACGAGTTGCGGCAATTATTTTAATTTGTTTAGAGTTCGTCCCATCCCCTCTTCTCATCGACCAAGAGAATTTTTTCGCGCGAGCCATCCTTCTTCTCCCTCGTCCGTCCCTTTCCTCAGCCCTCCTTTGTTCTCACTTTACTTCGAATGCTCGTTTTCCACTCGACTCGATCTCTTCGCGAAGCTTACCGTACCGATCAACAGAATCATCGTCTTCCCATTGGAATTATCAGACTGCGTTCCATTTATCATCGAACTTTCGCGATAGCTGATGCTCTCTGCGTATCGCGAACGAAAATAATTTGCCTCTGCTGTTTCCTTTCTTCACTGCGTTCTCCATATTTTCCCGCGTATGTTTATTCTAACGAGCCACCATTGTTCCTTTTGATCTTTCTTTCGACAGATATCTAACAAGCGAGAAACTTTTGAAAGTAATGAACATTTTTGTAACAGAAAAATCAAGATTCCAATTTATCCGTTTGAATTTGAAACAGATTTATTGACACTTACTTGGTAAAACTATCAACAAATTATAAAAAACACTTATTTAATATATTGAATGCACCATTAAACTCGTTAAAAGACACTAGTTTCGTCAATTTACACATAAACTTCAGCACGAAACTGTATCTTCGGTGACGTATTTGACGAAATAAATTCCAAAGCCCCAACTTGGTGGGTAGTTTATACCCCGCAACATGGACGATTGCCAATAAAAAAAAATACATGTCAAATATTTTTTTTTTTCAAAAAAGGACAGTTAAGCCGTATTTGATCAAAATCGATGATTGACACTTTGGTTCACGTTCCCTTGTAAGTACACACAAAGGCCCATTTATACTATCGACGAGCCGAGCAGAACGAATGCATCGTAAAAGCACGTATTTATAGCGTTTCATCATCAGACTGCACGGTTTTTTGCACGTTTGCAATACATCTGGCTAAACCGAACGAAAAATGTACAAAACGACGAAAGCTTCCTGTAGTATCTGGTATGTGAAACAATTTTTTAACGAGTCTTTGTCTTCTTGATTATTTTCCCGAAAATATGAATTTGCATAAAAATCCGCAGTTTCGTTATTATTCGGTTCATTGTTATTTCTAATTAATCATTAACGCGTGCATGTTGCACTGTGCAAATTCTAAAATTAATTATCCATGAAAAATTCGTCTACCTCTTTTAAACTTTTATTCTCCAATTTGTGATGTTAAAATTCTTGTACGTTCCAAACACGATTTCATTGTACCACCTTTCTAGTTTACTAAATTATGTCACTGACTCAATGGAAATGGAAGCAACTGTAATAAATACAAACAAAACAACTGCAACAAGTGCAAATTTGAAAATTAATTATCCACAAAAATGTATCTCCTTTTCTTAAACCTTTATTCTCCAATTTGTGACATTGAGATTCTTACACGACTCTAATCGTGACTTCGTCAAAGTTTTCCATCTTTCATCTGCTTTAGTTTACTATTTAAATTATGTCACTGACCCACGTACAATGGAAATGGGAAACAATTACGACGCGAACGTGTCAGTTTTTTATACAATTTTCAATACACGGCGTCGGATTTTACTCCGTGTCGACGAACATACGACGAAAACGGTCGGCAAAGTTCTCGCGTTAGCGTCAGGACGTCGATTATCGGCTGAAGCGGCGAGTGGCAAGCAACGGACGATCTTCGTAAGTCTAATCGAGCGCCAAAGTTTCGGCGAGTTTGCAGTGATAAGACGTCGCATGGTCGATGAACGGGAGGAACTGCGAGCAATGTTGACTCGTCCTGGGAAGTTTCGACAGTCGCGCGCAGTCTCATCCGGCGCACCTTGTCCGCGGCTATACGACAAATTGGATTGGTTTTTAACGAGCACGATGACTCGAGAAGGGGTGGGTGGGAGCTGGCCGATTTTCGATTCCCTCGGCAACGAGCGTCGTTGCTCGTTTACATTCCACCTCGGCCGATTTGCGAGAAATTGAAGAGGCACCAAGATTTCGCGACTTGTAAAAGCCTATTAATTAGGCACTCGCGCCTCTTCTTCGCGCGTCTTTAACGCCGATCTGTCGGAACGATATTCGGGAGAAAATCTGGTCGTGGTTCCGTCTTTTTTGCGGTTGCACGCTTCTAAGACGAGGGAAAAGGAAAATACGCAATTTTGGTGAAACGTACATTACAGAATTAATAATATAACGTAGTATATACACATACTACACTTTATCCATGTTAATTCAAATAATCTGGCCAGAAAATGGTTTGACAAAAGACTTTCAGTACCCAACACTTAGACATCTCACATACATCCGAGATATAAACTATTGTACCTTCAGTTTCAATGAAATTACAGTTTTGTTACAATACACGTATAAAGAAACTACTTTTGTGTTTCCTGGTATTTTTTTGTGGATACTGTAGCGGCCTATGATTCCTCGACTACGAGTTTCGAACACTGACTAGTACAAGCCGCAAGTGGCTGCGCGCCTAGGATCTCCGACGTAAAACAAGCAGCGTGCAGAACCCCGCTAGGAGGGTGATCCGGGCCAGCCTAGCGGGTAGTTAGAACAACAAAGCGCCTGGGGTAAGGAATCGCTGCCCTACTGATGAGTCTAGGCGAGACGAAACGCATTCGCCTTTCTTCTCTCTCTCTCTCTCTCTCTCTCTTATACACCTTCCGTCCTTCCATCAAACATCCCGAACCTTAAATACTTACAGATACAAAAAGATTGATGTAGAAACCAACAAATGTCAGTTACCAGATGTGAAGCAATTTATAATTTCCAAAAATTTTATTCTAAATTAATAACTCTGTGTGAAGTAGGAAGTACCCATGATAATCACAATACTGGCAACAGAACAAGACTTTTAGTCACCATATCGTGAATAAAAATGAAATTAGACTGAAATAAAAAAATTGATATATCGATAAAATTGATATAATGGATTAAGAAATTAAAGATTCATATTATGATTTAGTTTATGACCTCATATACAAGGTACGTCAACATAATTTGATTTATAGTGCTATTTCTATCCGTAGCAGAGAAATGTTGCAATGAAAAAATGGATAGGTTTTGAGGTTTGCGTATCAACGATGTTATTAATGTTTCGTAGGTAGACTTAAAGGAAACTTTAATTTTTTAAATGGAACATTTTACATCGAGAAATGCAACTCGATACATTCTACACAAAAAGTATCGATTCACGTGCGCATACTTCGAAAAATTATCGATTCAAGAGAGATATTTCGACTTTAGTTTTTATAACTCGTGCCTATAGTCATTGTATCGCACGAAAGACGGAGCGAAAATGAGAAAGCGCCAGATGACTAGACGTTCGACTCGTTAGCAGAGGACACCATCGTAACTTTGAAGCATCGTAACTGTCAAGCACGCTTCAGTTTGCTGGCCGTGTTGCTTGCATCTGCGCGAATAAATGTTTGCCGGTAATATTTTGGAATATGCCGTAACAAGAGACGACAGGGAAGTTCCTGAACGTAGCTTAACGCGAGCAACGGTTGCGGCAACGAGACAACGGCCAAAACGTACCGAAAGCATGTCGACTTTGCGAAAGATTTGCATCCGATGTGTGCCGCGTTTCGTTCATAAACCAAAGTCCGCAACTTTGAGAGAACGCCCCCGTTCAGCCTCTCTGTCGGGTATTTTCGAGCCTCTGACTCGCCGATACTACACTCCCTAATGCCGTCTCCGACAGGAAAGCTCGATCTCCGAAGTGCTTAAAAGGTTATCTGACTCTCTCGGTCGAGTGCACTTCTGTCCGCCTGTATTGAGTTTCAGGCTTGGCGCTCTCGGATAGCAAGCAAACTCTCGCTCGCCGACTATGACGAATTGCGAAAGTTGAGTGAAAAATTGGTCCGCGTTAGATAAGACCGGCGCTACGTTCACGTCACTCGTGAACTATGGCGCGTCGTCCACGCGCCGCTCCCATGATTTAGACTCTTATTACGCGGGCATCGAACTTCTCTCTCTATCTGTCTGTCTGTCTGTCTGTCTGCCAGCTGGTCCCGCCCGGATATAAATAACCGCAAACGTTCGGCGTTTTTCAGCTACGACGCGAGGAATCGACAATTCGGCAAGGCGAAGCTGTGGAGCGCGTCTCACTTCTGGGGCGAGCGAGCGTCTTTCAGAGCGAGCCCGCCTGCGCAGCTGACCATTCGTGACCTGAGGGAGAGTGACCAGGGGGTGTACAGGTGCAGGGTGGACTTCCGCAACTCGCCGACCAGGAACCTCAAGGTCAACTTCACCGTCATCGGTAAGAGCCCTCATCCGACAACCAAAGCGACGTTCGACGCTTTCGCGGGGAAATTTAACCACTTTGGTTAGAATGTTAGAATTTTAATCGACTTTTCGTGGTTGCCAAGCGCGTTGCAAGGGACGTTGTTTCAATCTGAGTGGTTAAAGATGCAAAACTGCACGCAATATATATATATATATATATATATATATATATATATATATATATATATGTAGGAATGTTTGGTAAGCAACAGAAAGAATATTATTTAATTACAGAAGTATTATTTAATTTTTATGATTACGCTATGACGCCACGCTCTTTACTCGACGCTATCCTCTTTTTCTCTGAACAACGTTCCTCGCTCGACGTTACGTTCTTTTGTTTATCCGACGCTACGCTGTTCTGTTCTCCACTCGCACGCACTCCTCACACGACAGTCTTCAAGACACACGCACACTACACTATCAGCATTCTACATCTGTACCCGCCCAGAGGATACTGTCATCTAGACAATGACCTCCTCCTATCCTGTATATATATATATATATACACACACAGGATAATCAGCTAGCATTTGTCATTTAAAAAATGTCTCGAATGCATCTTTCTCTGTTTTGGAGAGGGCAATAATTCGGTACACTTGGACGCGTGTATGAGATATGAACGTCACTATTATTTTTTTTTTTAAGTATAATTATGTAATTTCTTTTTGCATGAATCGACGCAGCAAGTCGTTCTCTACAAAAAAGAAAAAGCATTAACCTATTTACGTCTAAAATCCATTAGTTTAGGAGATATTTCATATAAAAATCTATGCATAAAATGCAAGAACGGTATGAATGCAAGAATACTGCGCTTGTCCTTCATATGATATACTTTATAAAATTAAAGTTAAAGTATCTCCTAAACTAATAGCTTTTCGATATACATAGGTTAATATTTTTTTTTTTTTTTATAGAAAATGACCTGCTGCGTCGACTGATATAAGAAAAATTGCATGATTATGCTTGAAGAAATAACAATGACTTTCGCATCTCCTACACGCGTCTATCTAGAGACAAACTAACTATACACTCAAATTGCTGTCCTTACAAAACAGAAAAAAATGCATTTGAGACATTTTTTAAATGATAAATCATTTAAATGATAAATTTCAGAGATAATTGCATTTATAGATTGAAATGGAACACCCTGTGCAAGGGCAAAGAAACAGTGAGCAGTTTTATATTGCAACGTAGCTGATTGTTCAACTGACTTGTGCAAAAAGGAAGCAATTGAACTATTCGCTACGTATATTTTATCTTGATTTGACCAGTTAATTGAGTAAACCTGTTGTCATTATTTTTATCCCGATGTAGAAAAATATATAAAATGTTCAAAATATAGTACTTTCTATGATATTTAATAAATTCTTGCATAGCTTTTATTTTATTTGCTGATAAAAGCAATATTGCCGATAAAAGTGATATTGTTGATGAAATAACAGCATTGATAAATAAAATTAATACTGTCGATAAAATAACAGTGTTGATGAAAGTAGAATACCCGCAGTCTCTACTAATAAAGTAATGAAACATACGAAACTTCGAGTTTCGTGAAATTCCCGACGAGCCTGATACTTTGAGGAAGCTCTACGAGTTTCCTCATTAAATCAAAACGCGAGTATCGATACCTCTGCCAACACGGAGACAAATCCGCGTCCGATACGCATTTTTAAGACTCGTGTCGTGCGAAATTGCAAACAACCGATCGCGGCCATGACGAGAAACACGATTCGGCTTCTCAAAATCTCACAAATCCCGAGATACGTTCGGAAACTCGACTCGATTCCCGACTCAACTCGAGTTGGATAAATTTCGATCGAAAATCAAACCGAAGGTTTCGACTCTGCGTTGAAATTTAAAACTGCGACCGTCGTCTGGTTCTTCTTCTTCTTCTTCAAAGTTCGCCAGTTTTCACGCAAAACTACTTCGAAGCTCGTAGTGACAAATCGTCCCGACGATTGGCGAGCGGTTAGTTTGAAACACGATCGAGAGACAAACCCGGTCCTTCGGACAATCGGCAGCGCATTGAAAGGGAGTATTTCGGACACGATTGTGTCTGGATTGATCTGGAGTGCGGCGATTTGCGGTCGATTAGTTCGCACACTGCTTCCGTCCCTCGAACCGATCGGTCCAATTGCTCGTTCGTTCGTCACTCGAGTAGTTACCGCTAGACTTTATTTGCCGATCAAGGTTAATCAGCCTCTGGCCGACTCCGCTCTGATCGCCGGATTTCGCTGTGACCGCGCCGATCAATAACGGGGGAAACTCTTTCAAGAGTCGCTTCGTCGTTTCGATCGAACGCTTCTTCGTCCTGCGAGACGAAAGTGTCTTGGTTGATTGTTTTGATTATACAATCTTGATGTATTTGAGATTGGTAACACTGTCACTAATGTAACATTGCGTACTCAGTTCTTGACAAATTTTATCACTGAAAGTGATTTTAGCGGGGATAACCCAGAAAATCGGGCCTCTTCAGGTGCAACGCTACTAATGCAACGAAAATTAGCGATTGGTTGATTTGGGTCACGTGATTCGTGAGAGGGCGTGAGGTAGACCTCGAGTAGGAGTGGCGTTGTCTGGCACTGAGCGATCGCGCCTGTAATTTGTTTTGTATCGATTCAAATGTTTGCATATCGATAAAATTTTATGGAAAAAAAGTTGTCTTCATTTCCTAGTCAGAACAGTTGCTTCTGAACCTTTCAATGAGACGAATCGTACTGGAGTACGAGTCATGCAGTTTTTTATATGTTTCGTCGTGTGATCGGTTGGTGTCAATAAATAATATTTAAATCGAAACAAATTACAACGATTGTGCTACAATATACACGTATGATCCGTTATTCGTACCAGTCTGTAATGCAATTCAATACGTTTGAGATTCGATTTTGGAAAGATTGTCTAATCGATAGCCGATGATTATCTGTTACAATCAAACGCAACTAAAATGTAATAACTACGACACTACACTACCATAATTACAATAACTCGAATTGCCTGTTCGTTCGGAAAGGGAGCAAAGCTGGAAGAATTCGTTTCCGTTGGTTTGGTGCCCGGCTGCATTTACCCGATCGCCCCCGCCAAGAACGTTTCGCGTAATTTTGAATTAACTCGGAACAACGATCTTCTCCGATGTTCGGAGAAGGCATCGAGGCGTAAAACGAGCCACCGCGACCTCTCACGACTGCAAAACGTACCCGTGTCCCCGGTCTATTCGATTACTCGCCTCGAAGGGGAGCTCAGGCACACTCCTCGTGGCTCCTCGATCGGGATAAGCTCGGAAACTTACTCGGGTATTAACTTACTCCTTGCAAATCCTCGTCCTCGTGGGACGGAAGATTTCTATTTTTCCGGCGAACCATCTCCTCCCCTCCCCCCTTCTCCTCGTTTCTCGTGCACCATGCATGATACTCCACCGTGGAAGACGTTACGATCGTCTCGAGGATGAATTCGGAATTCATTCCGCGTTCGTCTGGCTGAGAAGTCAAGACGCCGTTTCTCGCGAAACGAAATTCTATTTTTGAAAGTTTCAAGATTCTCGCGAAGAACTCGTTTTCCTCGTTCTCTCTTTTTTTCTTTTCTAACAAAGGTAGAAACGCGACGCGACACTCAATGAAACTGCTGTTACGCCAGATGTCTATTCCTTCAGTTGGAATAGATTAACACGTTTAAATACGTGTCGGGTCCATTGAGGTTGGAAGCGACTCGTTTCGATGTTCGTGTTCGAGAGTTAACGTTGAAATGGATTGAGACTCGTAGTTTTTTTTGTCGAAAATTAGATGGAATATGTTAGACGTTAACCCCTTGTTTTATAACATCGAGTCGCACTCGCGGTACAAGTTATGGGTTTCGACTTGAAAAAAGAGCAAATTACAAAACCATGAAATTTCGATTTGAATTTTAAATTTAATTTCTTTAAACTGAATATTGATAAATAAAAATTGTACATATAACGTTTCGATACCTTATATATGCAAAATAACGTCACAATTTCAATAAGTAATGCTTATCTCAACAATTGAGAAGAAAATCGCAAGACAAGGGAATAACTGAGGCGTAAAGAAATCTCTCTCAATTGCTATATATTGTCCTGTCGAAAAACTGCACAACTTGCACCCCAGTACGACTCGTCTCACTGATAGGCCCAGAAACAATTGTTTTGGCTAGAAAATGAAGACGATTTTTTTGCCATAAAATTTTATTGACATGCAAACATTTGAATCGATACAAAACAAATTACAGACGCGATCGCTTAGTACCAGACAACGCCACTCCTACTCGAGGTCTACCCCACGAATCACGTGACCCAAATCAACCAATCGCTAATTTTCGTTGCATTAGCGTTGCACCTGAAGAGGCCCGATTTTCTGGGTTACCCCCGCTAAAATCACTTTCAGTGATAATATGAAAAATTTTGACCTCCAACACGAGTTGCACGATCTCTAATTTTCACTTCGACTAAATTTTTCTATATCGTAGCTACTCATTTAATAATGAACGAACTGTACGTCCGTCTCCACCCATTTGTCGACGAATTTTTGACAACTGTTCTGTTCTAATGTCACGTCAAGTAATGATCAAAGCCATCGGAACCATTCAAATTAAATCCTCTCTCGTCGGAAAACTACCAACGTGTCATTCAATATTCGGTAACGTGACTAGTGTGCCATTTTTTTTTTTTTTTTTTTGTTCGACGGCGTAATTATTCGTCCGTTTTAACGTTTATGCACGAACGTAATTAACCCAGCCACTCGAACGAGATCGAATGAATTGGTTCGACGTGCATAGCAACCGCTTCCATTTATTTTAAAGTGTTCGAAACGCACGATCGTATCCTGAAATACGCTCGCTATTTCTACGGTTGTTCTTTGCTGCGTGTTGAGAGGAAAAATTCGGGGACGATCGTTTAACGTAGTTGGCGAAGATCGACAGACGGACTGTCTCGTTATCGCGATCGCAAGGGTCGAGAGGCGAGTGCTTCCTCCTTTGTCCTTGTTCCGGGTCTCGGCAGATTTTCACGAGACCGTCGGAAAGTTTCCGCGGGCACTCCTCCGAGCGGAATCGGCAGCCAGCCCGCTCCCTCGCGCTTTAACTCAGTTTAATAGCCGATCGATGAGCAAATTGGGTTAGAGGTTTCCTAAAAGGAGTTTCGGCTTCCAAGCCGCGTTCCGTGCACGAAGCGCGTCCGTTCTGCTTGAGGGACCGCCACGATACCAGCTTCGGATCCTATTAAGAGACAAGAGCAGTGTCCTTTGGGCCTGTCTTAGACTTTCGTGAAAGTATCAAGAAACCCGGAACGGAGTGGAGAGAGCACGGTGCTCGGTGCATCGTCAGTCGAATGCCTCGTCGGTTCCACCGCTTTGTCCATTGTTCTCCCGTTTAATTTTAATTAGCAGAAATTCTCTACTGTGTATCTAATAAAACCTTGTTTGAATCCGTAATTTTTAACATGTATTGGCATGTGTTATGGTATCTATATGTACGGTATATATGTATTAATTAATATTAATATGTATGGTACATGTGTATTGTTTCATCCCGTTTATTAATGTGAAACAAGAATATGAAAAGATATTCATTGTGAAATAAATTATATACATTACAAATAAATTATGAAATATATTTTTACACGAAAAGATACGTATTATGCTTTTCAAGTATCGGCAGTGTAACAACGAGAAAGAATCTTGTTACTTGAGGTTACGATGTCTTTTATCGTTATTTAAAATTGAATACTTACTTTGTTAGATATTAATAATCACGCGAAGTGAAACTTGAATCTATGTTTCGATGCGTATATTAAAAACTACAAATATGACAGGATTGAGATACAAGTTCAAAATACTCAACATACTCGGTCTGTTCGAAGCGAAGCATTTGAATTAATACGAGGATTCAGAGTCGCGTTTACCATTTTGAAACGATACTTGAAATGACCACATCTGCGTGGGAAATAATATTTTTATTTTACAAATTCTCGTTTATAATTTATCCCGTATATAACGTCGTAAGTATACGGAATCATGCTTTGATTTATATAATTAATCCACGCATTTACGAATTAATCTGTTCTGGCGCAAATTGGAAACGCATTTTTGCAAACGAAATGCATGACTCTCTGCTTTCATCCCAGAAATTGAGGTTGAAGAAACGTCGTAGATTACACGAGGTCGAACAAATGATAGTATGTGAATTAACGTAAAAACACGTAACGCGACGTTATCAAACATGTAACGCGACGTAATCAACAAAAAGATTCATTACACGTTTTTATCTTTGTCTTCGATATACATTCAAAATCATAACTAATTAGAGATAACAATACTGTGTTTGCTAGACACATCACTGAATTTACTCAAGTGGATCAGAGATTATCGATATGATCGAACATGATTCCTCACAAACAGTTAAAAGTATTTCAAGAAGAAAAAACAAACAGACGAAAACGTTCGACGACGATGTTTCGATGACTATTTCAAAGATGGTAATTTCGACGTAGATGAAAATTTCGCTCCAAAGAACATGTACACACACGGTCAGAACATACGAAATTATTAAGAGAATTGATTATAATAATTCAACTACTTCATTGCAAACTTTGGAGAACGGAAAATGGAACTTTTTGGATTTTGTATCGACTCGTTCACAATGAACTACATTGTTTGTGTCAGAAACGCACCGAATCAAAAATAAATAACTCCTACGAAATTGTTTTTTACAGTGTTGAAAAGTTCGATCATCTTCCGCTTCCTTTCGCACACGTGAACTAGTTCTTGGATATTACGCTTTGCTTTTCTCAACAAAGAGATCGTCTACCGATCGTCGACCGATGATCAAAGTGTAAAATTTGTAGCAGAAAAATGAAAAAATTTAGAGTACAATAAAGGGCATGAGCTTCTGTTTATATATTTCACCAAAAACCATTCGAGTCTTTGAAAATACGCTATTGTTAAAAACTGCACGACCCGTACTCCAGTACGATTCGTCTCAATGAAAGGCCCAGAAGCAACTGTTCTGACTAGGAAATGAAGACGACATTTTTGCCATAAAATTTTATTGATATGCAAACATTTGAATCGATACAAAACAAATTACAGGCGCGATCGCTGTAACGAGTACCAGACAACGCCACTCCTACTCGAGGTCTACCCTACACCCCTCACGAACCACGTGACTCAAATCAACCAATCGCTAATTTTCGTTGCATTAACGTTGCACCTGAAGAGGCCCGATTTTCTGGGTCACCCCCGTTAAAATCACTTTCAGTGATAATATATAAAATTTCTAATAAATGAGAAGTTCCAAATTGATCCATTTTTGTTGGTCTAGTGTTAACACGACATCGATCGATACAAAAGCCGAACAATAATCTCTCTCTCTCTCTCTCTCTCTTTCTTATTGTTGACTTCGAGGGCTTCCGAGTTAATACAGAATCGCGTTCGGTCAGTTTGTAATATTCCTCCTATACTGGAAAGGAAATCGCGAAGTCGCGGTTGACTTGAGAAGGAGATCCGCCACTCAAACGAGCGACCACCGAGTGGTTCGAAACTTGCGGAGGGAGAAGCTGCCGAAACGTCGAGTCGGCGAACGTTAATCCGATTAGGATTTAGTTTAGATTTTGACAAGAAACTCCCTCTTTCTCTCTATCTCTCTCTCTCTCGCGCGCGCGCTCCGTAGTTCAAGGAGTCTAATCGCCAATTACGGATAAATTAATTTTATCTTATCTCGTCCTATCGCTTTAACCATCACGCTCTGTCACTGCAAATATCTATCTCCTCCCTTTTTCGGTGCGTTTCAATGTCGCGTCCACTACTAATTGTAAGTTATTAGCATTTATATACATAATTGTTTCGTTGTTAGATTCTGTGGTAAAGTTGGATTTCTTCTAAATAAACGAAGCAACAATATTTTTTGATACGTCAAAACTGCGTTTCAGATTGGAATCTGTATTTTTGTCTTTGCATTTCGATTATTCTGCACTCGTAAAATATCTGTCTCCTTCTTTCGTGTGTTTCAGTGTCGCATCGACTACTAATTGTCATTAACGACATTAACGACACGTAGGATTTAGTTGTTTCATTTTATCACTGAAAGTGATTTTAGCGGGGGTAACCCAGAAAATCGGGCCTCTTCAGGTGCAAAGCTAATGCAACGAAAATTAGCGATTGGTTGATTTGGGTCACGTGATTCGTGGGGTAGACCTCGAGTAGGAGTGGCATTGTCTGGTACTAAGCGATCGCGTCTGTAATTTGTTTTGTATCGATTCAAATGTTTGCATGTCAATAAAATTTTGTGACAAAAAAATCGTCTTCATTTCCTAGTCGGAACAGTTGCTATTGGGCCTTTCAGTGAGACGAATCGTATTGGGGTACAAATCGTGCAGTTAAATTCTGCAATGAAGTGGATTTCTTCTAAATAAGTAAGAATATTTTTTAACATAATTTTGGGACGTCAGAACTGCGTTTGGGGTTGGAGCTTGTATTTTTGTCTTCTGCACTCATAAAACAGATGACTATCGGAATAGACAGCCGGATCCATTCGATCTGATTTAGGCTACGGCTACACGAGCATTGTGACGCACGTCATGACGTTCATAAGATCGTATTGTCATATTAGAATTTACACACTAGGAACGTCATTTTCAACGTGCGTTAACTCGTCCTCGACGTATAATACTTGTGTATAATATTGGACGCATCAGCGCACGCTTTGAATTGTACATGCGTGAATATATCGTTCTCGGCATTTCTTTTTTTTTTTGTCAACTCTGTGGCTGCACGGGAAAACATCGCGATTTCAAAAACTTCGAATTGAATTGCAAAAATATAGAGCTTGTATCTGCGCATAAAAATACGCGGAAACAAATTTTAGAGATTTAATTTCGTTCATGCATACTACGTGGAATAACGCGAGTTTACAAAATTTGAAGAATATGATAAGCATCCTATCTTTGCGAATTAGTTTTATTAATTATCTCGTACTGCAATTAATTTTGCATGTAATAAGTTCTAAATAAAATTAAACTATATTTTTATTTCACCAGAAATAATATATGAGCCTTTTTTTAAAAGTGTCCATTTACTCTTATTTCGAGATATTTAAAGGTTTGAATTGATTTAAAAATATTGGTAAATTGGTGAATAATGCGAATATTGTATGAATTATTGTATAACTGTAAATTCACTGTGATATCACAAATAGCAAAAGAAAACATCTACATCCAGATAAAACTGGAATTAATTCATTTCTTTCCAAAATTGAACTTATACCACTGTCAAAAGAAGAAAAAGACACATTAAACAATAACAATAACACGTAAAGTAGAAAAAAGTAACATTATACAAAGAAAATGTACTTGTACCTACTGTAAAAAGGAACCAAAGAGTTACTAATGAGAAGAGCTTTAAAAATGAAAACGTTTCTCTCTACAATCGCCGAACTAACGCGAAAGAAGCAATGCTCGAGTGGCCGTGACCTTGTCTGGACGCGAAACGCCACACCTCCTTTCTTCGCACGTTTCTAGGCCAACGATCTCTCCATCTGTTCGCTTACGTTGAAAAGTTCTCGCATCGTTGGAAAATATTGCAGACGTTTAACCGCGTGGTTACGATCTTGTCGTCGGACGAGCTTGCGCTCTGATCAAACTCTCGCACATCGAACGTTCGTACGTTCAGTTTCGCGACGCTGACAAAAATCCCCCCTCCTCTCGTCGAATTGCTTACAGATCGCTCCCTGAACGGAAATCTCATCTCCGTCACGCCGACTGAGCCACAACGTGCAGGTGCTTTAATCTGTCTCTAAACGTATCGCATTGAAATCACTGGGAACAACGGCCGTCGCATCAGGAAACGCGTTATTCCCTGAAATAGATGCTCAATGCCGAATATCCCACGTTTAAGCCTCTTATCGGTGATTACCTATTAGCCTCGTTGAACGAAGACCGACGACGTTAAGCCTTTAAAGGCGAGCGGCCGCGTAAAACGTGTCTTTGGAAAGACGGTGGCGACGTGACGCGACGTCGGGCGATCGCGGACACACGAGACCAGGCTCACGCCCCCTCTTCTTTTTCGAATGCCCCAGAGTCTAATACCCTAGAGTCGATACCCCCCGAAGAACGTCGAACGTCTCCTCTCGTCTAAGCCTCTTATCTGTAATTACTTAGAGGCTCGAAAGACAGGAAGAAGAAAGGAACTCGCTCCGGCGTAGTAAGCCGAGCGTCAAACATTGGTTATAACCGAAGGATTTGCTCCCCATCGTCCTCTGCGCCGAACCGCCGTAATTTTTTCCCCCCTCGCGAGAATTAAATATTCCTCACGTCTTGCCCGGGCAGTTCTCCGCACGCGGAAGAAACAGGGAACACCGAGGGCAGATCGTGTGAAATTAAACGCGGGACGCGACGAGTGAGGAAATTGAATCTTTGAAATTTCAACGCGAATAAGCGTGTCGTCGACGATCCTGAGGAGAGATTCAAAGAGGGAGAGAACACCTTTCAAGCCTGTCAGGGCAAATGTGCTAACTCGGGACTGAAAGTAGAAATATCAGGTTGGCCAATAAGTCTGTACGATTTTTCCCGGCAGTTGGTAAGTAAGTAATTTCGATTAGATCCTGGGGGATCGCTCGTACATTTGACAAAGGAAAAGCTTCGAGCTTTTCAAAAAATTCTGTGCAAACTGGTCAAGTATTTCTCATTGCGTGTTAATTTAAAAATTGAATATCAAAGCGAGTATTTTGTCGTTTTATTTTAAAAGGGGAAGAAATGTAACGCAAGCGCGTAAAACGATTTGTGACATGTATGGCAAAGATGCTTTAGAGACGCTTCAGAACGCGTGTGCCAAAAATAGTTTGCCAAATTTCGTTCTGGTGATTTCAACATTAAAATTTTAAATTGCAAGACAAGTTAACTCAAAAGTGTCATTGCAGTTCATCAAGTAATTGTTGGTACGATTATAACGCAATTTCTTTATGTACAAGACGAATTTCTTTAGAATAATGTACCTTCGAACAATCGTTACTCGATCTCTTTTTCTGCAGACGTGTATGTTGCAAATTATTTCTCGCTATGTGTTGATTCAACGCTAAAACCTCATTTATCCGAACAAAATGATTCGAATAAATGAAAAGTTCGAACTATAAAAGTTCTTTAAATTTTTCCATTACTGTCCCACTTTGAACAATAAATTATAGTTGATCAATTGCAAGTTCGTGTGTCCAAGACTCAACGTTCACTTATTCATATACGATTAATTTCTGTCGTATTTGAGTAGTAGATCACAATGAAAAAAATCTGTAGATCAAACGTTCAAAAATCGAAAAGAAATTCTCGAAAATAGCTACGTATTGTCTCGACACATATTACGGCACGTTGCTGTACGAGCGACATTAAACTAGTTCAAACAGATCCTTTGAATCCAGTGCAGGTCCTTTGATGTATCACCTCCCTAACAAACACTGTTTGCTGTTCACTGATCAGATAAACTCGCTGCTCATAAAAGTGTTACCAGCGGATATAATTTGAAACTTGTGATACTCGCGCTTTTTTTTTTCGTTAAGGATCAAGCTGCTAGGAAGTTAAAAATTATCGCAATATCATAAATATTTAAATTTTTCCGAAACTTACGAAAGTAAAAAGTAAATTTAAAATTACGAAAAACACAATAAGAAAGAAATTTTTACGAATATTTTTACGACAAAATTTGGTATTAAATTGGCTGAAAATTAAGAACCGAAACGAAACGAAAATTACAAAGCTACTTTAACGGGACGCTGGTTCTTAACCGGTTAAATCGCTACGGGCCTTACGCGCTAATCACTAGCTTCCCCTTTTGTCTCGGGTATCTTCCGTTTCCTCAAAGATCTCCGATTATCTCCATTTCAAGCGTCTTTTTCACTCGAGCCTCTTTTTCTTTCCTCCCTTTGCTCGGGAAACCAGCGTCGCGTCGCGTCGCCCGGAAAGCGACATTCCCTCGGAAAAAAATTGTTACGCGAAGCTCACACCCGAGAGAGCGTCTATTTTGGAAAATTGAAAAGATCTCCTCTCGCGGCGTGTAACTCGACGTCAGAATTGAATCGGTGCTCGCTCGGTAAAATCTCATCGTCGCGGAGGATACGTCGAAAGGAGGGCACGCGCAGCGAGCAAGGAAATAGGAGGAGGCGAAGAGCGAGAAGAGAAAGAGCGGGGTCGGATCTCGATCCTCGAAATTTACCATAGCTTAGCAACATCCTCTTCAGACTGCTGGATTTCGGCGTAAATTCGAGCAATAAGTCTTTCAAAAGTTCGGAATAAAATTCGTTGCACTTTTGACAACGATTCGTTTATCGATAATTTATTTATTAAAACCAAACAGTTTGGAACTGTTAAAATTCAAGGCCTGTTTCACATCGCGTTCATTCCAAAATGCTTCATCTTTGACAAAACCATCCGAACTTTGTGAAAATTGTAAGATTAAATATCGTACAGAGTTTTAGCGTTTTATTTTCATCCAACAAAATCGACTAATCAAAGAAAACTGCACGACTTGTACCCCAGTATGATTCGTCTCACTGAAAGGCCCAGAAGCAACTGTTCTGACTAAGAAATGAAGACGACTTTTTTGCCATAAAATTTTATTGACATGCAAACATTTGAATCGATACAAAACAAATTACAGACGCGATCGCTCAGTACCAGACAACGCCACTCCTACTCGAGGCCCCCTCACGAATCACGTGACCCAAATCAACCAATCGCTAATTTTCGTTGCATTAGCGTTGCACCTGAAGGGGCCCGATTTTCTGGGTTACCCCCGCTAAAATCACTTTCAGTGATAAAATGTTTTCATAAATATCGTTTGGCCTGAAGGGCATTACTTCGTACGATACTAATTGAGAAATATTTTAACACTTTCTAATTAATTTATTCTGCTCGCGTTTTCGCTTCTACTTTCATATGCCATTACGTGAAAATACGATGAAACTGTAACTTTTACTATTCACGAGGCCGTTTTGTTTGAGAATGAACGATTGATTTATCCATAGCAAGATAGAAAATTAATGAACTTGCTCTATTCTTAAAAAATCAAACTTTTACGCGAGAAAATGATAAAAAAATAAATTAATAATACAAACATTCATTATAATATTTTATAATATAAGCATTTAATTAGAACATTGCTGACTAAAACGATTCAAACCAATGCTGAAAGTAACAAAAATGTTTCAAAATCGATAGTAATATCTCAATAACAAAGTAATTAACGAAATAGTGTCGTGAAACAGTATGGAGGTAGTATTATTTTTGGTATAAAAAAATGTTTTAAAATTCAGAAAAACAAGACTTTAATACCGTATAATCATGTACGTAAACTATATATAAAGTATATTAATCATCGCATATTAATTATAATAATATTACATAACAATGAAACAATTTTTAACACCCGATAAAATCGAATAGAAATAATTTTTAATTAATTTGATAGTTTGGCAATATTTTCAAAAATAAATGGTCCTTTACATTGTAATTGAACTCTATAAAACTAAGGATAGAAAATATCTTTTCGACACTGATCTATCAAATTTAATTTGCTAATGGAAAATTCTCAAAAATAAATCGCGTCGCGGAGGACGATACACCGAAAAGCAAGAGCATGCAAAGAAGAAGAAGAAGAAAAAGAGGAAGTGAACGGCGAAAAGAAGGGAAAAGTGAGAGGGAATCGGATTTCGACCGCGGCGAACGAAATTTACCGCGGCTTAGTAACATCGTCCCCGATAAGTTGAGAACCGTATACGTATGCGTCGAGGGCTTTTTCCACGGGCGAACTCGTCGAATAATTTATCGCCCCGACGAATAATGTATCGCTGATCGTAACTTATCCTTATCCAGAGAATAGTTTCCGGAGTAGGTAATGGAAACGCATGTTTCGAAAGTGAGCCGGAACGCACCGCCAGGCGAAACTTGCCGCCCCGTTTCTTCCATATTACCCGGGAATTCCTGGAAAGCCGGGCGAACAAGAGAACCGGGGGAGAATCTGTCACCGGAAAATTACTTTCACGAACGCGCGGCTCGCCCATCTTTCGAAGAAATCGCCAATCGAACGGAACCAGTCTCTAACGAATAACGCGTCGAGCGATCGAGCTTGGTCGATGGTTCGATTTCAATGGTCGAGAAAGATCGAACGAAGAATATACGGCTGTTGTTGATATATCGTTCATGATGATTCTAAGTTTTTAATACTTAAATTTCTTTCGGTATTAAAGGCTCTCGTTTTTCAACAAATTCGACTTAAAGACGTGCGAAATCCTTTGGATATACAGGGTGGCCACTGAAACACTGAAGGGTTTAAGAAAGTCTGTATTTGTGAGCAGGAAAATGGTGGTCATTTGAGAACATGTTGTTTTTCAGGCATAATATTAAAAAAAATCCATTGACTATATTTCCAAATAAAATGATAGAAAATTAAAAAAACATGTGTTTGTAAAAGTTATTTTTGTTTTATATCATTCAACGTTTGAGAAAGTATTTTTGAGCTAATAAAGTTAGTAATGCTAGTAATAGAATATTTTCAAACTGTCGAGACAATTTTCAACTGAAAGATTTCGACGTTAGTCGCGGATCAAGTGAAAATTAAAGCTTGACAGCCATGTACGTTTCGAACCAACAGATGTACAGTCTCCTGACCGAATAGCGTTCAAATTCGCTCAAAGTTGCGATTCGCTCGAAATTGAACGCCACGATGAAAAGACTGGACTGGAAAATCAAGCGCGATAACAAATGCAGATACCAGGCACCCACCAGTCGGGAGAACGGCAATGCAAAAAAATACGGACATCTCCAAGTTCGAGAATCGCTCTGCAGAATTCAACGTGTGTCCTGTCCCTTCTCTCTCGGTCGTTCCCGTCCTCCTTTTGTCCGAGCAGTTTTTCTGCCGTTCTTTTTCTCAGTTCGTTTTTCGGTAAAAGTTCAGCCAGCAGTCGTCGTCCGTGGATAGCTACGAAAACACGACGGTGCTCATTAGCCGGAAGGACGTCTGCGGGAATGTTAAAGCATCCTGTTTTCCAAGGAAACCGGAGAATCGATCCTCGAGTTTCGTCCAGTGCACTGAACGTCCGACGAACTCGGTGCTTTCCACGACAAAGACCATCCCCCTCTACCTTCCTTCCTTCCGTCTCTCCCCTATTTTCTTTTTTTTTTCATTTTTTTCAGTTTTTTCTTTTTTTTTTTTTGGATCGTTTAATTTTTCGGATGTCGCGGTGAATAGGATGAAATAACGAGGAAAGGAAAGCAAGAAGAGGGCGGGGAGAGGGAAGAGAAGAGGAATAAAACGAATCGTCGACCGAACCGGTCGCGGCCCGGTAAATGGAACGGGGCGCGCCGGCTTTTGTTTCATCGCCGCGTGACAACGAGACACGCGATACGAGAGACGCGAACGTGGAAACATTCCGGCAAGCGGGAAGCTTTGAAATAGCGTGTGAAAAAAAAAAAGAAGAAAAAAGAATCGTAGATCGATGGAGCGACGTGTCATGAATCATAATGGAATTTTTCACGGGGGGGAAGGTTTGCCTATCTTCGTTGACGTAAAGACAGACTCGTGTGAAACGACAGGGGAAGGGGGCGGGGCGGGGAGGGAAGCCGATGGAAAGATCCGCAAATGGTCCGGCTGCCATATTTTTCTGCTTCAAAAGGCTCATTCGTCTTCGCCGTCGTTCGAGGCAATTCCTTCTCACCGTCGTTTCTTCTCTTCTCTCCTCTTATCTTATGCAACACGGTTAGTTGAAAAGAATTCCCGTAGTCCCTATTCTACGTTCAGCTACGACCTACGACGGAACGGTCGCCGCGTTGAAACAGACAAGAATTATTCGGCGAGAGAACGGTTGAAAAATCGCGCTTTCGTCTGTCTATTATCGAACGTTCGTCTTGCCACCGGTCGAGAATAGGTATTAATGGCGGCGGCGAGAATGTAAATTCGACCGCGTAATTTATAATTTCCAGTTGCGCCGCCGCGCTGGTCAGAAGAAGAGACGTTTCAGCGAAACGGTTAATTGGATTCCACGTTCTTTCCCGCTTTTGCGCTCCCTATGGTAAATTTCGTTGTCCCGTCTTCGGAACTGACAGAGATTTCGTAATGAAAATTTTGCGAGTTCAGCGTTCACCAATTGTGCTTCGACTTTCACATTATGCAAAGCACTGTACAATTTAATTCAATTTTCGTGTAAAGTATTTCTTAGCGACCGTGAACAGATTTATTGCAATAAATTCAGACTGTTATCGTTTTCCATTACCGTCTTTGTATTTTGTTCGTAATATCACGTATACAGGTATTAAATGAATGATGCAAAATAATGTTGGAAACTTTACGTGCAATTCACTATATCGTATCGATTTTATGTAAAAACTTTGTATTGTACAATTCGGATCAAATTTTTGCAAATCGTACAATTTCTGTCGCAAAAAGCATCGTAACTGATCTCATGGAGTAAAACAAGAAAGAAACTTCAAACTTTCCAAACCTGATGATTCTGCAGAATCCGATATACCGAAACCGCTTCTAATGCAATATTCTTCTCACCCAATTTCCATCAACTTGGAGCGTTCGTTAAAAGTACTAAAAGTCTAAAAAACTATTCAACGAAGAGAATGCATTAATCTTTAAACCTATCTTATTTAGCTTCTTTGAATCTCTAACAAATAAACTTATTAAAGATCACTTTCAACATCTTCGATTACTGTTTCTACGAATTAAATGCTGATGCTAATTTGCAAACACTTGTTCGTAGGACAAACTCCAATTATTGGTCATCTACCCCTTCAATTTGCCATAAAGATAGATCTTGTAACATAATCTTTGACCACGTAGAATAAAAACACTTCAGTTTACGCGGAATTACGTTTGTTAGAAGCGAAACTTTTTGACTATCCCTCGTACTCGCCTCGAGCGGATTATCATCCAATCGTCGTCCGACGGAGGAAAAATTGAAAATGGAATCGTATCCTGTTTGACGTGGACGAGCACGTTGCATCGGAAAACTGGAAGCGGAAAGCCGGAAGCTCGGCCGTCGATTCCCCGGGAATCGTTGATTACCACTCGGAAAGAAATCTCGAGTTCTGCGACCGCGTCCTCCGAGCGTGGAGAGAGCGCCCGAACATTATTCGAGTCACGCGTAGAATTCACCGTCATTCTCGATATTCCCGCTACGAACGTATCCTGTATCCGTTTGCTGGCTCCCGAACGTGTACCGATTCGAGGACCCAGGCATTCTCTCCCTCCGACGTGCCCGCGTCTCGCATTCCTTCGTCATCCTCCAAGAGCCGTGCCCGCTTCACCCGCTTCTTCTCGTGCATCTGACGCGTAAGAGATCGCGTCACCGACGCGCGTGTGCCAGCTCCTCCGATCGGATTATCATTCTGTTTTTGCGGATTCTTTCAAACACCGACCGCGTTGATGAGTTTTGGACGCGATTCTTCGTGAAACTTGTTGACTGATCGCTGCGTTTACACGAGGCAACCATGATTAAAACGACCGGGATCGTTTTAATTAAAAAATGGAAGAATAGATAGCTTCTTATTAAAATAATCAAAAATTGTTTCAACTTAGTTCTTACATGGGTGATTTCGAATAATTTATGATTTCGAGTCAACTGATTTCGGTCGTTTGACCAACAGTTGCCTGGTGCAAACGAGACTTCAAAAGTCTCGGCGATTCGAAAGTTCTTAGTATCCCAGGGACCGTTGAGTATGGATGGATTGTAATAATTGAGACGGATTTTATCACTAAAAGTGATTTTAGCGGTAACCCAAATCGGATCTCTTCAGGTGCAACGCTAATGCAACGAAAATTAGCGATTGGTTGATTTGGGTCACGTGATTCTTGAGGGGGCATAGACCTCGAGTAGGAGTCGCGTTGTCTGGTACTGAGCAATCGCGCCTGTAATTTATTTTGTATCGATTCAAATGTTTACGTATCAATAAATTCGTCTTCATTTCCTAGTCAGAACAGTTACTTCTGGGGCTTTGAGTGAGACGAATCGTACTGGGGTACAAGTCGTGCAGTTTTTTTGGCCAATTCGTATCTTTGAGACTAGAATTTCAAAAATATAATTTATATTATAATATAAAATTATATATAATTATATATAAAATATATTATAAAGTAAATATAAAATAAAATAGATTCTATTTTTGAAATATATTACAATAGAATCTACATTTCCTATAGAAATAAGAAATATTGTAGATATATAGACTATACTTTGCACGTTTTATACATTTTCTCATATTATGTATATTAATTTCAATTTATGTATATTTAATTTCTAACACAAGTTATTACGTTGTGTGTATAATTAATTAAAATTTTCTGTAGAGACGTAAAAAGAATTTTCTTCTAAGAAAGAATTGGCCTGATTCCTCATTACAAGACTGCCGTAAAAAAGAAAAGTTCTCCGAATTTCTTCAACATATAGTTTAAAATAAACTTCTTTCAAGTTTTATGTTCTTCACACATTTACTCGTACATTTTTTATATAGTCATCTCATACTCTGTGTTACATTAAATATTTTTATTTTCAAAAAAAGCTTAAAGGCTAAATATAAGCTGTCACAAGCGTTAATAGGATATGTGTTATATAAGAAGAATAAAACTAAAAATTTTGATTTGGTTTCATGACAAGTGGATGAAGAACAACTGTTTGCAAGAAAATTGCATTCGTGCGAACGCGTGCATTTAAGACCTAACTCAAATGGACAACACATTTCCGATTATTTTACAGTTAAGCATAACTCAAGCTTAACTCTAAACCACGTTGGAACCACTTTCCAACCATGAAACGGTTGTAGCCTGTGGTCAGGCTGGCTAGAGTGGAGATTCGAAAACAAATGGTAGTAACTCAGACGAAGCTTACTCACAGTGGACAATATCAGCCACAAAATTCTGCTTCTACCACTTCTCAATAACTTTATCGATTAACTTCGACGCGTTAATCCTCCTCAGTTCTTCTTCAGTTTTTCAACTTAATTTGTCAAACTGATGATAAGAAATTAATACAAGTCTTCAATGAAAAAATAAGTATGTACTTTTCAGTTATTTTCAATAGATTACATGTCTACGCTACTCTAGTTTTGTCTAACAGTATGATTATTCGTTTGGATTTTTATTTATTACAACTGCAGATGCCATTGAGAAGACGATGCATTGAATGCATAATTGTAGTAATACAATAATTCATTGGCAATATATTACTCGTCAAAGAAGTTGAAGAGGAATATTATTTCTAATTCTAGCGGTATATATTGTCATCAAAGAAATCAAAAATATACGCTACAGAAAGAGAGAAATTCACGGAACCCCATCTCATCATCTGTTCTTAAAACAAGAACTATCGCGAAATATTTAATATAAAACTTTATAAGAAAGATACATCAAATTGATAATTGACAAGTTAGTTAGTAAGTGCGATAAGAGATTAGTAAAAACACTTTGTCCTCTTCAAAATTCTCTTGCTTGTTACAGATTTCAAGCGATCAGTAGAAAGTAACCTACCCAGTCGTCGACTTTGCAAAGTCACACACGATCATTGTTTTATGGCTGAGAAGTGGTTCTAAAGTTTGCTCGAATTAGTCTTAAGTGCGCCAAAGCTAATGTATTCCCTCAAACCTGACAGTTCAGACCTGGTCGTCAGCGAGACTGATTGGCAGTGTGTAACGAGCCTTAACGACTGTTAAAGACACTCACGACTGGTATCGATCGTGTATGTCGTGGTATCTTTGCGCCCATATATCTTGGGATTCGAAAGACTATCCACTGCTGTAGGAAATGAATAACTATGGTTGATTTGTACTGTCTTTATTTTGCAATAATCCCAAGTCAAATAATGACTGATGTCTGATAAATAGTTTTTTTTTCTATTTCATTATTCTCATCTGACTGTTCTAGCTTGTGTTCTGACGTGATTTTATTTTTCCTAGTTTGCCTAAATTGATCTTTTTGCTGTACACAAAAGCGATTAGTTGTTTATTGTGAAGTTTGTTGTAAGTGGTTATTTGTTGTTCGGATTGCAGGAAAAATTTCAAAAAAAAATTTGATGTCCTCAGAGTCCTCTTTTATATCAAGATCACGTGTTCTAAAAGACTTTGAGGAAGTGAGGGATCTGTCAACACCAATCAGGAAGTATGGGGGAGGTTTCCAAAACATTCAGTATCATTGCCATCCATGAGATGTAACTTGAATGGGGTGGCAGTTCTGGAAACTGGACGGTTCCATTGCTTCCACGATACTTCGAGTACGCACGTGTTTACAACATGCACGACAATCCTATGGTCCGGAACACCTCATCGCGCTTGAGATCGACTAAATTTAGTTTGGAGTTTTCTATGTGACCCATACCTGCGAGTTCTATGCATAAATGTTTTAGAAATTTCTAATATGACACGCTGGGTTTAGAACATGTCCATGCCATTAAATGTTACGTACCGTTGGCTTCAACACTAGAACTAACCTACCAACGAGATTAAAGCATAAAGTTCCTATCAGAGACGATGAAGTAAAAGAAACAGAAAATCTTGATACTAAGACTAATAGAGCATGCAGACTTTTACTTATGTATTTTACGAAATGCCATTCAAGTCATTTAAGTCAAAAAGACACTGTTTTATATCTAACAAAAATATTCAAATGGTCGTTTTGATCATTTTGTTAGTCCCAGTGTTAACGATTCATCCCCTATTCGCAAGGACGAAGCTCACGCGTGGAGCGCGAAGGCCGACGAAAAAGGGTTGGGGGAATTTTCGCGAAACACGTGAAATTAACGAGGCACGTGTCGCGGAACACGAGGCAGAGACAATGTCAAGGGAGAATTCCCGAGTCGGTGAGCGCGATGGCAAACGAGAAGCAATAGCGGGGAACAGAGACGGGCCTGAGTTGAGTAACGAGGTCGTCGCACTCGTTTGCAAGCTCGTGAAATTTGCCATTCCTCATCGGGCCCGCGCGTTCGCGGAAATTGCGCTCGCAGATAAATTTTTGCCTCGTGAAAGTTCCACGCTCGTTCAAGTCCGATAAAGGGGGCACGTTCTCGAGCCGACGATAACACGCGACTCCCGGGGCTAACTCTCCCCCGAAATAAGACACGCGCGAAAATCCAACGCTGTTTACGCTGGCTTTTGCGAAGTTGCCGGGGTCTCAGCGGGGAAAGAAACTGGATGAATCCGGCCAGAGGAGAAAGGAAATCGAGCGCGGGATTGGTGGCAGAGGGCGGAGGGCGGAGAAATATGGGCTCGCGCGGAGTCGCGAGGGTGAGTCCCGCGAGGCGACAATACGCCGGTGAATATATATATATATATATATATATATCGACTCTCGGCGCGGCGACGGCTACGCGGATGCTCTTTCAAAGGCGCAGGCGATACGGTGCAACTTTCGAGCAGAACTTGCTAACCAAAAAGATTGACAAAGCGACGAATCGGGTGAAACTCCCGCACGGAACGGAAAGAGAAAGAGAGAGATCCCCCTCGGCTGGTGCGCCGGAACTGTTCGGAGATCGTATTCAGATCGTAGGGAAATATCCCGGATATTCCCGCGGGAGGGATGGGGAAGGAACGACCCACCGACGACACGTTTCTGAAATCGAGTTGTCGTTGCAATACCGGCGCGACTTCAAAGATGTTTGTCTCGCAGCGTATTTCGATCTTTTGCGTACACACCGTTCTCGCGGAGCGTGTGCCTCGGCGTCGCCCGTTGCTTTTTCCTTCCCCATTACGGACGATGGAACAAATCGCCGCCGCTCGATTCGGCCGCTTTGCGCCGCTCGATTTTGCGCTTCGAGCGTCCCGGCTCGACGCTTGAAAAATTGCGCGAGAGATTTCGCGCGATAGAATCTCCGTCTAAAATTGAAAATGGCCGCGACGCGGACGTTCGAGGGAGAGATAACCGGTTCCCATTCTCCCGAGGAACAAAGAGAGAAAGAAAAAAAAAGAGGAAAAGGCAACGACCGAAAGGTGAAGCGCGCGATATCACCGAGGCATTCCAATATGAGGAATGTTCGAGTCTCTATAGACGCGGCAGCTGCGCCAGAGGTACTAAGTAGTAATATATCGCCTCGAGTCGCCGTTAAAGAGATTCCCCGGAGAATTTTCGCGAGATCCGTATCTGCCTGTGAATCAACCGCCGCGTTTGTGGTAGTACGTGATTCAGTGGTTTTACGTCGCGTGCCGTAACTTTGTTATTACGGCCTTGGTATCGACGCGCAAACTGAATAAATCGTTGCACTATTTACGAATCACAACATCGTTAACCCCTTCGCATACAACGAAGAAGATCTGGGAGACGTTACGCGTTTCCTAAGAAATATTGAATCATTAATTTGCTCTGTCATCATTTTATAACTGAAAGTGATTTTAGCGGGGGTAACCCAGAAAATCGGGCCTCTTCAGGTGCAACGCTATGCAATGCAACGAAAATTAGCGATTGGTTGATTTGGGTCACGTGATTCATGAGGGGGCGTGGAGTAGACCTCGAGTAGGAGAGGCGTTGTCTGGTACTGAGCGATCGCGCCTGTAATTTGTTTTCTATCGATTCAAATGTTTGCGTATCAATAAAATTTTATGGCAAAAATGTCGTCTTCATTTCCTAGTCAGAACAGTTGCTTCTGGACCTTTCAGTGAGACGAATCGTACTGGGGTATAAGTCGTGCAGTTTTTTTATTAATTTCAAGTATTAATTTCAAGTATCGTTCTTATGACATTTTGTAGTGCAAATGTAAAAGTATAAAAATTATCTTTGCCAAGCTTACGCAAATTAAGTTAGAATGAGAAATAAATATCGAGAATTAAATATTTCATTTAATTTGTACGTCAAGGGGTTAAGAACAAATTCCCATTTTCCCGTGTTTACGATTCAAGAATGTTCCATTCAAGGTTCAAGCTGGTTCCCAATAAAAGAAGCTTTTGCATTAACCGTAATTCATACGTTGAATTGAAAATTCATGTAACGAACGTAACGATCCATGTAAGGCTAGTATAACGTTGCACACAATCAAACGCAATTCGTACGTTCATGCACGGTGTAACATATATAGGCGTTGCGTTCATATTTCTTCATTTATAAGAAAAATTGTTACACTAACTTTTGGCATGAAATATGGACGAAAACGCGTCGATAGAAATTTTTCCGGGTAAAATGGAGAAATCATAATACTCGGAGTTAAATAAATTGTAGAAACCACCATTTTGAACATAATGGTCCATGTGAGGTTGTGATGATACGTCTGTGTCGTATTCATATTTTTGCATTACATAAAAAATTATTATATTCCATTATACACAAAATAATTATTATACTATTTTTACAATGTAGCATAAAGTGGAAAAGTCACAATACAAGATTAGTCTTCGATTAGATCGACGGCAATGCTCTTCTCTTTTATTATCAAGTACACAAATAACCACGTGGCGTTATCACTTGCCGACTTTAACCCTTTAACGACCGTGCAGGTATCGTATACGAGCATTGCAGATACCATTAGCTTCCAGCTGGTTATTTATAGTAACCATTTTCACTTATAATAAATTTTCGTGCTCGGAATAGAACAGAATAATTTGCCCTGTGTTTGTTCTATTTCAGTAAAGAGTATCTTACACCAATAAAAATATGTTAAAACATTCTCAGAATATTTGATAAGAAATAAACTGTTAAGGTTAACGCTCCCATGAAACTCGCTAAAGCGCCAATCGTTTCTTTATTCGTTCCGCTTTAACGTCGTGCAGCCCTTTTGCCAGATGTACCGTGTAATAATACGATTCTTTTATGGAAGACATTGGTTTCTTCACAAATACGCTCCATATAAAATACCACAAAAAAATATAATTCAATAATAAAGTGAAAAATTGTCCATGTTTTAACCTGTTATAGTTTCATAAAAAAGAGAATTATATGATAAACCACTTAATCTCACTTTTAACCGTGAAGCTTTACTTTGACAGAGCTCGGTCCGTTTTCTTTTTCCGTAGAATTAATTTTCACATCGTGTACCGAGTAGGTAAGTACGGATACCTTTATTCTCGAAAATCGTAAAAATTTAAATTTCTGTCTCTGAAAGCGCTGAGACAAATTTTTTCATCTACCATTGAAGATCGAAACCTGCTGTGCGATTATCGTCGTCATTTCACTGATCGTAACTTTACTACCGATGGATCGTTATCTTACAAAAAATAAATCTCTCTAAAAAACTGCACGACTTGTACCCCAGTACGATTCGTCTCACTGAAAGGCCCAGAAGCAACTGTTCCGACTAGGAAATGAAGACATTTTTGCCATAAAATTTTATTGAATTTTACGCAAACATTTGAATCGATACAAAACAAACTACAGGCGCGATCGCTCAGTACCGGACAACGCCACTCCTACTCGAGGTCTACTCTACGTCCCCTCATGAATCACGTGACCCAAATCAACCAATCGCTAATTTTCGTTGCGTTAGCGTTGCACCTGAAGAGGCCCGATTTTCTGGGTTACCTCCGCTAAAATCACTTTCAGTGATAAAAAAATGTGAGAAATTTTAATTTCTAGTAATGCAGTAACGAAAGGGTTAGGAAATGTCACGATTATTTAGCAAACTGCAAATGAATTAACAAATCAGTCAACTTTTTGCAACGTTTATAAGCCTCTCGAAGTGTATAGGTCAAAAAAACGACGCGATGAAATGATCGTGAGTGAGAATTCGCGTTGAGATGCGAAGCACCGCGTTGTTATCGGTCACGATCCAGAAACAAAACGACCGTTTCTCTCCTTTTTTTCCCCCTCGCGACTCACTTACGTTCCTTTTTTTCGCTCTTTCTCTTTTCCTCTTGCACAGCCACTCATTTCCTCTCGACGGTTGTTCGCCAGCATGCCTCTCTGCTCGCTCTCTCTCTCTCTCTCTCTCTCTCTCGTGGCGAGCGAGTTTTCATTTTGCGATCGTAAACTACCAAGCACGACGTGTCTACCTACCTTCTCGACGAGAAAGAACAGCCATAACGAGAGACTGCGAGCAATTACCATTCGTACTCCGGCCCGTGATTTTTCCCCTCTCTCTTTCCGCTGTTTACTTGTTTCGTTTTTCTCGTAATTTCTCGCGGAATTTCTTTGTGACGCGGCCGTTCGCCGAGTTCAGACCCGCGTGCCTCTCAATCCCCGGACTCTTTCAAAGGACTCCCACGCGCGCTTTTTTCGCGTCGAGAAAATTCCGTTCTCTCATCCCGCGCGCGTGTCTTCGATGAAAGTGAACTTGGCGCTCGCGTTTGCTTCGTCCGCAATTGCTTTCACTCTCTCTCTCTCTCGCGCGCACGATCGATTGCGAGGACTTGTCGCGGATTTTTTCGTCGACGATCGAGAATTTACTTGGTTTCTCTCTCGACGAGAAAGCGAAAAGAGATTTCAGACGTACGGTATAGAATATATCAAGCTGGTGAACCATATTACGTAAGTATAACTGCGAATTCTTTTTCTACGTATTTTTTAGAGAGTTGCAATTTTTTTTTTTTATAAACGTGATTCTCAGTTTTGCGTTCTGAGTTAATCTCGTTTCAACTACATTGCTGCAAAGATTGGGACAGCTGAAATAAAAGATTTCTATTGATTCGCAAACAGAAAAGTGTGAGACGCGAGGAAAAAGAAACCTGTTCTTACCAGCAAGAATCAACTTTAAATTGAAGCTTGTCCTTACTAGCAAAACTCAATTTGTAAGTAATTATACAATTCAGATACCACGTTTTAGTTAATCGTGTATATTTTTTTTATGAATCAATAGAAATATTTTACTTTTGACGTTCCATTTATAGCAGTTCAACGATCAAATTAAGGTTAATTATTAATACCGTTTTAACTTTAAGAAAATTGAAATCTAAAGCTGAAAGTTGGATGTATGTACTGCAAAAAAAATTAGAACCTTCTGTTTAACAATTATTTGTAAAAAATGTTTACGACATTTATTTTTAAACAGCACAAGTTAATCTACCCCTTAAGAAATTAAAGATCTCATAAAGGGACGATTTTTTGAACAAGCAAGTTTTAAACAAAAATTAATTGGCATCGATTGTATAATGAATGACTATAAATAAATACTTTATTATTTAGAAATTTCGTTTTCTCTTTACATTGCAAGAGATGTTAAAAACATGCAATGTAATATTTTTATAAACACAATACTACGTTTAATAAATGATCCATAAACTACAATACCGTGCTATGTAATGGAAATTAGAATACAGTAGAATTTTTTTATTTATTTAAGTCAGATAATTCGTTTAATCTCTTGCTAGTTGAATTCACTTTTTGAACCTAAATTTCTACGATTATTACACGAAAAGTCGCTAATAGAGGAGAAAGCCAGGAGACTCTTGTCGTATGAATTCCAATTACACAAATTATTTGTCCTGCAACAAGCTAATATAAACGAACTTCTATCTACTCCAACTTTTCGTCGTGTGTAAACATATGTATTCGGATTTAAATTACTAAATGTGGACATAGAATGTTGCTTCGAAGCGATTATTTGCTTGCAACGGTATAGTGTAACGGAATACTTCTGCTAGGGCATCTGTATGCCGTGCAAATCTCGTTACGTTTATTCTCCGAAAGAGAAATACGCAAAGAATAACACACAAATCACACAGACGTCGGTAATTTACTGCCCCTGCCAAGATAAAACGACGTTACGGATACGTATAATTGAAATGGGATTTTTTACGCGAGTTAAAATCGAGTTACAGTGTCATTCTTTTACGCTTTGTTTTTTGAAATTTCGACAAAAATACGTTCGGCGATTCAATGGAATCTATTCGCTACTGATTGCGACAAGAAAATCCCACACCCTCAAAAAGCGTATTCTCCATAAAGAATGCTCTATAAATTCATCAAACTACGTCCAGATTAAGCGCTTCAAAATACATCAAAACGCATACCGCATACTCTTGACGCAATATTCCATATATATATATTCTTCTTGCACAGACTGACAAATCCAAATTCGTTTATCACGAATGTATTTACACGCGCGTGAAACAGGTACCACCAGGTAGGTGGGCGAGAGAGATCGCGAGGAGAAAGAGGATCAACGACCACTTTGTTTCTCGCGAATATTCCGCAGTTCGTAATATGTCTCGCCCTCTGCAATCTCGCCACTTTCATCCTTCTGCAGTCTCTCGCGAAAACTTCGCTCCGGTCGTTCAGCCCAGTTGTACCGTGATCCAGATTCCGAGGTGGATCTTGCACGGGACTTTCGGCCAAGTTCGTTCCAATCGGGGGACGAGAGGTCGCGGAAGAGAAACTCGCAAGTTTGACGTTCGATGCTGTAAACGGTCCGAATCACCCCTCGCCACCGTATTAATTATTCCTCGCAGCGATGAGAAAGTATCGACTCGAGTGCTGAGCATGCTTCGCCCCTCGTTTAACGAGGTCGCATTCTCCGCGGCTAGGCGGTAAGTGCGGCATTAATTAATGCGGTTCTGGAGCGGAAAAAGCGAAGTTCACTACTGCGCCGAGCTACCGACTACCGCCGAGTTTCAAGAGATCGTACGTACAATTGCTGCGTGCATTAACTAGACGCGCGCGCGCGCGCGCGCACGCTCGCTGCGTCGCCAATTCGTTGTTCTTTCCTTCCGACATGCTCCACGAGCTTTGCCCCCCTTGTTTCGACGTGTTTTTCAGCCAGTGAAAAAAAAAATCACGCTTTCCCACTTGCGTGACTTTATTTACGCGAACTCAAGCCGGAATTTCGTGCGTCGGAGATCTTTGACTAGACGGAGCGTGCTCTTTAACAAGGCGAACTTTTACGTTCGAGAGATGGCGATGGCCTTGCGTCACACGCTTTCATTTTCGAGATATTATCATTTAAAGTTCAAATTTCTTGTTGGCAATATCTTCTTGTTCTCTCTTTTTTTGGAAAGTTAAAATTTTGCTCGTCGATCCCGTACTCTGCTATTCAGTTGATGAACTGCACATTTTTTTGAAACGCATGATGTTTATTTTTATATGCACATATACACATGTATATGTCTGACTCTTCAAGTTGCCAAAAAAAAAGAAAAATATAGAGAAATTAAGAAGATCGTGTATATTCCCTTTTAATAATTCTTTTCGAAATTTGAACTTGAATAATTTTTATTTATATATATACAAATGCATAAAATAATATACTTTTGGAATAATAACATTGGTTTCTAAAATCGATTACTTAAATATTGTTATTAGTTAAATTTTCGTCATTTAATAATGTCGAGCCTTACATATTATTCAGGAATAGTTTAATTTTTTTCTTTTATTTGCCATAAATCGGGTCAAAATTTCTGATCTCATACTTTTTATACATTTTACACATTTTTCGTATCTTATATTACATTATTCTTTTATGTAAATGCTTTTTTAAGTTCAAAGGTTAAAATAAATTTCTACTTTTATACCTTTTACACATTTTATGCGTCTTATATTGTAATATACTCATATATTGTATATTATATTAAATACCTCTGTAGCATACTCTTATATTGTATTTTATATTAAATACCTCTTTTAAGTTTAAAGGTGTTTGAAAGTGTTTAATATAAAATGGTACAAGATGTATGAAACGAGGCGACTTGCAAGAAGTGCTTAATATAAAATGTAAAGTATAAAATGCACAAAATATGTAAACTGTATAAAAGATATCAAATTAGAAATTCATTTTAAATCGCATCTTTAAGGGTACGAATGTTTTTTTAAGTTCAAAGATACAGTTTAAAATAAATTTCTACTTTTATACCTTTTACACATTTTATGCATCTTATGTACTGTAATGTACTTTGTATTTTAAATTTTATATTAAATACCTACTTTTAAATTTAAAAATGTGAGAATAACGAAGTTTCGAGAAGGCATATCCCAAAGAAATCAAAAGAGAGTAGCGACAGTGGCGGATCGAGAGAGTAGCAAGTCACCAGAAAGTAAAGATCATAGAGAGTATCGAGTCGCGAGAGAATATACTCAGAGCGAGTTTTAGTCTTAGCCTTTTTTATCACTGAAAATGATTTTAGCGGGAGTAATCCAGAGAATCGGATCTCTTCAGGTGCAACGCTAATGCAACGAAAATTAGCGATTGGTTGATTTGGGTCACGTGATTCGCGAGGGGGCGTGGGATAGACCTCGAGTAGGAGTGGCGTTGTCTGGTACTGAGCGACCGCGCCTGTAATTTATTTTGTATCGATTCAAATGTTTGCATATCGATAAAATTTTATGGCAAAAAAGTCGTCTTCATTTCCTAGTCAGAACAGTTGCCTCTGGGTCGAACTCGGTCGCCTTTCGTCGATCGGAAGCCGCCGCGTAAGTGAATCGAACGGGTTCAGCGTAATCGACTTCGCGCAGAAGCTGGACACCCGGAAAACTCGAAACAGGAGGAAACACCTCGGAGATTTTCAAACAACCGAATTAAACGAAATGCCGAGCTCGGTCGTTCGTTGCCCCCCCCCCCCTTCCTCCTTACCCGGGATTACGCAAATATTTTCCCTCTGCCTCATTGGTTTTTCTCCTCTCTTTCCCCGACGGTTCCTCGAGCCTCGGCGTGTTCCCATTTGTTTTCGTACATCGAACTCGACTCCGCGCCGGGCTCGTTCCTTTTATGCGCGCGCGTTAGTTTCGCCCGTGCCGGAAGATCGCACCGCCGACGTTAACGAGACAAACGAATACGTCGGGGGTTTTCCCTCCGCACTTTCCGAGCTGTTGCTCGTCGTCGATATATATTACGTTTCCCGGAATCCGCTTTTCCTACGTACTCTGCGGGGGAATCGAGCGTGTCTTACTTCTGGAATAAACCGCAACCGCCGGGTGTTCCTACACCGCGAATACTTTCGAGGATTGCGATCATAAATTCGTAAGAAACATTCCGTATATTCGAAGAGATCTGAAAGAAGGAACATTTTATCGACCTCGATTGATCTGTTGTTGAAAATTATACCATTTGCAGGGTATTGATGCAAAAAGAACGTATGCATCTCGAAGAACATGTGAAATCTGTATACGTGATTAGTACACAGCAAATGTATCGTAACGATAAGAAGAACATAATTAAATTATTCGTTTTTTAACTCATAATTTTGTAGACTTCAATTCATTATTTCGTATTCGTGGAAATCGCATAACAAACTTCGTGGTCTTCGGTTCCAGTAAATAAATACAAGAAAAATCCAGAAGTTCGTGCAACAAACGGATTACATAGTGCCTGTAAAACGTTCGAGATTCTCGTTTTTTTTTTCTAAAAATTTGAAACTTTCGGAGTTATTATGTTCTTCACACGTATACAACGTTTGCGTTTAAAACTAAAGTGTCTTTGAGCATTCTGATGATCGTTGAATAATTAACCGGGCATGGACGAAAGCTCGTTTGAACTCAAATTTTGTCAAAGTGAGGAAGGAGTCCGTTTGGTCTAAACGCATCGTAAGACACCGCGTTTGTGAATATGAAAGGATTTAGACATAAACGTACCATTACGAATTCGCTTTTACCCGAACCGTCGGATGAGATATTTCGAGTTCCAAAAGAGACGCGTGAAATATTATTATCACTCTAATTACTATTATTATTATTATTATTATTATTATTATTATTATTATTATTATTATTATTATTATTATTATTATTATTATTATTATTATTATTATTATTATTATTATTATTATTATTATTATTATTATTTCTATTAATATTAATAATATATCTTACATGACAAATTAACATTGACTGATGTTAGATTTGCATTGTGTCTAATACAAATAAATAAAAAACAGAGTACTATTATCAATATTTTCTCATGAAGAAAAGAGTTTCTTAAAGAGAAGAAAGTAAGATTTGACATTAATCACTTAATATAATTTAAATTGATTAATATCTTGTTCCCGAATGCATTAGGAAAGTAAAGAAGCAAGTCTAGTTATACATTATTTGTATTCCATTAACACTAGAATAATTTAAGTGGTCAATTAGAATGATCAATTAACACGTTAAATGCCGATATTTTTATTTATTGACAATCTTAAAATTTTATTAGGATATCATTTCTTTTATTTTACACCGATGACCGACACGTTTAACACGTTTAAAAATGATTTTTAAAAAAATACGTTTTTTCGGTTTTTTCTCAAAATGCTACACATCATTAAATTCGTCGTTAAAAAATACTAATTTCATCAATTTACGTAAAAACTGTATCTTCTGAACAGTAATTTCCGAGATATTTGCCAAAATATATTCCATACCCCCAATTTTGAGGGGTAGTCCTTGAACTGTTCTGACTAGGAAATGAAGACGACTTTTTTGCCATAAAATTCTATTGATATGCAAACATTTGAATCGATACAAAACAAATTACAGGCGCGATCGCTCAGTACCAGGCAATGCCATTCCTACTCCAGGTCTACCTCACGCCCCCTTACGAATCACGTGACCCAAATCAACCAATCGCTAATTTTCGTTGCATTAGCGTTGCACCTGAAGAGGCCCGATTTTCTGAGTTACACTCGCTAAAATCACTTTCAATGATAAGAATACGTGTCAAATATTTTTTTTCGAAAACTACGTTTATGCCAAAATTTCATCAAAATCGGTGATTGACACTTTGGTGTGTCCAATGAGACGTCTCGTCGCAAAGAACAACACAATTTTCCGACGCTAGATAAATTCCGTTTTGGTTGAATCGACGCGAAATCGGGCGTGATTTTTCGATCCGACCAACCTCGCGGAGAATTCGCATTCCATATAGATAAGAACGATCGTTCGCTATGCTGTTTTCGCCAGCTTCGAGACACGTTCGATCTATTTGAAAATTTCTATCGTAAACTCGAGGTGCTTTGAAGCGTCCTACTGTTTCGTCGAATCACTGATCCCTGCATCTGTGTCGATCAAATTTTATTCCGCATTTTTTGTTTCTTTTTTTTTTCTTTATTCATTTCCACGAATAGAACATCCTATCGATTTTAATTCAAGTATTAAATACCTGATTTTTAAACTCCATTTTGCCGAAAACGAAGCCTCGCGAATGAAACAATGTTATTCTTTAATCAAAAAAATTCGCAAGGATTCAAATTCACGAGAAAGACGCGCAAGTATTTCAGTGTGATAAATTTGGACATCGTTCAATTTTTCATAGTACATACGTATGTACATCGGATAAACAAATCGTTCCAGAGAGAAGAATTTCGTTCTGAAACTTCACACAAATTTTCCCTTCTTTCGATTTTACATTTAACAAAATACATTATTTGATAAAACGTTTTAATTCAACGTAACGTAGTTGACAATGAATGGATTTTGGAGAACTTTAAACTTCGAAATTGCACGGATGTAACTGTTCAAAATCTCTGCGGTAATACACGATAGTAACGTAATAGTAACTTTAAATATAAAAATTACATTTTTCCACGCACACGTTGATGAAAAATTATTAACAATTTGTCAATATATCCCTGCAGAGATCTCTAGTCTCTGCTGTCCAACAATTTCCCGATTACCGAACAAAACGAAATTTCCAGAAGAAAAATTGAATCTGCGTAACTCTGGGCGCAACTTGGTCAGAGGACCAAGTCAGACGAAACGAGAAATTCGATGGGAACAATCGCCGTCGATTCGACGCATCTCAATACCGCGATGAACATCGGGTAATATGTCTCTGTTGGCGGCATTTACTGCCTTGTCGTTGATATTTTTGCGGGGCCGACTATCGATCGCGAGGATAAACGATAAAACTGAGGTTCGTGCGCGTTAATAATCGTCGCTGCGGAATAAATCTTCGGATAATCCACAAAGCAAACCGATAATTTAATAGGGGAGGCTGCTCGAGAACATTGCTCTCCGCCGTCAAGGAGAGGAAGAGAGGGCGAAAAATCTGCATTTTCGATGCTGCGAAACGTGCCTTCGTTCATTGTTAGATGTATCCCCTCTCGCTGAAAAAGTCTTGGGACAATTGCTATAATGTTATTCACGAAAGGATGTTATTTTAACAATTAATCTTTGAAAGCTCTCGTAAAAGCAATATCACGTTAACGTGCTATCGAGGACTGATTATACGGCACATTGAAGAGAAACGCCAGCAAAAAGAATAACAAAGACTTGCTGGCTCGGTAGAACTGGAAGATTATTGGATTACTCGAAGATCACGTCTGTGTGCATCTCGGTAACGTACGATATGCCATAATTCATACGGCACGCGTATATCGTTTAAACAAATGGTTTCTTCGCAAAATAATATACATACTGTTAAATTTGTCGTTAAAGGACACTAATTTCAATTTAAACAAAAACTGTATCTTTGGTCATTTCCGAGATATTTAACAAGATATGTCCCAGATCTTCAAATTTGAGGTAGTTTTCACCCCTTTAACATCGACGATTGCCGATAAAAAAAAAATACCGAAATGTAAAATATTTTTTCGAAAACCACATTTATGCCAAATTTTATTAAAATTGGCGATTGACACTTTGGTATATTCCTTTATATTCTATTATGACTCTATCAGTTTTATCATTACAGTCACTGTCACATCTTCAGCTTCCGATATCATTTCGTAATGATACATCGTAATTCTAATTTATCATCGCAATCATTGTCTTCAGGGATACACCGATCAATCATTATTATTGAGTAACATTTATGGCCATTATCAGTATATTTTCTTACTGTTCTTGCTACGATCATTTTTATTACATTCCTCTTCTTTCTTCTTTTCTTGACTTTTCATTATATCTATATTCATCTTCATAAATTCTTTATCGCCATTAATTAAATTTGCTACTAACCGCTCCTACAATAAAAGGTACTTACGAACGAATTATCGAATTATTAAATTCTTTCTCTGAACGAGTAAAAAATGCCAAATGAGACATGATTTCTTCGCGATTGAACAAAATCAATAAACGCAAAATAAAGATATAACGACATTATATGACTGATTAACGGAGATGAATTATCAATTAAAATTACAAAGTTCCTTAATCTTACTACTGTCGCTTCGTACATTGCACTGTTATTTTGGTATGAAACGTTTCTTAATTTACGATAAATAACAAATAACATTGTTACTGTAACAAGTAAGCAGCACGATTCGCTAACATCTATTGAATAAAATCGCGGTTTTCGTCCAGTTTCGTATATCGTAACGTATCGCGAACAATGAATTTACGCTGCTGAAATTTGCAATCTTTAGTTGTCACTGAAGAAAACACAAGAAAGATTAAACGTCTTAAATCGCGGAAGTGCAACGCGGAAGAATTCTTGTAATCACCGGGTGATCCCGCGATACTGCTCAAGGATTAAAAAGCAAAAAAGTGTCGCAAGACTTCTGCAACGGCGTCGCAGATCCGTTAGTGAAATCCGGCGTGCAACGCGCGGCTATTGTCTGCGGACGCTGCGCGAATCAAGCAGGGGAAACGTTGGCAACGCGGACGCATTCACCGCAGACGAAAAAAGCGGCGTTCCTTCGCTCGATATCGCTTTTGTTTTTTGCATCTGTGTCGAGAGCCTCTTCTGCCGGTTGCGCGAGAAGGAACGGACGAGAGAAAGAAAGCAAAAGGAAAAGGAAGGAAAGGGGAGGGGAGAAAGTGGGCGAAGCTCGCCGTCTTCGAAAGCGGAAGAAGCATTTCGCGCGGGATTGAGAATTCAAAGCGGTTGGATAATCCGTTCACCGTTCTTCGGCATCTATTTTCTTTCTCTCTCTCTCTCTCTCTCTCTCTGCCTTCTCTCTGTTTCCTCTCGTTTTTCGTCTCGTCTCGTTGATCATGCGATAGGAAGTTGCGCGGAATGCCCGAGCCGAGAGAAATTCCCTGCGAAGAATCCACAAAGAAGAAACGGAGAGAACGTCCGAGGAAAGGTAATGCTTCGCGGCAGCTTCGCAACGGGCCAGCCACGCCAACTTCTCCCGAGATCTCGGGCAGGTTTCGAAAAACGCTAAGGGAAAAACCTTGAAAGAAGCTATCTCGTTCTCAAAGAGCTTGCTAGGGACTCGACGAATCTATCGCTCGATTTGAGACCGGCGGATTTTTGGAAAAAGTGTCTTCGATGGTGGCCGACGATATTTCTACTCACGATAAAAATAATTAAACGTCGAAGCGTATTTTAAAGTGATTTTTTTTTTAAGAGATCTTCTGTCATTGGATAAGTATCCTTCAAAAGTTTTGGTACACACATTTGTCTCGAAATTGGAAAAATTGAAAATTCCACAATTAATTATACCGTGTACCAGAACTATTAACTATTAAATTGGACGATACTTCATGTTCACGTTGAAAAATATTTTAAAATGATTTTTGCTCAAGTCGTAGGTTCTATCGCGTAAAATAACTTTTCATATTGATGTGTTTGTTCTTGTTTATGAGCTCTGATATCGAAAAGAGTCATTACACAAAAGTGTTTGTAAAAATAAAGAGAAAAAGTATTTTTATCAGTTCTTTTGTATAATTGATTTTAATATTAGACAGATACATTAAAATAGTAGTCGACTGATGCGTCATGTGCTTCTCTATTTTTACATGTTGCATCCTGCAATGTAATTGTGATCTGAGATCATTTAATTTTCGAATTTTACGTGTTGCAGAATTATAAAATATAAGATACAGAGGAAAAATATTAGGCTACATAAGCAATGTCACATTTCATGTCCATGAGTTTCCATGCAACAATAGTAATCTTCCTACATTCTCTGATAATAATGTTGTTCATTCTCTTGCAAATGTTCGCATAAGCTGCTTAAGACAATCGAGGCTCGCGGATTTTAAAAAGACTGTGCCCATTAGTTGATGACATTTCTCTAATTAGCAGAATTAATAACAACTAAACTCGCTTTGAAACAAATAACCATGTTTCAATATAGCTTAACATAATTTTTGTAAGTGGAAAGTTTGTCAGCGTTTCGAACGAAAATAAAGCGGTGTTGCAAAAAATATAACAATCATACCAAAAATGTTATTTTCTCTCACTCTTACGTTTTTAATGCATCTTTTTTTCACTAAATTGTTTTAGGCAACAATACAGATAGAAACAAATTGTTACACGCAAATTATTACACGCATCATTATTTTTAATTCAAGAATGGCGTGAGTCAGTTGTTTGCCTGTTTGATTTAACAGCAGATTTCGAAATTTCAGGTTCTATTTCACGTTCTATTTCACGTAGAAATATAATAGCATAAGGTGTAACCTCACAACGTAAAAGAGATGAAACGTTCTTTGTCACTATTGCATTTTATACTTCGTGCTCCATTATCCAGAAATTAACTTTTTTGACTTACACCACTCTTGCATTAAACGGCTCGTATGATAGCTGCGCTTCCAGCGTAATCATCTTTTATGTGACGTTAAAAGTAACTATTATAGCTTCAGGGACTTTATTTTACAGTTAACTTCGCTAACAGAACGAATTTTTCCATTGCAACTGAAAAATTTAACTCTCATCGTTGACGCAAACGTTGAATCATTGTCTACTACTAATAAGTAGAGATATCAACACAAGTAAATTTATGGAATTTTAACAAGTATAGTCACGTTCAGAAGAAAACGCTCTAACTAATAAAAGTTTTTCAAACAAATTTGGAAAAAAGTCGTTGCATAATAATTTTTTTTTATCACTGAAAGTGATTTTAGCGGAGATAACCCAGAAAATCGGGCCTCTTCAGGTGCAACGCTAATGCAACGAAAATTAGCGATTGGTTGATTTGGATCACGTGATTCGTGATCGCGATGTAATTTGTTTTGTATCGATTCAAATGTTTGCATATCAATAAAATTTTATGGCAAAAAGTCGTCTTCATTTCCTAGTCAAAACAGTTGCGTCTGGGCCTAAAAGTCGTGCAGTTTTTTTCTTAACTCGTATGTCTCCGACTTTTCATATTTTTAAACTCAAAAATTTTGCGTTTTAGATACTTGTTGTTCACAACAAGTGATATATATTTCTCATGACGTCGAAAACAGAAAGAAAATTAAAAAAAAAAGAAAAAGAGAAAAACGAGGATTCCTATGAGAAGGCAGAATTTATTTGTAACGATCGAGGACTTGAAATTTTTTACATTTTTTTATATGAACGCGTACACTTCTAATCCATGTACATACATATATCTTCGAATAACTTCGTTTTGTGACAAAACAAAACTAAAAGTTTCTTCGATCGAGCCTCTCAAGTCCCTCGAAAATGTAATCACTTGCAAGACTCTAGATAAGAGAAATCTAGATCAAAAGCTAAAATCTGATTAATTCGATGCGAACGTATTAAATGACACGGCAACTGCACCGAACATCGGTCCCGAACGTCGCCGAGCCATCGGGTTCTCCAAGAGCCAACAAGAGAAGATCGAAAGAAAAATACAGGAGACGAAGGGTCTCCTCCCTGACCCGGGGAATATCGGGATAATTTACATGGGACAAGCACAACGTTCGTAAAACGAGCGGCATGGGATGTGGGAACGAGAGCGGCTGGGGCATGTTGCGCGTAACGTATCGTGCCACGGGACCGGAAATTATCTCGCCGAGACTGTACACGACTGGAAGGGCGTACAGGAGGGGGTTTGGCCATTACCTACGGGAAGAAAAGCAAACGATCACGAGCTTCCGGACTTCCGCGCCGCGACGTAACTCTTGGACTGTCTCTTTTGCCCTCCTCCGCTCCACCCACGAGCCATCTTTCGTTCTCTGCACGAGCTCGAGCTCGAGGATTGCTTGTCAAACGTAAACGTTTGACGTTGCGGCAAGAAAAATGGACGGTGAAAAGCGGAAGGGAAACAAAAGATATGCGAGAGGGGAAAAAGGTATCGAGAACGAAGGCAAGAGGGTAGAGCAATGGAGACGAACTAGCTTCGAATCTTGCACGATTCTCCTACGGTCACGTTTATCTCCAGTTTGTAATATGTTCGTGAAACGTTCAATTTCCGTGGAAGGTGAAGGAAACGCCATAGTATTTCGATCCTCGAGGGCAAGGGATTTGCGCAGGAATTTATGTTTATTTACGCAGAATGCGTTCGCACTTTCAAGTGTGAGACGATTCTTCGTGAAAAAGCTTGGGAAAAAAGTATAGAATAGAATTTTTCGGTCTGACGCCTAATTCTCGAGAAGTTTGAATTTCGAATTTGATAATTTATTCAATTATACAGTCTCGAGACATTTATTACGTTTTTTATATAATATTATAATGTCTATGAGTTACTAGAAAGTTTAAGTTACCTTGTCAATCGTGTATTCAAAAATTTCAATTATTCGTATAACATATTGTATACAAACGTAACAAACATTCTATGTTGCTCGAAAAAGTTAGCAATTTTATACAATTTTCAAATTTAATTTTTTGAAAATCAGGCCTCAAGTAAAAAGAATTTATATATACATATATATATATTTTTTTTATTCATTCATGAAGAATAATCATGTTATTCAAACACACATACACATCCTGTATATTTATCGAGCAAACTTGGCGCGGCAGTTCTGGATCAAAGATGAACATTTCAAAATATGGCTGTTTCTCAAAAACCGACACCGTGTATACCGTTTCACAGAGATTAGACAGAGTGCACCAGCGAGTTCAACGAACAGTTTTCACGCTCCAAACGATCTGTTTATTACCGACAAGTTAATTAATTTTCGCGAAAGTTGTTAATAGATAGGAAAGAAGCAACAAAGCTTTCCCTTATTCTTGATTCTATACAGGTTTTTAAGATTGTAACTGACAACTGTAGTCATCGTGCGATTCGTTAGTGACTATCAGAAAATGTATTATGAATTTGTTCTTTTTATTTTTTATAAATACATAGTTACTAGTCGAAAAGTCAAAACGTGCCAACTTCTGGTAAAAATTAAAACTTTCAACATATTTCTAGTAAAATTGAAGTGTTCGAATTTTCTACAATTTATTTATTTAAAAGCATGCATAGTATCAAAGTAGTAATTTATATGTTATTATACGTAGTATAATATTATTTATTATAAGTAATTAAATAATAATTATTAAGTATATATCAAGTATTATATCAAGTATTAAGTAATTATTATATTAAATATAACGTTTGTTATGAATAGAATTTTTGTGCATAATGAAAATTTAAGTACTGGATATTTACGTTACAATAAAATCTATTTAGATCTTTAAAAAATTGTTATTCACCCTATATTATGAAACAAAAAATCGAAACGATATGTACAGTATATAAAGTATGTTAGAAAAGATACATATAATGAAAATAAAGGGAAGAAACACAAGCTATTAATACGTATGTGCGCGATACACATCTCTGTACTTACACAGTATATATTAATGTGTACAGTCAAATAATTAATTCATTATTGAACTGCGTTCGAACTCTTCAATTGTATTAAAATTCTGCAACGATACGTTTAAACGAAACAATTAAATCCATATTAAACTTGCCGTTACTCTAAAGTTTATATTAAACAGTTCATTGCTGCAAACAATTCGTTACCCGAGCGTCAATAGAACAAATGAGCACAAATTTGATTGAAGTGGGAAATACTCGCTCACTTCGGAATAAAATATTGAAAATTGCAAATGGTTCTAATTTCACCAGAGGCTGCAGCGTTAGCGACACACTCAATGTATCATTCGGTCGACAATTATAGAACGATACGCTGCAATCGCCCCTCCAATCGGGAAATAAAACACATTGCTGATACGCAGCACGATATACAGTGGGCCCTCAAAAAATTATTGGCCCAATGCTCTTATAACACGACATTCTAAAAACATGGTTTCCATAAAACGCGATGCCAAAATTGCGACGGCTCTCGTATAACACGGTACTCTGATAACACGGTTTCCATATCGAACGACTTGATAAACATGAACCACCCTCATTTTCCCATCATGCTGTTTCTGTATTCCAAATTTCGTTTGCCATGATTTCGAAACGGATAACCGTGTTATTGATATAGAAAGTAATTGACAATGGTATAAGAAATGTAAAAATTCGTGAATTAAAAACGTATTGATATACTTGTGATTATACCAGTGCCTAATCTGCGTTTAATTGCGGAATGTTATTAGAAAATGCTGGAATGTTATCAAGTGTTATCGCGCCTTAGGAAAGGATACTTGTCTTTAAACAGAATGTGATATTATATTTAGAAATGCTTAGAAATATTTTACGTTAATATCTTTTTGATTTTTGAGTTTTTATACCACTTGTGCTCTTACAGCACAAATAATAGTGTACACGCTATTTTTATATGTAGTAAACTATGGAAACAGTTAATCTTCTTAACGCGTCATTTGTTTTCACAAGAATATCACAATGTTTTCTCGATCCACTGTTCCGTCAGAGGAGAGTGAGGGAGGAAGACAGGAGAAGAAAGTGAAAATTCCAAAACAAAAAGACACACAGTGAGAGAAAGGGACAAAGGCACGTTAAATAATTTGTCTGGCAAAGTTGCACGAGCACTTCGCCGGGCCGCCTCGCCGGCAAAATTATTAATTCGTTCGCAGAAAGCGAGAGATCGTCTCTCTTGGACGAACGTTGGTATAAATTATTCCATCGGCGTGACATCGGCGTGCCGGAGATGGACTTCAGCGACGCGCGGCCTACGAAACGACGGTCGACTTAACGGAACGCGATTCGAGAGGAAAACTCCGGAAGCGTAATTTGTCGCCAGACCGTGCTCTCGTCCTTTCATCCGGGCCGTGTGTCCGTGAGCCGAATCGCTCGCGCGCTCTGAAATCTCGCCGCGTTTGTAAATAAGCTCGGCAGACTTCTTTAATTAAAACGCAGACTTAAATTGTCGTTTCGCGCACAGCCGCGCTGGGCCACGGGTATAAAAAACAAAGATTTACGAACTGGAGAACACGTGGAATACCGAAGGATGTGTACGTCTGCGAGACAGGTGTGTTGAGCTTTCTGTCAAGCGAAACATTTCTTTTACGATAAAAAGCATAAATACTGTCCACGTGTTTAATTTTTGTTGTACAATTTATAATAGAAAAGGTCGGACATTTTAATCGCAGCCGACTACTTGCCCATTTGCTTAGGAAATGTAAGAAAATCAACAGAGAGAAGAGGCTCATGCACAGCGAGGAAATTTCAATATAGCGGAGAGATCGATGTAGTGGAGGGGATAGCGATCAGGGAAGTAGGAGCAAGAATCGCCAGTTAGCCGACTCTGAATTAAACAAAGCCCCAAAGAATTAAACAATAAATAAATTTCATGCGTCTCATTCTGATCGAATTATAATATATTATCACTGAAAGTAATTTTAGGGGGGTAACCCAGAAAATCGGGCCTCTTCAGGTACAACGCTAGTGCAACGAAAATTAGCGATTGGTTGATTTGGGTCACGTGATTCGTGAGGGCGCGTGGGATAGGTAGAGACCTCGAGTAGAAGTGGCGTTGTCTGGTACTGAGCGATCGTGCCTGTAATTTGTTTTGTGTCAAATGTTTGCAAAATAATAAAATTTTATGACAAAAAAATCGTCTTCATTGCCTAGTCAGAACAGTTGCTTTTGTGCCTTTTAGTGTGACGAATCGTACTGGGGTACAAGTCGTGCAGTTTTTATATTTACTATATGTCCACATAATTTCATTGTAGCAACCTGTTTCGAAAAATTTGCCAATTGATTCTTGGGATAAAGTTTACGAGAAAACAATGCTTTAGTGTTTCGGGTATTTTATAAAGACGATGCAGATGAAATCTTATTTGATTATATGCGAGTGAAATATTACTTCTCACTTCTATCAGTTATTTGTTACTCAAATGAAATTTTGTATACGGTTTTCTCAATTTAACATTTGCAAGCGCAATAGGTTTCGCGTGGGTACGTTTGTCAGTGCCTGTTTCATCTGGTTCTGATCTCATCTAATAATTTATAATTTTTATAATATATACATAATATGTTCGTTTACGCGCGATCAAAAACGCACAAAGAATTCCCTTTCAGATGTCTTGCCCTAAGTGCCTACTCTTGGAAATGATCGGACACCTAGCTCGTAGATCAGCGAAACGACCCCAGAGAGTATAAGAATCCTTTTACGGCGAACGTGGAGCGAACGACGCCGAATACTCGAATACGATTACTCGTTGACGATAGACGTCCCGTTCGCGCATGAAGAACGATAACGCGGCGGTAAACTTGTCGGCTGGCTGTTGCCGAAAAATCCAATGGATGGTAGAATTTTCAGTCCGGAGAAGAACGTCCGGGACGTTTCGAAGAATACACAAAGTAATACGTGCGGCGCATGCACGAGCGTGTACACCATAACGCGGGGGCGCCGTGGCTGCTGCTGCCGCGCGCTCCCGTAAAAATAACATCGCCTCCACCTACGGTAGAGGAATTTTCCTAAATTTTTAACGGTAATCGTTACGTACGGCCATGGACCGATACCCAAGTCACGCAGCCAGTCACCAACACGCGGAGTAAAATCGAGCGGCACCGAGCGCAACCCCTACAGCTTCTAACACACGGGTCTGCTAACTTGCTGCTGCTGTTGCTGTTGATGTCAGACACTTCCGCTACCGGGTACACCGCGCAGAGAGAGAGAGAGAGAGAAATCGTGAACGAGAATTCAATGAATTCGTACGCCTAGCACGCGTTCAGTCAAATGCAAAATATTCCTTGAATTCCCGTTTTGTCTGGCAAACCACCCTCGACGTTGGCCTGGACATCGACGATTTACTTAGCGTAACCGAATTGTTTCCCGCGTGCTGGCGTTTGTTTGACCTGTTCCGTACGATCGTCGACTAAAATCGGTAGTCACCGAATGCATGTAAAAATCTCGTTTATACTAGCCAACTCAGTCTACATATTTTTTGTTTTATTCGTACTGTTTCATTTAAAAAAAACAAGATGCGATCTTTCTCTTGGTGCAAGAAGGAGTTAGCGAGTGACAATTATAAATTTGTAAGTTTATAGCATTTGATCTGATTTTCAATTGCTTTTCTGTTCTGAAATTACTCCAAAAGCGAAGTTTCTTTACTTGAAGAAGCAAACCCTTCAATTTTCTGACGAACTTTTTTAAATTAACTTTCCAGTAACATCGTCTAACTCGAAAGTGACACGTGATCACATTTTGAAAATTTTATTTCGCTTCATCAATACAGTATGTTGAATCACTGATATCCAAATTTTAAATTAAAGTATTTTATTTTTTTAACAGGAATCTTTTTCTTCCGTTGTAAAAAGTAATTATTTATTTTGTGAAAACAGAATATCAACCAAGTTGAAACGAGTTTTGATTGGCTAATCTTCAAGTCAGAAAGCGTTCTTAAAGCGTTATTTAAAATAACTTAAAATTGTGCAGCTAAAAGTTTAAAGACTTTAATTTATGGAATAGTGAATAATATTATAATTAATCATTTTAAATTTTCATACTACCTTAATATTTGTTACCTGCCTCTACGATAGGTATGCTTTCATATTCTTTTAGAAGGTTTCCCCATACATATGTGATAAATAAATATTTTATTATAAAACACGCGTTACATGAAAGTATCTCGCGCTTCACTCGCTCTCGAGTCGTAAAGTGACACTGCACGGCTCTCAGGAAACCCCTCGAAAAAGTTAACACACTTCGATCAATCTCACGGGGTCTGGAAATATAAATTTTCCTTCTTCCGCGCGTTTCACGATACGTATCGACGCGCGCGATTATAAATTTCAAAACTACGCTTTTAATCACTGAAACTCTACCCCATTCGTCTTGAACGCGTTCAAATACCGCGGAAAGAATCGTTTCGGACCAGAGTCGACAGCCAAATCGGATTCACCGAGCGTCACTCGCCGATAATATAATAAATAACAGAAACAGAGAAACAATCGTAAAACAATTGAGTTTTTACGATTTCTTATTTAACCGGAAGTTGATCAAATCTTGTCAGCATGTTCCGCCAAAGCGTTTGAAAATTTTCAAATTTATCCGCGGCGCGCGTCCCGCGTGTTTTTGACGCGCAACCGACGCCGAAAATTAAATAGAAATTGTCGAATCGTTCGGTCCGAAACACCGCGCGAATGTTTGCAGATATCGAAAAATTTCTCTCGCTTACCATAACAGGTATCGAATCGTGGTGTTGTGTGTAACGCGATCAGGCCGCCGTCAAAATGGTGTATCGCAATATTTGATCGATCCGCGGCAAAAACGAGAAAGAAAACAAAAAACGGAAGATCGTAACGCGAGCGATAAAAATATCGTTACCGAAATATGGCCGCGGTGCGGCAGTATTCGTAATTCTTAAAGTATCGCGAGCATTACGCGACGCTGCCGATAACTTTTCCAGGAAAATTCGCGTTAACGTTGGTTGCGTTAATACTTCAGAATCGTTATTTTCGTGTTTTTTTTTTTTTTTTTCTCGACAAATCGTGTATCAATGGCGAACGTTCGTTTTTTATTTTGACTACATTTGCGCTTGTTTTTATACTTTTGTGTTCATTAACTCTGTAACTATGGATTAATAAACGTACCAGAAGCGATTTCAATTCGGTTTGTCACTTTGTATACGAGTGTTCGTATTTATGTTTGAAAGTACGTCCAAACGTGTATCCAAAGTGGAATTAATTTCTATTTATATTATATTAATTTGTATTTAATATTTTGATTTATTCGTCTAAAGTTTTATCGTTCTACAAACACGACTCTTCAAAATCCGTATTTAAAGGATTAAACAAGAGCGTAATATGTTTAAAACGTTTTAATCACCTAATACGCGAGTGCCTGCATTTATGTTTGAAAATACGCGTAGAAACACGTATCCAAATTAATTTATATTTATATTATTTATATTTAAATTAATTTTTTTAAATTAATTTATATTTATATTATTATATTATTATATCGATTTTCATTACATTGTGTTACATTTACATATTTATTTGTTTAAAATTAAATTAAGTAATTTATAATTTAGATTTTCATTTTTTTGACCTTCCACAAACACAAATCCGACTGAAGAGCGAAGCAAGCGTTAGCATGGTGTAAAAAATAAGCACAAATTTGTCGAAGCACATACGTATCACCGATCGCGATGGATAATCCATGAAACCCACGAAACACGAACATTTGAGAGTTCTGGCAATTTTTCAATTGAGAGAAGTATCGAAGCCTAGGCTGACAGACATCGTCTATAGACATCTACAAACAGTCAAACTGTCGAAACATCTCGCTAGATAATGCAAAGTGACAGTCAACAGACACAATATCGTGTGTCCATACCTAATTAGTATCTACAATAGTGTCTTTGAGTGAATGCTGTCGCAATTCGTGTGAACATTCATGAACAGTTCGGACGTGATACCTTTTAGACGCGAAGCTTTTCGTTTGAACTTTTCGTTCGACAGCAAATCAACGCAAACCGCTCGTGTGAATAGCAAGAAAAATTGGTGGCCGCATAATTAAGACTTCTCGGATAGCAAAATACTGAAATTCGAATGAAAAAGAAGAATCGTTCCATACACGTATGGAGCTAATCGACGTAGGCAACTTTTGATTAAAAATAACTTGTGTTATGCAAATAGCTTTTCGTTGTCGAAATCTTCATGTCGTTGATGGAAGAGTATAGTCATAGCGCAGTAATGTGATCATTACAATATTATGATTAAACTGTCAATAATTATCAAAGTAAATAACAAACTAATTCGTCTTTAAACATTTGCCGAATATACAATACTCCTTTAAGGATTAATGTTGATGACTTGATAATTTAATAATTTCCGTAAACTTACATAAATAATAATAATATTATATATTACAACGTTATAATACTCAAAAATATACAGTTCCATTTAAAAAAACAAAAGTCATCTTAAAGTTACTTTATACTTTGTTTGAAACACAATGTTTCTATATAGCAAACAGTTTAAGGGAAAATTACGTGGTTAGCTTCATATGGGACACCCTGTATAAACGAAATAATTTCCGAACAAACACACAGGAGTCAGTGCACAGACATCGTCCGGTTAAGTAAACCAATTATTTTACGATCGATTTTAAAGTTACCCGGGTTGACACTGAAATGACGTCACGTCGACGAGCTTCTGAGCTGTCCCTCCGCGTAGAGGGCGAAGGAGAGCACGCAACGTCTGCGCGAAAACGAGCGCCGGATTTAAATCTGTAGGCACGGCGGTGCTCCGTGCCGTGTCCAGGAAAGGGGGGAAAGGGGAAGGTACGTGGCCAAGCACGTCGCAAGCCGATAGCGTCGGAGAATATCCCGCAAATGGTGCATCCGGATCGTGGCGAGGAAGGAGATATGTAGCTAGCTCTGCCGGTTATACCTACATATATACCTGTAGGCATACAGTGCCTGTGTGTATGTGCCTGTACATAACGTGCTTGTACACAGCGTCCGTCGAAAACCGTACATAGCGACCGGATATTCGCTCACACAGCGAGATGGACAAACACGCACGGGTAAACAAATGCTAGTCGGATGGCGTGGAACGACAGCTCGACGTGACGCGACGCGACGCGACGCATCGACGACACTATCGATGGCGTGCACGATCGGCGGTCGGGCATCGTTTCGATGAACTCGCTCTCGACGAAAAGAGGGCGAATCCATTCGGCGCGCGCCCCGCCCCGAACGAATTAAGGCACGAGAACGAGGTGTTAGTGATATCGAGGTGATTCGACGAACGCATCGGACGTGACGAGACTGCAGCCGCACTCTAAAATCCACTGCTCTACAAGTGGAGTCGCGTACCGTTCAATCGGATCATCGCGCGCGAGTCAAACGAAGTTAGAGGTTATAGGTATCTCGGGTCGAGAATTATTTCCATCCTCTAAAAGGGAATCTAAAAATTTATCGATGCACGAATATATCAAGATACTTATTGCTTCAGTTATTTCATTAACTCGGCAGTTATTTCGTTAACTACAAATTTTTGAGCAAGGAAAATGTAAAAAGTGTAGAATGACATTATTTGATGTAACTGTTTTATGTTTTGTGTTACAAAGATGCCTGAAATATGTATTATAACATAATTAACATAAATTGAACCTTTTGCAATTTTATGTTATTACAAAAAAAGAAAAAAGAAATATGGAAACATTTAGCGGGTAAAAATGATAGCACATTTCGTGAAGAACAATAGATAGAAGCAAAAGAAACGACATTGTTTAATACTTATTTCGATCTTCTTTGCATTTAATAACGACAGCCATTCTTTGAGGCAAAGATTTATATAGTTTCGTAATGATTTTTTAACTTAATTCTTTCCAATCCTACACAATACATTTTTTTGATTCATTAATATTTGCGAATGATCTTTCATTCAGATATTGATTCTCAAATTCTCCCAATTAATTTTCTATAATATTTTAATAGTTCGGAGACTAGCCATTCTAAATACAAACTGTTTGTTTGCAAAGTATTGTTTTACTGTTTTCGCGTTATCACGTTGAAAAATATATTCATTTTCGGCAATTCGTGTCGCATACGTATCAATTTGTTCGTCAATCGTTTCAATATATTTTTTACTGTTTAATTTTTCTGTAATAAATTTTATTTCCATTTTACCCTAGTCGACGACACGGAAATTGTTGCTTCTTTCGTAAATCGTGATAACAGTAGTGGAATAGTAGTCATGTTCGTCTAAATTCCTCTTCTTATCGGTTTCAAAATTCTTCAAAAGACGTCGAATATTCCTAACATTTGTCGTAACTCTAGCTTTCTCTGCAATCTATCTCGCAGTAGAGCTTGAATTTGAATACGCTACACGTATTATAGCACGTTTATCGCGAACTATTAAATACTGCGATCGTCAGACAATTTTATCACTGAAAGTGATTTTACCAGAAAATCGGGCCTCTTCGGGTGCAACGCTAATGCAACGAAAATTAGCGATTGGTTGATTTAGATCACGTGATTCGTAAGAGGGCGTGGGGTAGACCTCAAGTAGGAGTGGCGTTGTCTGGTACTGAGCGATCTGTAATTTGTTTTCTATCGATTCAAATGTTTGTATATCAATAAAATTTTATGGCAAAATGTCATCTTGATTTTCTAGTCAGAACAGTTGCTTCTGGGCCTTTCAGTAAGACGAATCATACTGGGGTACAAGTCGTGCAGTTTTTTTTTTTCTTTTTCCATAATTATCGGAATCTTTTGGTAAATTCATCATTACTTTTTTTATTAACTGTTTTGGCTATTTCTGTCACAAAATAATGTTCTTCGTTCAATTTCAACATCACGTATTTCAGCTCTTTCTCGCGATTCATTGTTACAAATGTTAATGACCATATTTCAAGCAAATGTTACGCTTTCGATAGCCTCCGTACGACTGAGGGGTGTAAATGTTAAGACTTGTCCGAACTTGTCTGCCTCGCGGCTGTGAGCAATATTGACATTTTCGTTTTTGTATTTCTAAGAAATTGCGTTTCTCGGTAATGGCATTCAACATACTACACGTACGTCGATGCCCACAAGGGTACTGATGTAATAACAATCTACGCATTCTCTCTAGTTTACGATACATGATATAAGAAAGCATAGAGTGTATTATTATCTGTTTGAGTGTGTTATCTCTTTGTTCCGGGGTGTAGATTGCCAAGACGTACGAGAGCCGGAAGCGCAAGGATGATCCTTTGGGTATTCAGCAGTCGGATTAGCAGCGTAATTCGTCGTTCTTCTTATCTCTCGGAGGCCACGACGCGCATTAAACGTAACTCCACCGGCACCGTGGTATAAAAGTTTACGATCGGAATTCGCCAGAGGATCTGAGAGGGTATACATGGACGTAAAAAAGAGAGATCCTCCGACTAGTCCGTAGTCCTAGCACCGCTTTACGACGCTCTCCCTCGATGGCAAGGGATTCGAGCGAATCGTCGTCGTCGTCTCGTGATTCACGTCCTCCCGCTCGAATTGACTAGAATTTCTGTAAAAGTTATCTTGCCAGCTTGCTCTAAGCAAACCAGAATGCTATGACTGAACTTCGAATACGTTAGACCCTTCTCTTCTCGTCTTTCGCCTTTCACCTTTAACCATGTAGCGATCGCGGGGATTCGCGATAGGATTTGCTCGAGCGCAAGCCAACGTCTCGCGTCTACGCGGATCGTTTAACCTTCCTCTCTCCACCACTGGGAAACGGGATACGCGCAAAACCATGTAAATCGTTGACTCCCCGGGGGGTTTGCTTCTTTGCCCGTAGCCTTGCAAACAACGGAGGGCCTCCTCGAGCAAACTATGATACGTTCCACTGTCGCGGGAGGGCCGTGAAAGGCATTATTATAAAATTTTGTGGAACGAGAAATATTTGCGCTTCGGGAGTGGAAGCTACGATTGGACGATATGTGACGTCATCTGCGTGTCCTTTTTCTCTTTTATGGTAAATTATCGATATCGACGATCAGTCTCTGTTGAAAGCTCTAAGTAGTCTCTGTGGAAAGCTATAACTAGATTATGGGAAATTTATATATAAATACATATTACTCATATGACGTACATACTATGTACATACAAACAAAACATACTACGTACATATTATGAACAGAAATGTGGAATATATATGTAATATGTGAATAATGTATTTAAAGTATCGGCAGTATACTATTTTTTTGATTTGCATAAAAATCCATGGTCTAGTTATAGTACAAAAATATTCCATGATTCTGTATATGTCCCATTTGAGACATACAACTTTAACATTTGAATCATCTGGATCCCAATTCTCAAAGAGTGCCTCACAATTTATCTAACTGTTTTAATTCAACTTTCTACGGTATATAGGTTTCATCTTTTAACCAACAATTCTCATTCCCGAGAGTTCCCAGATGTTCGTACGATGTCCAACCTAATGGTACTTAATGGTACCTAGAAACATAATTTAAAGAAGGTGTAATGGTAGGGAAGATATTAGGTTAGCATAATTTCTTAAATACATGTATAAAAATAAATGTTTTTCTTTCAAAAAATAGTAGGAAATTTCATGAGAAATTTCATAATAAATAAAAATATAAAAGAAGTTTGTAGAATAATAAATTAAAAAAGTTGCAGTAAGACGGAGCTTTTTAAAGTTCAGAGAGTTTTTAAAAGAGATTAAAAACTTTCACACCACAACAAAGTAAGAAAAAATGAGCCAAACGAATCAATCCTTCCATAAAAAATTCGATTTGCGGTCTTAACCGACTGTATTTATTCAAATTTACTCAATTTTGTGTACAAACGTGAAGGAAACGTTCGTGTCCAAGGAATTACAAGCCACTTGTTGATTGAGATTAAAAAGGGCAAACACTCCAACACCGAAAGACAGGAGGCACAGAAATTAAAAAGAAACAACAGTCGGGTAGCTTGTGCACGCTGTTTGCAGAAAATCACGCCGGTAACACGCAAATACACAGCAGGGAGTTCTCTCGAGGAGAGAAATTGAACGTTACGATCCGAAGTAATAGGAACGGAACGCCGTTTTCTTCGGAGAATGACACGAACGCCGGAGGAACAGTAGCCGGTGGAAAGAGCATCGCGCTTCAAGGAGTGGAAGGAGTGGCAAAACAGCGGATGAACGGACCGTAAAAGGTCGTGAATGCGGACATTAGCGCTGCTGAGCCGTCGTCTTGGACAGTAGTGACTGTAATCTCGGCCAAGATTACGACGTACGTTTCGCCAGTGTCTTTAGAGATCGGTGTTCTTAAAGCTTCGCAGCGTCGAAATTCGAAAGAGGGAACATGAAACGAGAAGTCGCGAAATCGGTAATCGCGTCGTGATTTCGCGACCGTCATTCGATTTGGACGATTTCTCGATAGTCGACTGGAAAAAGAAAAGCGATAAACCAAGGGTTTTTATAGGTATTTTATGCGACGACGTAACAAAAACATTTGCAAGGATTAATTTCTCCTTGGAAAACGATCGACTTGATCAAATGAGCAAATATTTGTAAAGCAGGTGGCTAAACTCTCGCTATGGTTGCACGAATCGAGTCGTACTTACTTACCCCCATGTTGGTTCAACCCTCAAATCGTTGGGTCGTTATAGTCATAGGTGACTGTAATAATTCAGGTTCATGTTAGATCAATATCTGGAGAAATCAAATGTATCTTATATTTTCTTTTCCGTAATTATATTGCGTATTCTGAAGCTAATTAATTTAACTGTTAATTGTTATAGTTGTAGTAATGGTAATAACCCAATGATACCAGTTAAGAATTAACATTTATGAGAACGTTCTGTCATTTTTACTAGTATAAATTTTACTAATATAAATTACTAATATAAATTACTAATATAAATTACTAATATAAATTTTACTTTTGTTGCACACTCGGCTTTTAACAAGAATTTTACTTCAAATTATAAGAGAGCTTATTTTGATCCTGAAGAAATTATTTCTCTAAAATAAATATCGTTTTCATATAGCAATTAGAATTGTTACTTTCAAGACATTTATTATGTTACTCGTTATCAGAAATGGTCATTAAATAATTGTTGTATTTGGGAAAAGAATACGAAAGAATTTCGTTAATTACTGCATCATTTGATGCCGCTTATTTCAACATGTTGTATCATTCCATTAAAATACTCTGGTTGCACTTAAACATGAGCAAGTAACTACGCATGAATATTCACACATTTCATATAATTTTATGGAAGCATATATACACACGTATATGCGAGTACAACGATATAAAATGATTTTTACGAGCGGGAGAAAAAAAATTTCATTCAAGCAAGAGTGAAATTTACTGGGAAGAAGATAAAGTTGCAGAGATTGAAACTGAAAATCATAAGTTTGAACTTCGCTATCGTAAAAGACATATTTGCAAAGCGCATTTTATTATCAAATGCAAAGAGCAAGAAAAACGAACTTTTAATATTATAATTAAATTAATTAATAATTCTTAGCGAATAATTATGTTTGTTTCGTTATGCTTCCTCTTTCGTTTAATTTAAATGGCCGTGCAAATCCTCAGCTTCGTTTTAAATGAAGGTTAATCAACAGGAGAATAAAACAATGAAATACTTTATTACAGAATAAATTATACAGTATAACTTTATTCCGAGTGAATTTGCACTGCATGCGACTGCGATTAACACCTTCCGTGAATTGAGCGATAGAATAGAGAAAATGAAAAGGAAAAAGAATGAAACACTCGCGACTGATGACGCAACTGTTGCATCGTTTAAATACCCGCACTCAGTAGCCAAAAATGCAACGTCAGTTGCAACTCAGTTCTTGAATTACAAGCAATGAAAATATAATTAATTCTATTAGTGAAATCAAACGTGGAATAAAATTTTTGAAGCATGAAATAAGCATATAAGTAACTATGCTACATATAAGCTTTAACATGTACACTATGTAAAAATAGTGAAGTTATACAGTGATATTTTTTTTAATCCTTAAATGCACACCTTAAATGCAAATTTGCAACGTTCAACGTCATTAAATTAAAATTGTGCACTTAAGGATTAACAAAAATCCTGTCAAGGATTAAGGGTTAACAAAATCTGCGTGTTAAAATCATGACTTTCATTGCTATTAATTGCTCTTAATTAATAAGATTTCGTTCGCGTATAAGAGAAGTAATTATTAATTAATTGTAGTTATTTAAAATATGACAACTGTTGGTAGAATATAGTAATATAGATGTATGAACATGTGTAAGTGGGAAAATATCAATTTTTAAAAATACTTTTTCTGAAATCCACTGGTCTCGAATAGATTAATGTAAATGATCGCCTCGGACGTTGCTTTAAATAAGAGTTAACCTTATGAAGATTAATCGGCGCGACGGGGAAAATTTCACAATGGGATAATACACACTTTATTACAGAACAAATTATGGAATATAATTTTATCCATTTACACTGTGTACAGCCACGATTAACCTCTGCAGCGAACTGGACGATAACGTAGAAGAAACAAAAGAAAATTAATCGTTAAGCGATATCGTGGAATCATAGATAACTATAGTAATTTGTATTATAATAATTTTATTTCATATCCCCTGAGAGAAAGACTGATAATAAGATTAAATCAAATTGAAAATTTCAAAAATTCTCGTAGCTCTCAATGCATAATGAGGATCGATCATGACCTTATCATGACTACTTATCATTATCAATCCTCAACATCCCCCGGCGTTTGTTATCGAACACACACTCGCCAGATTCGATCTTCCGACATTTTGACAAACGAGTTACGAGTCTCGCGTTCCTTTCATCTTCTTTCGTTCAGTATCGTCGGCAAAGGAAGAAAGACTCGGTTCGGTAACCTGTCCGCGACAGGAGGGCAGCAGCGAGAAAGCGCGGATGCACGCTTCGGGTTGACGTCGTCGCAGCGATAGCCAGAGGCAATTTTCATCGAGCATCGAACAAAGTACGCGACTCGGATGAAACTCGGCCTGTTCACGTTCGTTCCCTGGCTATATCGCGGGCACCGCGCGGACCGATCGACGAGAGAATCGAAGGAACAGAGGGAAACTCTAGGGGAGATACTCCTCGCTCTCGAGGAGTCGAGTGGAAGCTATTTTCTATGTGTCGTTCCGCGGTGACGCGGTCGCGCGTTTCGTTTCATTTTCGTTTCCTCTTCTCCTGCCGATCGTTCGTCCTCCTCCGACCGCGAAGTTTAGCGGTTGCGAGGGAAAACGTTGCAGTACCGGTCAAAGTTTTCACCGCAAATTCTTTTGATTAACGAGGTTACCAGGGCATATATTTTCCTCGATGTTTTGAATTTGTACGATTAACCTAAATAATAATAACAATCAGGATTATACCTGTTAATTTGTATTTGAATAATAAAACTGTACGACTTGTACCCCAGAAACAACTGTTTTAACTAGGAAATGAAGACGACATTTTTTGCCATAAAATTTTATTGATATGCAAACATTTGAATCGATAGAAAACAAATTACAGGCGCGATCGCTCAGTACCAGACAACGCCACTCCTACTCGAGGTCTATCCCACGCCCCCTCACGAATCACGTGACCCAAATCAACCAATCGCTAATTTTCGTTGCATTAGCGTTGCATCTGAAGAGACCCGATTTTCTTGGTTACCCCCGCTAAAATCACTTTCAGTGATAATAATGATAACAACTAAATTACACCTTATTAATTTGTATTTGAATTAAATTGTAACGCGCCTTATTTTTTTTCCTGACAAGTGTACATACTGAACACTCTTGAAAGAATAAGGTGAGATTTTTGGTCGTCTGGCATACAAGAAATTCCATCTTTCGTGCGTTTTTATTCAGTCAATGCAATTTTGCGTCTCATGTATAAGTATCCTTGGTAAAATTTAGTACAAGCAATCAATATTCAACTAAAATACACACACACACACTTACAGAAATTCTTTTACAAGCACACTGAACTTTTCTACGAGTACGTGTATTGCGCAAAATACTTGAGAAAAATATTTCGAAATCAGCGAGACCCAACTGTCACGATTATATTGGCAAAAGAAATCGAAAGAAATCGAAAAATCTGACGTCACGTGCTGTTTGAAATTCTGACACTGGCGAAACACACAGATTCGCCCCCGCTGGGAAAATCGGATCTCGCTTGACGAGTCGTATTTTTCTGTTTGCAGTGCCGCCGGCCAAGCCGATAATCTACGACGCGAAGCGACGAGACATGAGCAAACTCCTCGAGGCCTACCCGGAAGGAGCTGACCTGTTCCTCGTCTGCGAGGTTCACGGAGGTAAGCGCGAGATTAACGACCGAACAACGACGGCTTCGTGAAACTATCTTCCTTGCCGGCGAAACGTCGCATCCTCCTCCCTCCTAACCAACCCCTAACCCTCTCTGTTTGCACACTAGCATCCACCACCTTGCCATCTGTTTCGCGAGAAAATAATCTATCGCGATGTTCCGTCTCCTTCCTGTAGATTAATTGGCCGGAACCTTCGCCGCCTCGTTTCTAATACCGGGAATAATGGATCGCTGCCAGAAATTGCTTCAGGCCGATTAGAGCGATGAATTATTATAAGTGGGTGTGCGCATCGTTTGTAAAAAGTTGGCGGACAGTAACCGAGGCATCCGTCATACTCGATCAAATAGCCCCGGCGACGGCGATGAAACTGCGATGGTGCTTCCTCTTGGAAGTAACTCGGTTTCTCGGGGAAATTTAATGGAGAAACGGGTACGACCAAGTCACCCCGACGTTCCGCGAACGTTCGTCGAGCCGTGGACCGTTCTCCACGGTTTATTCCCTGGGAATAAAGGAATATCGAAGGGAATAAGAGACGACAGGGAGATGTCAAGCGGAGTATGTCGCGGCGTGTGTGTGTGTACGCCGCGTTAGCGAGTAGCGATGGGATCGAGTTCGATACGTATGCACTTGCGAAACTAAATCAAATCCAGAGTTTGAAAAGAATTGCTTTATGTACGTAGGACTCGAAGATAATGTGTGTGTGTGTGTGTGTGTGTGTTTTAAAGTACTCGGTACTTTGACGTTTCGAACGAATCGAACTCTGAAACAGTTCCGTCCATATGTCTTTTGGTTTTAATAGTTCTAAATGTTGCAGCACTCCTATTTCGAGAAAATACTATCAGAAGTCTTGTGTATTTAACAGTGAGATCAAGTTTAATGTGTACCTACTCTCAAACTCAAGTTGAATCTAGTACAAAAGTCACTTCATAAAATTCTGTTGTTACTCGTTGAAGACGATGTTCAATACTTGTTTCGATTCTCATGGAAAAAGAAAAAAGAAACAGTCATGTTAATAATAATAATTAATAATAATTTAATAATTTCTTATCCCTCGTTTACAATCAGTGCATTGAAGATTACTCTGTTCATCAATACACTTTTTCTTCGTATAAATTAGATTTGAATACGTTTCACGTAGCCTTGATTTTATTCATCAATATGTGTAACGATTTATGTAACAATTTTTCTGACGTATAAAATCTGTTGTATATTTGAAACATAAATTTTTAATTTAATATCCATTTTATTTTTTGTTTTTATTTATTCAATATCTACAATAATGTACATTCATTTAATAATTCTAAACGTATGAAATCTACTATAATTAAAGCATGAATTTTTATTGAATTTTTATTGAATATTTCAATACGATCGTTTAATATAAATCAGCATATTGAAATGTATTTATCAGTACGAATAATGCATTTTTTTATGTAAAATAGGTTCCATGTAGTAGTAACTTGATTTAAATATTGATATTTATTTACGAGGACTCGATAGATTCCGCTGTCATTTATATGGTGTTATGGCCAAGTCTGTGCGGTTTTTTCCAACAGTTGGTTGTAGGCACTGTAAAATATAAGTTCAATTCTGGAGATCGCTCATCCATTTGACAGAGGACGTTTACTTTTTCAAAAAATCGTGTGCAAATTGGTTGAGTGTTTTTCATTGCGTGTTAATTTAAAAAATGGAAAATCAAAACGAGTATTTTCGACATATTTCGTCGTTTTATTTTGAAAAAGGAAAAAATGCGACGCAAGCGCTTCAAAAATAGTTTGCTAAATTTCGTTCTGGTGATTTCAACATTAAAATTTTACTTGCACCATCTTTCACTTGTTTCGCTCTTTTCGAAGTTCATTAAGAGGAAAAATTGCACAACTTGTACCCCAGTACGATTCGTCTCACTGAAAGGCCCAGAAGCAACTGTTCTGACTAGGAAATCAAGACGACTTTTTTGCCATAAAATTTTGTTGATATGCAAACATTTGTATCGATACAAAGCAAATTACAGGCGCAATCGCGCCAGACAATGCCACTCCTACTTGAAGTCTACCCCACGAATCACGTGGTCCAAATCAACCAATCGCTAATTTTCGTTGCATTAGCTTTGCACCTGAAGAGACCCGATTTTCTGGGTTACCCCCGCTGAAATCACTTTCAGTGATAAAAAATCTTTGATTCCGATGACGATATCAAGCAATACGTGGATCAGTTTTTTGCCGCAAGAGACCAGAACTTTTGTATTATAAAGGAATTATGAAGTTGTTAGAAAAATGGCAGAAAGTGATGAATCAAAATAATCAATGCGTCATTGAGTAAAGTTCAATATATAAAAAAAGTTTCGTGTTATTTACTTAGAAAAAACTCGCACGGACTTACTGTCTGATCGAATAGTTGTGTTTGATAGTTGTTTGATCCCATCGCTAGGAGGAACGCCGCCGTGAGGAGGACGACGCCGCGTCTACGCCGAAGGAAGAGGGAATTTCCACGCATAAGCGATCGCGCGTAAAGCGCGGCGAAAGAGGCGACAAACACGCAAACCGTCTTTCGAAACCCGCGTGCCGGACGAAAAATCCCGGTCTCCTCGAACCGCGAGTATTCACTGGCGCGAGGCCAATTCCATTTACAGCCAGCGTTCGCTTATTCGAAGAAAATACGACGCGAAATAGAGGAAGAGATCGAAGAGAGGAAAGAAGAAGAGGCACGAGAAAAGGATGAAAGGGTAAGGAGGAAGTGGACCGGCTGAAGAGGAGCCGTGATCGGTGTCGCGTTGCGCGACAAAATTCTTTGGATCGACGCCAATTTTAATCTTCGGCGCTGCCGCTCTCGCGAGTCTCGGCTTACGAGTCTCGAGCTTGCGAGGAATTAACCCTTTCGTACATCGAATCGCAAAGTGGCAATCGTCGACGAAAAGGAAATCCATCTGCGTAGAGTGACTTGCTCAGTCAATCAATGCTTCAAAGTTTAGAGCTTCGTGGCTGTCAATTTTTTGAATGCTATCGCTATAAATGAGCTGTTTCGTGCATCCTGGAACACGATTCCAGAACTGTTTGACAGTTATAGATTTCATTCGTATTGTTACATTATTAAAAACGTTTACTAGGATCGGAACACATAGGATTGTCCATTCATTGATATTCGCTGTTATCACTCGGTGGATCAACATCTTTCAAAATTGAGAAATTCTTGGAAATCTGTTATTCTTGGAAGTCTGTTATGAAAACAAATCTATTACAGGACCATCGCAAATTGTAATACAAAAATACAGCTCAGAATACAAATTATAGATAGCAAGAATACTTTGAACTTGCGGAATACTATGAGGATTGATAAAAAAGGGAATGTATTGGGTTATGTATGATAAATTCGTTCGCCATCTAGTAGTTACATTAAAAGTATGTTCTTTATATCATTTGTAGTGGAAAATATGTATAATCTATCCATGCTAAATAGAGAGACACGTAGAGTGAACAAATGCTGCTTGTAATTGTGTTACTTGATGACAAAAATGGAAATTTAAAGCATAATATGAAACAAAAAATGTAATTGACAATATTAAAATATCAAAAGAACTATTTATCATCGCAGAAGACACTGAGCTTGCGATCGTTGAAAGACGAGAAAGATTAGATTTTTTTACTGTGCTACTAATAATAGAATGTTAGTCATTTGAGTGCTTCAATGTTCTTTACTTAAGTAATTATATAATTCGGAGAAATTATATATATATATACATACAATTTTTTGAAAAAAAACGAAAATCATTTCATAATCAGCCAAATGGAATACACGTTAATATCATCGTCGAGATTTAATACAAGTTGTAGAAATTATAGAAAAGAAAAAAACCATTCCTTTTTTCGAGAAATGGGCTTTTGCTATCATTATGAAGAGAGCAAGCGTTCATTTTTCCTACGATAGAATGTTCGTTTATTGGAATTCGCCAGATAGGTCACCCTATCGACTGTTGACGCGCGCAAGACTCGTGCACGCGGACCATGGAGACGAGCCCCGTTTCGAAATTAGTCGGAGTTCGAGAGCCATCGATCGTTCCCCGACGAAATGGCGAAAGTTGAAAGTACCATCGAGCCGGTACGCGTTGCTCAAAAACGCATTTTTGTACATTATTTGGCAGAGGTAAGTTGCCGAGTGGCTCCCTACCGGTATTGTTCGCCGAACGAGAACTCGAAAATAATCTAAAATAATCAACCGATCGCGGTATCAACTGGCAAAACGTTCAATGTTTCATTTCGTTTCATATCGTTTGACATCGCATCGATCTGGAAATTGATAGCGTTATCCGATGAAATTAACGAGCGAAATTAATTGGCTTCGCCGGATCTCTTTTTCTTTTTCGCTCGACGAGCAATTTCTTTCGCTCTCTCTCTCTCTCTCTCTCTCTCGTCCACCGTGTTCCTTCCATCGGCCCTCGAGGATTACGCGACTTACAGCTCGGAGGCAGTCGAGCTGTCGTCCAGTCTGCAGTTCTTCGGACGAGCGATTTGTCACTCGACGAAGAAAACGAATTTCCAACTTGCTCCGGCAGGAGTTTTCCCCTCCCGTGCACGTGTACAGGTAAATCGTGACTTTCGAACGAGGGAAGCACGTATTGTCGGACCGAAACTCTATGGCATCCGAACGAGATTGGAGTAACCAACGAGAACTGTCAAATACCGGTCTGCGCGACTTCCAGCGAAATTTATATTTTCCTCGCGACACCGCGACTCCTGCCAAATCACGGTATTTCACTGCACGTTCCGATGCTCCGCGACTCGTGATTGGAAATTGCCGATTCTGTGGAAGCCGCTCGATACTTGCACGCGTCTCATCAATGGTACGTAGATCCAACGAGTGCGCGAAACGAGATAACCGAGGCTACGAATTTGCGACGAGTAATAATCTACGTCAGAACGTGATGCACGAATATGAAGGTGTTCGTTAATTGTTCGTCGCAATTAGAGTACATATTCTTGCTCTGGAAATCCTAATTACGACCTAATTGTACGGCGTTTTAACGTATCGTGTACTCGCAACGAAAGTAACGCAATTTTCAAGATATTGCAGAGAAATGGTCGTATCCACTGATAATTTGGCTAATGGAGAACGTTGCTCTTCTTGCTACATAATCTGCTAATTTTTAATTCGTTCCCGTTTTGTGTATTTGTTTTTTGTATTTTTGTTTTGTACGTACATACAGAACTCGTTGAACTCGCAATTTTTTTTAGACACGCCAGTCTGAAATTGAAGAGGAAATTCAACACAATTTATTTGATTAATTATTGAAATATATTTTTGCGTGACGTAAAATCAATTTAGAAACTGATTTTAACTGACTTTTAAAAATTGATTGGAATTATTTATCGACAGTTAATGATTCGTGATAAATACTTAATAACGATAATTACGGATCCTCGTGCAATTTTATATTTTTGTGAAAATAGGGAATAAATTAAAGAAACGGGATCCGAGCAGAAGAATATTTAATTTCCTATTCAATGTTGCAACGAGTACTTTACTGTACTCGATATTTTAAACGTTTCTAGTTGAATTTCGCAAAAATGCATCAAAATCCGCAGTTGAATGAACAATAATTTCGCGTCTTCAATTTTACCAAAAACATACGGCAATAGATAAAAGTTGCGAGTAATCCTAATTCAACGACCGGAGGCTGTACATCTTCGTACGATACGTTTGTTCCGTCTCGCGCAAAGGAATAAAATTCAAATCGAGGTAAAGGACGGACGATCGTAAACAACGCTACACGTTCATCCGAAATTCGAAGGAAGAGTGTAACTTGGCATAGGACTTGCGTATAACCGGCAGCGAAATCGTTTTCAGCGGCAGATTCGGGTTCGCGACGGCACCGAGCTGCTGCCAAAGTAGCGATTATTCTGGCTGCGAGCTTAAACCAGTCGGACGAAACTCGAACGAAACATCTCCCTCGATGTTGCGCCTTTTCTTCCGGCCGAGCATCGACCGTGTCGGAGAAAGAAAAAAAGAGAAAAGAAAAAAAAAGGAAAATAAGAGGAGGAAGCATTTACCGAAAACTTTCGCGAAATAGTTGAGATACTTTTTCGTAAGTGCTATGCGAACAAAGGTACACGCCGTAAAAAAAGAAAAAAAAAAAGCCAGCTCGGCCACGGGTCGCGTCGCTGTGCCGGCCGTGGAAATTTCAAAAATTCCTGCCAGTTGCGCTCCGACGAGTTTGTTTCCCCTTTTCGGGACCCGGGACTCGGTCGAAGGAGGATCGTGTTTCTCCCTCGCGAGAAATTCAACGGAGCAAAGGGGATCGGAATTTTGGAATTTTGTGAACTCGAGACGTAAGTTCCGCGGATTCTTTTCGAGACTTACCGCTCCTCTTCATCCCCCCTCACGAGGGGGAGAGGTCGGCTGCGCGACCGAGCGTTCCTCCGTTCCAATTAACATCTTTCGCAAAGACCGTGGTAAAATGTTCTTGCGAGGAAACAAGCGAAACATAATGAAACCTTTCTAGTATGCATGAAACCAACGATAAACAGGAGAAATCTCGATAATTTGACGACGAAATTTGATTCATCTTCAAACTATTATTGGGAACTGTGGCTCGAAACAAATTCCGATTAAGTATATGATACAAACTAGGCTCGAATATTATTGTTTATTATATTATTGAGTTGATATATTGTTTATTGTTGTTATTATTATCATTATATTATTGTCATTATTATTATTATATTATATCTATGTTATATTCAATAATATAATTATTAGTTTTGCAAAAAAGGACTACAGTATTTAAATTTAAAATGCAACATAAGATTGATTGTTAAATTTCTGAAAACGTACGAAAGAAAAACGATGAATTTCGATTTATGTCAATCACATTTTATTTAATTCAATAAAATATCCGAAGAGTAATCATTCGGATTTAACGAATGGACAAAGAAGTCCAAAGTTAGAATTGCTGATTGTAAAAATGTGAAGTGCAACGCGAAGCCAGGCGTTTAATTTTGGACCCTGTGACACGAGAATCGATACAGGAAAAAAACCAAGACTGAAATCATACCTCGGAAGTGAAGAGCGAAGGAAGACAGACCGCCGACAATGTTGCAAAATCCAACTCGACCGCGTCAACTCACTCGGCACAAGTGGACGAATCTTCAAACACAAACGAAGAATCGAGGGGATGAATTTTCAAACCAGAACAACAGACTCGCGACGCATTATCCGTGAAAACAGTTTTTGACTCCAATACCAGTACCCCTCCCCTACAACCTTCACCTCTTCCCAACGATCAATTACACCCGGCTCTCAAAGAAATCCATTTTCCATCGTAGAAACTGTGAAAGCAAAAAACGACGGAGGCATTCTCAACAACCAGCGGAATTGCTTCGAGAGTTGGCTGCGCGTCAAGTGAAAAAGAAACTGTTTCCACCGTTTCAACCATAATCGATTTCCTGAATTTGTTTAATTAAAAGAGTTACAGGCACAGTCTCGTCTCGTCTCCTCTTTCTTTTTTTTTTTCTTTCGCGAGTGCGCGTGTCGAACTTTGTGCAGCGAATATTAAACGTTGGTAACGAAAGGATAGACGCACATAAGCGAGACGTTCATCGTAGCGCGCGTTTTCACGACACGCAATGTTTCACGTACATCCTATCTTCGGCCTTTTTCGCGCGTCACCTGTCTCGACCCGCCGCATTGCTCGCGCATTGTTGGAACGTCATCGTGGAAAGTAATTTCCAACAGCGAGGTCAGGGTAAAGTGTTTGTTTTAACGTGGCTCGCGGCTAGCGGTATTCCTTGCTTTAACCTCTCGCGAGCCAACACTCGCTGGCCGTGCAGTATTTCTCCCTCATTGTTCGCCCGATCTTTATTCTTCCGACCCTTTTTTCCCCCTTTTCGCCAATTTCACCACTGCGCGCCACTCTGCAAAAGCGGGAACAAAACGAATCTACAACGCGTAAATAAACCACGAACTTCTCGTAACTGACGGATCAGCCGCTGTTTCGATTTCGAGAGAGTTTCGTGACGAGTAGGAACGCTAGGAGGAACGTGGTCGAATAATTAAAAAGCCCGGTTAAAGCAGAGGCAGAGGGGAAAACGATCGTTACTCGCGAGAACGCTAATTGCCGCGGCAAAGTTCCCTTTTGGGCTTGACAAATCTTGAAAGTTGAACCCCATAAATGGCATCGTTTAGGCACCGCCTAAACTTAGCACCGTTATTAGGAAGCTCTCAACGCAACACCGTTGCCGCGTTCGCTATTGTTCGCGACAACAGTTCCAGTTTCTCCGGCTCTACGTCCACGAGCAAACAACCGCGCGAGATAATTCCGAAATTTCAAACTTTGCTTTTAGTCGGCGATCGAAAATTAGCAGCGGGAAGGAGAAAAAAGGTCGTACGTGCCGAGCGTGGTAGAGAACGAGACTCGCGCCAAGTAAATGAGGACAACGATTGACGATGACGGGATGAAATTTGACGTGGAGAAAAACGACGAGACCGAATCAAATCTAACGTGAAACTTCGTTTCGTATTTAATATACAAACCGTAATGATGTAACTAATAATAATAATAGTAACATAAAACTTCGATTCGACTGCTACTAGTTGAAGATGATCCGAGTTGAGTGTTCAAACTATACAAGCTGGTAACTTCGTAGTAAACTGTAAGTAAACTGCGGATTTTTGCGCAGATTCGTGTTTTCGAGACACGATTAATTAATAGATGGCAATTAAGGAAAGAGAACCTCGACGGAAAATTATTTTACCACGTGCCATAACACAGGAAACTTTGTCAAGAGATATTGTATCATACTTTGAATATTTCATTTTTCTGATTTGGATCTTTTCACGTTGCGTGCATTACGTGCAGTTTTGTAAAACATTTTTTAGAAATGCATAAAAGTCCGAAGTATACTTACAAGTATTATACTTCAAATTTGAATGAATTGAAAGTAACTCTTGAAAGTCGAGCGACGAACGAACCATGAAAGTTCGCTCGAGCGCATTATTACTAATAGACTGTGAGTTTTTATGTACTTTTAGGGAATTTAGATGTAAAAAATGTACAGGATCCATATGATGCACAAAATATTTATAAATATTCGAAATGCGTCATCTGTTAAAATATTCAATGCGTGAAATGAACTTCTGTCTAAATTATTTTTATTTTTTAAACTATACTTGCAAATTTACGAAAATGCATTTTTATAAAAATCTACACAGTTTATTTATTAAAATTGTAAATTAAAAACATAAAACCATTGACGATATATGAATCGTTTTTTATTTTTTACCAAAAATAAATGACAAAATGAAGTGAAATAACTACATAGATCACTGTAAATTAAAAAAAAAAAAGATTAAAATATCACATAACGATGATCCTCAAATATTATGGACAAAAAGAAAAGAAAAGATCGTAAACCAACTACTTTCCTCAAACAATTCTGTCAACAATGACTGTATTAATATTACAAACGTATAATTAACTAACTAATTAAAACATGACTTAATTAAACGCGAGTCAATTATTAACGAACTGAAACATGATTTTGTTCAAGCATGGATTAAAATATGAATTCCGTTTAATGGCTGTGTTAATTTCATAATGTCTGATCCCCCCATTTACAATCAGCTTATCGAAATATTATATCGGATAAATTCGAAATACGTTAAACAGTTCAGACACAAGGCACGAGGATCGACGAGTCGATTTTGCTTTCCTGAATACTTACGAGCGGTTCGAACATCTTTCGCGCGATATCGGTTATACTTAGTACGTATTTAATACCGTCGCTAACGATCGGGGCTCGCACGGACGTGAATGTAGTCAGGAGAGGGCCATTAAAATTCGTCTTCCATTGTGCTTCCTTCGCTGTCGCGTAGCATTATTACGAGCGAGTCGCACTGAGCCCGCGACGAACCTCGTGATATATACCTGTACCATCCGTGATACCTGCTGGAAACCCGGAGAGCAATAAAGATCTCTCTCCCTCCCCTCTCCCGTCTCTCCAGAAACCTGTACCCGCCGATCCCTTACTTCCAACCTTTTCTACTTCCGCTCTCGCAGAGGCAATGAAATAATTCCCTCTCAACCTCCCCCCTCCCCCACCGCCATCTCGCGTACCGGAAAGTCGAGACTGTGCGACACTCACCCTCGATCTTTCCCTCTACCGACCCTGGTTTTCCCTGCCGACTTCGCGGCCCCATGGTTTCTGTCACTTCTAACTCCCTCGGTGAATAATTCTCCTTCAAAATGAACCAGCTCGTGCTTTCACCCTGCGAACCCGATCCATGCGAAAGCACGCGTTCCTATCAGTTTCCCAAGCTGCGGTACTCGGTTGTTGCCCAAGTTGCGACCCTCCCCAGCCAAAATAAAAATTTCAAATATTTCCTCATCTTTCGTCATTTAGTCTCTGTAGCTCGTTGATGTTTAAATGAAACGTCATTTACCTATGACAATTATTTAGACAAAGTGAATAGTTTTATCACTGAAAGTGATTTTAGCGGGGGTAACCCAGAAAATCGGGCCTCTTCAGGTGCAACGCTAATGCAACGAAAATTAGCGATTGGTTGATTTGGGTCACGTGATTCGTGAGAGGGTGTGGGGTTGATCTAGGAGTAGGAGTGGCGTTGTCTGCTACTGACCGATCGCGCCTGTAATTTGTTTTGTATCGATTCAAATGTTTGCATATCAATAAAATTTTATGGCAAAAAAGTCGTCTTCGTTTCCTCGTCAGAACAGTTGCTTCTGGGCCTTGAGATGAATCGTACTGGGGTACGAATCGTACAGTTTTTTATCCTTGCTGTGTTTTGCTCTTCTCTTTCTCAAAGATGTAATAACGAATGAAGACTCTTTTTTATCGATTACATCTTAGAGAGAATGGAATGTATGATTGATACGATTGGAACGTTCATAAATCTCAGTCATCGTAAGTATTAACTTCAAGAGCCAATCTTTTATATTGTCAATTACTTCAAATTAATAATATGTGGAGAGTTATGAGAAATGTCACAAATTCAGGAAAGTAAAGTTTAATATTATTTTATCTGTTAGAACTGTCGTTCATAAAGATTATATCCCAATTACACATAAAAAAAAAAGATATCAATCAAATGTTGTAAACTATTGGGCTCAGCAATAACATTGTGACGCTTGTCGGGTAATAAATATGAACAGTGTTTCTTATTTGTAACTAGTGCGTCAAATTTTTAACATTATATCTTGTGAAGAAATTCTGAATGTTACGATCACTGTGACTTGATGATCCAAGACGATCAAGACTTTCAAGACAGTCAAGCTTCAAGATCTATCAGGATTTTCAAGAGTTTTAAGCTTCGAATCAGGTTCCAAGTGACTCGAATTTATCATCAAACGTGCAACAGGAATTCGAAGCGACCCCATCATTATTTTAAGTACGCACATGGCACGAGATCTAGTCGAGAGAGCACTCTAGTTTACGTATTAAAATATGGTCGACCGCTATTGCCACGAGATCCTCCCCGTACTCGCAATCATAGACGTTCCATCGTTTTCTAGAAGACAAATTTGCGCGTGTAATTAACCCGGGGAATTAGGTGGCCGCGTGGCCAGTACATTGAGACCAATAAATTGACGAGTAGATGTCGAGCGGTTTCTATCGAGATCGTTAATGCCGCGACCGAGCAAGTCCCGTCGAGCAACGTGATTGACGACCAGCCCCCAGTCCCTCTGATACACATTCGTAAACACGAACATAGTCTCGATACGTCGTCCATTCGGATTAGTCCGGCTGCTCGAATTGTCCTAACCGGCGATCAAGCTGCTTGCTACGGATAAGCGACGGAGAATGCTTGCCGTCAAGTATGTGGTAGTGCGTCTCTGTGAGGTTGCGAGATCGTGAAGTAAAGCGTCGGGCATTAGAACCGACTGGACTTTCCCACGAGTGACGAAGCTTTCTTGCGATATCAATAAGTATTTCTTGCTTCAATATCCGCACTCTGCAGATTGCATAAAGCATCTAATTTCTCCAATTTTGAAATATATAGATGTAACACTTGTCCTAAAATTGGAGCGGAGCGGATTTGAGTTTTTAAATACGGATTCAGACATGTATCTCTAGCTTAAAATTCTTGAAACTCTTGAGAGATTTGTGGAGACTTGCGCATCTGTGAACACAATTACAGAAATCGAGCTTCGACTTTTCACTAGCGTATCTATATATTGAGCTACAATAATTTGGAATCAAATTACTCGACTCTGAAATTTTTCCTTTGATATAATTTAACTTGCAATTTCTATCGCAAAGAATGCAAAGTACAAGATGAAATTAAATGAAATTAAAATTCTAACACTTCGCTCGAATCGTCTTGGATGAAAATTTCGAAGAATTCCAAGTTTCGAGTTGTGTTCAGAGTGATTCGAATTCATCGTAAAATATATAATACAGAGTCGAAGAGATTCGATCGCTGCTGGTCATTCTCATTTCTCTCGGCCGTCTCGGCTGCGGTAAACGTTTCTCGGGAGCTTCCTTCCGGTTTCAGCTGCTGGTTCCACGTCGGATAACGATCATCCCGGATCAGAGCCAGAAAATACCGTAATCGCCAGGCCGGATTCCCTTTGGCGATACCTTTTTAAACTACAATCTACCCTGATGAAATTTGGACTTGGAAAAATTCTCGGGAAATTCGGGAAGAAGAATTCTACTCGGCAGGGGAAATTCCCGGCGGGAATTCCGGCAACGTAGAAACTTAACCTTTCTGGAGAAGCGGGGGAATTTTAGCAACGGGAGCAAAACGTAACTACAAAAATGGAATTTCTACGATAATACCGGCAGCGCGAACAGAACCAACTGTACGAAACGGCGAATAAATGTTACAATGTACGATCAATTATTGTGGAATTTGCGCTCACGCACGGGCGAGAAAATAATTATTAATAGATCACGATTCTAAGTTTATCAACCAGCTTGCAATTTACGACTGAGATTTACCTGCTGAGATATGAGAATATCGGTACAAGTTTTGTTGAAATGAGCTATCACTTAATGAAAAATATTTTGTCGCTCCTTCTTTAGTGAAAAATTAATACGAAATAAGTTAGAAATTGTTGAAATTTCTAAGTTAGAATTAGTCTCTAATAAGTTGTAATTGACGAAATCAAAGTATACTATAAATATAAATTTATTTTATTATAAAGTAAGTTGATGCACGTTGGTATACGTGTATCTTAATTTGACTGTTAATAACTATTTTTATTATGCAAAATATTTCAATCGTATTGGTTACAATATGATTGTAATTTAATATTTGATTATTTGATTTCGTGACAACGAAATAATGTAGTTAAAAAATATGCAGTAATTAAAATATGCATATCGAGTATAAAGTTTAAACTAAGTGTAAAATACAAATGCAATTAAAGTGTATTCAAACTTTTAATCGATACTCTATATAAATAGCAGATATTTAGTTGACAAAGTGAATAATAAAAGTTTACTTTCCAAATTTCAGTATCAATTAATGTATATATATATATTGTATATCTTTGCTGTATTTTGTGTGAACCAATTTAATATATGATATATGTCGAATCCAATTTTCGCATACCAAGAATTTATACACTATCAATCTATCTTGCAGGAAGTCATTATAAATACAGGCCAAAAGTTTCTTCCCATCTATTTTTTTTTTTTTTTAATAAGAATTAATATTTTTCTTAAAAAATTTTTTTAATCAAAATTTAACAAAAAAACTAATTTTATTAATTCTAAATTAAATTTTAATAAGAAGTGATTTTTGGCCTTTCCTATGTAAGAACATGTCCGTAAAAAATTTGAAACTTACAAATGAAGCAATAAAATGTTAAATTAATCCAAGATATATCTAAGATATATTATATACATAGTATTATGTAGAAGTTAATATTTTCTTTTTCTTCGTAGAGCTCAAAAAATTATCACAAAACAAATGTTGTTTGAAAGAAAAACGAACTGTACTTTATCGTAATAAGCAGTTGAACAATGAACTTCGTACATCTCTTCCAGATTGAACTACGTACATAGTACACGGACACTCGCAGTGTCCAAACAATTTCACTGCATCAACCTGCCTCTCTATGAATTTGTTCCGGTCTCCCATTGACAATTTCCACAATTCCCCAAAAACCCCAAGATTCCCCCCCCAAGTATTTGTTTGCATTTAACCAAATCTACAACGCTCGAAACAGTCGAGTGCCGTTATTAAAAAAATTCGCAAATCGCGTATATTTTGATACGACTAGATTTGTTCAATTTAGGTAAACCAAGACCCCGAGTCACATGGTTCCTGGAGTCGCAGACAATCGACGCCCCGTCGGAGATTCGGGAGACCCAAGGGCCAGGAGGCGAAACCAACGTCGTAACCATAAGCAATGTGACGCTGAAGGGTCTCACGAGAAGTCAGCATCGTGCCAAACTATTCTGCAAGGCAAGCAATACCCATTTAGCACCGCCACCCACCACCATCGTTACCATCGAACTTCATAGTAAGTGGCATTTCGTTGCTTTCTGCAGTCGTTAATTATTTCTTATAACTCTCCTTCCCCCTAATTCATTCCCGAAACGAGTATGCATCGAGTACGTATCAAAATTGTTTAAAAGGATTTCACACAGAAATATACATATGTGATAGACACTGAACGTGCACGTAGAATTGTGCATTTGGAATTATTGCAATGTAAAATGCAATTCAAATGAATTTTGATTTGATTTAAACTTAATACACGTATATTTAATATTATTATTTAGTATTATCGATAGATGTTGATAAGAAGGAAAATATTATAATAACTGTAATAATTGTAGCTGAAGACTTTCTTTCAAGTTTTTTAAACGATCTTCTTTTTTAAAAAAATCTTTCTTTTCTTGTATCAAACGTTTCTTTCTGATCCAAATAGATAAAACTTCAAACTTTAAACATGCAGTTTCCAAAAAGAAAAAAATCTTCCAAGAATATATGGTTGAGAAGATAATTGATCGACACAAGAACAAACAAGTTCTATTTCTCGTTCCCCTCAGATTACACTACAACACTCATATCTTTGTGTGAAATCAGCCTTATATCGTCCTGTGTATTACACCACCTAAAAGCTCGATACGAAACGAACGTGGAGACGACTAGATGGTAATTAACCATTCACAAAAGACAGAAGATTTCACTAACGTCGTTTCATCCGCTTTTAGGTAATTTGCCTCTCTATCGAGCCGTGAAAGCCTAGTCGGTTATGTTAATGAAACGATCAATAATTAACGACGCTAATTACCTGTGATGCAGGAAATCGGTTCGTTCGAAACTCGAGTGTTTGACCCGTCGCCACAGAGATTTTGTTGTACTCCATTCACCTGACCCGGCTCACGTACTCCCTTTTTATCTCTCTCTCTCTCTCTCTCTCTCTGTCGCTCTCTCTGTCGCTCTCTCTCTCTGTCTCTCTCGTTCTATTTTTTCTTCGTTCGTTTTCTATTTTTAGTCAGCTCCTTTTTACACACGCGATCGCACATGGGATAAAAGCGAGCGAGGTTCTTCAGACAAGAGGAGAAGAACTTGTTCGTATCGAGCATTCGCGCGCTAGTATTTTTATTTTTATCACTGAAAGTGATTTTAGCGGGGGTAACCCAGAAAATCGGTGCAACGCTAATGCAACGAAAATTAGCGATTGGTTGATTTGGCTCACGTGATTTGTGAGGGGGCGTGGGATAGACCTCGAGTAGAAGTAGCGTTGTGTGGTGCTGCGCTTGTAATTTGTCTTCTATCGATTCAATGTTCGCATATGGATAAAATTTTATGTCAAAAAAGTCGTCTTCATTTCCTGGTCAGAACATTTCCTAGTCTGGGCCTTTCAGTGAGACGAATCGTACTGGGGTACAAGTCGTGCAGTTTTTTTGCTTTTTTCTTTTTAATCGAATCGAGACAGAGAGAGAACTATTCTTCGACGATTTTTTTCCCATAAAATCTGGCCGAAATGAACGGACTTCGGGAACGGCAAAATCAATGCTGGCAGTTAGATTCGGCCAGATGAAATTGAAACATTTTTCAAACGATTATAACCGAAAGAGAGGCAGTATGTCTGGGCAACGAACGCTGGAAATCACGGTTGAAAGGCAATCAGGACTCCGATGTCATTAATAACGTTACTTCTGGAATCGCGCGCCGAATCGCGACGAGTCCCGAGCACCAATACCCGCAGCCATGTTCAATTAAATTTTATGGAATCCATCCGTATATGTGTGTGTGTGTGTGTGTGTGTGTGTGTGTGTGTGTGTGCACGCGCGACAAAAGGGAATCGTTCGCGAACGGACGCGTGGCTATTATTGGACGTTTATCGCGAAGAAACGCGCGACTGTCGCGGATGAAACAGAAAGATGTCGATGAATAAATACGATGCGATGAATGACACGATAAAGGCTGGTCTCTTGCGCAGAGGAAGTGAAATAGCGGCAAAATAGCGTCGCGAAAATTACTTTCCCCGCAGAATTTTCGTAATTAACCCTTTCAACGTCGACGAAAAAGTAATCCCGAGTGGAAAGTGGCGAGCGAAAATTGATGTATGTACTTTTGGCGGGGTTCGAGAGAGGGAAATGATAAAAATTTAATTAAAATTTTTAAGCACATTAACGCGCGCAACCAAGCACCATCTCCCTTGCGAGTTCTTCCAATTCTGATGACAGATATTTTGCTTATTTCAGTCATTGAATTTCGCAAATTCGTGGTATGTAATTACATGGTGTGTAATTTCGTGTTTAGTAAAAAAGAATTTTCGTTGCATTCACGATTACTTAATATTTGCTTGACTGTTTGTTTCTTATAAAATATAATATATCGTTCGATCGTTTCATTCGAAAACGAAGAAGCACTTTGTATAAAAATTGAATTGAAAGATCGAAAAAGGAGCATTGAATTAAGAGAACGAGCCACTGTATTTTTAAAAAATAAATAATTGGATTCTTTCGCATTTAAAGGAGATTTTAAAATGCAAAGTTGCACGAAATATACGAAAGCTAGTATCCAATTCTTCATCAAGGTTTTATCTCTTTTAATTACACTTTCAAAAGTATGAAATTGCGTAAAAAAAAAAAAAAAAACAGCAAGTTAGTAATAATTTTAGGCGACACGAAGTATTCAAGAAACGAAAACTTGTCACTTTCAAGCATAACAATATATCATCGGCATTTTATCATTAAAAGTGATTTTAGGGGGGGTAACCCAGAAAATCGGGCCTCTTCAGGTGCAACGCCAATGCAACGAAAATTAGCGATTGGTTAATTTGGGTCACGTGATTCGTGGGGTAGACCTCGAGTAGGAGTGGCGTATCGATTCAAATGTTTGCAGATCAATAAAATTTTATGGCAAAAAAGTCGTCTTCATTTCCTAGTTGGAACAGTTGCTTCTGGGCCTTTCAGTGAGACGAATCGTACTGGGGTACAAGTCGTGCAGTTTTTCACTATGTTGTTGGGCACTAAAAGAGTCAAGGCTGCACATCTTTTGTTTTTCCACGTAGTTGTAAATTAAAAAATAATAATGCACGCCAGGAAATATATACCAGAATTAATAAAAATCTTATTTTCCAATATTTCATGGCACAATGTTTGCTTTTACATTGAACCTCTTAATTGTCTGCTTCCAACGATCGAAAGAAAAGATTTGTTCACAAACATAGCTCGTTAATATCAGAATTACCAAAACGATCAAAATGATCAATGTACAATCTTTGTTCGAAATTTCAACGTTAAACGGTATATTTTTAGATACTTGAATGGTTATTTTCGTAAACAAAAGCTTGTGTAGTACATTGTGTTATGAATTTTTTTTTATTTTCAAGTCTCCGACGGAAATTTCGCGCTTTAATCGTCGGTGGTGGTTGCAGTGTTAAGGTGTCGTCGTTGGAAACGTCCAAATGGAGAAAAATTAATTGAAGCAAATTAATTTCAACCAGATCGATAGATGGTTGGTAATCATCGGAAAAGAGAGGGAAATATACGAGCAACGATATATATTTGAACGCATACGGGCGTGGCTACCGTATCACAGATACCGTTTTCTTCATCGTTCGATATTAAACTCACTTCGAATCGTTTTGTGATATCGACTTGGTCGATATTCACGTATTCTAAACCGACGCAAATGATTTCGTTGGCCTCTTGCGGTATGGGAAATCGTGAACCGTGTAAGTAATGTTACTGCACAGCTAAGAGCAAGTACGTACAGCGCAAAATATATTTTAGAATGGAGTATTACACGTTTTATATTATATCATTAAACGCATATTATGAATATACAATTCAGAAGGTCTCCATGCACTCGATGAAAAATTGTCGATATTATAGCTTCATGAAGAGCAATTGTATAATAGATTTTAAGAGATCGTCAAATATTTTAACATTCGAACGTTATATCGTTAAAATAGAATGTCTGTTATTAACAGATGATTTTTTAGTTATTTTAGTAGACATTCTGTTCTGATAGTATAACACCAAATATTAAAATATTATACATGGAAATACATAAGAGAAGCTCTACTGTACTTTAATTTTTAATCCCTTGTGGTTTTATGTTTAGTGTGATTCGACAATGATTCTGTTTTGATTGTAGATTCAGATCCAGTATAAAAATATATACGGATCGAATAACAGCTTGAAAATAATTACAGACTGGAAAGAGAAAACTATAGTGGATTTAATTGACACACAGTTTTTCAGTGTTCATAATTTGCAAAATTTTTGATTCAATATCGAATTCAATATTGTAAAAAAGAAGCTTCACGCTTTAAAATGAATCGAATTGTTCTACTAGTTGAATTATTCTACGAATTTTCTACACAAAAATACAGCAATTTGAAATGTCGACAATTTTTCGTCAAATATGAGAATATACACTATATTTTTAAAACGTAAGAAAAGTAATTTTTACAACCTCAGCAAAAAATTACATAAAATGAACATCCATTATATCAAAATCCATCGATGAACAGAGAAAATTTAACAGCGAAATGAACTCTAATCAAGTTCAAATACTATGTAAAATAAATAAACACACTTTTTCTACTTTTCTACTTCTGAATTATTTCTACGGTAAATGAGAATTTATTTCATTCTGAATCATTCATTGCTATCTGCACTGAAACGTGAAATTACATACGTACATGTATCGATATTATTATATATTGTTCGCAAGAATATTTAACAGAATGTTACGTAAAGTGTGAAAAGTAAAGCTTTTGTTAGAAACGATCACTACAGATAATATTTAATATTAATGTTTTAGTGTCAGGGGCTAAAAAAATTTAAAAAATGTTGGAGAGTGCAGCGCAATGGCGCTTTCTTGATATACCTATGTAAAAGTATCTGTAAATAAAAGTAGACAGAGTGCCTATTTATGCACGTGGTTTAAAATTGAAAAGAAAGTAATGAGGAGAGGAAGCTTCAATACAACTGACGACGATACGTGGCGCTATAATTGAAACTGAGCGCATTGTAAATTGATCCAATTCGACACGAAATCTGAACAGCGATCGCGCTGCATAGCATTAAAATGGTTCAAACATGATCTGAAAATCATAACCTATGAAGGAACTGTAAAGTACTTAAAGACCCTGGATGCAGCTGGGAAGGAGAGAGAAAGAGAGAGGAAAGGCGATTTAATGCATTTCATCTCGGAGTCACTGCCTAGACTCATCCAGTGGGGTTGATGGCAGCGACTCCTCCAAGCGACGCTTGTTGTTATAACTACCCGCTAGGCTGGCCCCCGATCACCCCTCCTAGCGGGGTTCCGCACGCTGCTTGCTTAACATCGAAGATCAGTAGGACCTCAACGCTAGGCGCGCAGCCACTTGCGGCTTGTGTTAGTCGAGTGTTCGAAACTCATAGTCGAGGAATCGTAGGGCCGCTACAACCTACTTACCGAAACTAAGAAATTACACGAGAATTGACAAACTCAGAGTTGTAAATGAGTCGATGCGAAAGAGTCACGAAAGCAGATGAGACACGGAGAGTATCAATCAGTGGATAGTCCGCAACGTTCGCTGAGTTTTCGACTTGATCGTGTCGAAGAGGTTAACATTCGCAGCGGCTCTGTAAAATCCTAGAGAGCGTGTCTCGCGCAAAATGCAAGAGAAATTTCGACACGAAGGACGCGACGCGAGGACGATCGCGCGTCAGCTCTTCACGGATTCTGCGCGCGTATTAAGAGCTTCCGTAGTTCGTGATCCGATTAAAAACTCGGCCAGTTGGCTCGTAGTTGGCGGGCAGGGGCCGCGATTGCAGATGTCAGTCGATGCTGGGAATTAATATTAATAATTTCATAAGCAGCCGAGCCGCCGCGCCCGAGATTCATCCCGCGAGAAACTTTCCCATCGGACAAACAACTTTAAATTAAATTGCGCGCCGCAGGAAGTCTTGCCGTTCCTCGCTCTCTCGGATACAGGAAGAAACCGAACCGAGTAATTCTGAACGATGGCGCGGTGCTAATGTAAAAGACCCGCTTGGGAAATACGCGCTAAATGAAAACCATCCTTAAACCGGTCGGGAAATATCGTCCGAAAAAACGAGGGGGAATTACCGCGATAGAGAGGAATTTCTCGCTGTCTTTCGCTTTCGATCGTTTTGTTCAACTCCCTCGTCGTTGTTGTTTCCCTTTCTCGAAACGAGACTTCGAAGCCTTTGTCGAACGTATAAACGTTCCACTTAAGCCTTTTCGCTCTACAGCTCTTACAGTTTAACGAGTCGAGATGTCGATTACAAAGCTACGTGCACGTGGTGGCATTTAACTCGATAGTGTTCTCGCAACATGGTACAAGATCAAACATGTAATGATTGAATTTCTAAACATTTTCAAACCAATGTTTGAACCTCTTTAGAAGAGAATGTGTGCTCGAATGGACTATATTATATTTCAACTTTTTACGATCAAAACATTAATTGATTAAATACATTGATTAAGTGATAAATGTGTATGTCTCGATACACGCTATATGATTATAAATGAGAGACGTGAAATTATTAAACGAGCTTGCGTTGTAAGAAAAAACTTTTGCCAATCTTGCTACCGTACGTAAAGTTATTACTCACTTCGAGGTAACGTTCTTAAATCAATTTCGGTATTATCTCGCTTTTCTGCGCGAAACATTTTACACGAACAAATATTTCACGTTTAACATTAACTATTCGACAATGAAACTTTTCCTTTCACATATTTCATCGTTTCGCTCGTTTGAGAAAGCCTGTCCTTGTAACTTTATCGCAATTGGCAAATGACATTTTTTAAAAATGTAATTGTTATTTCACAAGTGCTGAAATATTAAACGATAATTCCTCGTGAAAAGCTCTTTCACGTGACACAGATTCGTACAATTCGACTATATATAACGCGTGTACTACTATTTATCCATCGATAATTTCGTACGAACTTGGTAGCGTAATTCTAATAACGTTAGAAGCTAATAATTTACATAAGTCACGCGGCAAAGTATGAAACGTCACGTTCTCCTCGCTGTGGAACGTACGCCCGTGTCGTGATTATTCCGTACCAGAGGCAGTACATTCGCGAGCAACGTTGCAGCAACGAAAGGGTTAACCAGATTCACCGAGGAGAGTGTATATTATCCACTCGAAGTGCAACGCCAACCAAGTGGGAACGGGCAACGCAATATTAACACCGATCGCGTATTTAATACAGCGCTGGCGGCTTAACTCTTCAAATTCCTCTCGCTAAACTTCCCATTATCCTCGCACCCTCGAACGTTTCGATTCTCCGGCGAAACTTACCGGCGAAACGCGGCCAACGTTTCCCTCACGGGTAATCGACTCTCTTGGCCGCGACTCTCTTCAACCCTCTTGTTCGGGCGTCTAACCTTCGCCGAACGCGAATACTCGCAAACACACGCTAGCTAATTGCCTAAAACTTTCGAGTCCGCCTCGAAACTCGATTGCTTGCACGCTCGTTTACGGCCCTAACAGCCCCTCGTTCTTCACGCGGGCGCCGCGCGACACGCCAAACAACATCATTCACCCCCCCCCCCCCCCCCCGAGTTATTATACTTGGAAGGAAGCGCGATACCGGATCGATCTAGCGTCACTACCTTTTTTCAGCCATTCGTAGCAGCTTTTAAAAATGCTTTTATTTCGGAGATGCTTTCATTTCACGTGTATTTAAAGCCGTGTTTGAAATTTTTAATTACGCTCAGCTCCATTTACTTGAATAACGTTTTAGTCAATAGCCCGTTAAATGAACTTTTGCTGGTTGTTGTTGCTACTGTTATTATTATTTCGTTTGAGTAGCAGTCAAATTAATTACGAGTCCTGCTGGTTGAATCTGAATTCTTACTATGTGAACTAGTACAGGGAAGACATTATCGATTATGAAATTCTTTGGTGTCTTAGCCAAAGAAGGCCAGCTCTTTCATTTTCTTTCTGTGACATGAAAAATGTTTATAAAACAATTCAGCGAAGGAGTACTCTAAGGAACAAATTTCTTTTCTGTCAGGTAATCTTTTCGGTGTTTATTTCAAGATCATTCTAAGGCTATTCTTTATCTTGGAAATATATATTTTTTTCTATTGTCTATTTTTTTTCTTCTTAACATGGAGAATTTTAACATACATTTGAAGCATGCCTGAATCACGATCTTTGGATAAGCTTGGAAATGCGCTTTAAAATTGCCGCGATGAAACGTGAACTTAGTGCTTGTGTTATAAACGTTCGAAATGTTTATCAATATCGATCGATTACTTCAAAAGACATGATGAAGCGCACAATTAACACTTCTATCTCGTCGAAAACAATAAAAAGTGCAGCACAGTCCATGTTCACTCGAATCACAAAATATCACTGTGAACATTTATTAATACTCGTTTTATCAATATTTATTAATTGCTTGCCTTAAGATTATACGTGATTTATGTCTATTAATCTACAGTTTGAAGAGCTAAAATTGAAAATTCGCATTCATGTTCCACAGGACTAGAATTTCCTTTCTTCTTTTTTCTCTCAAGTCAAAACCATAATTTCTACAAGTGTAATTTAATATTACAAGTCAAAGGTTATATGTCAGATTAAGTCAAAAAGATTCATTTGAATTGTTATTTTATGCTGCAATGATTCAGAGAACACGAAGCGTCGTAAATAAGAACGTCGAATGGTTAACCGCTCGAGGATTTTCTAGTAGTTTTCTGCAACGATGCCTAGGCTGAATCGTTCAAACGAAACATCGAAACTGCTGGTAACTGAGATCCTCGATCCTTCGTTGATTGGGACCGAGTTTGATGAAGTACGCGGCGAATAATCGACGAGCACTTCTGCTCAACTACTCGAAAGTCTAACGAGTTGAAGAGGCAACTGGACGACAGAGACGTGGCCGCGAATCGATCGGATCGTCGCCTTGCTTCGCCTGCGTTGAACCGTTCACGTATTTCTATCGATGACGAAAAACAAGGACTCCCATTGATACTCGGGCACTAAATATTGAAATATCATTGTAACTCTGTAAAAAGAAATCGTACAGAGCTTGGACTCGTTTTAAGATTTTAAGCTTCTAATTTTTAAATGTATCGAAAAAAAAGAATGAAGACACTTTTCTTCTTCAAAGTAAACCTATAAATCGTCACAGTATGTTGAAACATTGAAAAAATTCATTTCATGGCTGAATCTACGATGGATTTGGAGATTGGCGCAAGCCTAATAAAGAAAACTGCACGACTTGTACCCCAGTACGACTCGTCTCACTGAAAGGTCCAGAAGCACGACTTTTTTGCCATAAAATTTTATTGATATGCAAACATTTGAATCGATACGAAACAAATTACAGGCGCGATCGCTCAGTACCAGACAACGCCACTCCTACTCAAGGTCTACCCCACGCCCTCTCACGAATCACGTGACCCAAATCAACCAATCGCTAATTTTCGTTGCATTAACGTTGCACCTGAAAAGGCCCGATTTTCTGAGGCTTTCCTTTTCACCCCCGCTAAAATCACTTTCAAGATAAAAGTATCTTCACTTATTCACTCGCTACGTGACGTAGAAGACATTGTGGAAAAAAATGAACGACACATTTTGAAAACAAAGGTTTCAGGTTTTAAAATGAGCTTACGTTTATTCTTTTACAAAAACTTCTTTTTTTATAAAATTGTAACGTTTTATTAAAATTATAATGTTTAAGTATTACGAATACGAATATTAATGGGAGTCACTGTAACATACAGAACGTGGCATAGAAATCTGACAGATTTTTAATGTCGAATACTACATAATTATTTCAACCAACGCCATGAAATTTAATTGGTGCCTTGGATAACATTCTCATTAAATGATTTTTTGAAAGAATTAAAGGCGAAATAAATTAGCCGCATCGTAGGATCTACAAAAGGAAAACTGGTTGGTATCATCGACGTACGTACGCGTATCGTAGAAAACCATGGGAGGAGAAATACTCGGAAATTAGCCGCCTCCGTTCCGAATCGGCCAACAGTTTTTATTATTCTCTTTCCAAGAGAATGGCAGCCGGGGTAAAAATAAAGTCTCTCTGCTTTATTAATCTCAGACTAATTGGAGGCAGGACCGATGAAGCGTGCATCGAATAATTGGAGGATTCTTGATCGATACTGTTGAAATTCTAACGAGACCAAGAGCTTGCCCGTTACGCGTCTCTCCTCCGCCAAAAATGCACCCGGCTCGAGTGACTTTTTCCCATTTGCATCGAATACATCTGCATATTTTGAAATTATCGGAATATCGCGATGTAAGAGTCGAGGGCGACCGTTGCATCTGAAGATTCTCTCGCTCTCTCTCTCTTTTTCGTCTGTGGTGTAGTCCACAAGAATTTGGATATTGAATATTTCGAATGATTTATTTCAAATGAATTCCTCTAATCTAATTTCGATCATTGATCTTATCACATGCAGTATCTGTTATCTCGTCATAACAATCTATATCATACTGTCTATAATACACGTAATTAATCATATATGTTAACTACACACAGTTGCTCACGAACTAGTAACTTTTCATGAATATATTGTCTGCATAACAAAAAACATTTTAAAATTTCGTTTTAACAGTAACGAGATACGATAATTGTGATTATGTTGGTCAAGTTTGAAACGAAATTAAAAAATAAACGCATAGAAATTACAACCAATTATTCATTATATTAAAAAATGTTTAATGTTTAGTAAGACTGTATTTAATATTTATCATATGCCTTAATATTTCACTAAAAATACAGGCTCTTAGACGTAAAAATAGGTTAATACTTTTTTTACAAAAACTGACTTGCTGCATCGATTGACATAAAAAAAATTACATAATTATACTTGAAAAAATAGTAATGACTTTCTCTTATGCGCGTCTATCTAAAGACAAAGCTAAGCGTACCAAATTACTTTTACCTTCTCAAAACAGAAAAAAAGCATTTGTCATTTTTTTAAGCGACGAATAGTTTCGGAGATAGTTGTATTTATAGATTAAAATGAGACACCCTGTATATGTTTTCAATAAAAATTTTGTTACTCCCATATATATACATATACATTCAAATTTTAGTAATATAATTAGGATTGTTATATATGAATATAATGTTAATAAAATTTCAAAATGTATTATGTAATACAATACATGTATACACATGAAAGTTCTTCTAAAATATTCGAACACTTTCGTAAGCTATTTCATATCTTTTAATTAATCAATTTAATTAAGTGTTTCAGTCATATATCCCAAAAGGATATTGATTAATATAAATAAAGTTAAAGCTAAATATAGCTAAATATAGTTAAAGTTGTAGTTTTATGTTAAGATTTTAAAACAATTAAGTGTTTGTAGCCACATTCTAAAAGTTTATATAAGATATCCGTTATTAATAAACACAGAACTTGAAGGATGTTTTCGATTTCAATTCAACAATTATTGCAACAAGTAGATTGATAATACAGAAACATTCTTCCATTCTAACATAAAAATTCTAAAATAAAAAATTCCATATGTACATAAAAATATAACAAAAGTATTAATATTTGAATCGAATTGCATCATCAATCATCATCCAAATAATTGTGGACAATAATTCACACATATTTGGAAAGACCACATACATATATCGATAATTTGCAAATTTCTCAGAAAACATTTCGCCAGAACATTTTCTCCGAGTGGTTCGTTTTCATTAGCACACGGAATTAGAGAACGTTGCTAAAGAAAATTGCTCGACCAAGCACTCGTTAACAAGCCGTAGAAATCTCACGTTTCTATTTCTACGTTCCACGGCAACAAAGAAATCACACTTGATAAAAATGCAGCGACCAATTGGCCGTTTATCGATTTCTCGTTAATTAGTAAGAAACCTAACGAATCTCCTTCGTTTACTAGAAGCTCGTTAGCCTCTCACGAAAAGAGACATTAATGCGAAAGCGGTAAGAATCACTCGAGAGTCGAACCGCTAACTGATTACCTGGCTCGCAGTAGTAACCACCCATTGATGATCAGACGTACGATTAATACTTTACCTTCGCTTCCTCGCAGCTTCCAACATATCGACACTACGATAGTTTTGAATTACAGTAGAATTGCAGTAAAGTAGGAATATACAAGTACATACAAAGGAAATTAAACAAGAATAAATAACAATAATAATAATACGAATAATACAAGGAAATTAAATTTGCTGATCTCTTTACTTTTTATCACTGAAAGTGGTTTTAGCGGAGGTAACCCAGAAAATCGGGCCTCTTCAGGTGCAACGCCAATGCAACGAAAATTAGCGATTGGTTGATTTCGGTCACGTGATTCGTGAGGGGGCGTAGGGTAGACCTCAAGTAGGAGTGGCGTTGTCTGGTACCGAGCGATCGCGCCTATAATTTCTTTTCTATCGATTCAAATGTTTGCATATCGATAAAATTTTATGGCAAAAAAGTCGTCTTGATTTCCTAGTCAGAACAGTTGCTTCTGGGCCTTTCAGTGAGACGAATCGTACTAGGGTACGAGTCATGCAGTTTTTGTCTTTAGATATATTTCTTCTTTTGTAACATCTTATTTATCAAAAGTGTAAAATGTATAAAATTACACGTTGGAACTATGAAATCAAATACTTAACTCTTATTTGATATCACTAGGCTATAAGTAAACAATTTAGAATTACAATAAAATTTCATTTTTCGATTAATTACGAATTCACGTATCTAAGGTCAGAATTAATGCCCGTATATGTTGAAAAATTATTAATTTAAGAGATTTTAACTTTAATTTTGTAAAATCATATTGCTCTTGATATTTAAGACACCAAAGTTTTAACATGTACTCTATATGTTACATTGTACCATAATTATCAAATCACATTGTAATGATCCTATAATACACGTATGTATTAACTATTCATATTCTGACGGTGCTCCCGCTTTAGATAAACATTTATCGACAACAATTTTTCACGGCACTCAAAGGTACATATGTGAATCACTGGAGCGTAGCAGAAGAACATTCATACGTTCGTTCTTGCTTCCGCTTGTTCCTTTTAGTTACGCTTGCGAGTCTATCGGTACTTATAGATACTTATAGATACTTCAAATATAATACAAAAATTAATTAATTTTTTTTCCCGATATCAAATAACATAAATATTTAATTAACCTTCGAAATTCGGATCTTCCGAGAACGTTTGAAAATTTTATTGTTATGCAGTTATCGTGGGAACGCTAAAACCTAGCACAGATCAAGTATGTGTGCTTGCAAGGCAGTTCAGGCACACAAATTGCATTGCACGACGTTATGTACAATATTAGTAAAATAATATAATATTAAGGGTTTATTTATAATATTTGTGAAATAACGTAATATAACATAAGCAAATGGTTTAAGAAAAAAGGACGAATGACAACAAAAGAAAGTAGCGGATTTGAGTGTTGAATGAAAAAAAACAAAATAGATAGTGTGGAATTAACGTACAGGACTGAGTAAACAGTGCGCGTTAGAATCGATCTTAGCTTAGTTGAATTTGAGCCAAATATATGCACTTTGGCCTATCGAGTTACACTCGATCTCGATTGTCTAATCTTGAAACAATATTTTCTTAAAAATAGATATTTCACAATTGTTACAGCGAACGCGCTGATTACTGCAACTGTGTTGGAGGATTAAAAAACTCGGAAGTAACTTAATCTCGAACGTGAAGAAGCAAAGTTAAACGAACTAAACGAACTTTTTCTCTGTTAAATAACGAACAGTAACGCTGTTCGATTCTTCGCGCAGCGCGACGCGAGAAAAACGATTTAGCAAAGAGAAGGAAACTCAGGACAGAAAGTCGTAAACCTCGTAACCGCGAATCCTGGCAAATGTGCACTCGGACCGAGAGACAACTAAGAACACGACACAGCGTCCCGGCAACCCTCAAAGACGAACACAAACTTGCTCCACCTAACTCTTAGCTACCTAATAACCGAACTCGCGGCAACTTCATAAATCCGCTCGGGTTCTCGTACGAATCATCGCGAGACGCGTATCTCCCTGATTAATCTCAAAAGTAGGTATAATCCGATTCAGTTTCGGCTCAATTACGAAACGCCGACCGGTGGATTAAACGAGCAACAGCGCGTTACGTTGAAAGAGTCGCACGAAGACCGAGGAAAATTTGATCGATTTCGATCGATCGGTCAAAGATGAAATTTCGCGAAGTCGCGGAACTTGGGCTCGAGTTTGCTGAGAAAAAGTGTATTAGAGGAGTCGTTCGATGAGAGGAGAAGGATGGCGTGCTGTTGGCGAGAACGATACGAGCTGCGATATTCTGCCAAATTATGGCAATAATATCATTTAGAATCACGGCCGGGTTTCGATGAAATTTCACTTAAGTCGACAATTTGGAGGATCGGCGCATACGGATCGTTCTCTAATGTTAGCTCGTTCCAGAAACTAACCGACTTAATCTACAAACGAGCCATTTCAACTTCCCTCCAATTTCTTTCTCCCCTTTATTTCCCTCGTCCATTCCACTTCTTCTTTTCTTTTCAAACTCCGCGCAGCTTGGGTCCACAGCTTGGGCTAGTCTCGCACCAACGACGACGAAAAATTGTCGATGTTTTAAATTACTATAATTTTGTAAAAAAAAAAAAAAAAAACTGCACGAATTGTACCCCAGTACGATTCGTCTCACTGAAAGGCCCAGAAACAACTGTTTTGATTAGGAAATGAAGACGACTTTTTTGCCATAAAATTTTATTAATATGCAAAGATTTGAATCGATAGAAAACAAATTACAGGCGCGATCGCTCAGTACCAGACCCCACGAATCACGTGACCCAAATCAACCAATCGCTAATTTTCGTTGCATTAGCGTTGCACCTGAAGTGGCCCGATTTTCTGGATTACCCCCGCTAAAATCACTTTCAATGATAATATACATGTAACAATTCATTTGGACTCATTTTGAATCGTACAGTTTCTGAGTTCGTTTCTTTCGAAGACAATGAAGATTATAAAAATCGTTTTTAAACGCTTTAAAAATATTTACCTTTCTTTCGATTTATTTGTTTTGTATAAACCAAAATTACATTTCGTATTTCTGTCTTTACCAGGCGTTTCGTTTTATGTACACACGCGATAAGTACATGAACCAGAAGAGACAATGTTATGCAAAGTGAAAGAGATAGTATGCATTTGTACCGTGAAAAGAAAATAAGGAAACGTTGCCAATATAAAGAAATTTACACTGCAATATCTTGGAAGCGCGTGACATGCTTTTCCTCGTAATCGTCTATTTTTAGACTAGTTTGAAACTTCGTTAATATAACAAAGTCTCGCCATTGTGTCAATACAATTTTACAACATTATGTATAATGCACGTAATACATAATTAGATAATGGTGTAAGTTTCCGATTTAATATTAGTGTCCGATTTAAATGTTTGATATTTTTAATTCATTTGAATCACGAATTCTAGTGATTCGATTACATGTAATTTTTCATTCACAATTTGATTGAAACATTTACAATCTGTCGTTAAAATTAACTGATTATAATTAAATTGCAACTTTAGCATTTATAAGAAACTTTAAACAACAAAATTACAATACGAGCGTACAATATAAAAAAATATACATTATAAAATATCCAAAGCGAAATGCTTTCTACAATTTTTTGTTTTTCACTACACATTTTCAAACAATGCAAACATCCACAAACATCCGCCGTCCAGTTAGAGTGAAATATTATCGTACCGAACAATTAACAAACACGAAGTTTCAATCAATTGCTACCCGCGGATTATCCGGCGTTACGTAGCGCAGAGTAGACATATTACTCGCGGAATATTCCACGTCGCAATGCAAATGGGTTAATTCATCGGCGCAAGAACAAACGAGACTGTATCTCGTACATATATTACGCATCTCCCAATAGACGTATCCAAGCAATACGAGTTTCAAGATGCACGTATCTTCGTGTGAAACCGCCCTTTGCCCCAGCTGCTAGCATTTTGCCCAAGCGTGAGACGCGTTGTTCCTTCGTCGTCGGTAATAAGCCCCGCGGGCCGTCAGACATATTAAACGCATAAATACGCCGCGAGACGTCGAAATAAAGCACGGCGAAACGGCTAGTTGGCGAAATTTCACGTCCCTTGTCTCTCCGGCCCGATTTCCTATTTTTCTTGTCGAGCGCCTCTGCGCTCTCCTTCTTTGTGTGTTCTCTGCCGGTACAAAGAGTTTCGGGACGAATTACAAGGGGTCAAGCCAAGGGAGCTAATATCAGAGACAGAGAGAGAGAGAGAGAGAAAGAAACGTAATGAAAAACATACAAGGATCATGGCGTAGTTTTGAAGCGGAGAAGTCAAAGTTTACTTGGCCGAGCTCGACGACGCGAATTTTTTGATTTACAAATTAAATTTCTACTTCGACCCGTGGTGATGTCTACCGACACTAATTTTCCGGCTGTTTTGTCTTCGTTTGCTCCTGCGAGTTCCAATTACACGGACGTTCCTTTCTTGCCACTGTGCAACCGTTGCACACCGCGTTCCACTTTTTTTTTTCACATCCTATCTCCGACACGTCTCATCGATCTCGACCTCTTCCCCTTTCGTTCGTTTCCAAAAACTAGCCTCGAGGCGGCGTCAACTGGATAAGATTATTTCCCTGCGACGTTTCCATTGACAGGGAACAACTTTGTCTCGCCATCTCATTAAGGATATAAACGCGTTCGTTATCAGTTCGTTAAACGTGTACGTGAAACTTACGCGTGTTCAGACGCCAGTGTCGCGTATCTATGACAGGGATTTCATTTCAATTTTTTAATTAAAAAAAAAAGGAAAAAAAAATATGTGTATGTATATACAGACGAAAGTTTATGAATATTTATTTTGTTTTACAATTCATCCGGTGTTGCAATTGTTTCAAACGTTTAATATTCAATGTTGTTAAAACGCGATCGGCTCTCTGCGCCAGTAATTTCACGATTCCGTTTGGTTTTTGCAAAATTAAAATACAAAGATAAATAAAAGGAACAACATGGTGCATTATTTTTCGATCTCAAAGAATAAATGGATTCATTTCCTAAACTACTGGATAAATATTTTAAGAAGTAAATGAAAATAATATCCTCGTATACGTCTTTGTTATTTGTTCATCAACAAATTCATATAAACCTGTGATTTAAATTTTTTAACGCCAACCGAGAAAGTCGGAAACACCGAGTCAAATTGATTGACAATTTGACAAGGTTTGAGAAAAAGGATATAAAAAGACACTAAGAAATAAATGGAGAATAAATTACCGTAACCAACAACGATATATTGTTAAGCATTAGTTCTATGACGTTTGCTTACTTTGAACTTCGTTTGATCTATTCGCTATTTACGCAGATCGTTGAACAGGAATTCTCAGGAACAACCCTCGCGGATAATGCAACATTTTGAAATAATATTTGGCGAATAACGCGACATTTGTATAGTTTCTCGACGATGTTCAGAGTACGATGAGCAGCGGGGAGCACGGGGGAGAAAAGTGAGCAATCGGCGGAGAGTCTTGGTTTAATTTCCGACGAGACAGGCGCGAGACGAGGAAAGTTTTTGCTCGGACAAAACGGACGAAGCTGGAGTGTTCCGGGGCACACTGTCAGGATCAGCAAGTACATCAAAATTGTGGACAGAACGGCGAACAAAAAAGTTGTTGCTCGCGCCCGCCTGACTCTGACACAGTTTTCAACTGGCCAGAGCGACGGGACGCTCCTCTGCATAGCGGTGTCGTTCCTTCTTCCTTTTTCTCCTTTTCCGCCTTTTTGTTCGCCGCGTCGTGTCGCCGAACGACGAAAATTTTCGCCCGGCGAAACTGTCCTCTGCGCGGAAAATCCACGGAAATAAATTTCGCGTGCCGCCAACTGGCAAATAATCGCTTTACACGCTCGATACCGAGCAATAATCGGACCAATAACCGTATACAAAAAATATACATACTATATGCAGAAACACGCTGCGCAGTTAACTTCAATTTAATCAATTTTTCAAAGTTGCGGATATGTTTTATTTATCTGTAACGAGAGATATGACTCGTTCCACGCAGTCAGGAGCAAACGCGTCGTATCGACGTTTGCTCGTTGCGTCGAATAAACGGTACGGTGAACCACTACCACGCGCAAAAATTCAACAAATTATCACCTTACATACGTATGCAGTCGCGCAATGAAAGAAATGAGAAAAGATTTAACAGACTAGAACTACCGACGAGTGAAGTATAAAATTTGTATTTGCAAACGGAAAGAAGTTTACAATACAACAAAGAACACAAGCTTATATTTATATATTATCACTGAAAGTGATTTTAGTGGGGGTAAAAAGAAAAGCCCAGAAAATCGGGCTTCTTCAGGTGCAACGCTAATGCAACGAAAATTAGCGATTGGTTGATTTGGGTCACGTGATTCGTGGGATAAACCTCGAGTAGGAGTGGCGTTGTCTGGTACTGAACGATCGCGCCTGTAATTTGTTTTGTATCGATAAAATTTTATGGCAAAAAAGTCATCTTCGTTTCCTCGTCAGAACAGTTGCTTCTGGGCCTTTCAGTGAGACGAATCGTACTGCGGTACAATTCGTGCAGTTTTTTTATTAATAGCCATTCAAACATTTAAAAATAGACTGTTATAAATGTATAAGATTTCTATGGAAAATTATGAATTAGTCATTTCGATCACTTTGGTAACTCTATTAGCGTTAAGAATCCCTACGATGTAAGAAGAAATGGCAGAAACAATGAACAACTACAAAGGAAAAATTAAAACGCTAATTTAGCAGCGAAGACTAATACTAAAGACCGATTAAAAGATCAAACAATGAATAACTGATAGTCAGACTCTCATGAATAAATAAAGATGGGTAAAGTATAGTTAGAGAAATAGTTAAAGAGAAAAGTATAAAGATAGTTTGCAGAAAGATTGATTAAATATAGTTGAAGACGTGCCATTCCCGAAAGAAACTATTATATTTCAACTCGATTTTTCAAATTAAAGATATAAGACTGTTATGAATTTCGAGTGTGTTCAGGAAATCTTTTTTTTGTAGTTTCAAAATTCAAAATACCATTTGTTTCAGATAATTCTGTGATGTCTGTAAAATTTTGAAGACAAAATTGCAAAATTCAGGGTGAAATTATACTCATCTATAAATCTATGTACAAACAAGCCAAAATTCGTAACAATTTTATACTTGTACAGGTTTTTAAAGAAGGTGCAAACTCAAACAGTTATGGAAAACGTATTTCAACGTATGTTCAACTTTTAAATCTATACGAATAATAATTCTCCAAGCCACTGCGCAGTTCCCTACATTCCACGCAATTTCCTCCAAATTCATAATAAATTTATCGAGCTCGTTCGTTCGTATTTAATCAATCTATGTGTACACGTTCGATTAGAAAATTACACGGCGCAGTGCGGAGAACGGTTCAATTAAAACCGGTTGCCAGAACGTTCAGAGGCAGATGGGAAGAAAGGAAGAAAAGAAAAGAAAAGAAAAGAAAAGAACGTGCTAGAAAGTAGAAGAAATAAGGATGATTATTCAAGCGGAGTCTGGTCGCACGGTAAATTTACGTCTCGAGGCAAGTTTCTGCCGGGTCTTGCGGAAATCAGTGGAAAGTTGAGGAAAATCTTTGGCGGTGGCCGCGATGCGCGGTCGCCCTCCACTGTATTTATCTCCGCGGGCCGTAAAGTCGAAGAAGTTGCGAGGCGATCAAAATCTTTCTTAACGGCGAAACGAAGCCCGGCGTGGCGCCCCGGTAACGAGCAGCCACCGAGAGGGGCGAAAGTTTCGAAAGTCAGAAACGAAGATTCTCCCGCAAACGTTAATCGACTCGCTTAAAAGATTCAACTCGCCGACCGCGAACTTGCCGGGAACGCGTAGACACCGGGTAACGAACGGTTTAACGGTCGCGAACAATGGCAGATAATTACAGGCCGGTAACGAGGAATGGCTACGCTTGTGCCAACGGCAACGCCAACGCCAACGCCGATCCCGCGTTCCCTCTGCCCCCGACGTTTGCGTCAGCGCACGGGTTTTCAAGCGCGCGCGGGTCGAGGCAGAGCGTTTAATTAATGCTCGGTTATTTTCCCGTTTGCCAGCCCGCGCGCGGTCGCAATCTCGTCATCTAATTAATAACGAACCAAGACCTCTGATGCTGTGAAAGGCATCTGTCAACTGGATCTACGACGCCAACTACCGCCAACTACCGCCAACTACCGTGTCCGCAAACGTTTTATTTTATTTTATTTTATTTTTTTCTTTTCTTTTTGTTTCGCTTCGACCTCTCGCGGTGAGGAAACCCGAGCAGAAATTTTGTTACGTAATCGTCGTCGAACCTCGGGCTACGAATGCAGCGACGCGGAGCGGGTGGTTTGGATTTGATACAGAAGCTTCTTATTTCAAAACTTTCAACTGGAAACTGGAAATTTGCTTTGTTAGATTTTTGAAACATTTTGCTGTCGTGCCTTCAACTCTTTCACGAATTAAATGAAAATCGACGTGATCAAAGCAGTGATGTTTGTTTTTCATTTTAACGTTTGTGTAAACTTGACAAACATCACTCTTGTCACTCTTGTCAAACACGTAGAAAAATATTTTATCACTGAATGTGATTTTAGCGAGGGTAACCCAGAAAATCGGGCCTCTTCAGGTGCAACGCTAATGCAACGAAAATTAGCGATTGGTTGATTTGGGTCAGGTGATTCGTGAGGGGGCGTGGGATAGACCTAGAGTAGGAGTGACGTTATCTGGTACTGAGCGATCGCGCCTGTAATTTGTTTTGTATTGATTCAAATGTTTACATGTCAATAAAATTTTATGGCAAAAAAGTCGTCTTCATTTCCTAGTCGGGACAGTTGCTTCTGGGCCTTTCAGTAAGACAAATCGTACTGGGGTACAAGTCGTGCAGTTTTTTTTATATCCTTAGATACGTATTAAACTGCGAACGTTTCAAGAGACGTTATTGTACATCACACTTATTATTGTATATTCTGTATATTTTTATATACATCTAAGATAGATATTCTACAGATTCTTTCTATCTGTTACTTTATTGTCTTCTACTCTAACTGATTTATCTTCATTATTTTCATCTGTCACTGTAATTTCAACATTTATCTATTACTATTTTCATTTAATTTATCTCATTTATCTATCACCGGGATTGTTATTCTATATACTCTTTCATCTTGGTTTCTTATTTAATTTTTTTTCTTTTTTCCTTCCTTTTCCTTCTTTGGAAATATAATGGAAATATAATGTTTCCGTTCAAAACCTCGATGCTTTCTTTTATCTCTTTTTAAGAGATTTTTCTTGTTTATATGAATGAACAAATAAATAAATTACAAAGTATTAAAGAAAACTCAACATACTGTTTGGAATACTGTTGACAATTTGGAAGAGACCTCGCAAAATCACATTTTAGAATTGTCGAAGGAATTTTGCGATGCATACTCGTACCTTGTGAAATTGTTAACCTCTTAACTGGATCACTTCTTAACCAAAATTTTCTATATCTAATTAGAGGATAGAAATATTGATTTTCACAAATCCTTTACATGTCCAACTATAAAAAAAATTAATACATATTTCGAACGTACATCTATCTCTCTTCTTCATTTAAAAATTTCCTATTGCCAGTAATGATAATGGTGGCATCAATTGAGAGATCCGATTATACTTGAAGATTAGGAATCCAAGTGACGAGTTACTCTTCTTCCAGTTAAGAGGTCGAGTTTTACCCATTAGAAACACTGCTTGACATTTATCGACATTTTCAGTGAAACCATTGAAAGTCGAAATTATGGGAAAGGACAAGATTTTATCAGCGGGGAAGAAGTACGAGACCAGATGTCAGAGCACCGGGTCGAGACCACCGGCTGTTCTAACTTGGTGGAAGGCTTCCAAACAACTCAAGAAGACAAGTGAAAACGTGAGTAAAAGAAAAGATAGTAATTATCGCGGTGCAATTATAATATTACGAAACGCTTGAAATGAAACAGAAACATTATGAACGACGATTATGAAATGAACAAAAAGGGAGAAAAATCTTGTTATTCGAAATGAAACAGCCATTATCCATATTCGGCCATAATTATATTCCTCTGCACTCAAATTTAAACACAATCCCGTTATATAAACGTAGAATTATTTCTGATTTATTTAAACTATTGAAACAGTCATTTCTTCTGTCCTGATATCCTGATGACATTCTGAGGTTTTATCCACAGATCACAGGTCTGACGTAAAAAATTATCAAAATCAATTGGACAAACATATTAACGCTTGATAAATACATCACGTGCTGACTTTTAATCCATACATATACTAAGAATATAAATTTACATGTTTATTTAATTTTTTCGAACAAATTATTCTTTTTGCTATAACGCTCGAATCTGAGTATGAGACTGAGTACGAATTGTACACAGTGCTATGTCAGAACAAAACGAACATCTTTCATTCATATATAAAATTGCCATTTATTACAGAAAAAAAAACTCGTTTTTGTAATATATATATGAATAAAACGGACGTTTCTCTGTTTCTAAATTTTATTCTAATCGAATCTTCTCTTTTTGATATTTTCCATTCTGTTTGATATTTTGATATTTCATTTTCTGTTTCTTTGATTTCGCCTTTATTAAGCATCATTTGCATCAAAAAGCTACCGTCTGATAAATTTATTTATTATCAGTGAAATCGTGGTGGAAGTTGCAATATCCAGCACGAATCACCTGTTTCACATTTATTTCATTTCCCGTCTCTCTTGTCTATTTCTCGTTTCGCTATTTAATTTCCAGCCACTTTTATTAAATATCCCTTGCATCAAGAAGCTACCGTTCGACAAATTTATTTATTATCAGCAGAATCGCGAGAAAGTTGCAATACCAGCACGAAACGGAATGGGACGGTTTTCGATATTCCCTCCGTTTCTACGGCGAGACGTTTCTACTTCCACGGATCGATGCTCACCTTGTCAATTTCTCCGGCGAAATCGTGTTCACGAACTTTAGCGGCACGAAACTAACGACATCTCGATAACGATATTCTACAGTAACTAAGAACGGGAATAAACTTTAGACGAAGCGCAAAAACCGTTTCAAAAAATAAATTCACTCCTCCTCACTTTATTCGTTTTTCCTTAGATTGCCTCTGTCCATCACGTTTCCGCTTTTTCTCGAACCTTTCCATTCTCGTTTCTCGAGCTCGTCTTTATTGACCGTCCAATTTATTACTTCTCCGTTCTGACTGCGACACGCCAAATTCAAGCATCTACAGCCACATTTGCAACCAAATTGACAAATCGCGTTGCCGCGAGGGAAAATGTAAAGGAAAGGAAAAAGAAAAGGAGAGAAAAGAAAAAATAGCTCGATCGACGGTGTTTAATTGGTAATTCATAGACCAACGCGTTTGGCCAGTTTAACGTTACCTCGCCTCTTTTATTCGAGGTCATTACGATCGCTTGCCACGAACCACCCTTATCGGTGGATACTGCATTGGACATCATCGCGCAACAGTTGAAACGACGCCAATTCGATAGCCGTTTAACGACCATTGTCAAACAAACGTGTTTTTCCCTTCCTTCTTGCGATCCAATAATAATCCCCTCTGCTTATCGTTCCCCGTAACCCACGCTGGCTTAAGAACTTTTTATGACAAGGGTGGAAAATGGAGCTAGCTATTTCACGGATACTGAGACACTCGGGTACGCGTGTAATTAATGTATCCGCGCTTTAATCCTTCGTGGTTAAAGTTTATTGCGGTTTATTGTGGTTAAAGCTATGTCGGATCACTTGAGAAAGTATGTCCATATAATTCTAAGCAGGAAAATTTAAGAGCAATCTCGACATTCCAATCGATACATGAATCTAACAAAACACTGTGTAACTGGCTGCAGAAAAAATGCTGGAATGTATGTCTATGTTTCATTGTTTTAGAGAAGAACTTTTACTCAATAACAAACTTTATGTATTACAAAAGAAAATATCAAATAACTCTAAGAAGCATTTTACAGTGTATCAAGAAAATCTGAGTCACGCGTTTGGCAGAATATAATTTGGCGGAATGAAAATTCTTTTTGAAAATTTTCGTTCAGTATCTTGCCAATATTTTGAGATTTTGATTCGTAACTAGCTTTTTTCAGAAGACATGGATAAAATGTTACGGGACAGACCACTCTAAATGTTAAATGTATATTTCCAGCAATTTTCAAGGCACTTTTAAATATAAATACATCTAAGTACAGTAGAACTTTGTTTATCCGAATACATTCAAGAAGAAAGCTGCTTGGGGAATAGAGACTCATTAGCTTTCTCCAGATCTTACTCTTATTTGGTCGAATAATAAGAGATAGTACACAAGGATAATAAAAGTTGATCAATTACGAGTTTGTATATCTGAAACTCAACATTGGTTCGTAGAAACGATGATCGGATAAACAAAGCCTTAATGAACATACACCCTGGGACAAAGAATGGCACACTCTAACAATTACTAAATTTCTTCTCATTAAATAAGTGATACAAAATCTTTCTTATATATATTCTTCCTATATGCTTTTCTAAATATGTACTATAACATAATTAACATAAATTGAACCTTTTGCAATTTTGTGTTATTAAAAAAAAAAAAAAAAAGAATATAGTAACATTTAGCAGGTAAAAATGATAGCACATTTCGTGAAGAACAATAGATAAAAGAAATGACAATTGTTTAATACTTATTTCGATTTCCTATGCATTTAATAACGACAGCCATTCTTTGAGGCAAAGATTTATATAGTTTCATAATGATTTTTTAACTTAATTCTTCCCAATCCTACACAATACATTTTTTTGATTCATTAATATTTGCGAATGGTCTTTCATTCTGATATCTATTGTCAAATTCTTCCAATTAATTTTCTATAATATTTTAATAGCTCGGAGATTAGCCATTCTAAAATACAAACTGTTTGTTTGCAAAGTATTGTTTTACTGTTTTCGCGTTATCACGTTGAAAAATATACTCATTTTCGGCAATTCGTGTCGCATACGTGTCAATTTGTTCGTCAATCGGTTCAATATATTTTTTACTGTTTAATTTTTCTGTAATAAATTTTATTTCCATCTTACCCTAGTCGATGACTCGGAAATTGTTGCTTCTTTCGTAAATCGTGATAACAGTAGTTATGTTCGTCTAAATTCCTCTTCTCATCGGTGAACATGATTCTTCGCCGTTTCAAATGTTCACGATTCTTCAAAAGACGTCGAAAAGACATTCCTAACATTTGCCGTAAGCCTAGCTTTCTCTGCAATGGAGCTTGAATTTGACGCTACACGTATTATAGCACGTTTATCGCGAACTATTAAACACTGCGATCGTCAGACAATTTTATCAGTGAAAGTGATTTTAGCTGGGATAACCCCGAAAATCGGGCCTTTTCAGGTGCAACGGTAATGCAACGAAAATTAGCAATTGGTTGATTTGGGTCACATGATTCGTGAGGGGGCGTGAACTAGACCTCGAGTAGGAGTGGCGTTGCCTGTAATTTGGTTTGTATCAATTCAAATGTTTGCATATCAATAAAATTTTATGGCAAAAATGTCGTCTTCATTTCCTAGTCAGAACAGTTGCCTCTGGGCCTTTCAGTGAGACGAATCGTACTGGGGTACAAGTTGTACAGTTTTTTTTTTCTTTTTCCATAATTATCGGAATCTTTTGGTAAATTCATCATCACTTTACGACTTTTATTAATTGCTTCGACTATTTCTGTAACAAAATAATGTTCTTCGTTCAATTTCAACATCACGTATTTCAGCTCTTTCTCGCGATTGATTATTCATTTTTACAAATGTTAATAACCATATTTCACGCGAATGTTACGCTTTCGATAGTTCCCGTACGACTGAGGGGAGTAAATGTCAAGACTTGTCCGAACTTGTCTGCCTCGCGGCTGTGAGCAATATTGACATTTTCGTTTTTGTATTTCTAAGAAATTGCGTTTCTCGGTAATGGCATTCTACATTTACATCGATGCCCAAGGATACTGATGTAATAACAATTTATGCATTCTTTCTAGTTTACGATACATGACATAAGAAAATACAGAGTGTGCTCTTTAGCTTATCCGAGATGTAGCACAAGAATGTTCTAATCGTTTATAACAATTGATGATAATATTTCAAGATTTTTATTATACATCTTCCCAACACTGGGCATACGTGATTTATAACAAATTTCTTCTTTTTAATATGATTAATCACTGATAATTGATTGATAAATTCACAAGAAGAAACGAAACTTTATGGGCACACCTAAATCTAATAATTACACGTTTAAGAACACGAATTACAGAATAATGCACGCTACATTGATTTCATGTGTGTACACGTGTCTTTTCAGTACACGTTCGTAACCGTAAATTCTACTAGAAAAGAGGACGAATTTCGATCTCGAAGGTTAAAGCTTATGACACTGGTTATTCCCAGTCTAAATAGAGAAAACGAAAAAAAAAAATGGCCAGGGAAAGGCTAGACCCTCCCGGAAGTTGAGCCCCGAAGGATCAAACGCGTAACGAGAAACGCTCGGGGAAGCTTACTGGGGCCAGTGGCCGGTATTTCCTGCCAGATTAGACGACTCGTTGGCTATTGCTCTCGATAAAATTAACCCCGGGGAACCCATGATGGGTTGACTAACTGGGTTTCCGGCAAAAAGTATAACGATATTACCCGGCCCCGTAGACAGGATAGTTAATCAGAGAGATTGAAACATCAAACAATCCTGTCTATCCGCGCGCTGGCTCGCTCGGCAATTTAATAACTCGAAACTATAGCCTGCCTACAGTACGCCTATAAAGCGGAGCGACAAAACGACGATCTAAACTTTAGTTGCCAAAAATCAATTACACGTTGCTTCGCGATGAAACGTGGCGCCGGGAGAGGTGGTCTCGCGCGAAAATTGCCCGCGAAACATCGTTGCCCGAAACGTTGGGGAATTTTCTCGGATTGATGGCAAGATGATGGATAGAGCACGGTGATGCGTTTTTGTTTCGCGAAATCTTTTGAATCTTCCCAAGCACATATTCCAAAGGTTTATTCAAGTCGTTGAATAATTTTATAAAATAAAATAAAAATTGATATGAATGATATAATTACTCCTCCTAATTTGTTTGGAATTGATTAAGCAAGACTGAATAAGCAAATAAAAAATATCATTCTGGTTTAATGTGTGAAGAGATAATCAATGGTAATTATTGGATTAGCTATTTTAAAATTATCTGAGTCTCTAAGTAAATAAGGATTTTGAAGATTAATTAATATAAATATTAATAAAATAAATATAATTGTAATTGTGTCTTTAATTATAAAATATTGATGAGAAATAATTTTATAGATGTCATATTTTGAATGAATTGGATTAGATGATCCAAAAATATGTAGAATTATTAAATGTAAAAATACTATTATTATAATAATTAGGGGTAAAATAAAGTGAAATGAAAAAAATCGATTTAATGTTGAATTATTAATTGAAAAACCTCCTCAAATTCATTCTACTATTATTTGACCAATATAAGGTAATGCTGACAATAAGTTAGTAATAACTATTGCTCCTCAAAATGATATTTGACTTCATGGTAAAATCGAAAACATGACACTGATTGTTGTAGCAGGATCTTATTTACGCTTTGTGCTATTGTGCTATCTTTAATATTGATGATACATAATATTAAGAGACTTTTCACATTAATAATTTATTTCGTTATGAATGATGGAAATGTATCTGTGTACTTTGTTTAATGTTCATTCAAGTCTGAAAGTTGTACGAAGAATAACTTAAATCATAATTCAATATGAAATGTAAAGTGGAACAAATAAATTAATAAATCGTTGATGAAAGTGTATTGATTGTGCTGGATTTTATTTTGAATAAATATACCAACTTTTGACAAATTTATAATTATTTTAATTATTAAATATTACCTGATATTACATCAATATGTGATACTAAATGAGACGCGTCTACAACACTACGAAATTCTGCAGAATATCTAATTTAATTAGCAGTACAAATTCCCGTTTCATTCTCTGGTGTTTCCGTAACAATTTAGAGAAATAAATATACCACTGACGCACTATTCTAATCATTGTTTCTTGAGTCTATAATTTTTTCTACACTTTTAGATGTTCTCTTTGAGATACAATTTAGCGAAACCAAGAAAGCTAATAAAAATGTGAAAATCTATTCCTTTGCAGTTAATTATGGTAACGTCTAGCATTTCACTAATCATCAATAGTTACTACTATGACCATTTGACGTTTACTTTGTTATACAACAAAGTTGTATTACGATGTTTCTCATGAAATTATATTTCGCGTTTGCCATTATTGCTTTCTCGATGAAATGCTAAAATGCAACAAACGAAATTTGCCGTGAAACTGGACATACAGAGCCTTCAACGCTTGAATTATAAAACTCGTGGCTAATGAATTTTAATGCAAAAGACACGAAGGATTCAATTTGTTCGTTCGAATTGGCCACCGCGCCGCGCCAATGAGCTTCAGCTCAGAGATAATCGACGGATTTCACCACGGATTACCTACGCGTAGACCACGCGGCCGAGGATGGGACACGGATCGATTTTCATTAAGAAAATATCCGCCAAGTTACCAAGAGGGTGGTAGGGAACCGCGGCATTTTTCCATGCAACTTTTCCGATCGCAAGTTAGGTCCAATCGGGGCAAGTTGCGAACCCCGTCGAGAGTAAGGGAAACCAAACTCCGGAAGCTCGCGTAATCCTAGTCAGAGGCATACTTGTTCCCGGAAAGTGGCAAACAGTTGGACGGGACGTAATTGATGTTTAAGGGAATCGAACGTTTCGTTGAATCTTGGTTTCAGAATGGGATCAGTGGCTCGTCGGTCGGGTCGCGTTCTGCAAAGGGTGAGTCTCGCTTAGTACGACGCGCGTGCTATTCAACCGAATGAGAAAACAGTAATACAAAGGAGAACGGGAAGGGAGAAAAAATAGCGGGAGGCACAATGCCGCCGGGCGTGATAGAATGGCGGAGCTTGCGTTGTATACTAACGGGGTTATATACACGCATAGCGCGTAACTCTCGATACGTTCTACGTCTCTTCTTTCTTTCTTTCTTTCTTTCTTTCTTTCTTTCTTTTGTGAAGTAAATCTCTCGTTTCCACAAGAATATCGGCCGTACAATGCCACGTCTAGCTGCACGATATCACGTCGACGTTACGTCGATTTATTTTGTCAGACAGCGAAACATCATTGCTCGAGTAATATCTGTATCAGTGTTGTCGTCGTCGATAATAATTCAGTTCTTCAAACAGTTCAGACCTAACTGTTCTGGGGAATCTGTCGTTTAATCTTACTGGGTTCTTTCGATCATTTTCAATCCACTTTTTTTCATATTATAACAGATATCTCGAATTTAAAAACAAAAAGTTTTCATTCGTCTTAGTACTCGTTACACTTTGATCAACCATTTTCCGAGAATGTTATGAATCTTGAATATAAATATTCGAGGGTCAAATTTGGAAAGATAATTTGCAAAAGTAGAGCAGAATATCTCGTCATTTTCATCCAATTTTAAATACTGAAGGATAGATGTAAAATATTTTGTCGTTGCCTCGCATGAATATTGTCACTGTGTGAGATATTCCACCCGTAGAATATAGAGTAAGTAGATACGTGAGATATTACGGCATCGTACAGTTGACATGGTTATAATGAAATAGGGTAACTGTCCTGTTATGCGCTCTAATACTAAGGTATATTGCACGAAAGAACTTGCAAAAATGAAAAGAAATATTATACGTCTCTTTCTTTTTATTTTCCAAAAGTTGTTCTGTATAATTAAACTGTGTTCCTCTTTCTATCTTGGTAAATTCTTTTATGTGATCTATTTTGAAATCGCGCGCAAATGGAGAAAAGTATACAACCTTCATAGAGCAATTCTACTGTTGGACAATCAGAAGAAAATTGTAATGTAGAAAATTCACTTCGTTTGAATTCTGACGTGATGATTCTTTAGAAATTTTGTCAAATTGTTTCAACATGTGTCCGTTAGGATATCGAACTTGAATGCCTGTGACGATTTTTGGTAGGAATACATATCGCATATATCGTATGTAAAAATAATAAGAACGATCGCAATAACATTGTTTATAATTCAGAGTGAAAATTTTTATATATTTCTAAATTTTCTTCAACGTAATTAAAAAAAAAAAGAAACTTAAGTAAAAGATTGATTTTTCTACATATTGTTACAATCACTATTTTTCTTTGGATATTTTGTATATTTTCGCACGTTACGTGCATTGTGTATATTTAGCTTCAAGTTTCCCATTAATGCGTAAAAATCTACAATCTATATTACAACATAACATAGATCAACACAAATTTGTGGCAAATATATTTACCAGCCAAACCTACAATGGGTTAACTGGTTAAAGTGTTTTTCTTCTTCTTTTGCATTATTTTTATCGTATCCTTTTATTCGCAACATCATTATTATTATCGTGTTATTCTTTTACATTATTTTTATCGTAAAATCGATATTGGAACACGGAAACGAGGACAGGCACATTAATAGTTATCGTATCTCGTCGGCAGATAAGCAACGAAAGCCCTCGAAATTTTCCATTTCTCCCGCAGACTGACATGATTTCAACTTTCTCGTTTTTCGATCGCTTCGAAACAATTGTTAGCAACGTGCACGCGGTCGCCGCGTTTTCCTCTTCGGCGCGCAACGATGCGGCTGAAAGCATAAAGAGAAAAATATAAAAAAGTATAGCGAGAACGCGGAGAGCTCGTGTACGACCGATAAAACTCCAAACGCATAAAGATATTTTACCGCGGGTAAAAGAGGGGAAAGCAAAAGGGAAAAAAAGAGAGAAAGAAAAAGGATGGAAAAAAAGGGAAAAGCCAGTTGCGGTTCATTTTTCGCCCGCGGTAAACGCGAAACAATCGCGTAAATTATGGCGGGAAATAAATTGGGACTCGTATTATTCTAATTAACGTGGTTTCAGCTCGCGTCGAAATAAATACATACGTCGCGGCCAACTCGATACTTGTTTTCGTTTTTCTCTTTCGTTTAACAACGATAAACGATGGCTGACGGTACGTACGTGTGTTTGGAAACGACAAAGCGCTTAAAAATCGACGAAAAATCATTTGTTGTTTCTAAAGTAAACGTTCGCCTCCGCGCAGCAGTTAAAAGTCAAATATTTTCCTTCGAGCGATACCATCGGCCGAATATTTGGAATATTTATCTGTTCCTCAGCCGTGTAAAACACGTGAATGATCATAATCGATATGATCGGCCGGTCTCGGTGGAGAATACACACGGTACAATTAATTCATCTCGCGCAACTATCGTTTTGTTAATAATTTTCCATGCTCGATAACGTAACGATGCTTCCACATTGGCCTGTGATTGACCGTGCCCGGCTGCGATTTATCTAAATTCCAGATCAGATATCGCGTGAAACGCATCCAGCCGATCGATAAAAACAAACTTTTGAATTTCTCGTTCGATGTGCGGTAATAAACAAATTATGGTAATAGCAAAAAGTCACAATCTTCTCGATCTTTGCGATATCAAGGTATTCATCGATTTATCTCTTTCGAAAATCGTTCGCGAACGATGAGAATTACACGCGCAAATGAAATCCCCCGCGAAAAAATCCCCGGGAAAATAATATAAAATCAAATTTGTTAAGATTTATTTGCAAAGAAGAATTCACTGCCGATTTCGGTGATCTTTTGAATCGATCTTTCGAATATCAAGATCGTCTCAATGTGAGAAATGTTCGAAGAGTCTAGTTGACAGTTGAAAAACAGCACGACTTGAAAGGCCCAGAAGCAACTGTTCTGACTAGGAAATGAAGACGACTCTTTTTTGCCATAAAATTTTATTGATATGCAAACATTTGAATCGATACAAAGCAAATTACAAGCAACGCCACTCCTACTTGAGGTCTACCCCACGCCCTCTCACGAATCACGTGACCCAAATCAACCAATCGCTAATTTTCGTTGCATTAGCGTTGCATCTGAAAAGGCCCGATTTTCTGACTTACCCCCGATAAAATCACTTTCAGTGATAATAAAAAGGAAAATTCCAAGTGGAATTGAGATTTAGAATTTTTTGTAAGCAGTGCAAACAATTTTCATGCTCTGGATTAACTTTGTTTTCAGATATAACAATTTTTTCGAGAATCGATTGTTGTATAAAATAACTTTATTCGTATACTGGTTCATAATACCGTACAATTGATATAATGATAGATTATGGTATAAAACTGAATCAACGAATATTTCATGTTATAAATGAAACATTCGCAACTTATTTTCAAATTAGCATCAATTATGCAAAATGTTTCTGTAGCAAATGTGTATACCTTAATAACAATGAACAATGATTTACACGAAATCTAATTGTTGTACTAATATAATACGCATTTTCAAAACTTTCAGGCTTGATTTCCCCTTTAAACCAACCCTCGAACGAATAAATTTTATTCTACCATTTTGTTTTCTCGTTCTTCCACGAGAAATCATCTCACGCCTGCTTCTAAATACGCATAAGCGAATCTTCGTGCTATCGAAATATCAAGGAAACATCATCATTGGATGAAACAAAGGGAATCGAATTTGCCCGGGGAAAAAATTGCCTCGCGTGTCAAAGGGATTCTCTGAAAAGGAAATTGTGTAGTTCAACAGACATCGCGTCGCGTAGGAGCGTCTTTGATCAATCACCATTCGGGAAACTTCGCAACGAAATTATATACCAATTTTAACAATTTTTTTGCAAAGAGACAGTTTCTACGCGACACATCTGTAGCTTTGCTGCTGAAAAATCGATAAATGACGTCAACCGCCATGCCATTAAAGTGGAATGCTAAAAATTCAGATCTCTCGTTTGATAGGCTTCTCGTCGACGTCATTCTTCTTCTCGATCGCGTTCGCCTAATTTGTTCAGACGTCGAAGGGGAACGCGTGCTTTATCACGACGAATGAACACCTTTTCCGCAATTGCTCGTTCGCATCCGTGATTCTTTAGCGATAAATCGTAAACTGCGTACGGATCGATTATCGAGAAACGTCGACTCGCGCGTGTAATGTGGAATCACGAGGATAAAAGGATTCGCGAAAATGATCAAATTCGACACAAATGGAAATTGTTGTTGTCGAACGAATTTAAGAGCGTTTGGAATTTCGATATTGCGCGTAACTGCGTAATTTATTCTTCACTGCCTGCGATCTCCGATACAATGTCCCTCAGGGAAATCCCAATCCTCACTCCCTCGAGATATAGTCAATCGCACAAGTTTACATACATTTGTCGGATTCCAAATACTTCAGATGGAGGAAAGAAGGTTTCGAATGGATTTCATAAGTTTTAATTAATTCTCCGATTAAAATTAAATTCTTCAAACATCGACAACGTTTCTCGCATGAAAAATATTTGAGTTCGTACTTTTTTAAATAGACAGAAGACATTAAAATATATAGAAAAAAACTGCACGACTTGTACCCCAGTACAATTCGTCTCACTGAAAGGTTCAGAAGCAACTGTTCTCACTAGGAAATGAAGACGACTTTTTTGCCATAAAATTTTGTTGATATGTAAACATTTGAATCGATACAGAGAAAATTACAGGTAACGCCACTCCTACTCGAGGTCTACCCCACGCCCTCTCACGAATCACGTGACCCAAATCAACCAATCGCTAATTTTCGTTGCATTAGCGTTGCATCTGAAGAGGCCCGATTTTCTGACTTACCCCCGTTAAAATCACTTTCAGTGATAATATACAGAGAACGTTGCATATTTTAGGCATTTTATACAATTCTGAAACTTTAAATTAATCTAAAAAAGAGGAACATGTAAATTAATCGATAAAATGAATAAATATTATTCTGGTAAGAAAATATTTTTGTGTGCCTATTATTTATAATTGTATAATGGACTTCATTGTTATACTGTTTTGACTAAGAAATAAATTAGTTTAAACACGAAACGTTTAAAATTCTTATTATTCTTAGAACACTTTTGATTCTGACAGATCTACGTAGACTTTTATAACTAATTGTAGATGACAGACAAGCTCAGCTACAAGAAAATGCATGTAAGAAAGAAGAATTTTCGCCATGTTATGTGTGTAACCAATTAAGGCCATTAACATTGAAATAAATCTGTGCAATTAAAATTCTATTAAACTAAACTCTCACATACACAAAACTCTTTTTGGAGCATTGTGATATTTTATGAATACTGCAAAGAAATCACAATAGGTGAACATTTAACAAAAATGATATAGAAACAATGGAGCATAATTCTACAGTCCGTGATATTTTCACAAATGAAATTACAAAAGAAACTACCAACAATTCGTAATTCTTTTATAGAAGTTTCCTAGATTTAAAACGGTGCATTTTTACAAATTTGCTGCTCTTCATAAAAGCTCTTCTGTTCTTCGTTGCACCGTAAAAACTTCTTCCTGTTCCTTTCGTTTCTCTGATGCAAGATGTATACTTTTGCCATCGTTAAAAAGTCAAACGAGAGAAAGGAGAGTCATCCGTCTAAAAAATCAAAAGAAAAAAAATATGACGAAAATATCACGGTACGAATGGGAAAAAAGGTCGTAATTCATATATATCGCTTTTGTCTCTATTCGAGAGGATAGAAAAATTAATACCGAACGGTGTCTATATTCATAGAAAATCGGCAAGAGTTGCCGATGATTTATTGTCGCGTCGATATTATCAATATGCGTAGATTAATAGTTTCGTGGGTATGACAGACGGTTTGATAATAATTTACCAGGTGCGTTCGTGTAATTGCTATCGATCCATTTAGGAACATTTGGATTGATAGCGAAGCCATCAGTAACCGTCGCTGAATCCACACGCGTATAATGATGTTCGAACAAATGTAACCGAGAGACGAACATTTTGGTCCCGTGGACAATTCGATTGTCGTGTGGCCAGCACGTACCGCCATTACGACGTACTTCGGATAATTCGTATCACACCTTTCGGAGATGCATATTGAAAGAGCGACGGCGCAGAGTAGAATTCGAGTTTCTTTTCAACACACACTTTCCGTTCGATATTTCAAACAGGATTTCGATACTCGTTTTATAAATCCAATATCTGTCACTGTATATGAGAAATATTTATTTATAAATCCAACGTTACCATTAAATAAATCTTGCGATACAACCATAGGTTTTTATTATTTCGATAGATATTTTTATTTATTTTTATTGATATTTGGACAACTAAAGTCACAGTGTATGCGAAAGTGTTAAAATCTGACTCGTAGTTTAAATTATTCTAAATTTACTCAGGAAAGTTATCAAAAGTCTAAAAGTTTCAAACTTTCGATATGTTTATTTAATGTTATCCTCTTTCAATTCTTCATTAAATGAACCAACTGTTTTCAACATCCTAGATTGTGTGTGTTGAAAAATAAAATAAAGAGAAAAATAATTTATTTGAATTTAACACAACAGAAATTAAGATGGTCCCTATGGCCCTCTGACAAAAATCATAAAAAAATTATTCTTTAGTAACGTCAGAGATCAAAAGTGTTTGTAAACCAAAAAATTTGCAGCTCTTCGCAAAATGAGCATTCATTGCGTGTTCGTATTATTCACAAACGTTCTATGGAATAACATCCATGATAAAATGTGCATGTTGGCATCGCGAAGAAAAATACCAGTACATTTATTTTGATTCAGAAAAAAACATAATCTTTCACAATGGCGAATAACTTTGAAAACTTCAAGTTCGTATTCAACATATTATGAAAGGACAAACGATTTTGCTCATAAATATCGATTTATAGTGTTACATAATATATAATATTTTAGAAACATTTTTTTTCGAGCAGAACGAAAAAGAAATTTCGCGTTGCAGACTAGTTTATTTATTATTAGCAAAGAAAGAAGAAAACAACTTTCTCTGTATTTACCTCAAACGTTTTCGCTGAAAAAAAAAATGCGACTATCGCGAAAGGTCCAGTAGACCATAATACCACCCTTCTGCTCTCTAATATCGTTAAGAGGACAACGAGAGAACGTCGACGCAAGGTTTAATGATTCGTCGTTCAGCAATGAGACGGGGGGAGGGATAAATGTCGACGACTTACGAGTTGTCGTTTTGGCAGGCCGAAGCGAAACTGCTGGTGGGCAAAACTGCTGCGTCGACGAAAACGAAGCGGATCTCTTTGTGCGGTAGACTGCTGCATTCCAGCCCATTGGAACACGGCTGCGATTCGAAAGGGCTCGCAACGCGGCCGGAAGAAGAGTGCTTCGAAAACACAGTGGCGGATCAAAGCGTTCGAGCGGGTAGAATTCCCAGCGATTACGGACGACGATGACGTTTCACCGACGAGGCGGGGTTCCCCGGTTGCTCGAATCAAAGAAGAGCTTCTCTCGCGCTTCTGCTTGCTTAGAGCCGCGCGGTCGCCGTCGCCGCGCGCTATTCGAGTCGGAACCGATTTACGCAGCCGTGCCAAAGACGAGGAGCCGAGGAGAATCTCGAGAAAGTAGATACGTATCGCGTCTAATCGCGGCAGCCACTTCGAGTCTGTGTCTCGATCGGAGCGTTCACTTCGAGTATTGCACGGGAGGCGCGCGCCCGAGGGGTAACGCCGGCTCGGTAGATTCGCAGAATCCATTAGTCGAAACGAGGAAGATCGTTACGCGTCGTAACGTTCCCGTTCGAGCCGGTGACAACAAGAATAATGTCGCCGAGCTGCGACGATAATAGCCGGTATCGCGACGTCTCCAACTTGCAGTAGCGCAATAGCGCGCGATGCATGTCGCAGATCCTTGTCACCTCTCTCTCTCTCTTTCTCGTAACTCCCGTTATCATTTGTCATCGGGTCGGGTTGAGAAGACCCGACGTTAATACTCGATCCGACTGGCTCAATTTTCTCTTGGTAGCCAAAGATGCTTTGAATTTTCAGTTATTTTCACTGAACGGGGAGAAATGAGTCCACAGAGCATCCAACGTGTTAAGTCCGTGAAAGTTTCATATCGCCGCGCGAATGCCACTCGTGAAATTTTCTTCTGTCGTTAATTATAAGTGCGTTGAGACTTAGGCGACGGTGCAGCCGGCTCTTTTCAGTTCCGACGTTCCAGCGATTAATTATGAAACTGTGCGATTTGCCTAGCGAGCAGTCACGTAGTTACGTTCGGGATATACACGGGGCACGATATTTATAAGCAGACTGCGGATTTTTATGCATTTTCAGAAAATTGCAGTGAAGGTAAGGAAAGTGCTTTCTAGTTGGTAAAACAGTTTTGTACAGGTTTGTTCCTTTAATTATACTCTCAAAATTTGTACAAATTTCTATATAACATTCACGCTGAAAACTGTTACTATTGAAAGTAATAGATACTGAAAAAAGAGAAGGGTTGCGAAAGAAAAAATTTAGTACAAGTCACGTATATTCAATATTAAGAAAAATCATAATAAAATTATGGTACTTTGTCACTTATCAATCAAAATATTCGTGTAATTTATGTGTAAAATAAGCAAAGCAAAGTGCTCCCTATGACGTTTAATTAGTGAAACAATTTTGTACAAGTTTGGTCTTTTGATTATATTTTCAAAGGTATAAATCTCAAGATTATTGCTATTAAAAATGTATAGTGGTAGAGTAATTATCGACAATCCTGAATTAAACGAAATCCGAAAATTAAACAATCTCAATTTCAGTTCACACGGTTGAATTACAAAAATGATAAAACGCGTTTTTAGTCAATCAGCCAAATATTCAATCAGCCGATAGAAATATAATTTCACGACGAGTTACATGTGTTACAAATGAAGTTAAAACACAAATTCAATTGTTATAAATTTTACCGTTTCGCAGCAGTAATTGCTATTCGTTCAACTGTAAAATGGAAAAATATCGTCCTTTTAAAAATCCATCGATCTCTGACATGTTAATATACTCGCGATGAGTATTTCACGGCCTTCTTTGGAAACCTGTGAATCCAGTACCATTAGCGAGCTAATTTTCATAGCGCGCGTGAGAGGAGGGGGGAAACGAAGATCGCAGATGAACCGAAAACCCATCCGGTAACGAATCTCGGAGGGTTTTTTTTCCCCTTCCTTTTTTCGTCATAGTAGCTGCATTCGCAAATCCCCGGAAGGCAAAAGCGCGGCTACGTGCATCTCTGAGGACCGATTTTCGAGTAATACAGCGACGCAACTGGCTTCTCCCCATGGATCCACGCTTTAAGCTTGAATTTGTCACGTATTATTAGTTTCCCGGATTTTATCCAGGACTAGTTATTAAGCGTAGAGTTTTATCGTGCAAGCGCACGCTTGTTCGCGAAAATTCCTCTTGTATTACTGTTCTCTCACCACCCCTGGAGATTGTCAACGAAAATCATAGCGAAATGGTTCTGTCTTTCTTTTTTCTTTTGCTTTTTCTATTTTTTTTTTTTTTTTGTCGTTCCATATTTATTTCTCTTACGGAGTTGTTCAAATATCGTGCACCCGCTGCGACGAATCAATCGACTTTTCGAAATTTGTTCGGGGAAAGAGAGGAGAAAAAAGACGAGGGAATTTATTGGAACTAGATGAATTTCGTTATGAGAGTCTACACTCGTATATCTGAAAATTTCAAATATTCGGGGGAAAATGAGAATTTGAAACGTTTCATGGACAGCGATATTAGTTAACGTTTCGAAGTAATCAGTGTTTCTTGTATCGAATGTAATAACGATGTTTAGTTATATAATTAGAAAGTCTATTGTAGATGATCCATCTACTGTGCAATTATAATGCTCGTGTATTTAACATTTAAACTCTACAAAATGAATTTCGAATATTTAAAGAGACATTAATTTATTTGCTTAGTAAAGTTATGTGTGTAGATTTTGAAGAAACGACTATTCGAGTGTAATAACAAAATCTATTATACGATTACCACGACACAGTGCTGTAATTTTGTTATTTTTGAATATATAAAGAAAAGAAAGGGTTGGAAACATTTTATGGATTTATTTACGAGTTAAAGTTGTAGATTTTGAAGAAATAGCTGTATCATATCGAATATAAACACTATACCATTATCATAGTGTATTAAACTGTACAAAATATTTCCCTGTTATTACAATTATAATCGGAATAAATTTTCACAAAATTATATACACATGTATATTTTCTTAAACTGTAGATTTCCATGCGTTTGTAGAAAATTTGAAAGTGCGAAATTGCACAAAATACACATAACGTGAAGGAAAAATGCATAAAGTGTTCAGAGTATATGTAGTGCTTCCTGTAACACTACTACGTAAAACGATCTCCAATCTATTCCCATTTTTTTCACGTTCTCAAAACTATGAGTTTGCACAAACACATACAATCCAGTTTTTCTAAACAAGTGGATCGTTTCTTAAAAGTTACGAAAAACAAAGATCCACGAATTGTCCAAAATTTTTCTTTTCCTGTGTTTTACAGCAAACATTTGAAATTTGACCGTGTACACGTGCAATAAATTTGACAGATGTACGGAGACTTTCTGTGACTGACTGTGTGCAGGTGGAAAAAAACCTCGTGGAGAATATGACTTTTATTCTCGAAACTAACACGCGAATGACCGTCCTGAAATTTCGCCGATACCGACCGCTATAAATTCGGTGGGTAAACATTTTGGCTCGTGCTCGAATTTTTCGTATCGCGAGATCTCGTATTGCTCGTTTTAGTTCGACGTGGCGGCTCTGTACGCCCCGGTCGATACCCCCTCCCTCTCCGCCCTCCGCCAAAAACCCTCCCCTCCCTCCCTCCCCCCGTCTTGCCAGCGACGCAACATTTGAATTTGAGATTTTTCGAGTTTTTCGATGGCGGCTCGTCTCACGTACCGTCACGCTTCTTCCGTTCTTTTCTCTCTCTCTCTTTCTCTCTCCCTCTCTCTCTCTCGATTTCCGAACGACGAACAAAACTCATAGAAAATCGATGCGACTGTTGACGCTGGGAAGAGGAAATGACGCGAGATCGAACGAGGATATTCCACGTGGAGAAGAGAGGGAAGGAGAGCGGGAGGATGGGGAAAAAAAAAGATCGAGTATTAACGCATACCTCGGAGTTCCGCCGAGCGCGGTCGATTGTCATGGAAATTTAATTCTGAAAATTCAGCGCACTTTTCGAGTTTCCATCATCAGGAATCGCGTTGTAATTATCCGAGCGGATTTCTCGGGGCTCGGCCAATTTCACAGCGATTCGAGGCGCGGCACCGTCCGACTCCGTTCAAATATTCTATCGCGTTCGCGTAGAAAAGTAAATTTATTCGCGCTGCCGACTTCTACGTGCGTTATGTACAAAAGTGTACAATCGGTGGGTGGGTGATTCTAAACGTGAAACTCCCGTTTAAATCGGGAAGAAAGGCGCGATATTTCTTCGTCTCAGACTTCATTCAGACATCGAGTCTGGGAATTTGTTGACTGCGTATATATTTGAATTTGATTAATTTCAGACAGAATACGAACGAATACTCTATTTAGAATCTATTTCAGGCTTCATTCTCGAGAAAATAGGCTTTCGTTAAAAATTCTACTTGACGAACTAACGACCCTTTGTTTCCGAGAGAATTGAATTTCATAATTCAGATCAAATGATTGCATTGCATTGCGCTTTGTGAGCAGTTTCGCAATAGAAAATTTCGCTGTAAATTTATAAAAATCCGCAATTTCCAATTATTAGGCTCTCAACCACCGCACTGAAGTTATTTCAATACAAAGCAACTCGATTAAACGAATCAAATTTTATTCTCTCTTCCCCACTTGCGAATCATCTCCCTTTTCGATTCTACCGCCAATTACACAATACCGCGTGCAATACAGAAAAAGTTTGTCGTTCGTTCGCGTTACCTATAAAAGTTACCTATAAAACACGTTTACGCGACTACATGGCGAATCACGACCAGTTTCAGGAAGGAGGAACAAGCATCAGCGTGTTACAATGGACACCGTCGATCGACGACGAGGGGAAGTTTCTCGTGTGCAGAGCGACGAATCCGACGTTGCAGGAGGCCGGCATCGAGGAACGATGGAAACTCAAAGTACACTGTAAGTAGATTGGTATTTCCTATTATCGTCGATATTACCAGACGTAAAGATTCCCTTAAAGGGGGAAAGCGCACGAACAGCAAATGACAAAGCATACCTCCGCCTCGTTCCCGATTCAATTATTTCAATAAATCTGAAAAACTCGGGGCTAGTCGGGATCGTAACCGGGACAAAGGAGGGTGGAGTCACGGGGACGCGATCGGAATTTAAAAGAAATTGATACTCGTACGATAGGATGGGGGATGGCAGGCTCCGCGCTCTCCGAGCGAAACCGAGGAGGAAGTTAAATGTCTCCGGCTTAAAGGGGGTTCGTGAAACAGGTAACTCGCCGACTAACACATTGATTTCTCGCGGAGACGTGCCGTTCCGCGTTATTGCACCGGCTCGAGTAACACTCCCGCGAAGACGTTAATTGCGTCAAAACGATTAAAATACATTTGCGTGACGCATGTGTGACAGTCACGACGTGGTTGAAAACAAGAGCCTGGATGCAAGATCGTGTCTACTTATTTGTTTCTTAACTACGAGACGTGTCTCGTTGAATAATCAGAGTTGTGTTCGTTTTGCCGAAGTATATGTAGATTCAGTGCAGCTCCGCGAGCATATGACTGTTTATTTATAATTTACGGACATAATAAGTATGAAGCAAAAAATATGGTAGTTTGATAAAATTTAAAACGAAATGTACTTGTATAGATATAGATTCAGCGAAATTCTCTACAAAAAATTAATATTAACCTATCTACGTCTAAAAGGAGATGTTTTAATTTCAATCTTGCAAATACGTACAACGTGGCATTCTTCTTGATAAGTTGTTTGACCTCAGATGATGCTCATGTTGAAAAAATACTCAGAAAGAAGGCATCCAACGTTTGTAACATTAACATCATTGGTGCTGAGAGTTAGACTTAAAGAGAGAGGTTTATTTAAAACGTGAAACAAATTCAGAAAAGAGACATTTTTCAACGTCTATTTAACAAACTGTAACAAGTGATGTACACGTCAGATTAGTCGCGAGAACAATGTTCCCGAAACGACTGTAGCACGAGTACTGAAATATCAAAATATCTCCCAAACTAATGAGTTTTAGATGTAGATAGGTTAAAACTTTTTTACAGAAAATGACCTGCTACGTTGACTGGCGTGAAAAAATTACGTGATTATATCTTGAAAAAGTAGTAATGACCTTCGTATCTCCCACATACATCTATCTAGAAACAAACCAAGTGTACCAAATTACCGCCCTCTCGAAACAGAAAAGAAATGCATTTAAAACATTTTTTAAATAATTGCATTTACACGTTAAAATGGGTTTCAGGAGACAAAGACAGTTTTAAAGTTTTTCAAAAAATTAAAAAATGTTCTTTAAGTTACACATATTTCGTTACATACATATTCTAATAATCGTGAATTAATTCTGCAGCCTGTTCTGAGAGAAAAGTTCGAGGAAATCGAAATGTCCTAGAAGAAGCACTAAATTTAATTAAATGTAATAAATTTGAGCTATGGGTTTTTTCCGGTGACGGTATTAAATTTAATAAAATTTTAATTAAATTTGATTAATTTAAACGAATGGACTTTTCAGCTCGAGCTACGCGTCTACGTGAGTGACCAAGTGAGAGCGCGGATTTCAAAACCCTCGTAATCAGGATCTCCAATCTTAAACGATACGAATCTCAAAAACATATTTTGAACAAACTCGAAACTTTGTTAACTTCGTTTTGTTAAATTATTAGAGAGATACAAACATGGAGTTTGCTTGAAGTTTCAGACTCACTATTGAAAGTTTAAACAAAACTCAAAATTTTCTGCACTTCGTTAATTACTTGACAATGTGCTGTTCAAATGACAAATACGAATTATGCCTAAATTATATCTAAAATGACATGAATGAACTGGCAGCAAAAGTCAAATAAATATATCCAGATAATGTTTCCAGAATCATTTATAATTACTCTTTGTTTCTTAGTAGTACACTAGTACACTATTATTTGAAATGATGTTTCATTATCTGCAGTATTTAATTGCACTACTTATTTTTGTTCGTGTTTGGCGATTTCGCTCTGTCATTTGTCGATTAGAATTGACAATTATATTAAAAAATATTTAAAAATATTTTTGTGCCTAATTTTCTAATTTTCTAAAGTCTTCCTTTTCCATTTATACATGTGAATGTTACGAACCAAGGAATTGATAAAAAACTTTGAGTAGAAAAGCCACCAGTAGAGAAACGTGCTCCTCTGTCTCATAAATCTATACAAATTCAAAACTGTGAGATTAAATGCAGAATTTTAGATGTTTGTTCGCGTCTATATCACAAACAAAAGAATTTTTATACGTTTTTTTACATAAGCCCGCGATTCGACTCTACGTTGAAAGTGTTCTTTTTATAGTGAGTGTTATTTTCATGAATAAAATATTTTTCGAAGCGTATAAAACGACCGTGAGATTTTTTTTCAATATTTCCCCTGCTAGAACTAAGGGGACGAAATTGAGAACACCTTTCCCAACACAACTGAAAAATGCATCCTCTTACGTATACAATATTTTTCACTTTTACAAAACATCGATTACAGATCGTCTTCGTTAATTACACTAATTTTCTCCGATTGAAAAATTAATGTTATTTTAGATAAAAAAAAAAAAAAGTGTTTCAAAATATCTTTTGTCCTATTCCCATTATGTTGCGAGCTAAAGAAGACACGAAGTATCGTTCAGTCTCAACACAATGACTCGACTACGATGTATCAAGGATCGTATGATTTCCAGTTAATTCGACTCCGATGGATTTCCCTGACGTATGAGCCATATACACGCAATCGCGAGAAACGGCACAGGTATAGAGAGCCTTACTACGAAATTACGTGCCAGCCAATCTGTCCTGCCAACGTTTACCTGCATAACGTAAGCCAGATACGAGCTATCGTTATCCGTTTATTTACGACTGCGTGTCTGATCGGCCACTCGATGCATTTGCCATTATCCTTGTTGTTCCCAGGATATACATATATGCGGGAATTTGGCATTAGTCCGACGGATGATCGTACGCGGTATGCGGTCGGCGCCCGGGTATCTTTGCGAAACTATCCAACAATTTCGTTACGCGAAGACAATCGCGTCGGCGGCAGTCAATTTTCGAACGTATGAATTATTCATACGTCGGCGACAATGCCGCGACAAACAAGAGCGAACGTACGAGCACGCGATAGTTTCTTAACTATTCTGCACACCGTTCCACTCTATGCGCGCGGCAATTGACTTTTGAAACGTAGGGGAAGTCAACTGTGAACGAAAATTTTCATTTCTTGTAAAAAAAATAGAACGAAGTACTTTAGCGAAACAATGTTACACGTTTTGGGAACAAGAATACGTATGAAAAACATAATTTTAATCTCTGGTTTTTAGAATCAATTCTTTTTGTTATGAGCGATGTTTGAAAGTACCGCTTTATATAAAAAAACTGCACGACTTGTACCCCAGTACGATTCGTCTCACTGAAAGGTCTAGAAGCAACTGTTCCGACTAGAAAATGAAGATGACTTTTTTGCCATAAAATTTTATTGATATGCAAATATTTGAATCGATAGAAAACAAATTACAGGCAACGCCACTCCTACTCGAGGTCTACCCCACGCCCCTTCACGAATCACGTGACCCAAATCAACCAATCGCTAATTTTCGTTGCATTAGCGTTGCACCTGAAGAGGCCCGATTTTCTAGGTTACCCCTGCTAAAATTGTCACTTTCGGTGATATTGACACTTTACGTTCTAACGCGACAATAACTCGTGGTATTAAAAAGCCACATGTAAAATGAACATTTGCAAGTCGCGCGTAGTTTTTTGCTTTGTGCGATACTATGTTCTTAGTTTATCGTGTTGAACATAATATATTTAGTAACCTCTCTTATGTGGGTGTCTTATCTCCAAAATCATTTATTTCATTTTTTTAGTTTACTTTCGTGGTATTGTAAAATTGTGTTAAAAAATAATTACAAAAATACAGAAATCATTAGATGATAAGTAATCCTATGTAGGATAAATAAAGTTGAGACACCAAGCATCTTTAAAATTACTATATAATATTCTTTTTGTACGTGTATAAATGCCAAGATTAATTTCCCATGAATTTATTTAAACTTCTGTTCATTATCTTATGACATCAGATTTTTACAAGCAGATAGCGAGTTTTTATACAATTTTCATAACACAATTAAAAAGAGAAAATTGTTTTACATATTGAATGTTGTTTTACCAACAAAAGATAAAAATTTACTGACAAAATTGTTTTACTTGATAGCGCTGTATTTTGAATATTTCATATACTTTTTCTCGTAACGAGCATCACGCGCAATATTAGACTTCAGAATTTCCGACGAATGCACAACCTGACATTGCATCGTGTTTTTCATCTCTATGTTATTACCGACTCGTACGTACATATAGATGTTGTATCAAAGAAAATCGAAATCACTGTTGCCAACAGAAAAAAATGATAATACTGCTCGTTATCTCATTATATTCGACGACGATATAAGGCAATTACCTCGCGATCAAAGAATTCGTAATTAAATGTTAAACTCTGCTAATAAACCTTCGGTCGAGTCCCGATGGAGTCGATACGGTGATTCCAACGGCAACTCCCAGCTGGGTTTCCTCGCGGCGAAGAATCAATTCCGAGGATGCGGAGTGATGGCCGGGCGATCGGAATAATCCCGTCACAGGCTAACGTTTCGGTAGATTAAAGTTTCGAATGGCCTTTCATTTGGCATAGGAGGCGTGCGCCATTCTGCCGACAAGCTAATGGCAGAAAACGTCTGGAATGTTGATAATAGTTTTAAGCAAATTTCGGACACCCGGCTGCTGTATTCGTTACGGTTCATCCGCAATCGGTATAACTTTGGCAAACAAGTTTCGCGTTATTTACGAAAACACGCAGCGAAGAGCTGTGGCTGCAACGTCAGCTGCAGGTATCATTTTGTATAAATGTTTCCTCATTGCTGTTGATACTAACAAGATACACAAAGAACATATAATATATAAACGTATAATATGTACAATGGGAAAATCTTGGATAATTGTAATCGATATAAATGATTTTCCAACTTGAATATTTTATCGACATTTACTATACGATTGTTTTAGAACGTTCCTAACGCGTTCTAATTATAATTTGTAGAAGGTTTTGGTCATTGCTCTTCAATTTTTCTCCAGTCATTCAATGATTGTCGTTAATGAATATTTGTAGAAATCTTATATCTTGTATCTTTCAAAATCTTCAAAATCCGCAGAAACTTTTGCATCAATTTAATACATTTTCGTAATTATCGTAATGCATCTCTGACGAACGAGTACAAGTAGAATTCTTTAGTAAATAAATGATACAAAGTTTATCAAGACTTGTGTTTCTCTGTCTGTTCACCACAGATGTAACAGTTCATTTAGAAAACTGCATATTTTCGACTGCAAAATATCTTTACAACGTTCGTCCGACATAAAAGATCAATACCGATACAACAATTTTATTTGTGCCACGTACAAACGAGACTCAATCAACGAACAATAAAAAACATCCGCTACCTTGGAAAATTGTCAATTCAGCATGACTTTCGAGTCACACTCATACTACATGACCTAGAGCAAAACGTTCAAAACTAGACAGACAGTGCATGATCTGAACCAGAACGCGCTATTACAAGTCCAACTCGTACCTAATTGCCAATTTCCGACAATCTTAGATCATAGTTCGTATTTACATGTAGCAAAAGGAATATACGTGCAATATTACTCTCGTCTCGAGAACATTGAAGTAAAACGTCGTAATTCGTTCGCGAGAGGCGCTGTATGCGTACGTCACAGTTCATCCGCGAAATGCGAGTGAAATCCGAGTTAAATCGATAGTTCGATCAGATTATGATACTCCAACGCAAGATACAGTTATCAGGTGCTCGTTGATTCTAGCAAACACGGAACCAATAAAATTTCACTATTTCGCGGAGAAATAAACCGAGACTACTGGCCGCAAATACGAACAAGATTTCGCGCATGCATATGTAAATATCGTTAGCGGTGGGAGCCGCCGCCGACGACGACGAAACAAAAAGAATCGCAGCGTAAATCGTTTCCATATTTTTGCATAATCCACTGGCGGCAACCGCCCGCGGAAGCGGTGGATGTTCCTTGTAAAATCGAGCGTTCCGTCGAGAAAATGGCCGGCCATTATTGTTATAAAGTGGCCGCCCATAACTGTACGGTTTACCGTAGCTAACGATACAGAGACGTATCTATCAACGTCAGCCTCGAGCTGTCAGTGGTAACGATACGTGCTTCATCAGACATGGCTCGCCATCTCCACCCTATCGGCGTATTCCGCTCCGTGACATCGTAACGATCGGAAAATCTTGCTACCGGTTATTCCCGAAAAGCACGCGAGCGATACGACAAAGAGAGAGAGAGAGAGAGAGAGAGAGAGAGAGAAGAAGAAGGAAAAAAAGAAAGAAAAAACGGACGCTGACCGATTTAGATACGGACGTATCCGAAAATCAAAGTTAGGTCAGCTGCGCGGAGCATGTCCCGATTAACCTCTTCGACGTGCAGTGACTGGATTGTACGATCTAGGTGAATCTCACGAAACTTTTAGTATTATTTTACTTTCTGTATACATCGTACATAAAGCACGTTATTTTATATACTTATTTACTCGCTTGGAAATATATTTACGTACGTTGCCTTGTCTTTGCATAAATAACTGGTCACCTAGTGAACTTTTATTAAATATGTATTCTTGCATAATTTCGATAGTCGAGGAACATTCTTCTACTGTTAATTTTTAACGTTTTACCATAAATAAGATCAAATGCTCTGTTGAATGTAACATATTATTGAAGTTTCATATTGATTTTCAATAAATAGCTTTATCAAATTCATATAAACTTGCTGGATTAATATTAAAAATGCATATTTCATAAATTTACGTAAATTCGATATCACAAATCAAATTTAGATATAGACTTTTCAACTTTTCTAATATTTCGACATTGAATAAAAATAACTTGAAGACATTTAACCAAGGCGTTTCCGTAAAATTAATCTTCAATTATCTTCAACTGATATTAATTATTCTGTTAACTATATATGTTACAATTAAATTCGAAATTTAAATTATTCGTTTAAATTATATTGGATTATGTATTTGCAATAATTATGATCTGTTCAAATCTACGTGCAAAAAAATAAGATTCTCTCACGTAAGACTGCCGTTTTCGAGAAAGTCGAGTTTGCAAATTTATCAAATATATTTCAATTTACCGATATAGGAATAAATAATGAACAAAGAGGTTGTCCTACCTCTTCGATTAAAATTTCTCTGATTAAACTGATATTTAAAAATTTATCAAGTACGCACATTTCAAACTTTATATTCTTAAAAATGAGGCATTCAACGGAAAAATTTTATTCCACATTATCCGTTTATTTCCGTAGAATAATTTTTCAGTGATTTCTGTCCAGTACAGGTTTAATCAAATTCAAATACGCTTAATAAATTGTCAAATAATTTAATTCAATTTATAACGAAGCTATAAATGAACAAAATTTTACTCTTTCCCTTTTCGACTCATTTTTCCATGTAGGGTCATCTCCTCACCACTCGAAATATTCCGTAAAACATTTTTATTACAAATTGTTCTGTAATTAGAGTAAATTCAATATTTTTGATTCTGGCACGAGAGATTCGTATGCAAAACCTACACCGAATTGGACTCTGAGAGTCAATCAACGATGAAACACAATGATAAACACATTATGGTTTAGGGATTTCCACTGTACAATGGAATAGGAAATTGTACATTTGTCAATGGAACAATGAACACTCGGGATTCTATGGACGTTTTGCATAATAATGCAATATAATTCATGATAGTTCATTACAAAGTCAAAGATCAAGAAATTTGACTTTTCACAATTTGTACTCAAATAATTTCGCACACCGTTGCAATCACCAAACATAAATCCGGTTAAATATTCGTGGCACTTATTAAATGTTAGAATTAGAGAGAAAGAGCAATCAACAGAAATGATTTAGATCAAAAGAAAAATGATCGATAGAATGGCTCGAAAAGAAATGGCAGAAAAACTTGTTTGATTAGAAGCAATAATTAATGCTGCAGATACATGAAATACTTCTATTAAATTTTATATATATATATATATATTATACTTTATAGGATATTCTTTTGATTATGAAATTTTCGTTTTTCTTTTACAACTCTTTCACATCATATTATTGAATGATCTAAAAGGATACAACATTTTAATGTCTGAAGCTACTCTAAAAAATGGAAATGTGCCAATACTCTTTTGATCCATTATCATACGAGGCTGTTTTAACATTTATAATTTTCAGTTTAGAAAAAGTGAAAGTTAGAAATTTGTCACGTAGTCATTTTCATGCAGTGTTTCACAGTTCTGAGACATAATATGTGTGTTCCTGTAATCGTGGTACGACTAACTAGTGAATAATTTTGGGTACAAATTACTATAACTGAATTAAATTGACACAATTAAATTGATTGTACCACGATCACAGTGATATTGTTTAAGTGTTTCTCGAGCAATTTTACTTCGTCCACGTTAATTTAGAAAATTGGCTATTACCTTACAACCACAATTACACTATTATCTTAACATTTAACATTTAACGGACAGGTTGTTTTTTTTTCATCTTTCTCCAGTTCCGGATATTTTTAAAGGAATCAAAGAAAAATACAAGGCTTTAAAGCGTTACAAGTTTTAATTAAACAACAAGTTTATTAAACTAGCATTGTTCTTAATATAATTTATTTCATTTATTTTCATATCCAATATTAGAGATTATTTATCAGTCTATATTATATATCTATATTCATTCATATCTAATATTGTAGAAAAAAAACAAAATTAAACCAAGTAGTATAAAATATAAGATTTATTAATATTCAAGTAACATCAGAAGGAAAACTGAATAAATACGAATCGATGACAAAGAAATATTAAAACCTTCGTTTTCCCACACTCACGCGCAATCATACTCATATTTTACGTCTTAAGACTTGAACAGCTAAAACAAACCTGGCAATTTGCCTCGCACACGAAGAAATTCCGAACATGGTTTTCTCACCACACTATATTAGAGATTATCTATTTTTTGCGTAAATCAGATCCCGTCCATCAAGTATTAACACATCAAGTCGAGTCGGGAGGATCAAACCAACTTTCAACTAACCAGAACCGGTGGAAAATCTGCGATCGAAGAGTCCGACTCTGGCCAACGTTCGGGATGTAAATCCGGCGAACGTTAAGGGAGAGTGGTAATTGGCGGGAAAAGGTAAAGGAGAATGGGTCAATGGCATCGTTCGTGTCACGTGGTTAACGATCTGTTCGGTCGTGCGAGAACCGCGTCCCGTCGTCCGAATGGAATGCGAAAGGCATAGCGCGTGTTCATTTGCCGGAAAGCTATTTCCTGCCTTCCATTACCGGACGATGCTGTATCGCATATTTGCGTCCGTATACGGGAGCGCGAGTACACGCGCGCTCTCATCTGCGCGAGCAATCGAATCGCCATCGCGCTCTCGCGCCTCCACACCACCGTCGCCCCCCCCCCCTCTTTGTACATACACCACCATGGCGCAGTGTACACGCGTCCCGAAAATGCGGCAGGGCTCCGTGCAAAGTCCCGATGTCGCAGTAACTGTCGTCGATTGATACGCGTTTAGGCGATGGCCGGTTCACGGACCATAAAGTTTTCGAAGGTTCCGTGAGGAGATTTGAAACGTTCCGTGGAGAAGCATCGGAGTGAAATTGCTCGGCGAGTCTACTCGAAATTCTTCTCGTTTCGTTCGAATCGATTCTTTTGTTTTCGAAGGAAGGAGAGAGAGTCGAGAAGCAAGTTACATTTGTCTAGAGCAGCGATGGTAAATACATGGCACGCACGAGATTTTGTACGGCACCCAAAGAATTATATAAAAAAAATTATGTAATAAATAAACTTCAACTTTATGTAACAAACTTTTTTTAAACTTGTATTTTTTAAATTTTTAATTAACGTAGCATTAAAACCCTACACAGATTTCAAAAATCTTTCAAAATTTGAAAGATACTGGCACGGGAAGAAAATTGAAATAAATTTTCAACAAATCTTATTTGCCATCTCTGGCTTAGAACCTCTTGTACACAGCAATACGCGAAAGTTACATTTTCACATTTTGAAATTTTTATTTTACCTCTTGTCAATGTATCATTATGAAAATACCAAAAAAAAATTAGTTGCCAGATTTTTAATTGGAATAGCTGCTTGATTGACAAGTGAATTAAGCCACTTTAAGTTTCAACTTTCCAATTAATAATATCTCATTGTAAGGAAATGAAATGATAACACAATTTGAAAGGAGAATTGCATTTCTTTCAATAATAAACTAGTAGTCAAGTACCATTACTTACTTACTATGTAAAAATTGACTCTTATTTTCTATTAACATAAAACAAACCACACGCGAGTTCAACTGATAAGTGAAATAAATATTCTTATTTTTTAATTCTTAACTTGTGCTATTCGTCAATTAATTAATCTTCTAATCTCTATTCTATGTCTCTATTGTTCCATCTCTCTTATATATAAATGAAATGCTCGCTACAGAGAGTTAGAGATATCTCGATGAAACTTACAATCAGTTACATTTAATATCCCTGAAATTACACCACAGTAATAACTAATATCATAAAATTACCCCGCTAAAATTAATGCGACAGCATATTATGAAACTTTGACGATACGAAAGTTCTATGCATGCGGGCTCGTGTAATTTCGTGATAACAAAATCGCGCGCAAAACAACGTTCCCGCGATTGATCGTACTGTCCGTAGAAACATCAACCGGAAGACGATATCGTCACGATTGGAAGAAGAAACAGACATGGAAAAGAAAAATGATTTCTCGATGGGTGGTGGTAACAGAGTTCCCCGTAGACCACCGTGCCACAAATCACCGCGCGCGATAAATGTGTTTAGCGTTGGTTTTACTTGGTTATTTATCGAGGTGAGCGAAATCAGTTACAACCTCGCGGTTCCACGCTTACTCGGCTATCTTTGCATTGCGTCCCCCCACAATCCTCTTGTGTTTTTCCATTTCCCAATTTTTTGTTTTTTTTATTTTTCCACTTTTTTGTTTCCTCTTCTTTATTTATTTCCCTCTCGTTGCCGTTCCACGCGCTCTTTTCCCATCTATTTTCTCGGAACGTTGCGTTAAACGGCCACCGGGCAGCCATCGATCATTGAGAGAACAATAGAACTCGTTAGAGAGAATAATTGAGGAGTTGACGATTTAGAAAACGAGCCGGTAACGAGTTCGATTAAACAACCTCCTCGCGCGAACTAATAATAATTTTCGCTTGCCGTGGTAAACAACGCACTGGAGATGCAACGCTGCTCGCCAATTATGTCGCTCCTGGCGCAAAATAGACAAAGTTTCCAGACGCGTCTCTCTCTCTCTCTCTCCCTCTCTCTGTCACTCTATCTCTCTTTCTCTCGTGAAATTGTGAACGCGGGTCAACAACGCCAACCCGTCTAAACCGATAGAACTAACGCGGCAAAAAGGCAGCATTCATGCTGCATCTAATTAGTATCTACGTAGCTACGTGACAAACTGAAACAAGGAACGGACGCTCGAACGTTCAATGCATGCCGAAAGAACATTCCTTGAAACTACGAATAAATACAGTTGTCTCACTCGCTACATACTTCTCTCCGCGTGTCCACTTGCATAGACACATCAAGCAAGAGGAATTTGGTTCTCTTGGAGAACCTCAAAAAATAAAGAAACATTGCTACGTGGACGAGTACTCGTTCAAAATTAATAAACGTACTCTAAAAGTGGACAGCAGACCGTCTGTAGTCGGCGATTTTGTCGCTTTGTACGATACGCTAAGCCTATTATCGTATTTACGAACGTCGTTCGCTATGCTGCTTCCGGCACTTTGCTTCCGTCAATTCTGTTAGATCGATAAATTCTCGGGAGAAAGAGAATCGAAGGAAAAATCGGTCCCTATTGGGGAAAACTTGAATATTTTGACGACTTGTATATAGTAATGACACTACTGCTCGAAAGTATTGGGACATCTTTTGCTTTTAACGATCGGTATTTATCATAGATAACACAATTTTTAAATTGTGCGTGCAACTATATTACCGATTCTTTGCATTATTAGTATTAGTATTATTATTTAATTTTTCTAATTTTGAAACAAATGTATTGATTGTTCTAAGACTTTTGTTGCCTTGTTGTGAATTAAAAGTAACCTACGAACAAAAAATGCTAATCACTTCGATAGCATAAAATCCTTTGAGTGTCTTGGAAGTTTTTGATTGGTTTGAAACTTTAAAAGTCTTTGTTAGTTTCGAAAATCTCAATCTTAAAGATCTTGATGGACAGTCTTGGTAAATATTCAATGTTTTACAAGCATCTTCTTTTTCATTTTTCAACGAAGTATGTTAGTTAACTAGATAAATGAATGACACATGTAGATATAAGTCCGGGTTTTTTTCAATTTTTGAATACTGGTTTGTTTGAGCAACCACACCGGGACCAAACGATCCATAGCGAGGAACTTTTATAATAAATTTTGCTTTTAATATTATAATTTTAATAATCTTATTTAACAATGAGGAAAACAATAATAATAGCAATAAAGCGAGTTACAAACCAGATCAAAATGACCCGACAATTCAGTCAAGGGTTGATATATTATGTCAGCAATACTGTGTTGAGATATGGAAGAGATACTTGCAAAATACCGAATACTTGCCAAGTTCTCAATGTCTATCACCTATCAATCTCTAAGACTTTGAAACTTCAAAGTCGAGACTAACCAAGACTCGACTAAGAAACTAATCAAAATTATCAAGATTTACGACTGCTCAAATCTTTCAAGACTGACCGATATTTTCAAGAACTGAAATTTCCACAGCTACTGAAATACTTCGTACTGCTTGGAAAATCCACGAACACGATAATCCATCCACATGATGCAATGATCCCATTTCGATAACAAAATCAAACGTCTGCTTATGGGAGGGCGGCAAAATTCGGGTGAAAGGTTGATGCTATCCACGGCAGAGAAAGCACATAGTTTGTTATTCCCTCATATAACACGGCGACTTTGTCGGAGTGTGCTTAACGACGTCGTACAACTTTGATTGGCTACGCAGGACTTCGACAAGCAACAACTTTCGGTTTGCCGCAATACCAGAGCTGCGTGCTGTTCAAACAAAGAGAGAGAGGGAGAGAGAGAGAGAGTGAAGAGGAGGGACTCTGAGTATTCCTTCCCTAACTCTCGTATACACGGCTATATGTATAACCAGAGAATCAAGAATGATATACGCGTCTGTGTGTTAGCGTTTATTCTGCCCGGCTGTTATTCTGTTCGTTAGAGTTTCCCCTTGTTGACGGCACGATAATAAACCGTTCTGTCGAAGGAATTTCCTAACTAGACATTGCTATATGTCGAACAGTAGACAACGATTGTGGGAACGCGACAACTGACGCCGAGCGTGTATGTATATCTCGCTGTACAGAGAGGATCAAATCTAAATATAGACCTCAAAGGCTGATTTGTTTAATTTGTTCCCGACAGATTTTCCGTTAATGTCAAAATTTCGAAACTCTGACGGTGGATTTAGTTGATTTGAGATATTTTGCGATAACCAATCTTTAACCATCTTCCTAATCCTGATCATTGCACAGGCATGTTATATTGTTATATTATTTACATGTTATATTACGTTATATTGTCTCCCAGTTGCATTTTCTCTATAATTTTTATAAATCGCGTTGAAATCAATTTTCACTATGACATGTTACAATGAGGAAGCACGATATATAGGAAAATATTTATTTTCTTGCATGTATACATATATAACAAAGTTTGAATATTCGATCGTTCTCTGTATAAAATACATAGAGAGCGATTTCCTTATCATAGTTGTCCATTTTGGTACATTTTAGTACATTTTGTATACGATATGAACATATCTACCGTTATATAGTGTAACACAAAAAAATTGCACGACTTGAAGCAACTGTTTTGACTAGGAAATGAAGACGACTTTTTTGCCATGAAATTTTATTGATATGCAAACATTTGAATCGATACAAAACAAATTACAGGCGCGATCGCTCAGTACCAGACAACGCCACTCCTACTCGAGGTCTACTAATTTTCGTTGCATTAGCGTTGCACTTGAAGAGGGGACTCGATTTTCTGTGTCGATTTTCTAACCCCCGCTAAAATCACTTCCAGTGATAATACAAAAACAATATGCAAGGATATACAAGTAAAATATTAAAATTAACAATAAGTGTGGAATAAAAATGCAGCCAAATAAACAAAACATCGAAGAGATTTTTGTCAAAGTGTCTCGAATGCTTTTGTTTATCGTCTTCTCTGAAGGGGGGAAGGAAGAGAGGATGGTTAGTGTATGGAAAAATTTGCGAAATCGAGTCATCCTCACTCGACAAACGCATCCCGAAAAGTTTCGCGCGAAAACGAAAGATCATCGCCACTTCAGAAAGTACATACAGTACATACGTCGAAGAAATAACGTCTCAGCTTATAATGAGAAGACGTATGGACGTACGAGGTGACTCGTTCGTCCGTAAAATTGCTGGCCAACTTCTATCTGGCGTCGCACGACGTCTTTGGCTCTCCTCGCGAGAATGGAACGTCCTCGCTACCGAGAAAGCACCGGAACGACTTTCGCGATAACTTCTCCAGCCGAGTTTATGATCTTTCACGATTTCGCGCACACCTCGTAGATATAACGGAAACGTAGAACGAAATTTTCTCAGCTAGTTTTCGTCGCTCCGTCAAACCGGCTTATTTCCCGCGTTTCGAAGTCCTTTAACGCGTTCATCTCTTCCACGTTCGTGTCGTGGAAGAACTATTATGTTTCTAATAAAATATAAGTTCGTTTTAGAGGTCAAATTTATTATAACACGGTGGTATGTCCTATAACGAACGAATATTAATTTTTTAATAATTGATAAATTTTTTTCGAAGATTCACTTCGACAGTATTATTTCCTTTTTATTTTCACCTTTTTATTTTCACAAATCGATCACCTCCATAAAACAGAAAGTGACAAAGTAGTATCGAAAATCTCTTTAAAATATTTTAGAATGTGTTATCTTATGCATTTTTCATGTCATTTCATGTCATTTGAAGTAATTATTATTGGTGTAATTTACGCATGACTGAGGGAGTTGAGATCAATTTGGCAAGTGAAAGAAAATAATACCATTCAATTGAACTTTTGAAAAAACTTTTTCAAACAGATTTTTATACAAAATTAATGGTAATAGTTCTGTCATTATTACAATTAGTATTGTTAGTGTAATTAAATTGAACCATCATCAATATAAATAACAATGTCCTCTTCACCACACACATTCGAGGTCCCATCATGTTGATTTGTTCTTAAATTTCTGTAATGTTCGTGTTTACTAGGAAAAATGAATTTCAATAGATCCATCATGTCTTTTTTTTTCTTTTATCTCTATTCTGTCTGTAGGATATAACGAAGACTAGCCTACATTTTTTAAAATTGTGATCTAGCTGGTACAGACTTCCTAATATTAATGGCATTAAATTCTGCATTTTCGTTAAGGTTGTACTTGAATTGTACGAACTTCTAATTTTATCCAATTGCATTTTAAGCCAATTTACTGGCTTAAATTATTTTAATCAATTCATTGTTTTTAAATAGTAGGATATACTATACGTTTTGTTCGAAATTTTACTTTTTTTATGACGAGATAATATTAAACAGTTTGCCGTTATCATAAAATATTTAATACTATCGTATTAAAAAATTACTCAACTAACTGAATTCTTACAAACGTTTAAGTTGCATTATTGCTACGATTTGCATTAGAGTATGGAGTTAATCAAATTGGTTTCTGAAGTAAACTATTTATTATTCACAGGTCAAAAAAAAAAAAACATGATCATTTAATGGTGTTAAACTCAATTATTAAGGAAATTTATTTTGAATATAAAAAGTTAACAGTCAATCAGGTGTTTTGACACTAAAATTTCAAAAAGTTCAATAAGTGGAGTTAATCGATTTGGCAAGTGAACAGCTCAATTGCAATTACAAGTTTCACTTCTAAATACGCTGGGATATTTTCTAACGAACGAATAGTGCAATATAACGAACAGCTTTTTTCGTTCAATCAGAACGAATACGTTACAACGACACGTGAAAAGACACAATTGTCCGTTGTGCCGTCTGTCCCAGTTCGCATCTGTTATACATGTAGCACGTCGAATTTACATATAACAAATTAAATTTATAATACGTACATTTTCACGTAGTTCGAATTAAGAATGTTCTTTTTGGTAAAATCTGAAATTTTTCAACGTGGCTGGAAATGTCTTCAACAATGAAGACGTATTTAAATTCACTCTGCAGTGTATCCAGCTATTTAATTATTATAACATTAGCAATTCTTTCTATCAATGTCTATTAATTAAAGAGATTCATTTCAATTGTATTCTCTATTTAAAAATGTAACAATATAATATAATTTAAAAATATCCTACCCAGTAATTAAAAAAATTTGACACATTATGTTTTAATTTGTATAATTAATTTGTGCACCTTACTAGATTTAGCATAAATTATATATTGTACCGTATATCTTACATTACTGCAATGTTACAGTGGTCGCTAATGGCTAATTAGCTGATGCATTGAATAAATCATACATAGTAATGATACTGTCCAAATACTTGTGCACGATAATATACGTTACCGATCGCAGATTTAAAATTAAAACCTTTCGATACGAAACGAATTTACGTTAAGTGAAAAATCAATATTGTGCCAGTTATTAAACTTGAGTCAAACAAATAAAATGGGGAAACTTTAAAAAAGGTATAGTACTTGAACATTCCATTCAATCACGTACTATTATATGGACAAGGACTTATATTTAGGCAGGACAGTAGTCCGAAATATAGTTCAAAAATCTATATAGAATTTAAAAAACAAATCCATTTGTAGGATTTAAAAAACAACATCAAAGTGAAGATTATGATGTAATCTTAAGCGCGCATGGTCATCTCTAATGTAAAATATCATAATTTTATTAACACTAGAACTACCAAAGTGGTCGAAATGACCAAATTATAATTTTTGTTGGAACAGACATAAAATAATGTATTTTTAGAAATTTAAACGATTTTTCGAAAAATGTGTAATTTACTTTAACGTATCTGGTGAAAATTGTATGCTTTAATCGTCGGTAGTTCCAGTGTTGAGCGTTCAGTGATTTATGAACAGGAGTCTAATTAAACCTAAAATTATAAAAATTCGATACTTGGCCGTGCAAATCGACTGTTTTTCACAGTGACGAACGTGCTGGTCTCTCTAAAATATTTATAGAGAAACAGAGACACCAGTCACCGCGTGAACACCACTAACGAGAACTTTTCGCGACTTTTCAAATCGGACAATCAAACGACGTCTGAGATTCATGGCGAGACCGAAATGTTTCTCGCCTCGAAGTTCTTTCATTTCGAATATATTACCGTCCGTGCTCGTCCGCCTCGTCGTTTGTCCGCTTATTGATTTCTTGTCGGCCGGTATTTGTTCGACGCGCTGTTGACACCAAGGAATGAAAAACCGTCCGGCAGAAAGAAAAATCAGAGCGAGATCGTGATAAAGGTGATTGATGAGCGACGGTAGCGATCGGCTCAAATTTCGTGGGCAATATTTTCGCGAGAACGTGGCCGCGTCATCGTAACCGTACCATCGGATTATCGCGCTGGTTTTCGCACGGTTTCGTGTCGCCGGGGATCCTCTAATTAACGATTTTTCGACAGGCCGTGTGTCCCGGGAACGTGTTCTTGCCGCCACGCTATGGCGGTCGGTTTATCGGCTGAATTAGACGCCCAGACGATTGCCCCGCTTCGGATCGGCCCGGTCCGATCGGATTTTTCATTTTCACCCGCGAAACGCCTGCTCGTCGCCTAGATTGCCTCTAGCGTTCTCTGTTTGTTTTCAGCTCTCGAACTCGTCGGTATCAACTATTCTCGGTTTAATGGAACGGCTTGTGACGCGGCCGTTCTTTTTCCGATTCGCGGATTTTCGAGCAGGCACGAGCATTAAATTTTTACGGACACGCGCGACGCACGAAATACATTCGTCGCTCGGCTCCGGTACAAATTACTTTTTTCAAGGGGAACAACGTCATTCTGGACAATCGTCAAGGCGGGGATCCTTGTGAATACGAAAACACGCCTCGGTCGTGTAGAACGCGCGCGAGGCCAGTGTCGAATCTTAGCTCTGGCGCTTTTAACAAACCAAAACTACCGACGAAAGCATCAAATTTCCATCAGAGACATCGAAGTCCAAGAAACAGAGAAACTTTATAATACGATGGAGAGTGTACAAGCTTTTATTTATATATTTTACGAAAACATATTTAAATCTTTAAAATGTTTAAAATGTTTAAAAAAGTTACAAATTGGACATTTTGACCACTCTGTAGTTTTAGTGTTAAAAGTGTGTGTTCCAGATTGTGTCGCTGGAACGACGCGATGACGATTATACTTGTCAAACACAGAGTACGTGCAGCTGCTGTAAAATTGAATTAAATTATAAGAAAATAACACTAGTCCTGTTTTTGCAAAGTCAATTTTATTGTTTAACCTAATTAATATTAATTTGCACTCCAACTTTTTCTCAAGTATATCTTTTTGGCTTCTTATACATATCTAGTAAATTATTTATTTGAAAGCAAAAATTATAAATAACAGCTCATGAAATGTTGGATTATTGTGTTATCAATTATTTAAAATTTTCCTGTATATGGTAAATTTAAAGCAACTGGCAGGATGTATATTTTACAATTCATTTGTATAAAATAAACAAAAGTGTTCAATGGGTTCACTTAAACTATTTATCTGTGAGTGAAGATACTTTGGACCTAGTTGAAAAATTAAACCGTTCAGAAATGATACTTTCCTCAAGGGTTTATTGCCAGTTGCTGAGACAAAACAGACAATTTTCACTATGTATGATGTCACTTTTATCTTTCTCGCTATCACTGGGATCACTAAATTGAAGTTTTCTTCTTTTTTATAGTTTGGTACAATAATGTCACTATCATCAGAATCAATGCTTGATGTCTCAAAACAACTACTATCTAAATTATTTTTATATTGATCAAAACTAAATTCATCGTCATTACTATATTTACATAACTCGTTTTCTATTATCTATTTCTTAACATGATGTACAACGCTATTTTTTTATTTATTCAATCAGAGAAACGGCAGGATACTGATGCAATAAAACATGTAACTAAATAGAATTTATTAAGAATGTTTTTATCTCTCCTACTACTACTTCATCAAATATTGTCTGTTCCTAGAAAATGTACTTGGAGTGCAAAGGGTTAATATTAATAGCAAGGAAATATTTAGAAACGATGTAAAAAGAACTAGTCAAGTCTAGTCTCAAAATATTCTAAAATCTCTAAAATTTTAAACAAACATGTTTTATTTTTCACAAAAAATTTAATTCAATTAACAAATTGCAATTAATAAACGTGTATACTCGTCGTTACACAAGAAGTCGCCACTTCTTCGTGACGAGTATACTCGTCGTTCACAGCTAAGAGGTTAAATAATAACACGTCGTGCGACTACGTTTTTATCGCAGGATTAAACATTCACCGGTCCCAGACAGTTTTCATTTCGAGCGCAGGAGGCATTAACGTTAAACCGCGACAACGTAAAAATTGCAAAAATTCAGGTCGACTTGTTTAAACGAACGCCCCCCGTGTAAAACTGTCTTCGCCTCTCGGGGAGAAAGTCACTAGGGCCGCTAGGGGAGAAATTAAGTGTATACGACGTGCACTGTGCTTCGTGAAAAAAGAAAAGAAAGGTAAAAAGGAAAAGGAAAATAGAGTTCGCGTCTGTACGTACAGCCAGAACGGTACAAAAATGTGAAATATCGCGGGCCAGATACGTTTGCAATCTCCATTCTCGAGATTTCACCGCCGGAGATGCTATCCATTGTTGGGGGAATTTCTATCGAAGGCCGGAGCCGATAGAAAAATATGCAAGTCAAATATTTGGATATCAGCCGATGCTTAGAATGCCTACAAGTAAAAAGAATCGGAAGATCGGATTGCTGGACGAGATCCCAGCTCGAATTTTCTACTTTTTTTTTCTTCTTTTTTTGCATATTCGTCGATCACTTTATCAACCCCTTCTCTGTGTCCGGAGCGAATCTTTCTTTTCTCTCTTTTTCCCCTTCTTTTTCTCTCTTTAATATTCGAAATGGTTGCCGACTGAGAATTAATGTATCACAGAGAGTAAAAACTACCGACCGTCTTTTGACGGAACGCGTTGCATCCATTGCGATAATTGCAGCATTTTCGATAAATTGCGCTTTGCGTTTAATATTTAATTCTGCGGCGCGCGCGCAAAATTGTTGGACAATAGCGAAACGAGCCTTTGTGACGCACCCCCTCCAACCCATTTCGTTACCGTTCACGATTATCACTGTTCCATTGAAATATCTTTCCGCAGTATTTCACGTACGCGCACTATTTTTGTTGATTTCTCCGTATCGGCTGATGTATTGAGGAGAACATACATTCTAACGGTTGCTAACGACCGGGTGACAAAAGAGAAAGACAATAAAAATAGATGAAGTTTACAAGAAACAGATCAAGAGAGAAAGATTTCAAGGATCAAGTGGGAATAAGCACGGAATTGTCATAAATTGGAATTAAAATTGATGAAATTTTACTGATTTAGTAAATTCTGTTAAACTATCCGCTATTGTCATTTAAGAAACAGGTTCATAATATGATATATATTGTATAGCATTAAAATATTAATTTTATAGTGAAATTATAAATATTAATATCACAGCATTAAAATAGATTAATAGAATTCTTGAAAAAGAAACGCACTGAATTTAAGATATACGAAAAATTATTGTCACTCTATTTAATAATTTCAGAACAATTGCATTCCTATGAATGAAACATGTTGCGAAAGATAAAAGTTGCTCTTCTTCCTCTCTGCTTCTCTTACATCTTTCAAGAATAACACGCTTGATTTAATATTTTAATATTTATTTCTTATCTTCTACTCGCATTTAATTCAATTCGCTACATCTGCTAACTTTTATTTTCTTCTTTGGAGCATTATCCTCTTTCTTTCTCGGACGGAATAAATCTTCTCGCGATCTTTCCAAGAACTTTCCGACAACTTTCTGAGGAACATGAATATTGTAATTATAAATTTCATCTCTAAATACAATTAATTAATTAATTACTCGAGAACATTTATATATCATGAATACTATTAACGTGCTTCAAAATTTCGTTTTGTATAAATGAGTGAAATTAAAATTAAATACTTTCCGATCACTCGACAAATCGAGTTCGCACGTTGGAAAAATTTCTCACACGATGGAGCATATTTCACCACGTTCGTTTCACAACTTTGTTTCAAAATTCCATCGGTTTTCATAGACGTTCACATTTCTACAGCGCGAATATAAAATTCAATCTAGAGATGACCGCGGAATTCATTTCTCCTTTTCCTCGGCTTTCCTGCGATCAATAATAGAAGTCGCGTATAGAAGATTAAAATTTAAAGTAGAATTAAACCTAGGACCGTTACCAGTTGTAAATCGTCTCCGCGTGATGGATGGTACATTTAAGCCAAGCTTAATTCGAAACGATGATGCATTGGCTGCCGCATCGAATAATTATTAGTGATATAATGATGATAACGCGGACACTATGCGTAGTCATAAATTTCGTCACCCGACATAGAGAGTTTTCCGTTCTTTTCTTCTCGTCTGAAGAATTTCAGAATATTTGCCAGTATCATCGATCTCAACTGAAGGTATTTGGAATTAACGTTCTTCAAAATATTAGAGTTCACGTTGGTACATAGAACATCGGTTAACCTATTAGGAACAAATGACGCAACATGTTTACGGCCCTTATCGATCAATTCATATTATTGATAGAATTGTGAATTAATGTAACAATAAATACATCACTGAATTATATTATCACTGGAAGTGATTTTAACGGGGGTAACTGTAGGAAGAGAGAGATGGAAGGACGTATGGACTAGGGTAATGAGTAAGAGAAGAGAAGAAAGTGGTTGATGCGTTTCGTCTCGGAGTCACTGTCTAGTGTCACGCCGGAACTACGTCACCAAATAAAGTCCGTTGTCAGTGCGCCGTCTAGATGTCCCGTGGTTGAAGCCTTGGTCGACGTAATTTTAAACGAGAACGTAAATTTGATGTTGTGGTCCTGGATCGCCTGTCAATGTCTTCCGTAGAAGACAGACATACAGTAGCTCTCGAAAGTATTCGAGCGCTTCCAATCTACATCGTTAATAAATAAAACGCACACCTTAAATTTAAGTTTTCAAAATAAGATTGTACGTAAAATCACATAGGAGTCTCGAGAATGTATAAGTAAAATTTAAAAAAAATCTGACAACACATACAGGATTTATAGGGCATTGAGTAAACATACCGATTTCGGACGTCTGAAAAGTATTCGAACGTACGAATAAATCTTGAATTGTTTGATGTTAATATCTGGTTGGTCCTCCTTTGGCATCAATAACGTATTTCAACCGACTTTCCATACTGTATACAAGTTTTTCTGTTGTTTTTTTTTTCAATAGAATTCCATATTTCTGTTATTTTGTTTTTTAACATTTCTTTGGACGTTGTGTCATAATTTCTGAGTTTTCTTCCAATTTCGGTCCGTAAATGTTCTATGGAATTTGTCAGGGCTCTGCGGAGGAGTTTGTAGCGTATGCGGAGTATTCTATACAATCCATTTTTTTATCGTTGTCCTGTTGAAAATAAAAATCGTCTAATAGATTCAATTTAATTGCACTTTGTTTCAAATTTTCTTTTAAAATATTCAGATATTTGTATTTATTCAAAATTCCGTCAATAAAAACAAGATTTCCCGTTCCATCCGCCGCCATATACCCCCATACCATGACCTCTGTGTTTCACAGTTGGAATCATATTCTGCATTTGCAGTGCTGTGTTGCACTTTCTCCACACATAATGCTGTCCATCCGAACCGAAAATATTAAACTTACTTTCATCCGAGAAAATAACTTTATTCCAAAATGAAATATCTTTGTCAATGTACATTTTATTAACGTTTTTGCAAACGTTAGTCTTTTCGTTCTATTAATTTTACTGATACATGGCTTTTTCCGTGGTATTCTTCCATGGAAATCATTACTCCGCAGAACCCTCCGACATAATTCGGGATCATACATCTTTCCCAAAACTATTTGCAACAATCGCTGCAACTTTCGGTGCAGATGTACTTGGATTTTTCTTAATTTCACGTATAATCATTTTCTCCTCTCTGGGCGTTAACTTCTTTGGACGTCCTGTACGCTTCTTGTTAGTAATATTTCCTGCAGTTTTTGACTTTTTTATTATATAATGTATCGTAAATTTACTTAGATTTAATAATTTGGCAATTTCAAGATAAGATTTACTTTCATTATGTAACTTCAATATTAATTCACGTTCACATTTACTGGTTTTTGACTTTTTCGTGCTCATGATTAGAATAATTATGAAAAATTATACTCTACGAAATCTGTACGAATCTACCACACAATGTCTCGGAATCTACTAAAATGTAATGTTTACATTTTGTTCACTAGAAATACGATTCTTGTCTCTGCGTTCGAATACTTTTCAGACGTCCGAAATGGGTATGTTTACTCAATGCCCTGTAAATCCTGTATGTGTTGTCAGATTTTTTTGTAATTTTACTTATACATTCTCGAGACTCCTATGTGACTTTACGTACAATCTTATTTTGAAAACTTAAATTTAAGGTGTGCGTTTTATTTATTAACGATGTAGATTGGAAGCGCTCGAATATTTTTGAGACTACTGTATTTATGGATAAACGTTCTTTATGCGCAACGGTGGAATGACGCTTAATCTTCACGTCGAAGAGCGTGACACTTTAACTTATAATATTAAATTCAACCGGTGATCGCCAAAATATATGTCACTTCAAATTATAACGCGTGGCGCGTAAATTGAATGAGAAAATTAGAAGTTTGATAAGCACTTTGCACTGAATTAATAAAGACTGAACTTGAATAAAATAGAGAAACGATGCGCCTTTATTGACGGTTGAATACTGGACTTTTTGATTAACTGACTTTTTTATATAGGAGGAGAAAAATAACGATATGACTCCGTTGACGGTTCAATAATGACTTTTTTTATTATGGGCTCTGCCTGCTCTTTTATACATTTGTTAGCGAAGCCAGATATGATAAGTAATCGGTGTTCTCACGGTTTTGAATTCCTTTTATCGAAGGAAGTTTTGTCTTGTTGCCATCTGGAGATAGTTGACAAGTGTGGCCTGGTCACACTCAGACTCATCATCAGTGGGATTGATGATGGCAGCGACTTCAGACGCTTGTTATTGTAACTAAACCCCGCTATAAGGCTGGACCGATCACCCCCGATCACCCCCCCACCCATCACCCATCCTAGCGGGGTTCCGCCGCTCTGTCCGCTTAACGTCGGAAGATCGGTAGGACCTCGACGCTAGGCGTGCAGCCACTTGCGGCTTGTGCAAGTCAGTGTTCGAAACTCGTAGTCGAGAAATCATAGGCCGCTACAGTAACCCAGAAAATCGGCCCCTTCAGGTGCAACGCTAATGCAACGAAAATTGGTTGATTTGGGTCACGTGATTCGTGAGGAGGCGAGGGGTAAACCTCGAGTAGGAGTGACGTTGTCTGGTACTGAGCGATCGCGCCTGTAATTTGTTTTGTATCGATTCAAATGTTTTTTACATATCAAACAAAATTTTATGGCAAAAAAGTCGTCTTCATTTCCTAGTCAGAACAGTTGGTTCTGGGCCTTTCAGTGAGACGAATCGTACTGGGGTAAAAGTCGTGCAGTTTTTTATAATCGTTATGCCTTTCACGTAGATTCTATAATTGTTATTTCATTATTTATATTATTATTATCGTTTAGTTTAATATTAGTACCATTATCTATATTACATTACAATTGTTATTTCATTATCTATTACACATTATCATAATTAATCTGTCAACCTATAAAATTTTTCTATTTTACATTGTTGTACAACAATTTTAACATCGTTTGTTAAGTATTTAATCTATTTTTCATAACTTTTCTATTTTTATAATATCATAATTATTTGAGTTGAATTATAATAACTTGTTATTTTTAATTATTAACCTTTAACAATTTTATGACAGTATTAATTCCCTAAAATCTTCAGATCCTCGTTCAAAAGACATATGTCTTACAAATGTTTTAATTTCAAAAGAAACAACCCTCATTTCAGTGACAAAAATTCTTAAAAAAATCTCTCGATTTTTTAGTCGAATAGTTTGCAGTTCAGGCAGTATACTTCAGTGAAACATAAATAACTAGGTAGTACTATGAAATGAAAAACACTTTTGTCACACTTTCGTCGCAACATATTATCGAAAAAATTAAATATTTCGTTCCAATCAGTAGCAATCAACGCGTCGAACGCGAAACCAATCTAGGTTCCCGATTTCTCCTTTCGTCGCTTTATTATCGCTATCCAAATATTAGAATAGCCATCGGGTATTACGCGCGCAACGATCGTAATTGGGTTTCCCGAAGCTCGAAACGGTTTCCACGATCGGTCCGTTCACGCGACTGTAGTAGTAGAAAGTAAAAACGAGTACGTGGGATTTAACTATTTACCACGTGTTCGTTCGTTTTCAGCTCGCAGCTGGACTTTCAATCTGAAACGTACGAACGGAGGCGACACCGGTTATTAATCCGTTCTCGAATGAAACGTCATTTGCACTAGTGTTTATCAGTTAATCTATCATCTGCCCTAGATCGAACGCGAATAAATTGAATTAAATCGAATGACACCTCGTTTAATTAACCGGTTACGTGGAGAAAGAGAATTCGCTGGACCCGCTTTAATCGGTCGGTCTCTCTCTCTCTGTATGTATTATATGTACAAGGGAAAATATTTTCAGCGGCCATCCCCTCATGCACAAATGGACGACACTGCAAATTATGTCCGGACGAACAAACGGTTAAACGGATGATTTTCCTCCTCGCCGACGAATCTGTGGGAATTTTCTAGTTCCGCGAACTCAGAGGACGGAATTACGTTACGCGAAACGGCGAGCGACAAAAGGATATTGCAAAAGATGCGCAAATTCAGAGGAAATCGTGCACGTAAATACCGAGGTTGGCCATTTAGTCAAACGAAACGATGCGACGATTCGAATGGAGAGTGCCCAATCGGGCAAGTCGTAAGCAAACGTGACTCGTACCGGGCATGCCACGCCGAATCGAACACACAAACGTCCGCCCTACAAATTCCAATCCGGGGATCGACAACAAATCCAACGTTTTTCGTTCGACCGCTTGCCTTTTTCCATCCGAACATTTCATCCAGATGAGAAAGAAGGAAGGAAAAAAGAACGATCGAGACGAAAGATCGACCGTTGCCCGAGAATACGTTACGACCGAATTTCTTTGACTGGAGTGACCTCAAAAAATAGCGTGTTTTCGACTCCTCAACTTTGGAACTGTGAGTTTGGCGAGACAAATTTTTAATAAAAAAAAAAAAACAACCAAATCGAAACCTAGTTTTCTCGCGATATTTTTGTGAAAACAAGTGATACATTATCGAAATCTGTCTTGATAAATAGTTTACTACGTACAAAACTAACGTGAACAGTAGCAGTCTTCAATAATTGGTTATCTAATAATTTAAAAATTCGAAAAATTTCAACGAGCTTGAGAGCTAGTTATTCTTTTATCTGCTTTTATAATGATATTTATCTAATTTACTTGTGGTTGATATCTACTTACAATAGAAAATAATTTTATCATTTGTTTCTTTAATTTTATAAAGTGAAGATAAATTGGAATACCAACACTGTAATAAAGTCATGTCGTTCTTCAATTGGATCAAAGTTTCGAATACTTTTTGTTTTTTATTATTAGCAAGAGTTCGAAATATGAAAGTTTATTAGTTTCTCTACCTATTATTTATAGTTATTTATAGTTATATTTTATTTCCAGTCTGAACTGTTATAATTTTTTATTGAACCAAACATGCTGCATTTCCTCTATATATAAGTATAATATTATTTATAGATTGTCGGTTTTTATACATTTATGGAAAATGCATAAAATTCACATAATGTACGAAAATATATATCCAACGTGACAACAACAAACCTCTGTCCAGGTTCTACTTTTTATTGACATCATTTTCACAAGAGTATAATTTCACACAAAAATCCGTAGTCTACTATCATGAGACTAATATTCAACGCAATTCTTGAAACTTCTAATACAACCAAAACTTTTAAACCTATCAAGATAACTAGGACTTTCGAGACTTTCAAGAATCAACATTTGTCAAGATTTTCGAAATATTTAATCTTCAAATATTTAAAGTGATTCGCACTTTTTTTTCTTTTGTAATATAGATCCAAAGAATCTCAAGACTCGTCAAGGACTCAGGACTCAAGACTTGTCAAGATTTTAAAAAATTTAATCTTCAAATATTTAAAATGGCATTTCTTTGTTTGTAATATACATAGATCCAAAGTGCCTCGAGCCCCGTCAATAATCAAGACCTATCAAGATTCGAGATTTGTCAAGATTTTCGAAAAATTTAGTGTTCAAATATTTAAAGTGGCATTTCTTTCGCATTTTTTTCGCAATACCTATTTCGGGCAACGAGCGATTTCGAGAACAAATTTGAGGAAGAGGAGAGGCCGAGGGTCGCGAAACAGGGGCCGTGTACCGCCGGAGAAAAAGGGAACAATTGTAGATTCCATTTTAATACTTAATAAACTTGGTGCTCGCAGTCGCGAAAGACCTAACGAGATGAAAAGCAGACGAACTGAGAGAAACGACAGCAGGATAAAGAGAAGAGAGAGAGAGAGAGAGAGAGAGCTGCGCGAAAGATGGCGTTTTCTCTGAGGAAAATCGAGATCTCGTCCAGTCGTTAGTTCTGTCCTGTTAACTTACGTGTCGGAATGCTGGCTGTTACTGTTCCAGCTACCCGCCATCGTTAAATTGGACGCGACGTTTAGCAACAACGGATATAACTCTGTGTGTATAATAGCCTGCACGGTACAGCCGCGGTCATAAAATCGGTCAAGTGTCAAAATTTACATGCTCGCGATGCCTGAACGAATAAATCGCGAGAGACGCAAAGAGGCGAATGTTAAACGCGACAGAACGTTACTGCGATTCCAGTGGATCGCAAGTATCGATCGTTTTCGATACTCGATACTTTAATCCTTTAATTTGTTTTGCAAATGAGCATCTGCGCGCGTAACTATGAATTTGCTACTAAATGTGGAGTAAATTGTAACAAAATGGAAAATACTACACACTAGTCTGGTGACAAGTATATTCGTTATCACTAATAAACTGTCCATTTTCTCATGATATTTATATTCATCAAACATAACAAATTTTTTGAATGTAAAACATTCGATACTTTTGCGTTTTTTGAAGGATGACAATTTATTCAAGAATGTATGTAACTTTCAAGCACGAAATTATGTGTTTGTAATATACATTTACGAATTATTTAACTCTCATCTGTCCTCTATTTTTCTTTGTAGAAAAACTTACATTATTTTGCAACACGTAGGTACATTTACCTAGTAGGTGTTCAGTGACATCTATCTTTATAACATTAAATATTTTTGACATTTTCGTTAATAGACCATGCAGCCAGAACTGCAAATTTAATATCCGTCACAAACAAAAACCTGTGTGTCATTTTTATATATTTCTTCATTTTTAATTAGAACTAAAATATAAAAATACTATTAAATTAGAATGCAAGCAATAAGAACAGATTTATAATGCAATAAAGAACAGAAACTTTTATCTACTATTTTATGAAAATTATTTTTAAATCTTCAAAAATGCAACATCAGTAAAACTACTCTAAAAAGTTATGGATTGGTCATTTTGACCACTATTTTGGTAATTTTAAATATTATAATTTTTACATATATTATATATACTACAATTATGCATTCAACGTAGTAACTATTTTTTCGAAGATACACATTGGTGTTTACATCTTTGAACAAGTATACGAAGTCGAAACGAAGAGAAAGTACGTGAATGCTGTAACAAGTAAGAGTCTAGAACAAATGATCGTAGGATAAACTTGGAGAAGATCCACGTGAAGTAGAACACTTGAAAGTAAATGTGTAAAAACTTACACATGAAAGTAAAACCTTTACGTGAATCTCATACGTAATTGAATAGAAATTCCTTTTATTTATATTGTTAATTAAAGATTTGCAAATTTAACCATTTATTATATTATAATAATAATAAATAACTATAATACTAATAACTGTTATATACCATTATACAATTATATTATTATATTATTATTACATTATATACTTTATATTAACTTTTCATCACTGTACAACGTGTCAAATTAAAAATATTAAATTGAAGAAATGAGAGATAGGCGATGGTTAACCTAATGCCTGATCTGCGAAATATTAGAAATTTCTCATTAATAATTCTCGAATGTACATTACGGAACTCACTAAGCGAGGATCGTGTCAGACGCGCGAAGAATACACGAAAGCGAATGAAAGCGAATGTACCCGTGTAATTTTCGGTGTTTCGCAAGCTGAATTCCAAAGGCAATTTCAAGTATTCCTGGTAAATATTTAACTTACGGGCACGCCAAGCCGTTTCGAGCACAATTATCTAAATTGACTAAAAACTCAAGGTAAAGTGTCGTTTAAGATCGAAATTGTTCGAGCGGGAACCGTGCGTCGCGTCTCTCTCCAGCCGGAACGTACAATTTCGCCGGTTTGCTCGAAAAACAGCCTGCCGCATTTACCACGTTTCGCTGATTAATCCATTGACGCACACTTTTTCTCTTCGGTCTCGGAGGTAGTAAGACAGTTTCCCTCTTGCAAATTAATGCAAAAAATTCGAAATATCAAGTTCCCTTACAAACATCGTTAACATCAACACTGTTATTGATAGTAATAATAATATGATAATATGAATATAATAATATAATAACGAAAACATGTATTCGTTTGATACTGAACCTTTTTGATATAAATCTAAATGAATAAAATCAAACGAACCTATAATGGCTAAATCGACATTGAATTTTCTTTCATTAATTTACAGAATATTGTGCTTTATAATAAAAATAAGAGTCATCAACCGAAACATAAAATACCAATATATTTCTATAAGGTGACCCTTGTAGAAATTTCCTCACTACATCAAGGTTCAAGCCTTTGGCTTCTACAAGAATTACGAAGCTTTCCAAAGAAGTTCAAAAGTCTCCGAATTATGAAGATATGCATCATAAGACAATTTGTCAATATCTCTCTAACCCACATTGACATTATGCAGGCCGCGGCACCGCGATTGTGCGTCATTTGTAAAATAGTGTTTAGCAGCCGTATTTTCTTGTCATTGCGACTCAAATTTTAACGTTCATTTAAAACACATTGATATCATGCTTTATTTTCAGGGAATTTGATATTGAAAATTTTGTACACACTCTAATGACATTTTTTCATAAAAGTTTTTAGCAAAATTTTTACATTTTTAATTTTAATTTAGTTTGTACTATGCATCGCCAGAAACTTTCATAAACTTTTTCAGCGCTGTAAAAGGGGATGTTTACTGCAACTTTTAGAAAAAAATGCGTATTTATTTATAATCATCCCAAGGATCTCTCTTGAAACACAAATACAGTATACTTTGCTACTTTACTTTTCCGGGGGAAATTTCAGCATTACTTCACTAGAAGAACATTGAATCTTTCTCGTGTAAACAAAAATTATTAAATATACGTATAAAAATATTATTTTTGTTATTATTCATTTTAATTTTCTTAGCATACAAATCTTCAGGACTTCTTCATGATGATATAATAAAGTTGCTTTAATTTCCATAATCCTTATTCTACGCTACTTTTAAAAAAAAGTGCGATTGAAATACATTATTTACTTCCAGATCATAAATCATTTTTGTTCACTGATGCATCGTTGATATCCCTTATGAAAGACTCTGACGCCTAAGCTATTTTATTTCGATGCGTTTATGTTTGAAATGTTAATCTTAAACAATACATACGTTTTAAAACAAAACTATTTGGATCTCTTTAACAAAATTTCATATTTCAAAATTGTTTTAATATAACCTTCAAGCAATGAAATAGATCTCAGACACCTTACAAAATTGAAATAATTGTTTCTAACATTTGTATATACCTACATATTATAAGGCGTAATACGGCTGAACAAATTCTAGCTATTGAACTATATGGGCCAACGCTTGAGAGAGTTTTGTCACCGAGCGTGGCACACGCTACTACGACTTAAATTACAGTTCAAGTTAATGAATACACGGGTTGTACCGTAGCTCTCAATCGCGCAGAAATGACGCATTCACTTCGCTAAGAGATATCCGCTAATCACGGGGCAATCTTGGAGCCGTCTGTCGGCGTAGGTGCGCGGTCAATATGCGTTGCTAAACGTCGCCAGGTAAACAACGCGTGTTGCAGCGTGTACCCGAGCGCGTCTCGGCATTTCCATACATATGCATGCGAATACGAGGGTTTGCGCGCGCGTCAGTTGCATCGATGTGCGACTACACATACGCGAAACGTTTAGAGAAAGGGGGGGGGGGCGTTCAGCGGTGATGAATGAGGAAACGGAGCTGCTCTAGACGAGGAGGGAACGGCCATGCCGCTCACTCGGTGTACCTAGACTCGGTCCCCGAAACTCGGAAGGAGCTTCGGGGGTGTATGGCTGACGCGTCTCCCGAAATATATTACGACAACCAAGCTGGGCGGTGGTTGTCAGCCACGACAAATTCCTTCGACGTTCCTCGCTGCTTCCGTCGCATCGGTACTCCCACCTTCCCCCTTTCACGGATAGCCCGGTCTTTCCCGCTTCCTCTTTCACCAGGCTGCCTCAATTTTCCGTAAGGGATTAACCCAACCATCTGGACAGAAGTTATCGCGTTTCGGAGGAGCAACGCCGACCGAGAACGAGCTGCTTCGTACAGTTTGAAATATACCTACCCGTTAAGGTATTTCACTTAGAAAACTAAGATCTCTCTCTCTCTCTCTCTCTCTCTCTCTCTCTTTCTCGAGGAATTCCAGCGATTCCGATAAACTTTCCGGTTGCTTATCATCCCGTTTGCCTAATCGAGACGTACGGGAAATGCACGTTGTTTCTTTTGATCTTGCTCCACGCGGTAATTGCTTGTCTCGCGATTTTTTTAGGTAAGCATTAATTGTTGCTGTGAATTGTGTATTTATTAATCTTTCATTCGGAAAAACCAAATTCTCCAGGACAGCTGACGTGCTTTTCCCTTTGATATCACGAACGTGACTCGATTTTGAGAATTTTAAGGAAATGTACCAAAGTACCTATAATATCTGACAGATGAAACTTTCATTCAGGATCGATTTTTTTTTAACTATATTTATGAAAATATATAATTGTATAAACGTCCACAGGACGAGGGATTAAACAAAACTAAGCTTTAATCATATTTTATGTATCTTAGAAATACATACAAGTAGAAAAGATCTACGAAAACTCGTTCAATCGATGCATCTTAAAGGGCGAATGATCGTTTCATCTAGAATCTGACGTGAGAATCTGAATTTTACATTATAAAATTAAACTGGGGCATAATATAATATACACGATGTCGAAATATACATATACTATCGTCTTTAATAAACTTTAAATTAAACTCTCTAATTTAATTTTGCTAATAATTTAATCCCAGACCATTAAAATAAATACATATGTGTATGAAATGATGCATCTCATATAATACGAATATATTTTAATCGTAAATTCCAAAATATAAAAACAATAGATAATATTGAATTTATATAAAAAAAAAAAGGAATAATTGAAGGTAAATGAAAATTTATTATAATATTGTGATTCTACAACGACTGAGATATGATTTTTCATGAAATATCAAGTATTCGTCGCAAATAAACATCGAACTTGAATGACACAGGTGTATCTCCTGTTTCAGTATCAATTTAACAGATAATTTAGGTCCAATCGTGGCAACGAACAAAGGATTAACTGACTTCCGTCGTAAAAGTTGAAAATGTAACAGATGTATATTAATCCCTTAATGGAATCGCGTCGATTGTCCAACTACGTACGTATGAACGGTAGTGTACAAACACCAAATGGAGAGGAAAATGATAGATTTACGAAGGCAGGTTTAATCGATGCAGCTTAAAGGGCAGATCTATCAACGAGATTTATCGAAAACTCAATAAGAACGAACGATATTTCGACCAGAGAAGAATCCGATATATTGCCTCCAATTTTCTGTTCTCCTTTTTTCTTTCCGAAAAAAAGAGAAAGAAACGCGGAAATATCAGATAGAACACACCGGGCTTTTGAAATTCTATTTTAAAACGCGGGGAACTGGCCAAAAAAAAAAAAAAAAAAAAAAAGAAGAAGCGTCGTCGAAGTTACAAAGGGACTTTTTTGCTTAATACTTTATTCACGAGCGAACGATCTCTCTGGCAACAAACATTACACAGCTGGTACACGTGTTTGACCACGAAAGTTCGACTCCCCTTTGAGACGCGAAATTGGAACCAACGGGGAGACATTCCGCGCGACAGTGACGCGTGGAAATACGGCTCGTTAAAAGCATTGTCAGGATAATTAACGTACAGTCCATGGTCTAGCGCGGGAACGCGGAATTATTTTCGATCTAATGCGTAATATTCGATTGTAACCGCGTCGCTGTTACTGAATGTAAATGCTTTAGCGCAAATGCCTGTTACCCGCGGTAGTTCGTAAATCAATACCTCCTCCCCGGTGTCGTTAGACGCGATGACGCGTGAACGTAACGGCTGCATTTGTAATTCGCGACAAAAAGAAAAAAAAAAGAAAAGAAAAGGAAAAGGAAAACAAAAAGTGACAAACGAGATCAACTCGCTTCGGAAGGGAAAATAAACGGTTATGGCGAAAAACCGAGCAAAAAGACCACGAGCGAAATATTACCGACAAAAATACAGAAATATGATCAACGATGCGTTCTCCTGTTGCTTGAAAAATATCGCAACTTTGCGTGAAAATTATTATTGAAAAATTCACAGTGTCCTTTTTCCTGGACACCGTTGGAGGATCGACGTTGCTGAGGGAAACAACAGACGGAATATTTATCATGAAATAAACGTACAGAAGGTGACTGGTCACCCTGATACGAATTGAACAAAGTATACAGGAAGCGATATCGTTAATTGTACAAATTTGAGCGCAGTTTATTTTCGGCTTTGTTTCGCGTAGACCGCATTCGTACGGTCTGCAAAGTTTCACAACGCGTTTATCGCGAATCTGTATCTCCGATTTATTCCGCAGATTTGGCTGACGAAATTTTATCGAAAATATGTTTTTATATATCTTTGTTCGCGGAGCCACGTGTTTCCGTGTGAGAAATTTCGAAAAAACTTCAAGAGCATACGTTAACTCGGCGGCTGGAGGCCGAAACGGTATACCCGTGGGTATATCTCACCAGTTTTCCCATGGTTTCTTTCCTAGCTCGCATGTTAATTGCCTTAATTACCGCGGGGAGGCTGCATTCTCTCTCTCTCTCAGGGGAAACTATAACGAATTCTCGGGAAAAGTCTTATGAATATTTACGAATAGTTTATTTGTGGACCGAGTTTCGATTCTCTCTGCCAACGCCCAACTCTCCGCTTCTTTCTCTCTCTCTCTCTCTCTCTCTCTCTCTCTCTCTCTTCCCCTATCTTTGTGTCTTTTACTATGTGTGCACCTCGAGCAAGATCTTTAAAGTTTCTATTCGTTATTGGCCGTGTAGCCGATTTACATACTTGGAAATTCGTCGTTGAAAGTTTACGAGCGAATAACGATCTCATTCAACGGTTAGGGAGGGAAACGTACGGCAAGTTTCGGGGGGTCGTTCTCAGCCGGTGACGTTACCGATTCCACGTCGAACTTGCCGAGGATTGATGATAAAAAATATCGAGCCTCTGAAACGTCGAAGAACTACCGACGAGGAAGTCTGACAATTCTGACAAACGAAATCGGTCGATAAATTCGGTGAACGATGGCTTACGCCTGGTACAGCCACTTGCGCGAATATCCACAGAGATAAAGGTCCGTTTTACGATCGATGACGAACGGAGGAAACGCCGGGAAAAAAGAAAGAAACGTCACAGCGCGGCGAAACTATTACGGAAATCGTCTGTGACAAATTCAATCGTCTTACAGCCTGGATGCTAGAGTGCCGAGAGGACAGATGTGCCCGATCTGTATGAACGAATTAATGATACGAAAAAATTCGTATTCTTAACGCGTTCAAAGCGGATGGAAACTATGAGACTTCCATGATTAAAAAAGGAATAAAAGATCTTTCTTCTATTACCATTAACACTGCATTAACACTGCAACTATCAAAGTGACTAATTTATAATTTTTGTTGGAAATTTTATACATGTATATGCGGTATATTTTCAGGAACCAAATGTGTGAATAAATCTGTAATTGTGCATGAACATTCGTGTAGCTACATAGTACACGTTCATCCGTTTTTATTATGTGCGTTCCCGAAATTAAGAGACTCTTGTTTTCATACTAAATAAATTGAAATACAAATACTCCAACTATCCACGAAACAGATTTCTACTAACCATACAGGCTATTCGTATATATTAAAAGCTAAACGGATTAAACCGCAGATACATTAATTACACGCATACCCGTCTATTCAAAATTATTTATCCATACGTGTTTTCAATATTCGCGCCGATTTTTCAAAGTAGAAATTCGCGAATTTGGAATTATGATTTCATCGCAATCCAATTTTTTTTATGAAACCTTTCCACCGCGTGGAAGCTGCGACAATGACTGCAAAAAACATTCACGCGTCATTGTATTTATTGTAGCATTTTGTACACTTGCTGCTTAATTGATCTCGTGTGTATTAAATTTCGTATTTAGTAACAGTAACACTTTCACACAACCGCAAATATTTGATATTCCAAAAAAAAACGAAATGTAGAACCAGCTAGAAACACGGTTTACTGAAAAATAATACTTTTTATATCCCGTGTATCTCTGACCATTTCTCATCGTCTTCCGATTCATTCGTCCTAATAAATCTCCCGAGTCAAAAATTGTAAAGCCACGAACGTACACCGCAGTAAACATCCCGATACTCCGCCGATTACGACTGCAATAAAACATGAACGTTAGCTTCGTGACGTCCCCGTGTCACGAAGCTGGGTTTCAATCTTTCGGCTTTGTTTCTGACTGTTGCGCCATGACGCCATAACCTGTGCGCCACTTTTGTTTGCACACGGTCAGCAACGTCATTACTAATGCTTTTACGGAACTGCGTAAAATCGATCGACACAGCCACGGTTATATTGATATCGGCTTCTCATATCCTCGGCCACCTACCTCACCCCCTTCTTTGTCTACACGCTTTATCACGCTCTGCCATTCACCTCCATCATCGAATGGCGACGCTGTTGCTAGCCGCAAAGCGAAACGACCGTCGCCGCTTTGACGTTGATCGAATTATTTACTCAACGTGTTTTCAAGGTACTTTTCACGCTGGTTTTCACGCTCCATTCCGTCCACGGATTTTTCGCACCCAACGAAATGAGAGGAGACCGAAGCACACGTACGCGTGAAGCGATTTCCCCGACAGTCGGCCGGTTTTAAGGAAAGATCCTAGTGTCGAGCTTTGAATTTTTGTAATATAGCCAAGTTGATTACGTTAACTCTGACACAATTCAATAGAGTCGTAAAGGATTTTAGTTTCATTTCTATTTTTGACGCAAGAATTTTGAAGATGTTCCACGTATGAAAATCATTACAATCCGAATAATAATAGTTGAAATCTGTCTAAACAGAAATCAATATTAATTTTGAGAGAAATACCCAGCAAGTGATAACCTGAGGTCTACTGACAAGTTTGGTAGTTTTCGTTGCTCACAAAAGCAACGATGAGTTTTCGATATTTAAACTGTCGTAATTCCGTGAATCTTCATTTCACTTTAAAGTTTGAAGTCTCTACTTTCAAAATGCACCATGCTTTTACATCACTGATGGAAAAGTGAAGATACTTTTTTTTTTATGAAAATGTAATATAAATTCTCACAATATTTGAATTGAAACATTGAAAATTGTTTTTAATGACTAAATCTACAACGGATTTAAAAATTGCAGCCTGCCCTATACAATGACTCCCTAAAACTTTATACACTTGATTTTTTCTCGCCATTTTATTGAATTTTGAATATCAAGCGAAAGCGAACGTAACGACATTGAATTTTCGTCCAAGTCTAATTTTTTTATATACCCAAACCTAGATTTATTGTTAAACGAATTCATTTTACGAAATTATAACAGTTTAAATATTTAATGTCACGAATGTGTACAACTGTGTTTAATATAACTATTACCATTAAACAGTGAACAACTAATCATAAACAGTGGTTATTAATTAGAAATCCAACTGCGTGGCATTTCCGAATCAAAAATCTTGAATAAACTATTGCGAATAAAATCGATTTTCTCGGTTTCGCGATTAACGGATTCTCAAATTGATTTTATTCGTTATCTTTTATTCATTATTCAAAAAATTTATCCAACATTATTCTGACAGACTTGTATCAAAGTTTTGATTGTCTAATGTATTTTGAAATTGACTTTGACTGTAGAATAATAATGAATATCATCTAACAATGACTAGAATAAGGATAAAAATAGAAATATTTTATAATTGTGCTACACTGTATTATGTTATGTTATATCGTATTTTGTTGACTCAAAGTGATCCAGCGGTCGCTGAGTGAAGATTAATTTTCATTCATTTCTTTAAACGTACGGAACAAAAATTACGGAGAACACAAGTAAAAGTAAGCAGAAGAAAAATTAACAGGTGTACAAATTGAATTAAGAAGAGAGTAAATAATTAATACTGCATCGCAACAAATTGCAGTTACAACAAACATTAAATTAAATGAATTCACTAGTTCTTTCAAGCACGCTGTTCTTGAAAGAAGTAAGAGAAACAAAGAAAAACTGCAGGACTTGGATAAATAAATTTGCTTGTGTAGAAATTCTAGCAATTGGATAAGTCGAAATATGTACAACGAAGGTCTAATCAATCAGCTTGAATAACGCGTAAAGTAAAATCTGCGAGTTTAACATCAATGTTCGATCGCGAATTTTTTTATTGCAAGAAAGTAACGTAAATAATTTCAAAGTAATATTTGTACTAAAGTAACATTTACCAAGTAAATTTTGTTAGGTGGTATATGAAACAACATTATAGCACGACAAAGCCATCATAAAAGTCGCGTGTGAACGTAACAAGCGTGACGATACACGCAGTTCGTACTAATTTCATTTCTTTTCTCTTCTGTCCAGCTGAATCTTGTCATTTGCAGAAAATCGAAGAGAGATCCCTCGGACAATCCCTGCCCTATACTCTTCGAAAGAAAAGCGGAAAATGAGAGACTGAACGTAAAAATGACGTAGGAAGGAGCTTTCAAACTTGGTATCGTACCGGAAGAATTTTCTAGAAAAAATCTACACGGGCATAAAGAGCTAGCTCGTACCAAAATCGTTTGTATACTTTTAGAGGGTTGATCCAAACTAGTAAGAATCGAATGTTTTGTCAAGTAAAAGTTACAGAAACGTCCTGACCACACTGCGTCCTAGGGGATAGCGATTTACGACAGCACGAACGCGTGCTGTTCAATTTTTCACTCGCTGGCACTCTGCGTTGTTGTTAAAAATACGAATGGTTTCAACACGTGGAAAGAATGGAAAACCCGGATGGAAAAATACTCGAGAGGTGAAAATTGGGATCAAAACAACAGCACGAGAGTTTAGCAGACTGCGGACGTTAATGAATCTCGTGAGAAAGGTAAAACGTAAAACCACATCTGGCTGGTCGTTCTTAAGCAAGAGAGAAATTCGACAGGCGGAAGGTTTTCTCGTCGGGAAGTAAGTTTACGGAGCTTTTACGAGGCATCCGATATACCGTTTTACAAGCAATAAGAACTAGACTAGGTGGTGGCTTTTAGGCTTGATACCACGATCTCGGGACGTCTTCCTGACGTCTCTCCTCGTACTGAGTTTAAGTACCGTCGAAAGTGCTGGGTCAATTTTGCCTCAACAATCTCTGTTATCCAGGTCATTGCTGAGAGCAAAAGTTGGACAAGGTTTAGGTCCTTAACGCAAAACGCGCGCTGTAAAAGTTCAAAGTCCTCGACGCTCGAGTCCTCAAGTTTTCAGCCCGTATTTCGATTGTCCGCTGACTGAACAATCCCGCGCGAAAACAATTTTCAGATTGTTTAATAAATGCGATTATTGTTTAATAAATATTGTTTAATAAACATTTGTATTAAATATTACAAAGATACAAATAGATTTCGTTTACTGTTGCAGTAATAGAATCACAAAATCAGCAGATCTGCTAAAATCTTTCAAAAAGTATTCAAATGGTCAACAGCTGCCCTCTGCAGTTGCATATCAGATGAGTACATTTCCGTGCTGAATATTTTATGCAACTTGGCGTACTTTTTCCAAGACCTAGACAAGCGCATTTCGCATATTACTGTTTTGCGTACAATTAAAATATTAAAAAGTTGGTCAATTAAAATATTAAAAATTGTAATATCACACGCACGTGTATTGTGAGCTCTTTTTCGATTAATAAAATTAGTAAATTAATTTACCAAAGAAAGATTAACAAAATCTCTAGATCTTTAGATTAATAAAGTGTACATGTATTTGTGTACTTTAACACTTGACGAAATTTATTATTATTAAATCGCGTTCACATCTTCACCAATTCGTAGAATGTTGAAAATTAAAAATGGTCCAATGACCAGAGACTGTATCGTCTAAAAATTTCATTGACCGAACATTTTTGTCTCCCGATTTTACAGCTCTACGAGGATCTATAGTATCCGAATCCCGTTTTATTCTGCAATTAATTGATAAGAAACGCGTTGGTGGACAAACATCGATAATGACGTCCAATTTAACGACAGAGACGTTGCCAATAGATTCGGCGGGGAAACTTAGAGATACGGCTTGTCGATACAGCTTGTCGATCGTGATTAATTAATGCATAGAGAGAGTCCGTAAACGATGTCTGTCGAATCGTTATCTGCGCGGACGTTGGGCCGCTGGAAATCTGCTACGGGGTTTGGCAATTTTGCGGTCCGGGTTAGCTCGTGCTTCGACTTCGTAGTATCGATATTGCGGTCGAGTGGCCAATTTACGAATACCTACGAATCCGGTGATTTACGAGCGACAGTGCCGTGGGCCAAAGCAGTAACCCAAACCAGCGTAACTCGTCCAGATAATCCACCTGCCGGACCAAGAAGTTACCGAGAGTGGCCAACTTCCGACGGAGACAAAAAGAAAACAGGTTTAACGAGATCATTGCGATTCACCGGCTTGTATCCATTCGTACGAGCAGATCGCGAACGAAAACACCGAGGCTAACAGAATCAACGATATTTTTTCGAATATTTTTTCAAATCCAATCTATCCCCGCTCTTCGAGATGTAATGCTTGGAAAAATACTACCCGATCGTCTCGTTCATTAACATACGACCCCCGTCGCATTTTCATTTCTCGCGAATTACTCAACCGTTCGTTTGAGTTTCCTTCCCTTGACGATAACTTGTTATCTATTCTACTGCGATGAAATAGCTACTACGTGGAATAATTATTAATGTTTGTATCGTGCAATTTGTAGAAACGGGTATTAGGTAGATAGTAGTTGCATAAAGAAAAATACGATAGTAGGTACGATATTAGTAGTAGGCGATGAAACAATTATTAGCATCGTTGAGAAACCGATGCTTCGTAGAATTATACACTCTGACGGAATTATAAACACAATATTTGCGCGGAGAGAAAATTTATCAAAGGAACGAGCATGAATTTATTACGATGATACTAAATATTTCCTTCTTGAAATTTCGTGGAATTATTAATTATTAATTGTCGTAATAGCATCGTTGAGAAAGCTTTGTTATACTCCAGACGCAAGTACATACAAATAATATATTTTGTACACAAGAAAATTTAATTAAAGATTAAGCAAGAATTCATCGTTATATCGTGAATACTTCAATTCCTTAACATTTCATGAAATTTGGAATCTAGACAATAAACTACTGAAACCTTCTTTTCATAGCTCTTAATATCAAAAATTAAAGTTTGATTGAGAAAAATTACGAATGAAATGTTGCGTTGACGCAAAACTTCTCGTTGATAAACTGACCAATCCTTGGTCATTTTCTTATTATAATTCAATTGAATTATTTGTTATAATTAAGTTGATTTTTAATTTCTAACTTCTTTAACTCGAGTTACTAATTTCATACATTTGTTAATTTTTATTTTGTTCACTTTTGGTTCTGTTTCCTGTACATCTTTGCATCAAAGGATTTTTATCCTGTATGAGTAAATAAATTAAAATTAAAATTAAAACTTTCCCACATTTTCTATGTTACGTCATATTCAAATTTTCTTGTATTTTAAAATTTTCTGCCTTTTCTCAAGTCTTGGAAGTATTATTTGTTCGTAATCTAGCCAACGTATTTATTTTATACTTACTTTATACTCGTTAACATTACTCTTACCCTTCAAACTTACGAATACTAATTGTTCTGAAATTTTTGAATTGTTGAAAATCTGCACTCTTTGTGCAACATTTGGAAGCAACACTGATCAAGTCCAAAATTACAACAAAAAGTAAAAAAAAGTGATAATGTTACAAACACTATTGTTTTAAATTTATCTTGAAATTTACTATTATTTATGTCATCTTTTTATAGCAAACGAACTTACGAAGACAAGCATTTTGTACCGTGAAAGTGGAGTTAATTATTTTTTGACTTTTGAGAGTCCTATAAACTGCGTATATCGATCAACAACAAACTTGATTTTGTTCTGTAACCATTTTGAAACATACCATCCCTAACAGCTTCCAATATTTATCTGTCCCTTGCGTTTAACTTCTATTACTCATCTCGTCTCTGTATTTCACTAACTATACCCCGTAAATAAATATTCACATATAATTTCCATAAAAACGAATCATCCTGCGTGACCGTGTTTAAAGAAATATCTCGAATTTTTCAGTTTCAAATTTTTCTAGATTCACAATTGGAGCGCGATCGTTTCAGTTGGTAACTGTACCGTGGAGGAAGAAAAGATGAAATCGAACGTTGACGTCGCGGAGGACGAGAATGCCGACTAGAAACGATAAATCGTGGCATTGTCTTCGTACGTTGAAAAGCCATTATCGAGTCCCATTATTCGCACAGCTAAATGGCTTCGTTTCGGATCGTCCCGCTATCTGACGATTCGATACCTGCGAAATACCGCCGAGGAAATTTCGCGTTCCCTGAATCGTTAAGCTTCGCCGTTCACCCCGATCGACCAAACTCTAAATTCCGACTCTGTCAATTTCACGATATCAGCGGACATTAACGGCCTGCGTGGCGCAACCGGGATGTCGAGATTTAATTAAAATTCATGGTATCGCTCGTCGAGAACAGCAATATTTTCATTTTGCCATCTCTCCTCGAAATGAGGAAAAAAATCGACCGATCTCTACCGATGTTCTCCTTTTTTTTTCTCAACAAACGTTCAAGGTAAAAACGATCTCTACGGAAATACATGGAATTGAGTCGAACTTTTTCTATATCTTTTGATACATATTATCACTGAAAGTGATTTTAGCGAGGATAACCCAGAAAATCGAGCCTCTTCAGGTGCAACGCTAATGCAACGAAAATTAGCGACTGGTTGATTTGGGTCACGTGATTCGCGAGGGGGCGTGGGGTAGATCTTGAGTAGGAGTGACGTTGTCTGGTACTGAGTGATCGCGCCTGTAATTTGTTTTCTATCGATTCAAATGTTTGCATATCGATAAAATTTTATGGCAAAAAAGTCGTCTTCTTTTTCTAGTCGGAACAGTTGCGTCTGGATCTTTCAGTGAGACGAATCGTACTGGGGTACAAGTCGTGCAGTTTTTTCATTTTGTTGGGAAAAGGAAAAAAGACTCTTTCACTTGGTGCAAAAATGAGTTTGCTCCGCCTAAGTTTATTAAACAAGAACATTAGTTGAACAAGTTGAAACAATTTGTAGCAATACCTTATTTTTTTATTTTATTCTTTGCCGATTTACCAAAATTACCACTTCAATTGCGTCTTTTATGCGCACTAAGGACACTGTCATCTCTGTTAATAAAGCTAGCACATCTCTTGGACTTATTTTTAGATTTTATAAAAGAGGATTTCTGAGATCCTCTTATCCTAACATCATTTTATTCTTGTGCCTTATTTGGAATATGCTACAGTTGTATAATGACTATATCGAATGAAAAAGTGTACGCACAACTCGTCGAAAAATTTCAGCACAAATTCAGAGACATGATCACAACTGTTGAAATAAAAAATAGGATACAGAATGGATAGAGATAGTTAATCCGCGAGTTGTTCTGTAATCGACGATGCAGACGTTACTTGCAAAATATTGTATATTTTCGTCTCGTGATGCAAACTGATTGAATTTCCCTTTCTTTCTTTCTGCATCGTACGGACAATTTTAATTATCAATCAATCGAGTTGCATTCGACTCAAGGGTCTGAAAAATATTAACAATTCGACAAATGTCGCGCGACGTTACGAAGACACTAATTCCGTACGTGTTCCGGAGAGTTTCAAGAGTTTCATAGGTGGTTGCGTGCATGCCAACCAACGGTATGACTGATGGCTCGTAACGAGCCGTGAAACGTCAACGAGACATCGGACATCATTCCGGTTAGAAAAACTAACGAGAGCATAATGAACGGAAGCGCGGCACGTCTGCGCGCGTACACATAGTGTGCTCCATTTATAATCGTGAGGCTTCGCGTTAATACTTTAATTCTTTTCTCTTCTATTTTTTTTTTTTTTTTTTTTTTTTTTTAAATCGGCGCATAAACCATGGTGCAATCTTTCACGAGTCTCGAGTTGAAATTTACGAGCGAGACGGCCGGGGGACAACCCAATTAACCAAGACAACTGCATAGATTACGTTGGATTTTTATACAGCGTCCCGTAATGACGCGAAAATTCGAAAAGCAGAGGAGTAGTGGATTTTCAAGCGCGGCTTTAAAATCCACGCTCACACAGCACGGTCGGGGCATCTTCTTCAAACGCGCGTTTGCATCTCGCTCGCGTTATCACTCTCTATTCACCGTTCCGCCACGAGGACTTTAATCGAATGTTTTTTTAATTAATGCGCGGCCCCTGGGTTGAACAGACACGCGGGCAAACTACAGACTTCAAGATGCGAAATCTTCTCGTTTGGCTTCAACCACCCATGGTGGATTTGGATTCAACCGTGTCTTGATACTTTCCACGGATGACCTGCCTTTCATTCGGACGACACGTAATCTTTCGCTGCCGGATGAGGTCTTACGTAGAGAGACAGAATTCCCTCTTTCTTTACGAACGCGTGGATTCGATCCGATTCGAAACATTTCCCGAGTTCTCAAGACCATCTCGTCTCGAGAGGGGAAGGAAATTCAATACCACGCTTTCTCCACTCTAATCGATCCGTGACCGATCTGTGGTCTTCCAGACGCGATATTAAAGTTCTTTTTTTCTCTCTTTCTTTCTCCCTTCCTTTTTTTCTCGATCGAACCAGGGTGAAAGCGTCGCGCCATCGAAAATTACACTGGTCGTTATCGGCGGAATATCTTCAATTTCGTCGGCGAACGGTTGTTCCGAGAATCGGGGAAATGTCGAGGATCCGGACACGGATGTGTTGGATCTGCAGGACACGTAGTTCCGGGCCGGTCTTTAGGGCCACGTATCCCCATTCCCGATCGGATAACGCGCGCTCCATCGAGCGGACTTTTCGAAAAATCTCACAAAGCAAGGCACCAAGGCGCCAATATCAATCGGATTCATCGCGCGATGAGACAACCGAGCGTACCGGGAGAGAATTCCAGCCGGCGATATCGAGCCGATCCATCGGCGCACGCTGCAGAATTCATATCGCGAAGTGGCCCTTCCTATAGACCGATTGTTCGAGACCTGTTCGTGCCAGCCAGTCTGCATCCCCTTTTTTGCTTTGTCTTTTTTGTTTCTTTCTTTTATTCGAGCCGTTCGTTCTTCTCATCACTCTTTCCATTATGGGTAATACCAGTACGACGAGAGCATACGAGACGTCACTGCGCGACCTCAACATTTTTCTCTGATAAAGGAAAGAGAGGCATCTCGGAGATTTAGGTCGCGACGTAGTTGATTTTTTTCTGCTGACTATCCGGGTTAATCCGGTTTCGTTAATGAATTTATCAGTGTGCTAAGAATGAAAATTTCTTTCTTCTTCTTTTTTTTTTTTTACCGAGAGTGATTAATTTTATTAGTCGTTTGACTCACGAGTGTCGTGAACTCTTTCTGAAGGCCTTTTTACTTCAATTCTCGGTATTCTTGCGAAGAATACTCTACTGAATTATCGAACATTTCATAAAATTGAAATTTCGAGAAGAAGATCAAGACGTTCCACAGTATTTGCAAATTTAAACAAATACTTTTTTCTTGTTCTTGAAAAATTTGATCTTTAAGACTTACAGCGTTTCCTAGAATTCTTTGATTGTGATATTTTATCGAATATCACCTAGGATGATATCTAATTAATATCTATACATAATCATCTTTACATTACACTTTGCTTAATTCATAAAATGTAATTACCTTTACCAAGATATTCCGATAAAAGTATCAGATGAGTTTTTATAATTTTAAAAGTTTAATGAACAGATATCGATGCGTTTGTACAGTACTTACTCAACGAACATCAAAATATTTGTTCCTCATACAAAATATTAAACGAATGTCATTTGTCATGTATAAATTGGTACATCTAGGAGTATTGATATTTTCATTACGTATCAAATGGATACTGATTCGGTGTTGTCAATTTTTCTGATAAAATTAAAAAATTGAAACTTGACGCAACTGAGCGCTCTGACGTTGAATCGATTGAATTTTATCAATAGTATCCGTATGGATCCAATCACTAGTCTCTTGTTCGAAACGAACTAAATTCTAGTCAGCAGAACAACTACGCTGTGCAAACTACTCTATTCTAACTTAACCTGGTAGTCAGCTGAATAGTCAACTACATTGTTAAATCTAAACCTGGTTGCTATGCTTTCACCCTGTTGTCCGATGCAAACGAGTGACTTTTATTATTAAAATTTTTCATTTACATTTTTAATTGCACACGTACGAAGGAATACTGTTTTATCTTCGCACGAATATTTCCTGTTTCATGTTCTGTTTTACAAAATATTCGTGCGAGGTGTTTCTACTTCAACAAATCAGCAAAGAGATAATTCTGAAAGAAGTGATAAGTGGAAAAAGAAGAGTAAAATTTTTTCGTTTAATCAAGTTTGAGCGAAGTATTTGAATTTAGAAGACAGGAATGTATTAATAAGAACGAACACTCGACAGAATAATCTTATATACTTTCTTTCAAGGGATTGAAACACATCAACAGTTTTGTGAAATTCAGAAACATTTCAACCGCAATATCTTTTCACGCGCAAAAATATCAGAAAATGGAATTTCCCCACAAGACGCTTCGTTCTCAAGAAAATTAGATTTGAAAATTTATCAAAGGTGCACGCGTGCACCAGGTTCTAGATTAAACACATTCAACTGAAAAACAAAGCTTGAAACGGAAAAATTTTGTTCTACTTATTCTCGCATATAAAATTTTTCGCTTATACTCCCGTTTGCTCGCGTTCGCTCGGTAATTAATCAAACTTACACGCACAAAATAAATCTCTGCGTGCTTTTTCGAGGACTAAACTTTGAAAACGAAAAAGATTTATTCAGTTTACGTGTTCCTTATCATCTCGTGAAGGATCACCGGTGCAAGGTCGCTGGTTCGCGTCAAAAAACTGAACCCATGTCTGTTCATAATATCAACGACCACGCCATTTGTAAATATAGACTCGAGACTTTGTAAAGTAACGTATCGTATTAACTGTTCCCGAGTATTTGCCTCTTTGAATCTCTCTCTCTCTCTCTCTCTCTCTCTCTCTCGATGACACTCGACTCGTTGTTTATGTTCGGAAAGCTAAGAGGGCCAAAACTGTGTCAGCCACGAATATTGCAAGTAACAACCGCATACCATTATCACGATCGAAACTTTGTGGATCACACAAACACGCACACGAACGCTCGCGCGCGATCACCAAGTTGTTCATCTGGTGTCGTTCGATGTATCGATCCGTCCACGATACAAGCGATCTATGTTTGATTCCTTTGAAACCACGTTTCCTGCACAACGCAACGTCTCTTACTCCTCTCCTGTTCCTTTTTTCCCTTGTTCTTCGTCCTTAGTCGATCTATCGCCGTGCAATTTCTCTTGCATCGCGTACATTCTTTATCAGAATCTTTCGTCTGGCACCGGCTTTGATGAATCGAGTCCGGCCAAGGAAATCCTTCGCGAACTCTGCGGGGTGTTGAGACGAATAATGACTGCATTTCGAGTGCCAAGCGTGTCCCTATGACAGTCGTTCGCGATAAACCATCGTCTTTGCTCTTCCTATCTGTCTTGGATCTTTGGTGTCCTGAACCGATAAAATCGAGAGAACCGTGAAACCGTGGTAAATTCTTGGCGCCGAAACTAACAAAAATGTTGCTCGTAGGTGTGTCTAAAATCGCGTACGCAGCGAGTTTACCTATACATCTCTACGGATTGAAAGTATTTCAATTTTTATTCCAACTGTTATTTCATTCTCTCGAACTTCTTGTTTCAAAGACAAGAATTATAGAAGACACGAGTAAAAGCGAGCAAACTAAAGGCTAGCAGTAAAATCAGTAAATTGAGTTCGATGTGAGGAACAGAGAGAGCAAGAGATTAATAATAAATTGAGCAGTACAAGTATGCTATTCTTGGAAGCATTAAAGTCGAAAGATTGATTGAGATGTACAGGATAAAAATTAGAGAGAGCGCAAACAAAATAGAAGCACAAGATCAATAAACTGAATTAAATATGAGGAACAAAGAGTAAGAAATTAATATTGAATTACCCTAGTTACAACAAATAACTAAATTGGATTAGAAGCACTGCTCTTGAAAGATGTAAGAGAGGCAGAGGAAAAGGGCAAAGGTTGGTTAATCCATCAAGAACCAGGCAATAATTCATCGCAACGTTGCAAATACTTCAATTCCTTGAAATTTCACAAGATTATAGAGTCTAGGTGGAAGACAACGACGGGAAGATATTGAACGAATTCCTGGAATTTCCTATCGATATTCCCAATATTAAAGGAAAAAAGTTTAATAACGTGTAAATTGAAAAAAATCGCAAATTTGGCTCTCAGTGGGTAAATTTGTGTATGGTATCTACACGAATTCTGATAATCGGATCGTGCGGCGAGGTACACGTAAATAACATCTTTTATAATGCAGGCTTGGACATTATTCAAATAATATTATATAATATATTATCTTATTTAGCTGAACGTTATTTGAAATAACCGCGTTAACTCATTCGAGTGTGAAAATGATTTTCCCCCCGGATTATTTGGCTATTAAATTGTTTCTTATCTTATTTTTTATTTAGCGTTTGAATGAATTTCTGTTCAAATAATTTCTCGCGTACTTTTCAATCCTTGTACGTCGATATTGTACATTATATACTATACATCACGGGTACACACCTCAGATGATTATTTTGTATGAGATTATTCACATTTATTCTATTCAAATGGTCGAATCAACTCGAGCAACAGATTCTAATTTAACGAGGTCAAATGAAGTTTCTACTTCTAGAATAACAATAACGAATAAAATGTGTCCAAGCCTGTTACAGTTGTGATTTATTTACAGAACTAAAATCCCCGACAATCGATCAAATTTGCAATTACATAAATATCGAGCAAATAAATACAAGTATCAATTTCGACGAACAGAATGATAAACAAAAAAGAAAAAGGAAAAAATAACACGGTTTTCACATTTATACCGTCGATCGAAGTACGAATAAAAAGCTTTCGAACATTAAATCGCGTAATCGTGATTTATCACGTCACTTGGAATAATCGGCTGTCGCGTTTGAAATCAATGATATCGCAATGATGCAACTGATGCGAGAAGAAGTTTAACCCCCGTTACTCGATACTCCGTAAAAATGGGAGCGATAATTATTCAGAAGCACGAGATTAATTCGACACAACGAAAAAAATGTATACCCGCTGACATGTATTTATCACGCTTCGAACGTTATATTTACGCGGGATATCCGCGTCCGTCCATTGTCGTCTCGTCGGACTTGAAAACGTACGAATTACACCGACATTCAGTTGCAAATATCCAACAACACTCGGCCGTTCCGAGCAAGCCAGTCGGGGAAGCTAACAGTTTCGTGCCCGCTTCGTTTGTTCTTTAATTGCGCGTGTTATCAAGGGGCGACCACTGTCGTAGACTTCATTTTTCACGCTCGCTTAAACGAGTTCTGGTCAACGAATTTTCGTAAAATACGGGCGCACGATAAAAATTAACCGGAAACTGACCTCATAACTTGTGCACGGTGAATCTGCGTAACAACGTAACGCGTTCTATACACCACGGATATCTCTTGAGTTCTGAAGGATATCACTGGATATTTGCTCATTTTAAAGAAAACAATTGCTAGAATATCGACATGATTTTCTGGCGTGATTTTATTGTTCCGTTTAATTACGTAATGTGTAATAAATATGTACACCAATTTTAGATTCGACTGCGGGAAAGCATGAAAATTCGGAATTTATGGAATATACGAGAATGCGTGAAATCTCTGAAGTGGAGTACTCGTGGTAACTTTGTACAGAGAGAACAAATTTCTACGCTGCTTTCGTTTCTTTAAGTTTGTTTATAAAAATACGAAATTACACTCTACTAGAATGGAAGAAGAGTTAGAAAAATAAAAAATTTTCACTTGCGTTTCAAATTTTTCTCGGATTATTCTTTCATCCAATGGTGCAATTCCAAGGGACAATTCTGTTCCAAAAGAAACCTCAAAATTAATTTTCATCGAGTACAACTGATTGTGAAGGTCCATTCTAACGCATGTGTCGCCGAGTTGCTTATTTTGAACAAAATGATTATTGCAACATTTTCTCGCACGATTTTGTTGTTCAATTAATAAATACTATATTTATATAATTTACAGCAACATCTCGACGTAAAATTAACAACGTATGTATACACACGTAATTAAAACACAAAATTCAAAGTTTAGGTAAAAAGAAGATAAAGTGAAAAATTAATACTTGATTTTATTATGCCAACCACAAAAACGTAGGATTCATTTAGTAAAAGTTGAAGAATCATTCTATGCGATCATATAACAAATAATTAATAAAATGAGACTTTATACAATCTAACACATACTTTGAAAATCTTTGAAAACGAATTATTTGAAGAACTTGGAAAGTAATAAATTATGATAATTTTTACAGCAAACAACAGATCCGAATTCAGCCGGAAATTTATGGAACAAACTGAACAGAGCAAATATGCCCAAAATGAAAGGAAGGTTTGTGAACGAAATATATGAAGAAAAATATTATCGTATTAATAAACAAATTAATAGAAAGAATGCCTCTAACAAAGTCAAGCGATCATATTCGTAAAATGAAAATATAGAATTAATTACTCACTTCTTGATAAGACCTTTGACACGCGATTATTTGCATTTTCACATTACACGTTTATACGCGCATTTGTATTACACTTTCGCATTACGAGGATTGAATACGTGACAAATTTTATTTCATAATGCACTGTAAATGATTAATGCAATTTGCAATCAAATCTATTGAGCGTATTATATGACGATTCATGGACATGCATCCGTTTCCATCAAAAAGTTTCCCATCAAACACAAATATTTCGGAAACGTTGATCCGACGTAATTCGAATAAACGCAAACGTTTCATACCTCAAAGATTTGAACGTTTCCGAACAGTTTGGAGTATTTGCGTTTCATCGAGAATTAGTATCTTTACAGGGATAGATGAAGAAAATGCGTGCGATCATTTACGATCGTCGCAAAAAGCACCCGTTAATGGTATTCGTAGGATGGTAGCTTCAATGGAACGACAATCCGCTAAGAGCTACCACAGCCAAACAGGTGCGTTCGTTTAATAGCTAACGATTGTCTCCGGAAACGTGGAGATACGGGATCGAGATTCGCGCAGGCAAGATTAACGCAAACTTTAAACACGTGGATGCGTACGGGTCGTTCGTAGAGGATGTTGCAGTTATATGCAGCTGCACGTATTCTGCACGAATCTAAACCAGTACCTGCGACACTGAAGTACATATTCTGCCACGTGGCCTGTGTGCGTAAAGCAAACGCGTGCAACGCCCCCTGCTATTACGTACCGACCTGCAATTTATTTCACGATCGAATCGTCGATTGCGAGGGAAATAGATATAAAACATTGCGTCGTTGATTCTAGTTCCGCTATTTCTTTCAATCGAGAGCTCTTCTCCTCGTTCGACCGCAGGTACACGTTCCCAAAGGTAGAGTGAAATATTCGTAGAGCAGGCATAAATGAATTTCCGATAAACTCAGATAAACTGAGGAGAGGAAGATGAAAATGATGGATGAAAAAACAGATGGAAAGTAACTCTGAATAATCACCGTGACGAACAGTATTCGCGATAAATAGTATGGAATTTTCATTTCTCGGTTAATTTTCTATTGCTGATCTGGTCACGAGTGTTGGAATTTATAACAGAAACGTCACTAGTGAGCTGGAAACAAAATCGGATAAATTCGTCGTTCCTAGGGTCTTTTATCCCTTTTAATCTTAAGGAGTCACACAGATAGTATGACATCTTATTGATATTACAGACAAGTGTGAAACATCTTATATGAATGGACATTGCATCTTTCGTTTGTGCTGATATTAAATTCTATATAATTGAACTTTCCCAGAAGCATGCTATTGCTATTGATTAATATGAAACCAAAAAGTTTTCTTGAAAAGTGTATGGATCGTATAATCTTGTTACAATCAACACAATTACAATTTCAATCGAGTCACGTACATTCTAGACAAAGTTATAAATAAATTACAGATTTTCATGCAAGATGAATCACACTTTTGGGAACATGATTTTAAAAAAACCGAATTTGGGTAAAAAATTATTTCTCGTATCACATATTATAAAAAACAATTTGAATATTTTATTTATGTCCTTTTTCGTATCGCGTGCATTCTGTGCGACTTTTTATCTTCAAATTTCCCGTAAATGCATGAAAATCCGCAGTCTAGTTATAAATTATAAAGCAACATTCTTCAAAGTAATATAGAGTAGAATTGTGTTCAATCGAAGATTCAGTGGTGAATTAATATTTTGCATAGTACGTGCTCATAGTATAGTTTTCACGAACAGTGTATGTGGAAAACCTGACGTAATTTTTTTAAACTCGAGCGTTTGTTTATAACATTGATATTTTCCCGGAATCATTCAAAAATTTTCCAAAAACTCAAGAATTTTTCAAGAAGCGACTATAAACTTCTTGCTTCTTAAGGATTAGATCATTTAATCGAAAATCAAAAAGGACTGAAAAGATTAGAATGCTCCAACAGATAGTGTACTATATTATTTTTTTATATTTTTTGATTTCAGTATCTAAAGAGTCACATTCGTACTAGACAATTGCAATTGCGAAAGACCGTTCGACCAAACATTAGCCAGGTCGTTCAACCAAAAATTGACCAGGTCGTTCGACCAAAAATAAACTAATTGCTTCTGGTTGAACGATCAAAAGTCATTTCAACTTGCTTGACACTGTATTTGTACGTAGCTTACGTATATTGGTTTTATTTTCATATTTCGGAGTGACGATCTCTCGTTCTGTCACGTGTCGATTAAAACTGGCATTTATATTAGAAAATTGCTTTGTTTTGGGAACAATATTAGTGACATATTTTTCTATTTGAGTTTACAAACGTTACGAAACAGAGAGCTAAAAGGGACTAAATGGACCGGATGTTTTAAACGGTGCCATGAGTTGCCAATATCTATGATATAAATAGTTTTTATGTGATTTTTGCACAGACAGATTCCATTATTCAACGACGTATTGAAAGTACCATTTTTGTAGTTTCATAAATAAAATACCTTTTAAACACAGAAAGAGCAACTATAACATTTTTTCCCACTAAAACCAAGGGAACGAAATTGGGGACATTGTTTTTAACAAATGAGAAACGCGTACACGTACATTTTTTTTACTTCGTTCGCATGAATTTTTACGGAACATTGATTGCAAAGCTTCGTTAATAAACTTTAAAAGTGATCGTACGTGGCAGACTAAAATGTCGATTTTATTTTATTTCGAGCAAGCGCTAAAAGATCTAGGGAACAAAATTTAACGTCTCTACAATACATTCGTCTATCGTATTGTTATAAAATTTATAATATTTATAATTTACATTTATACAAGCATATTTTTCTTTACTTGTACAAATAGAAATTTTTACGACACTGATTATAATATAATATTACAATATAAGTTACAATATTAATTACGCCAATTTTTTCAGATTAAAACGATTTTATTTCGAGCAAATATACTGAAAGATCTTCTGGGGAACGAAATTCGACCAGCCCTCTCCCCCTCATCTATCAATATGGCAAAACCGATTGGCTGCGATATCGATGCCTGCAGAGAATCACGGGTCACGCAAAGTTCAATAACAATTTTCGTCGGAAAACGTTTCCCATTAATTCGAGTATGACGTTATTAACTACGCGCGCCAGTTTCGAGTTTCGATTCCGCTCCGACGCGATTCGATGGTCACTTGGACGCATTTCCCGCGAACGAAAATGCAAATTTCATTAAACGAGCCCCGCTTAATGCTCGAATATTATTGCGCCGTGGCCTCCATAAGCTCTTGATTCATAAATAACATGACGACAGATGTGGGTGGCAAGCATAAATTTTCAGTCGCCATGGCCGGCAGTCCCGATCAATCGCTTTTTTCCCTCGCTTTGTGCCCGAAGCGGTGAACGAACTCCAGAGAAGTAATGAAATTTTCGTTTCAATTCTAATGCCGCGTTCACACTGCGCGCTCGCGAGCTCCTGTTCACCGATTATGTGGACACCTCTAAACTGCCGTAGTTCGTGAATGGCGAACAATGTTCGCTCAGCAGCGGACATTCACATCAAAGAGCTTATCCTCGAACTCGGAAAGTCGAGGTTTCGAATACTTGGCGTGTGAAACGTGCATTAAACGAATTGATGCATGTACGCGTTTTTTTATCACTGAAAGTGATTTTAGCGGCGGTAACCCAGAAAATCGAGCCTGTTCAGGTGCAACGCTAATGCAACGAAAATTAGCGATTGGTTGATTTGGGTCACGTGATTCGTGAGGGAGCGTGGGGTAGACCTCGAATAGAAGTGGCGTTGCCTGTAATTTGCTTTGTATCGATTCAAATGTTTGCATATCAATAAAATTTTATGACAAAAAGGTCGTCTTCGTTTCCTAGTCGGAACAGTTGCGTCTGGACCTTTCAGTGAGACGAACCGTATTGGGGTACAAGTCGTGCAGTTTTTTATTTTACACGTGTATGCGTCTTTTTGTACATCATAACACATATAAGACATTTGTTTATGTATTATAACATCTTTCATATATTAATATATATTAACACATCCTTTTATGTATTATAACATGTCATGTATAATACATATTATACGTATTTTATATGTATTATACATATTACACGTTATATATCTTTTTATACATTATATGTTCTTTTACGTCTTTTTGTACATTATAATACATAAAAAAGCGTCTTATACATCCTTTTTATTAATACATTTCTTTATATATTGTAACATCTCATCATACATAATAATACATAATACATATTATATACATATTATGTATTATATGTCTTTTTATACGTTATGTACGTCCTTCTGTATATTATGTCTTTTAGTTCGGGAAACCCCGGGAATGTTACGGGTGAATGATTTTTAACGCAATGGAGATTTTATCGATTTAACGAAGTACGTTCTTGTTTTTCTGTACGCGATTTTCAGATATTGCATTCGCGCGGTAAGCACGTCCTTGTTTTTCTATACGCGATTTTCAAATGTTACATTCGCGTGGCAAGCTCGACATTTGAAAATCGCGTGTAGAAAAAACAGGAATGTGCTTCATCATTGTATTGGCCTCAATTGCGTTTACATTAATTCTGCTCGAGAGTTCTTTGTTTCTACTTTAAGTATTTTAGAATTTAATTAAGCCACTACATGACTAGTGTGACTCGACTATCTTCAATGAACTTCAACGAATTTGAAACTTTGTTATACTTTGTCGAACTGTCGTTTAATTTACAACTAGTCGACATCGACCGTAAGGTGAACCATTTCGGAAATTGTTCGACTAATTGTATTAGCGTACATCGCGAACACTCGTGTTTGTCAGATACTTGTGATGTAAACTTTACAAAATAATATATGCAGCGCTGATGGTTCACGTTTCTCTCTTTTTTTTTCAGTCGCGCCTGTCGTCACTCTGAAGATGGGCTCTTCGCTGAATCCAAAGAACATCAAGGAAGGCGGCGACGTTTACTTCGAGTGCAACGTTAGAGCGAATCCTAGAGCTTACAGATTGACGTGGTTTCACGAGGTACGTCCAAACTAATCAAGTTCTCTCTTACTCAGGAAAGGCCAAGAAATTAGGAAGCTCGCGAGTTCGATGGTTCGCAACGAACCTAACGGATCAGGAAAAGAAAGAAGGGAAAAGAGCCGAAGAATCTTGTAAAAAAGAAAGTTCCCCGATAAATTGGCACGGACGTAAAATTAACGCGAGAACTACTGGATGGAGTATAATAAAATTTATTCCGAGGAAATGAAAGTGAAAGAAGTAGGTTTCCAATGCAATAAAAAGAACGCGAGCCTTTGTCTATATACCTCGCGAAAAATCATTTGTGAAATTTGTAAAACTTTCCTTGAAAAATTTCAAATTTGGTCAGTTTGATCAACGACGTGATTTCATCTCTCTCGCGTAATCATAAAAGGACGATGTACTACGCTGTTCCAAAAATTCCAGATGGGATTTGTTTATGAAAACATGACGCTTACATAAATTTCTTTTATTTCGTTTAGTTCGTGTATCTGTTGTCGATAACCGTGCGTTGTTTACGCTTCAGGTCGGTTGAATAGTTTATGCGAAAGGAGATTTGAGCTTGGCAATTTCAACCGCGTCGAAATTTATTGAACAAAGTTTGTCATGTATTTAAATTTTATGCGAAAAACGAAATTGTCCGTTCTAAAACGTTTAGAACGTTAGAAAAATCCTTCGAGGAAGATTGTTCGTCAAGATCAAGCGTGCTTGAATAATATAAACTTCTTGAGAATGATCAAGTATCGCTAAAAGTTTCATTTCACAAGTGTTTGTTATTACAATCGATCGACACGATGAAACGAAATTCGCGTAAAACGCGTTATCACGTGCGATAAAGATTACTTCGAGGGTGACAAAACAGAAATTGGCGATTAAACTGCAGATTTTTATATACTATATTTATGATAAAGGTGTAAAAAATATTCGGAACGTATATAATAAAAGATAAAGGTAAAATGTAATAAACTGTATATGTAATAAAACGCAAAAATATAATGTATGTATATAAAATGTTCAAGGCACAATGCTCGAAAGAAATCTCCGCGCGGGTTCAATTTTTTTAATCGCAAAAAAAAACACGAATCTGTATAAAAATCCGCACGTCCGCCGCCACGAGAAAATTTATGTCTATGGAGAACGGAATATTTAATTTTTATAAAATACAGCGCCGGACAGAAGAACATTTAAAAGGCAAATGGGATAATCCGTAATTTTGTAAAATGGAATCGCACATAACGAGAGCAATGAATAGGTAGGTACAATATACATGCGTATATCTCGAAACAGAATGTTGAAAGGATGACTATTTTCACGTACGTACACGCGTGCCAATTTTAAACTTTCTTTTATTATCATCATTGTATTACGTTGCAAAAGAAAGTCCAACGAAGACTCGTTTTTCATTCTATGCAGTTCCTTATTTTTATTTAAAATCTTTGTGTTTTAATATTGATGACATCTCGTAGAATTCATCGTGTTGGAATAGCAATCGAAGAGAACCGTGATCAGATTTTTGGAACATACGCTTCAATCCATAAGTTTTCGAACATTAATAATGACGTAATAGTATGATATAATTATTTTGTAGTGATTATTTTATAATGATGTAATTATTTCTTAATAAGATCAGTGTTGGGGAGATCTGTTAACATGGAATATGTATTAAATATTAAAAGATATGGTTCTTACTATTAAATAATATAAAATCATTTAAATCTTGGATATTCTTTCGATAAGCTTTTATAAAATTTTTTGACAAATTTCATTTCAACAGTCAACATTCAATAAATCTTTTTTAAACACTTAGTTTCCCGATATAATTCTTTTCTAGTGGAAATCGCACAATTTGAATATCATTATCAATTTCCAATTCTTTGAAACACATTTTTGCACTACATACGTTTAGAATCATTCTATGAAAGATACGATTTTTCAACTAGTATTAATTTTATTAAAAAGTAATTTTATTATCATATTACCATTATTTAATGTCATTATCAGTTTCCAATTCCTCGAGCTTTTACACATTTTTGTGCTGTATTTGGAATTATTTAATGGAACAAGTACGATAGTTCTTTTCAGCATATTTTATTTCGTTCGACCTTTCGTCTCGGAATTTTTTGAACAATGCTGGTACAGTAATTTCAAGGCTAGGCTAATATAAGAGCGTAGAGACAGTGCAATATTTCATTCGCGCGATAAAGTTCGTGGAATCGGGTGAATATAATATAATGGAAGGCAAAAGAACGGCCCCTTTGAATCTCAGGGTTCGAAGCAGACGCGTTGGCTCCAGTTTGCATACGGAGCGAGGCGTAAATTCGCAGGACACCTAAACGTAACGTAAGGCGTAAAGCGGAAAGTAACGCGCCGAGGGGGCAAGGTCGCAAGAAAACTACGTGGCAGACTCGCCTGTCGTCTTGACTCGCGAAAAATATCCTGAAAAACTCCGTGGCTCGCACCTGGAAAGCCCGGGGCGTTATCTCCCGGTCACTCGAGGATCGTCGAGCTAAGCCTCTTAAGGGGGATTACGCTTTCCATCATTTTCTCCGGCGGGTCGGAGCTTTCCAAGAGGTCGGCGAATCCTGGAACCGTCGTGCTAAAACCCCTCTCCGAACCAGCGACGAAGAGGCATTTCGAGTCTCGCGAACGCGAACCCGTCGCGCGTCGAACGTCGAGAGCGACGCGCAAAACTGGACTAAATAGGAAAACTAGCTGCGTATCCCCGGATCATCGAGTCGCTCCAATCTCCCCCTCCGCCTCAGTCGGCTGTATAATGCTCCTCGGATCGTCGAGGCAAAAAGAAGAACGAAGAAGACGAAGAAGAGCGAAGAGGGGGAGAAAACTCGTTTGAAAAGGAAACGAAACTTTCCGACGCGAACCTGACGTCGTCGTCGTTCTTCTCGTCCTTTTTTCGTTCGTGCAAGGAAGAATTTTTTACTTCGGAGCTACGACGAGTTAAAAAAGCTACTCGAGGTCCGCGCTGCTCGAGGCAGAAATTTCTTGAAAATATGACGTACAAAGTGTCTAGCCGGCGTTCAACTGGCCAGCTTCAAAACAGGAAGTCTGCCTCCCTCCCTCCCTCCCTCCCTCCCTCTCCCGTTAAAGCGATCTCTTAATTTAACGGTTACGCGCGCGATTCCCTCGTTAATATCCCTCGAGCGCTAATAGCAAGAATTACGATCGAATGAACTCGGATAATCGAAAGTTCGTGAAGTCGGATAACAGAGGGAAAAAGTTTTAATAATAGGACGTCTTTCCAAGGAGTATGATTCAATGCCCGGGTCGGGAGGAGGAAAGTAAGAGAAAAATTCGGTGAATAAGTAACAGAGTTTAAAAAGTCTCGGGAAAGGAGTTTTCGCCCCGGCGAGGAATTCTCGCCGAGCGAGAAAAAGGATAATTCTCAAACGTCTCGAGAAGCGTTTCGCGAGGTGGTGGCAAGAAGAGGGAGAGAGGAGGGGAGGGGGGCGGGGGTAGGTAGAAGGAGGCCCCCGTGCGCGCATTCGTGTGCACTCTGCCGAAATTATTGTAAATTTACGAGCCGCCCGTTGTCACTTTCCGTCGATTCGGGCCGGGTCCACCCGAAAACCAAACCAATAAATCGCCCGCGAATCACCGGGCAGAACCGGTTTACCAATCCGTAAAAATGCTCGCGTAAAAACGTCCGCGCGATGAAAATTTCCGCGTCGAATGGAACGACACGTATCTACCCATTGCCGCAAGTGTTATCAAAATTTCAGACCACCCTCAACGAAATATTCGATGTACGCGACAATAGTTTTTATCTGACATCGGAAATACCAAGCGTTTACCGAGCACTCGTCCGTGCAATCAACCGGCCGTGCTGCCAGCGCGAGAAGGTGTGAATCAAACGTACGCGCGTAAACCGTGCCTTCACGTTCGCGAATCGTCGCTTAAGCTTCGTCCTTACTGAAGGCAACATCGAACAGACGATGACATGTATCTCCAAGTTTTTATCAAATGTCGCCGCATGATGCCTGTTTCCATTTGAAATGGAAACACGTGACAACCGTGATCCCTCGACATTTAATTACTTTATTAACTATGGTCTTATAAAATAATACCACTTGTGACATGCTCCAGACCCAGTGTGTCTGAATTAGAAATTTCTAAACATTTTCGTTTACAGCTCGCAGGTGTTAGCCATTTAGAGAATTCCAACTAGGCGCCCCATAAATTTTAGTTATCTTCAAGTGCAAAGAGTTTTCTCACAAGTGCAACAACAATATCAAGAACACGTTGTTACGTTGTAAGGATATAATTAAAAAATTATACTGTACGTAAAACTTTCAGGTTTCGCAGAACTTTTATTCGAACAAGACAAGAGTTCCACTCCGGAACTTGTAGATGTAGAAATGTTGCGTAGAATAGTTGCTGCAATAATATATTATATAGGGAGAATAGAAAAAAGGGTTCACAACTTCTAGGGTAGATAGTACTCTCGGAAACATGAAAAAAAATCCTAATAAACGTGGGTCGAAAAATTAATTGTTTCAATGTTATAAGCGATTACAGTAACTGCTTGGACAGTAATGTATAGATAACCTGAAATAATTTGAATTAATAAGAATATTCCTCCAAATATTCAGATCCAAAATTTCATATACATATGATTAATACTAATAGGCGTTGGTCAATTAACAAATGATATAGGAATTTTAATTAAAATATTTTTACGAATAAACGATTTAAATCTTTTCAAAGATTCTTTAATATAATATATTATAATATTAAATATTTATTTTATTTTAATATAATTTATTATTTATTTATATATTATATAATTATATATTTATTTTATTAGGTTTATTATACATTTATTTTAATATAACCAATTTTTGATGAAAGAATTAATATTAAAATTAGTTCTATCGTAAATCGCAATATGTGGCCGATTCTTTATTCTGAACAAAAACTGGCAACAAGCAACGACGCTGGTAATAAAAATATTCGACAATCGACGAGTTTTTCAAGATACACGTGAAACATCAACCAAATGTTCCTCGTTGTTGCGTCTTGCAGTGATCTGATTTATACAAGTTGATGCTTGTTGGAAACTTTGGGAAAAATGCCTCAGTGGGGACGGAGCTTTTTTTGTGGGAGAAGTCAAAAGAGAAGAAAGATCGATTCACAGGTGAATCGGACGTTCGTCCTTTACAATAATGTGTTTAACGACAGACGACAGCGGGCTGTGACGCGCGGTTGAAACTAAATCCGTCGGACGTGTTGCATCAAGGCAAATCTTCCATCAATTTGCCTATGCTACATTGCGGTGCGATGCTCGTATTGTCGCGACGCTACGCGTTAAACGTCATTATGCGCGCAGTGTCACCGCACATTACCGTGCTTGATCCGTCATGACTTTTCACCGTTCGCGTCCGGTTCGATCGCAACGTCACGACGTAGCGTCAACGATTTCCCGCTCTTTTCCTTCGTTTCTAAAGTCAGAACGCGTTTTTAAAGTCGCGCTATCGATCCCTCGACATGCAAAAAGTGTGAAACTCGTCACGCATACGTAAATACGTACGTAACAGCATGTAAATTTTAGAAAGTTCGTCAGTTCGTTGCATCCTCACTAAATCGACAACTTTTCAAAGTGTAAGTTTTCAAAAATTATTTTCCTACTCTTCAGAAATCTCTTAGATTTCAAACACTTGCGCGGAAACTTTATTACGACATACGATATATTGTTCAACAGTTTGAGACGAAATTAAATTCTTTGTATGTTTTATAATTATTGTAAAGAAAATAATAGGTACAAATTATTTAGATACCGATTAGAAAGGTACATTTCACCGATTTCAATGATCTTAAAATATTCTGTCGAGCTCAGCATTCCTGCCTTTAGTTTATAAATTTTTACATAGCCTCGCCTAAACTTAAACTATTAAAAATAAGTTATTTATTATTATTATTAATTATTATTTATTAACAATAATGAACAAGATATAGATTAGACTAGATTAATATTCAACTGTCACTGAATGATCGGAAAAGCTACCGTGTGAAATAATTCTCGTTGAAACTTCTGTTGATACGTTGTTATCTTAAGTCGGTGAAAAATAAAATAAATATAGCTGTTGTCATTGAAAATCTTTATGCTCCAAAAATATATACCCTACACCGAACATATACTTAACATCTAAAAAATATATTCTACACGAAACATAAACTGTTCTATATGATAACGTATAGCAAAATCGCAAAAGACGCTGATGATGTACATATTTGAACGTCATCGAGATCGGTAAAGTGTATCCTGTTTCGAACAATTACGGAGCAGCATTGTAAACAAATTATTTCTTTGGTCACGATTTCTCTCGAAATCGGAGCGCGCGTTAAATTTTTGAGCGAGGACGTATACACGAAACGGACGAGTCCGTGAATTAAACGAGGTACCTGCTATAAAATCCGATTGCCGTTTCAGATATTCATACGTCTCATTGTCAATTATACGGCCGACTCGACTCGATACGTATTCATTCGATGCTCCGTTGCCCGGCAGAACATTCTGCATGCATACGTCATGAAATTCTTCAAGATTAGCAAAGGCATCGCCGAGAAAGGAGTCAAAAGGAGACGAAGAAAGCTTGCTTATGCTTTATGCATAATCCGACAGATAAGAATACGGTAGGTAAGTTGGCCGGAAGGCGCACGTGCCGAGATATTCCACGAGAATAGGAGTTATCGCTCTTGTCTACCCCTTTTCTGGCATCCGTTTGTAATGCAGGGAAGCAAATATATCCCATGCTTGCCACGAATACGTATTATTGTTCTGACATGAATGCGAATATTTAACGTCTAATGCAGTCACGTTGCGTTATATGAAAACACAGGAATTCGAGGTGAAATGAACGTGCGCCGCGAAGAAAGGAATTGTTTCGGATATATGCACTTCGCGAGCCCAGCGTGGTACTTCGTTCGCTGGCAAGGCAGCTTCGCTCCGTTGTTTTTACGATACGTTCCAACGCTAAAGGTAAAGGGAGAACGTTGCAAATATTGAAAGTTGTTGGTAAAACGCGGGGAACAGGGTGTCCCTTGCATTTCCGATGCACAAACGTTACGCGTGAAGACATATTCCATTCCCCGGCGCGAGACAGTTCTCTCCGGCTGGTCTTGCGTCGGATTTTTGCGTCGTACAAGTTTCCACGAAACCGAATGAAACGAGTTTGACGCTCGTTGCACGCGCGAAACGACGCGTAGACGAATACGTTCGCGTACTTGCGCGTGCAACCAGCATCTTCGTTTCCCATATATTCTCGGTAACGCCGTTCCTCCGTTCTCTGTTTGTTCCTCGCCGATCAAATCTCGGAAGTATGCTAATACGGGGACGAAGTTTCGAAATTACCTTAATTCCGCAACGAATAAGCGTTCCCACGGTGTTTCGACACACCGGCGCGGCGGTCTTTTTCCCCGAATGAACTAAACACCGCTAATGACAGGTTGCAATCTAGAACTTACAATTAGTTAAAACCGACAACAGGAACAAGCTGAATTAGTTTCAACGCGTTGCTCGAATAGACTATAATATTAATTCCAAGATGATATGCATGGAAACCTGTCAAATTCACGATCGCGGTTTACTATCCTCTCCCTCTTTCGTTCTCTGCCCGTCCATCTCGAAATTCAACTACAGCCCGAAAATTTGCCACAAACGGTTTACGATACCAACAACGACGACGACGGTTTTGGATTCGTTCGAACGTGCGAGTATCGATACGTGATTTCAGGTGAAAACAATATCGAGTCAAACGAGTTACGATTTTAGCGTAAAGGGGCTTCGATGAAATATTCAAACAGTCTACCCGCTACGAGACATTCGCGGCTATATACACACGTATGCGTACATACGTGTACATAGAGTTGCCGGAGCAACAGAAATAATCGAGTTTCCGAAATTTACATCCATCTACGGCCTCCGTTTTGCGTGACATGCCTTGGGCCGCAATCTGTGTGCAAAACCTTTGCCAGAAAGTTAAGAGGAAATTATAATATCGCGCGCGTGCATGTACATGCATGGTGCGTACGTGTGTGCGCATATGCGGAGATTCGAAGAAGAGCGCAGGACGAAAATGTGCGAAAATGTCCTCCCGTTGGTAGGTGTCTATGATTCGCAGACACGCGTTGCGATGTATTTGTAAACCAGTGTCTAGAGACGAGCGTGTAACAGCAAGAGCGTGTTACACGCGCGCGTACGTGAAGTAACGAGGAGAACACCTGAGTAGTGTATACATCGTGAATTCCCTTTGTCCAAGCCCACGAAGCGAACGACGATCTACAAAGCAGGACTACGTGTCAGATTTTCTCAACCGGGGACACTGTTTTCGGCCACGGCGAAGAAAATCAAGACACGCTGGAACGAAGTTCGACGCGTGAAACTTTCTTCCGACGACTACTTCTCGTCTCTGCGAATCCTCGTCTTTCCGTACGCGATCTGTGAACGGAAGAAACCGCTCGACCACGCTGTGTCACGATAACAGTCTCGTTGAATTCCAAAAAAAATAAATGCACGACAGACAATTTCGACGCGCTAGTTTGGTAGAATTGGCCAGAGACTGAGTCTCTAAGTTATAAAGTAACCAAGTATCGGCTGGTCAGAAGAAAATGATTAGCTTGGAGGTTCGTGTAAAGACCTCGCCAATGATCTTGATTTTCACGGCTACGTCTAAAAATTAAGATTTAGGCGTAGGAAGTTATAACAATTTTACGACCGAAAGAGTGTAGCCACGTATCTGCTATCTAGGCTTGATTCTAGGTCAAACAGAGTGAAGACATAAATTTGAGGGTTAAATGCTGTCCTTTTTTATTTTTTGAGTCACATTCTTGTCTCTATCGCAGTTTTCGGGGAATTTTGGAAAGTAGTGGGAATTTGTCGTTCCTGGTCACAGGACGTATGACACGAGCATCCAGTCGGCGTGCAAGAATCTCGCTGTCATTTCGAAAAACTCGGCCTAACCCTATTCGCGAGAGATTTTGCAACGAGGAGGAGTTCGCGCGAGTTCCGAGCGTGTTTTTGCTACCGGGGTAAATTTCGAATCTTTCGCGCGTATGACAGGCTTTACGGTTGGATAGGAGCTGGGGAGAACGTAGCAAACACCGTGCTAACTTTTCGAAGCTCCGCCGACCACCGCCGCTAACTTTTCCCGGTAACCGTAGCTGAGAAGACTTAACTATGTATGACACACGCAACAAACCGTGAACAGGTCTGCTCTCCGACTATATCTCCTCCGTCTATATATCCTCCACCTCGTCGCATCAATCTGCCTGCGATATTTCCGAAAAGACGTCGTCTCGCTGGGAGACTAAACAGATCGGGCAAAGTCTCGACGAATCTGGCCGGCAATTCTTTGACGCAGGATATTCTCTCTTTGTTTATTCAGGAAGAGGAGCTCCATTACAACGTCACCGCCGGCATAGTGCTCTCGGACCACTCCCTGGTACTTCAAAGTATAACTCGAGAATCCGCTGGAAGGTACACCTGCATGGCCGTCAATGTCGAGGGCCGCGCCAGTTCTAACGTAGTGAACCTCGAGGTTATGTGTGAGTATATTCTTTTGCTCTCACCGTGAGCCGGCAAGAAAAAAAAAAAAGAACGTGTACTTTGACTAGCGAAAGTTGGCGATAAAAACTCAACCGATGTACACTTGTCTCTGCTCCTTGTCAAGTAAGTTTACCAAGGAGTTGCTCCTTTCGTCCCCCGGCGGCGTCAACGCATGCCGACCTTGTTCCTTCACAAATGCAGCGTGAAACACACATTTTACGCGAGTCCCACAGCGATCCTTCGTTTTTATTAAAGAGCAACGCGTCTGCCGTAGGTGAAACGTATGTTAAGTGCCAACGGTATCTAACGCTTACGACATGAATGTGCTCCAAACCCAGCGCGTAGAAAACTCCAAATTAGACTAAATTTAGTCAGTCTCAAGCGCGATAAGGTGTTCCGGACCATGGGATTGCCATGTTATAAACACGTGCGTACTCGAGTTACATCTCGTGGGTGGCAATGAGACATTTTGAAAACTTCCCCTATACTTCCTGATTGGTTTTGATACACAATCCCCCGCTCCACAACTCTTCCTCTAGAAAGAGTAACACACGACCGTAATATAAAAAAGGTCTGTGAAAACATCGTATTAGAACACAAATCAGATAAGAACACAGTCAGATGAAAATAATGAAATCAAGAAACTAATTCTCAGACATCATTCATTATTCGGTTAAGTGTATCTGTCGAGTTCAGTCGTCGGTACCTTAGTTAGCCTTCTGAATCTAGTAGAAGCCATCAGGCTTGTTACACGATCGATACCAGTCGTAAGTGTCTTTAACAATCGTGTCGTGCATCGGCCACTGCTCGTTATTACAGTCGCTCCTGTGTGCAAGCACGTTTTAAACTCGGCCGGCTGGAGGTACCAGAACGCAACGCCACCGCCATTGAACGTACCGGAGGAAGTGCATGGAGCGCTGAAGCACGAGACGATCAGCTTGGTCTGTGAGGTGGACGCGAACCCAACGTCCGTCAGCTTTCACTGGACGTTCAACAGCAGCGGCGACCTGACTGACATTCCGTCCACGAAGTACTCCAACGAGGGTACCTCCAGCAAACTCAATTACACGCCGTCGTCCGATATGGACTACGGGACGTTGAGCTGCTGGGCCAGTAACATCGTGGGACCCTCGAAACAACCGTGCCTGTATCAGGTGATCGCTGCAGGTTCGTCAGAATATGTTCGTTTGCTACATTTGTCAACGAGATTCGCATTGGTTTGCCTCGCGCGGGTAATACGCGCTTCGTTGAAAATTTTACAAACGCATCTCTGATCGAGTGTGCCCCGTTCGCGACGTGTCGCGATACCCGAGTTGAAACCGACGAAAAATATATCGGCCGGGAATCGATCTCGGAACGGATGAAAAAGTTCGGAACTCGGTCGAGTCCGTGAAAATTAATTTAGGTACGTGTATCGCGGCTGTGGAAAGATCGATAGAAAGGTTCGGTAGATAGGCTCGGATAGCAGAAAGGTTAGCCAAGCCCGGCCAATAATTCGCTCGACTATTCAATTTTAACTCTGCCGCGCGCGCTGCTCGCGATAATTGGACGCATAATTTATTCCCGGTTAGAGCGGCAACGTATTTCTTACGTTGGTAATTATCGGACAGTAATTTTTTATCGCAGGACAATCGATATACACGGCACGGCTGCATCGCGAGTAATTAAATCGTTAATTGTAACGACGATGCAAGACGTACACGTGTTCAAACATCGAAGTTTCGGTCTGTTCGTCGAAATAATCGTCCATCTCTTCGATTCCGACAAAGTTGCCCCGTTTTAAAAGTAAACGAGAAAGGAGGATTGTTTCGAAGTAAATTATCGAAACAATCTGCGAACGCGGGTTTTCGAAGGGGCAAAGCGGCGGCACGCGTTGGCCGTTAAATAATTCACGAGGGTAGAAAATAAAAACGCGCGGGGACAAAAGCACGCTTAGAAAAAGAAAGGGGGTTTTAAAAAGCAGGGGAATCTGTTTTATCACGGCTCCATTAATCTACGCTGTTGCAAAGGATTGTTTTCGTTGCGCGTTACACGAGAGAAACAAAAAGAAGAAAACTGCACCGGCCGCATTGTCCGACGTTTGCGCAACCTTTTCCATACATCTGCATACAAGTGATCTCGTTAATGCAACACCATCGTCGATAATGACAACCGTGGAACATTATTTCATTGGTCCGCGAAACGACGTAGCATCGCGTTGCTGTTTCCGTTGCGAAATAAAATGAAGCTCGCTGCGCGAACCGTAACGCTACCATTTCGCTTTTTTATCGGCTTTCTATCGCCGCGCAGCGCCGCGAGCAGAAGTTTACTGTATTACGGTAAACAACTCATTGTTAACAGACGTGTACGTCCGTTCGGAACAACAGATTCTTGCGTTGCGCTGTGTACACGCGCGACACCGCGGCAACTCGCTTTATTGTTCCAACATGTGTACATACATATATCGGAAGCAGGTACGCATAATTTGATTAAAAACGTTGAAAGTGTCCCGTCTTCGTACACGCGCTGTAGAAATTCCGTTTCTGTGAATTTGTCCGGGAATAAATGGTTTCTATCAGCTTGTTTTAATCTTTATGTCGTACACGACTTAAATGTTTATAATATGAATATTTTTAAGAACTCGGTAGATTGTACATTGTTTATATAAACATTCGGTAAAAGTGGTTCAAACGAACTTCGATTTGTAATAAATATCTTAATTTGGTTGTTTAATTTAGTTATGTAAATTTAAATGTAAACATGACATAATTACGAACAAAATAATATTTGATATTTAATATTTAGCAGTTGTTGCTTATCTTTGCCAATTAATTAATTAATTTCTATTTCGATACAATTAGTTGGTAGAATTTATTTATTTTTGCAATAACTATTGTTCATACATAATTGTACAATAGAAGTTTACTCATTCATCACTGCATTCACGTAATAAGAATTTACTGCGAATTCAACCGGTAAATTGTTAAAATATACAACTGAACGCAAAATTTCATTCAAATACATAAATGGAGTTCATAAAAACGGAATTCTACTCTACAGTGGCTACAAAAAGTATTTGCACACACCCTTTTCCAATCCAGCCTTCTCTACCAGATTCTACATTTTATTCTCGTAGTATCAAATGGTATGAAAGAAAATTGTTAAATGTACTACTATTAAAACAGGATACCGCAAACATGTATATATAGTAAAAAATTAATATATATTCGGAGCATGTTACAAATGTTAAAGATGATCTCACTGTGAATATTAATATGATCGATCCTAGCTATTTAAATATTTCCGTGATTTCTGTGAAATCTATACTTGTGTCAGACATCTCGTAATTTCAGATTTGTTTCAAACTGATGATATTAACGCTAGAATTATCAAAGTGGTCAAAATGAATTTATACAATTTCCCATCGAAATTTTATAAATTTATAACAGGTTTGAACGATTTTTAGTAAAATATATCGATAGGAGCTCGTGCTCTTTAATAGATTACAAATTCTTTCCCGATCCTTGCATCTTAATTCTTTTGCCACACATTTTATACCTTAATCGCCGATAGTTTTATCGTTAATAAAATTTCAAAACGTTTTTTATACAATACACGTAATACATGTGTTCATGAGAATTTCCTACACTTCCGCAGACAAATATACAGATACTATTGCACAATGAGCAACGTGCAAATATTTTTAGTAGCCACTGTGTGTATGTACGTATAAACGTTCGTTTCGATACGTGTAATTGATACGTATCGTCGTATAATCGAAAATGACGTCTCGCCCGCAGGCAGGCCGTACCCGTTGCAAAACTGCACGGCGTACAATCAGACTGGCTCCTGGATCAGGATATCCTGCGTGGAAGGGTACGACGGTGGTTTGCCGCAAAAATTTGTCGCGATCGTGGACAAGCAACGAGTGGAATCGGCGAACCCTTACTGGGAGCTGGAACTTCGCAAGCCGACAACGGTCGCTCTTTACGCGGTCAACATGAAGGGCTCGAGTGATCCAGTGATCATGGAAGGAGAAGCGCTAAAAGGAGTGGCCAAGTTCACCGGTGCGTAAGTACCTCTACAGGAGTTGAACAGGGCTGTACCGTACTGTACCGTACAAAGAGACGGAAACACAGCGGCCCAGCATCCATTTCATAAGCTGCGCGCGTTCTTCAAAGGACACTACCCCCGTCAAAGCTTGCTACTCGTTTAGAGAGATGAACAGATTCTCACGGTTGCCGCGCATCTACGCATCCCACCAATCGGAATGCGTCCATTTACTTTCTTTTATACGCTCGTTAATACGTTTACGCGATTCGCTTGTTTATCAAGGGAGAAGCTTCCTCCGTTAATTATAATCGAAACGTTCTGAAATTGCGTTCGATGAATGCGACCGCGATTTTTCTCGGAAAAGGGAAAGGTACAGAAAGACATGCCCGATACATCCGGTGATGCAAGTGGAAAGAGGGTCATTCTGTATGAAAATGAAAAAAAAAATTTCTTTAATCGAGGTTTCCTTTTCGTGAAAATAATCAACTGCGAAAGTTCGTCAAATATTCGTCACCTTTCGGATTGAACAACGGTGAGTAATAATCGACAGTTGTTCCACGTACGAAAGTACTATAAAAAAAAGAGAGAACAAAAATTTTTCGTTTAAAACCTCGTTTAAAAGAAAAAAAAAAAAGATTTCAAACGTATTTAATTGAGAATTAAGCAAGAGATATATTTGGTAAATTTACAAATTTAATTCTCTGAGAAACGAGGCGTTTTGTGAAAAAAATTTTTGTTCTACATTTTTGCAGGCGAAATAACCTCCTGTTAATTATTAGTCTAGTTCTGAATTAGCCAAATTTAAATATACTTGAGAAACATTTAAACCGAATTTTAACTCGACAGTATTAAAAAAAAAAAAAAAAGGAAACTATTGTTCTTCCTCTTTTTGTATATAGAATTAACCTCTTTCTACTTGTAATTGGAAACGAAACTGGAAACATGTTGTTCCCTTTGTAAAAGAAGAGAATGAAAGAAACAAGAGAGAAACAGAGAAATGAAATTCAGAATGGTAGCCAAATAAAAATTGGACGCAGTCCTGTTTTTGTCTGCGTATTATTTCTGCTACGTTGTCGCGATAGCTCGTTCAAAGGTTTTATTAATGTATGTCGTTAATAAAACCCGTTAATAAAATATCCGTTAATAAAATAGCGAATCGACAAATTCTTTTATTTACATTCATTAATTTATCCAAACGAACGTTTAATTAATTATGCAAATACCACCCCGCTACGTGCATATACACGTACAAATTACGATTTGTCACTACGTAAAATTATACTTTAAATTTTATATCGGCCTCTAATTTGTTCTGAATAATGTATTTTCAATAGTAATTGATATATTTGTCATTGCAAACGATGCAATTGAAAACCGATTGATGTAGTTAATTAAGAATTACGAAACTTTGGTATTCATGGAAGCAACTGTTATTATTAGAATTAAGAATTATTTCAAAACTAATAAACACGTACTTGTGTATATATCTTTGGTAAAATTTTCGTAGAATTGATCTTAACACATAAAAATTACTGACGAGAGAAATGCACAAAGAACAAAAATAACAAAGGGCCGTAGCTTCTACTCTACTATATTTTACAAAATTCACTCAAATTTCTAAAAACACGCAGCTGTAATTTTATAAAATTTCTATAAAAAATTACGAATTTTTCACTTTGATCGTTCCAGTGGTTCTAAGCTTTAACACACTTGGTGTGCTTTCAAAACGATCGTACGAAAAAAGAAATTAGGAAGTTAGAGAGAAGTGCTTTTGTATTTTAGCTTGGCTTTTCAAAAGTTTAAAACATGTGAGAGTTTCAAAAGAAATATTTCAGCTTTCTTTGTATAAATATAAATATTTTATTTATAACATCAATATCTCAAAGCATGGAAACTCTAATTAATTTTGTTCAAAAACCAAATTTATAGCTACAATACGTCGGAAACAAGGTTGATAATAACCAAATTCAGTAGCTATTCCTATAGAATCTGCTCTCATTGTTCTGATAAATAAAAACCAACGTTCGGATTAACTAGTTCGTATAAACGAGATAGATGCGGATAAAAAACGTTCTACTGTATTCATATTAATCAGAATGTACAAAGAAAGAAGTGTGCCCCAAACTTCTGAACAGAAGTACGCATTGTTGAATAAATATATATACAGTAGATGCTTTAGTATTAATTGTAGAGAGTAGATAAACTAAAACAGAGGGTAGACGTATAGAGGATGATCGACGATAATTTGGCTTGCAGGCGAATCGACATCTTCGGTGGACATGTCACCGATCCTGATTGGCCTAGGCGGAACCGCGACCGGTTTGGGCTTGATCGTGACCGGAGTATTGATGGCACTTTGGAGGAAACACGCGGCCACTCCGGCGAAACCGAAACCACCCCAACAACCCAGCATCGCGACTTTCGCTGGCAAAGGCGAAGAGGAAGACGGAAATCCTGATCTCATTCCTACCACTGCCTTGACCAATCATCTCACAGGTGAGTTACATCATACTCTCTGTTACGCTCTGTAGACCCCTATTTATTTGAACACTCTATCGTACAGTTCTGTTTCTGTGTCACGAGATCTACAGGTGAATCCGAGCGGAAAAAGACATATATCTTTTTCTTTTTTTTTCTTCTCTTTTTATTTTTTTATTTTTCTTCATTCACGTTCAATGACATCGTCGAGGAATAATCTACTATCTCATCTGGCAAATTTCTACTCAGACTGATGAAAGTGCTCCATTTAAGGGGAGAATCGCAAATATATCGAGTCTCGTCCTAAACCACGACCGTGGTTAACGATACTTTCAAGGAAATTGCTCGCGAGGTACGTTGTATCGCGTACGTTGTATCGATCTGTTCGGCGTAGATGCATCATTCAAGAATCGAATGTTAGATTTCGTTTAAGAATACCTTCATGCGAAATACACTCGTACGTGAATAATCGACACGACGTAGCTATCATTTCGATCTTGTCTATCATGGCTATCATGTCAACTTGACAAATTTTTCTTACAAAAAGTTAATTAAATTATTCCACTTAACTCTGTAATATTTATTTTCCAAATATAGAGCATATATTTTTAATATATTCGATATGCCGTTTGATAGTCAGAGTTATAGATAACATTTGTTACAAAAAAAGTTCCCTCGACAGGTATATAATATAATTAATGTACGACAATTGTGTATCCAACATACTATCGAAGATACATCTATAATTTTGAATATTCGTAAGAAAGAGCTCGGATATTGCAACTAGGACAGCCCAAAACATCGTACAATTAAACAAAACAAAAAACATTAAACAAAACTGGGGAAAATAAGATCAACATGAAATCGAACATAATTAATGTAAAACTTATATAGTGATTGAATAGAAATTAATTTCAACTTACTTATTTATTGCTAATAAAAGCGCTTGTATTTAACTATTTATATTTTCACACTAATTTCTTTTAACTTTAAGGCTGAATTCTACATGTATAAATTGTTATTACACATAAACAGAAATGCTATTTCACAGAAATTGATAAACTTATTATTTATTAAATAATAAAGTAAAAAAAGGTATTTCTTTTTTATCTCTATTAAGAGATTAATTTTTTCTCCATTGCATCAATTTGACACCAAGGACCGAGTCGCAGTTGAAAAAATGATGGACAAGAATTAAGACAGACATCTCAAAAGAGAAAAAGAAAAATACGCCCGGCTACACCTATGACAGACGTTTGACAAATCGAATCATATCACAGTATATAACATGCTACGGTGAAATTTTTTCCAGATAGGAAGCTTCTACATTACGGTTCCTTACCACGGAGGCCACGACAGCTAGAAGGTCGAGAAACATCTCATGATGTAATAGAAGACTCAGACTATCCTCGAGCATCGCCAAACGTGAGTAATCCAATCTTCTGCTTCGCCTTTGTGACAAGCGTAAGAAAAGCGTAATATTATAAACAGTCGTACTATTGGATGCAAGAAGAGCATCAGAATCTTTTCGAGCGAAATGTTTAATTTAATTCGTTTCTCGAAAGCCGAACAGATGCGTAAAATTCTTACTTGAATTCCGCGTGTTTTTTTTTTTTTTTGCCGTGTATTCAAAATTGACGGTGTTTCAGCATATTATGTAAATCAATAATATAATCAACTAACTTTTTATTCTTTTAAATTTGTATCAACCTGAACGCAGTAAGATTATATATTAAATGTTCAATTGGTTTTCGATTAACCGTAAGTTTCCTTAGTTTTGTGATTACAAATAGATTTATTGTTAGTACAATATACCACAAGAATGAAATCTTCAGATAATATAGTAGACTTTTCTCTAGAGGCTAGAATCTTTTTATCGGTTTTTATTACAATATATTTTGCTCCAATTGTTAGCATTAAAGAACAATATTGTTTTTTGTAAATCATTATTTTGCATTGTTTTATGCAAGAAAGCTATGATTGAAATTCATTTCACTCATTTACATATTACGTAACATCAAGAACTAACGTCGCATTATCGTAACATTTCATTTGCAATTCTTCTCAATCAATTTATATCGTCAAATTCTACATTTCTAATATTGGGATTGAATGAGAAGAAGAGAAGAAATCTCAAAAATTCGCTTAATTTTTGTTTATCACTGTATTTTTCATTTGGGTTCTATAATATTATAAAATTTCAAATTTATATTAATTAATTTATATATATAGTTAGTAACTATAAAAAGAAAACGTCAAATTTTTTGACATTATAGACTGCGTATAAAAAGTATTTTTTGTCAAAACTGACTTTTGTCACTCATAATGCGATTCTCCTTACAACCAATAGTACAATTGGATTTTAAAGTTGGTACAATTGGATTGGAAATTACATAGAAACTTACCAACTCTTAAAATAACGAGTATCTTTATTTTGCAAAAACTTATCAACTTTTACATTATATAATTATTACAACTACTAGACTATAGTTTCGTTTTAGGCTTGACTTTGGATGAAACTGAAACCGAAATTTCTATACTAATCCACAAGAGCTATGGGAAACTCAAATATTAACTAAAACTAGAAATATTAACTAAAAATAGTCAAAATGATCAACTTGTAATTTTTCGTAAATATTTTCTAGATTTACAGTAACAAATTCGTACGGATATAAATGACCTATCGTAAAATACACGAATAAAAGTTTCCATTCTTTATTTTGTTATAAACTTTTCCCCATTTCTTGTACTTAAATTTTTAATAATTTTAGTATTAACTATATTACTCGCTATCAAAGCCACTGAAAAGAATTGTAAAACGAAAACGAGAAATAAAATATAGCCAATAGAAATAAAACTACCTCGTTTTTCCTTTCCTTTCCTTTTTCAATAAAAATTTTGCTCAATTTCAAATTGTCAAGAATTGGTAACTTTCTGCGTAACTTGATAATTTGGTCCAATTGTACCCTTCGGTCACGCAAACTCGCCTTATAAATCCAACGAACGTCGTCGTGAAAAATATTCTATTGAGGAAACGGATGACTCTGTTTGCAGACGTTTTATAGTCTTCAAAGGCCACATCGATACTCGGAGACGGTAATCAGAAGTGCCGTGATCCAGGAAAGCTGCATTTAAAAATCGGCGAAGGAAATGAAACAAGCGTTGTAATGCACGCAGATGCGATGAAGAGCTTAGTCACAGGATTGACACGCTCCGACTAGACCACGTTTTATCGCACACACACACATGAAAATCAAAAAAAGACTAAAGCCATGCTTATGCAACATTGTACACGTTTCAGCGTACGAAGATATTTATTAGCAACTCGATAACAGTATGCCTTTGTAAATATTGTATATAAATAAAACACACCGATTTCGTGTTATGCGTTTTGTATTGTGATGTTCCTCCTTCTCAACGCTCCTTGATCTCAAGTAATCATTCTAAGTGATTAAATTTTCTAAATGAAGCTTCGTGTCTTTGTGAATATGAAAATAACAAACTTCAAACGCGATTACATGTATGAGTAAATGAGTGTTTCTGTCAGACAATAAAATATTGGTGCATGTGAAATGTCGTTTTTTTGGTCAAGTTTATTAATTATCGATTACCAATCACGTAAAAAAATTTGCTCTAAATTTGCATATAAATTATAGCATATTTAGATGAGAGGACAAGAAGATTTGCAATAAAAATGTTAATAATCACGAATAATTAGAAGAATTCTATAATTTTCTTATAAGAATTCACATTTAGAAATACTGAATATATGTTTAGCATTTGCAAAAGCTAAAAGACACCCTCTATGCCATCTAGACAATTTTTTAATACTTGAATTAAAAGAGATTACGAATGAAAAATACTGTATCTAAAAATTCTGTTCTAAGAACTTTCGAATTTTGAAATTAATAATTTTCATAGATGACGCTTTGAAGAAGCTATCACTATCATCAAAATTGTATTATAATAATATTTCAAATTAATATTTGAAATTTGAAGAGATTTATTAACATTCGAAAAAAAACGATATTTCACGTCCACTAACCTAGTACGTTTTTTATAGGTAATTCCATGTAAAATATCCAAAAATTGAAGGGAAAAACTCTTTGGTTTCGAATCGAGTTGGACTATTTCCACAAGAGATTTAATGCATCCATGGACGTTAAATGCACTCGGTAAAAAGGGGATAGCGCTATCTCGTATAGTAGTCGAGAACAAAGCTTGGAAGCGTATATCTTCGAAACAGACCAAAGGTGATCGCATAAACGCTGCCCGGTTGCTGTTGAAATCCAGGTCAAGGAAAGGATGCGATTTATCGTGGCCCCATTTCCAGATAATCTTTGTTCCAAGATGCGAGAATCTCAGATACTTAATGAGAATCTTTTCCTATCTGTCTTCAATGTTTTACGTTGAAATCTTGGTGTCTTTTATCGCGAGTAAATATATCGTACTGACTCGGACTGAAATCTCCCCGATCAAGCATTTAATTTCTCGTAACGTTCTTTCCAAACACCCTCGTAACTGAAGATTTTCGGGCACAGCGCAGAGATATCACCAATCTGTTATTCCATTCGAAGTAAGTGCATCTTTGTACGCAAGAAGCAACAAAATCGAACTTTTACTAATTTCTATTGTCTCGATATTTTACAAAAAGGAGAGCATTGGCTTCAAGCTTTTGTAATAAATAATTAATGCAAATTCCAAATCATCAGATTCCTGTTAGTGAGAAATGCAGTGATTCTTGTTAATATTCAGATAGGATCATTGTTTTATAAATTTGTTTACAACAGTGTTACCGAATTACTTGTTTCTTAATTCGTTCTAGTTGACAGACGCGTAAATTTTAATCAGGTTTATCTTAAATTTCTTAAATTATCTAAATCTCGTTATAATTTTTATGTTTCAAATACAATTCGCTATACTTTCTCCCTTCGAATAATGCATCAAAAAATTAAATATAACAAATTTTTGAGCATTGTCAACTCACCAAGGATTAAACATAACTTTTAACTTGCTATTTACAATATTGTAATAAAAAAAACGAAAATTGAAAATTATAGCAACATTACGAAGAAAAGAGTACTATTATAATTTTAATTTTGCACAAATTAACACGATTAACTCCATAATCGAATTTTCGCTTTCAAAAATAATTAGAGTACAAACATGATGTTTTTCTTTTACTCGTGACGATTCGAACTTTCTAAATAATTATTTCTTCAATACAGAAATCTATTTAATATATGTAATTTCTAATCTGAAACATAGATATAAATAAAATATCGAAATCTCCAATTTTTCTGACATTTTCAAACATTTTTCAATTGATTGATGAACAAGAATTCTTTCTACAGCTATTGCTTTTATCAATTTAATTGAAAATGATTCCTATGTTTACCGCAATAAATTAGAGAGAACATAAGAAAGTTTCTAGTTTATCCCAAGTCAATATCTGAAAATTTGTGATATCAAATCTCACTGAAAGATGTCAGTATACACTATACTTTAAGCAAACTCCCTATTTTATCGACATACTGCTTAATTAATTGCTTTTTCAAATCACAGACAATACATGAATAAATCAAGCATTTTATGGGATTTCATGTCACATGCTTTGAAATATCGACATACTAAAAAATCACTGGTTTTTAGCGCACTCTACGTTTAAACAACAGTGAGTGGGAACTATATCAAGTAAAATGGTCAAAGTTGATCACGTAGTAAATGGGCCAGAAACATGATTTTTCAAATCCATTACAGTGTTGTCATAATTTCAATACCGAAATGTGAAGCTAGTAACTAGCCGAAATTCATTCTACTATATATCAAAAAGAACTCTATCTATATGTTACGGTATTACGATGGTTCTTTTTTTATATAGCAAATTAAAATTCTAAAACTATTGACAAAATATTAAAGAACTTATCAGCTCAAATAAATTTTATCAAAAGTTCGATACAATATGAAAGAAATTAAAAAGAAGAAGAAGAAAAAGAATCATTGTAGAAAAAATAATTAATCTTAGACTTTCTAAAATATTTTTGTACGAAAAATATACAAATTCCTGTTTTAGAGGTAATATACAAATTCGAATGAAATATTTTACGCTTACAAATTAGTTATCCAGATATCAAAACTATATATTATTTATTTTTCATTAATATAATGGATATGTACACACAATAGATTTACACAAACACTTAAATCACAGCCAATCAACTCGTATTACTTCAATCATTAACTTTTGTAACGAGTATTCTGTTTTGGATATTTCACAGAATTTTCTATATTTAGTGTATTTTACGTGCAATCTTCTTTTGTTGATGTCAAAAAGATTTGTGAAATAAATTTAACAAGATATATTTAATTACCATTAGACAGAGCCCAAGCATCATTCCCTCTAAATTCCTTATTATTTTGTCCATGTTATTTCATCTTTCATCCATGCATTTGGAAGTTGACAAATCTGTAACAAACTTACTTGCTGATTAATAGTTTAAAACAACTTATCACAAAAATTCCACACTACTAAAACAGTCCTGAGATTTGAAAAAAGAAAGTAAATGAATAGCCAGAAGGATTACTATATAATTATCTATGTTACGAACCCGAACAACAAACCGAGTACCTTGTTTCGCAACACTAATTTACTAGCACTAATTTTGAAATAGAAAATTTTCAAAATCAAACGCGAAAAGTGCTTCGTCCTATTTAAAATTCCCGGAAATAGGTACGCAACGCTATTAACCTATGCACTCGTCTTCAAAAGTACGCAACACTAATTGAGAATCCAGGTGAACAGAAACAATCTTCGAATCCAGTGGAAGAATTTGGGCATTTTGTAAACGCAACACCACTTCAAGAAACGCGATTATTCATTATCGCAACACTAACAAGAGAAAACTTAATTGGAAATCGCGATGAAATAATGTCGCAACACTAACTTTAAAACCGAATTTAATCACCAATTTAAACCAAAATTGTTATCAACAATATAAAAGCTATTGTATGAACAAAAAGTTACTTCAAATATTCCAACACTTTAAAATTAATTAAAAGCAATAACTCTATAGACCAATTTAAAACAATAGGGATCAAGACAAATTTTATTATGTATAATTCAAAGACAAATTAAAAAATTACAATCAAAACTGCAAAAGACAATCGCGGTATCATAATTTGCAACTCCAAAGCAAACACGATAATCATTTCTTTGTAACTCTAATTTAAACTGTAATTAATTTCTCGCAACACTAATGAACAGGCGTGAAAAAACTTCGCAACTCTAATTCAACCCGTAATCTCTCGCAACGAGAAAAATCGCGATTTACCCAATACGATGATGAACGATTAAAAAAGACAACTACAAATAATAAAAGAGCATAATGACAAAGTAGTAACGAGAATGAGTTCCCATGCTCTGGAATCATTTAAATGTCCCGTTATTATGACCCTCTTCGTGGCAGTTTGCTGGGCCTCTCCGGCTTCTAGCCTCTTCTTTCTTCGAGCGCAATGCCCGCTGAAACTTACATCTACCTCGAGTCTTTCTAATCGCAAACTAAAACATAATTTATAAAGGTGAAATAATAATATAAATCGCGACAGCTGATCCTAATACACATGGACGATCATCGATCATAGTGATCGTTGTCCGTTCGCATGCGCTTGCTCGAGCAATACCTACAGAAATATTCATTTCGGGATCTACTTGCGACCTATCCACGACCGCGACCGCGATGAACTAAATTCGAAAAATCGAAGAGTAAACCAAAAACAAGTGGCATGCTCCATTTGTACCAGTTTCACCGTCGATTTTTCAAATTAAATTTCCTGAAACAGGTTAGACACGCGAAAAAGGGACATGCAACCAGAGACTGTGCCAACCTGCCCTACCTACTTATAATTAATTAAACACAGGCATACCAGAAAGTAAGCTACCTATACGAATCGCCCTATATTTAAAAAATGACAAAACAGGTACACCAACACACTCACTCCACGGTTCTCAGACGTACCACTCGGGCGCAGATCTAAACTAGAGAGGACGTCCCGGGACGCCTCCGATACCCCGAGCTTAACGTACAACTTTCACACTCTAATTTACGTACCATTTTCCTGAAATTGACTGACAATGGCTAACGATCATTGCGTAAAACGTTTAAAACATTGATTAAAACACGTTTATATTTACAGCTATTAATAACTGAAAAAATACATATAAATTCTATAGAAATCACACGTGCAAGTTGACTTCGAATTGTAGCGGCCTATAATTCCTCAACTAGTCAAGGTCCTGCCAAATTCCGACGTTAAGCAAGCAGAGTGTGCGGAACCCCGCTAGGATGAGTGATCGGGCCAGCCTAGCGGGTAGTTATAATAACAAGCGTCTGGGGTAAGGAGTCGCTGCCATCAGCCTCACTGAGTCTAGGCAGTGACTCCGAGACGAAACGCAACCGCCTTTCTTCTCTTTCCTTCACTCATCTACCCCAAGTCCATACGTCTTTCCATCTCTCTTCCTACATTGGTAACCGCCCGACATAAAATGAACACACAAAGCAGGGGATGCGCAACATCTGGAAGGACCAGACGCCGAACGAGGATGCAACGAGGATGCAACATCGAGGACAAGAGCGCACATGCCTCGACACAGAACGCCGCCTAAGAAGGCGACCACACGAAGCCTCCAACACAGATGCCGGCCCTGGGTGACCAAATCTTACTAGACGAAAAGGTACCAGGACCGAGCCAAAGACAGAAACGGAGAACAGTCATCCAGCATCACTCCTCTATCGGCCGCAACGCTACTATGAGTCTCCTCTTCTCAGTAACACTGGAAAGGGAGTGATGTAGCGGCCTAAGATTTCTCAACTACGAGTTTCGAACTCTGACTAGCACAAGCCGCAAGTGGCTGCGTGCCTAGCGTCGAGGTTCTGCCGATCTCCGACGTTAAGTAAAGCAGTATGCGGAACCCCGCTAGGATGGGGTGGATCCGGAGGGCCAGCCTTAGCGAGGTAGTTACAACAACAAGCGTCTGGGGTAAGGAGTCGCTGCCATCAGCCCCACTGGATGAGTCTACGCAGTGACTCCGAGACGAAACGCAACCTTCGCTTTCGCTCTCTCTCTCACTACCTTAAATCCTTCCCATGCATTCTTCACATCTTTCATTCCCTTCAGAATCATTATTGATATAATAATAATAATGTAATTATAGTGTATTTATTAATTTATTATGATAATGAATTCATAGTTCTTTAAATTAGTGCATAAATATTTTAAATATTTCAATAATGAATGCAATAATGAACGTAACAATAGAAACGACGCAACTCCACATCCTAACCACACACACACGTGAGAAAAATACGTCGTGCACGATACACTAACACACTGTTAGTTGCTGAGAAATTTTTTTTACAAAATTACAAACTATGGTTATCGTGCCCAATGTCTTTCACCCACCCAAGTAGCACCTGGGCACGTGAGATTCTGACAATGAACACGGAAAGGGTTAAACCTGAAAATCCTGAACTAAAAAAATGATTAATATATATAATTTGTATCTAAACGGGCTATTGCATTATTTTATTTCAAACTGTAATGACTCTACTCTTTCAAAAATTATTGAAATTGCAAAAGAATAAAAACAATGAATAAGACTTGAATTTGATAAAAAAGATATTATGAACAATCTAACAATTGACTCAAGCAATCAAAATCAAAAAATTAACTCTAAATTAAATATTGATAGAAATAATCTCAAGCGACTTCTTCATCAAAGCACTTTTTCGAAAATGCGAAAGCAGTGTTCAAACTTGTTGCCTTGATTCAAAAATCTGCCTGTCGCGAAGTATCTTCTTACACATAAAATTCCATACATTTTTCTACGGAATAAATTTATTAATAATATATATTTAGAAATTCTATTGAAGTTCATAATTACAAAACTCAATTATTCAATATTATTATAAAAGAGAATGAAATGAATGAAATAAAATGAAATTAGAAATTATTAATCATTGACACAAAATATATTATCAGTATCAATAAGTAATAAGTGCATCTTTTATAGCAACGAAGTCGGAGGGTATCCGACTTCTCTACTACGAAATCATTTTAATAATAATTATTAATAAATATTTATAATTTATCTATTCATATGGATATTTTACTTTTGCAAACATTTACATAGATTCTATTTTGATTTTACAAGTAATTACTATAAATGCATATACTGCATATAATTGTTTAAATTGCGATGTGCAAGAAGTCCTATCCTGATCTAACACATAAAAAACTTGAAAAAATATTACTACTCACGAGTATAAAAAATACCCGCAGTCACTATGCTCATCAAAAATTCTACGTATACAATCAGTTACCCGTGCCGATTCGAACCTTTCGTCCTACGACATGATTAAGTAACCGGAGGAACATAAATGCATGCGACTCACTCCGAAAAAACATTAAAACATCAATGCTGCACTGGACCAGGAAAAGTTATCGTGAAGACCCTCATCAAATATATACCACTGAGAATACCAGGATACCATGTAAAAATGAACGCCGTGAAAAATTTCTTGAAAAAAATAGAAAAGTTTGTTTCTAAAAATACAGTTATTTGTGAAAATTTAAATTTTCATAATGATAAAAATTGGGACTAATAATTTGAAATGTTCTTATTTTACAATTATAATTTTACATTCGATTTCAATAGAAACTATAAAGAATAGAATTCAAGACAACAAGCTAAAATACTTACACTTTTAGTTTTTAAAGCACCATAAGATCCTTAAAAGATTAAAGGAAGTGGAAAGAGTAGAAAATCTGTAACAAAACATTAAACAGTAGAATTTATGTTTAAAAGCAAAGCAAAATCTTAAGCCGGAGATAATGAACGATTCATACATTTTTGATTTTAAAGCCACCGTTGAATTTTCCCCAAAAAATGCAAAAAAATGGTGCTGTGATATGTCTGTAACAAACATCAAACATACTTTTTTGTTAAATTTGAAAAATTGAATAAATTAAGATGCAATATCTAACACTACTTACGAGTTTGATCTCCTGGAGAGACCTTATCCTCTTAAGCACCGACTCTAATATCGAAAATGAGTATTGAACAAGAAAAGTACAAAAAAAGAAAACTAAAAGACTATCAACGCACGCGTTTAAGTAACAATTGGCGAACTCACTGACTCTAATTTCACGAATTAAATTTAAATGAATTAATAATTTTATTTAATTTCGTTCAGACAAGTATTAAAATATTACGTAACAAACACTGGCTTCACCGACCGCACTGCGCGCGGCCATAAAAACTTTCTGAAAATGAAGCTGATTAGTAAAGGAAGGGCGTTCATTTAGAAAATACTGCTATTTTTCTAGAATATGATTATAAAGAAACTTGAATATGTATTGCGTGTTCGGAAAGAGTAAGTATATTGCGGCAAGGTATAGTATAGTAAAGTACGAAAATTTTGAATTTAATAATCTAATATATATTCATTTAAAAGTATATACTATTGAAATACTACGATCTCTATATTCGAAATAAAACATTAATTGACTTAATCTTTTCTATTTTCATCCTTCTATTTTAAATAATCACGAAAATACGTATTCTGAATTGTGTATCAAATATAAATATATATAAATTGTATATCAAATGTTTTCCAGAATGAATAAAATGTTGCCAACTTTTCATGAAAGTTCATCAGATTATACATTAATGATCATGGCGTATCACTCTATGCTATCTTAGCAATCAAGGAATAACCTGTACAGAAAAAACCAAAAGTCAGAACAAATGAAGGCAAATGTATAAAAATGAAACGATAATCAACTTCAAATTCTATTAAAAAAGCGTACGAAACAAACTATCGGTAATCGTACGAATGAAATCGACGATTGAGCAAAAATTGGTGCAAAAAGTTTCAAAGCACTACAAAATTTCGTTGTCTTAATCATTCAACACACGCGTAATTAAATGATACTATTAATGAGGTATAAATAGAAGTAAAAGAGTGTCGATAGAACGCCGCCAATAGGTTAGAAAAAGTTACAAACCTAATGCCACGTAATACGTATTGTTACGAAATTCCACAGCTGAATGACTCATCTCGTCATTCAATTGAGAAATGTGATCTTGTCCACGCAGGCACGATAAGACAAACATAAACATTGCGTTCCTGTTGTTGTTTTGAATTTCGAGCTTCAAAGCCTTCTACGCTTTACTTTATTTGAGGAATGAAAAATTGCATTATATTACATAGTAAAATTATTATTTTAACTATTAATTACGTACATTCTTAATAAATTATTGTTGAATTTCGTATTAAAATTGTTACGCAGTATGAAGTTAAAGAATCAACAAATAAGTAGAAAATGTTATAATAGAAGTATGTAAAAGCATGTAATGAAATATGTGTGTATAACAATGACAATAAGTTAGTTAATTACAAGATTACAATATTTGTACTGGTTAGAATTGAAATTAAATTTTGGTCTGAAATTATAAATAATTTTTAGCATAGTACGTTCTATTTAAATGTTTATATACTATTATTTCTTTAATTGTTAAAAATTATATGTAACAATTATTTGGTTAAATCTTACCTTGAGTTGATGCTAAAAATACATGTTTTATCTTAAAAATACAAAACACAAACACAAATCTAACAACCATTGATTTAAATTTTTACCTGACAACTACAGAATGACACTTCTTTCTAGATGATTTTTCTGAATAACATTTCCTTCTTTATAAACGAGGTGTGCTTCCTTTCGCCATTTTTCCCCTTTAAAAATCGATCGTGGGAAATATCGATATATATTAGAGAATCGTAGGAAGTGTATTCCGTATATCACCGTTGGTGCTGTAATCGTGAGTTTGGCACGAAATAACTTGGAATAAAAAATAAAAAACTCCGGTTTGAATCAAATACACAAAATTCATGAGAAGTGTTTAAGAAAGAATGAAAATATTCATACACTTAATGAAAAATTGTCAATACTTTAAACTGAAACATAAGACATCTTATTATATTACGCAGTAAAATTATTACTCTAACTATTAAATACGTACATTCTTAATAAATTATTATTGAATTTAACATTAAAATTGTTAAGAATGTTTATGCAGTACGAAGGTAAGGAATCAACAAATAAGTAGGAAATATTATAATAAAAGCATATAATAAAATACACACACACACACACACACACATAAGACATAAAATACACACACATATATAACAATGAATTAGTCAATTACAAGATTATAATACTTGTACTGGTTAAAATTGGAATTAAATTTTGATATAAAATTATAAATAAGTTAGTAAAATTATAAATAAGTTTTAGTATGTTCTATTTAAATTTTTATTTATATGCCATTATTTCTTTAATTGTTGAAAATTGTGTAATCATTATTTGGTTAAATCTTACCTTGAGTTAAAGCCAAAAATGCATGTTTTATCTTCAAAATACACAACATAAACACAAATCTAACAACTATTGATTTAAATTTTTACCTGGGAACTTCTGGATGACACTTCTTTCTAACGATTTTTCTGGATAACAAACACTCTTTATAGGCGAGATGTGCTTCTTTCCGCTATTGTTCTCGCTCGAAATCGATCGAGAAATATCGATATGTTCGAGAATCGTAAGAAGCGTATTACGTTTCACCGTTGGCGTTGTAAAGTTTATTTAACATTGTATACCTGTTACATTGTCTAATTTCGAACAAGATAAAGCAATATATTCCTAATAAATAAATATAAAAACTATATTCTCAATAAATAAATTTTGGAATAAACTGTGGAATAAATACAAAAAAAGTGCTTTCTCATTACTTCTTATCTATTAATTGAGGTTTAAGAACAAGTCTCTAATTTTATTTTTGTAACTTTGGTCTAAAAGAAAGCGCTTTTTTATTTGTTAATTTAGTAAATTGAACTTATTTACTTTGGTAATGCGTAATGCAAATAATATATAAACGATCACACACGTAGTTTTTAACGAGTATGTAAATTGAACGTAATTCCTGCGTTTTTCATAATATATTACAGAGGGCGTAAATTACGTATTTCAAAACGTGAGGTATAAAATTCTAGATAATGTCATGTCTATTCTATTCTAGTCAATGATTCTAGTCACTGTAACCTATTTTTTTTTTTTAGATATAAATTTTTCTAATTGTAAATATAAATTTTTAAGTCATAACTTCAAAATTCAATATTGTCAATATTATCAAGCAATTGAAATATAAATAATTATTAGAAAGAATCACTTTGAATAAAATTTAATTTTCATTTTAAATAAAAATTTATTTACACGTGCAATATTTATTTGTGAAAATGATTTTTTACATTTTCATTTAATTATTTTCAAAGAAAAAAAAAAAAAATTCTAGCTATCCAGCATCTTGAATTACAAGAAAATTGTGAAGTTGGCATCAAACATCTAGGAATATTTTGATCATTCATTTTGGTAATATTAATTGACGATCAACTCTTACGAGTGTGCGCTGTAGCTTTATTCGTTCGGCGACAATGGCGGCAGACCTTGATCAGTTTCAACAGCTTTTAAATACACTTCTTAGCACGGATAATGATGCCAGGACACAAGCAGAGGTACGTATATCTCTTCTAATTTTCACGCACGTATTTTGTACGTATTAATTTGCCAACAAATGTGAATATTGTAAAATGAGATACTCTGTTTCCCGAGCACGTTGCCAACGTGTTGTCAGAATTTGCATGTGGGTACCGTATGACGGTCATTGTTATTATATCACAGTTTCAGTTTCTGTCTTATTCTGGAATATTTCTATATAGCATTAATACAAGCAGTTTCATGATCGATGCGATTAATAACTGTAATGAATACTAACAAGTGTTTAGAACAACCTAATAAAATCCAAAATGGTGTCGCGCGGCAGCATGCACCTCCAACCTTTTACGTAGGTCCATGTCACTTTCAGCGCGAGACGAATGTACATATTGTCCAAATCTTTTCATAATTTTTTTATATTGCTTATATGATTTTAGTATGGTACTAAGGAATAAAGCAGTCTAGGTTCGCGTTAAGTAATCCGAAATATATAGCTACTTAGCATGATTTATAATTTCTATATTTTGCTTTCCCGCCTACACGTTTTCAATTGGGTTTTCGGCATTTCTGTTTGAATCACGAAGATGATCCTTTCAACGTTTTATGCATTTATAGTTATATTATTATAATTATTAATAGTAAATATTTTTAACTTCCTTATTTTTGCAACATTTGAATAACATTATACTAATAAAACATATTGTCAGATACCATGTGCTTTTTTTTCTACTAGTCTTTTCTTTCTTGGTAACTGTTAAAACACTAATTACAGGCTCATTTAAGTAATATAATGTTTTCTTGTTAAAAAATTGAATTATAAACGCGGTAATAATTATTACATATATCAGTTTTATTAGCGTGATAAGATACTTTTTTCTGTTTAAAACAGAAATAAAATTTATTTGTTACAAATTAGATTACATAATATATGTGTATGTATCTACATATATATGTATATATATATTTAATATTATAGGAGGCATACAACAATCTCCCAGTGGATAGCAAGGTGACGTTTCTTTTAACATCCTTGTGCAATGCAGCTCTTACAGAAGAAATGCGTGCTATGTCTGCTGTCTTGTTACGTCGTCTCTTTTCTTCCGAGTTTATGGATTTCTACCCTAAAGTAATTATATCTTAATTATATTAATTTTAAATCACTTTGCCATTGTAACAATAGAAGGCTTTAAAACATTTGCATTTAAGACAAGATTGTTATTTATAATGAATACAATTTTTTTGTATTTTTGTATAAATATAAAAGATATCATTCTGTTCTTAATGCTGATATATATAGCAAATTACAGACTAAAATAATTTCTAATCATATAATACTTTCTGCACTTTATGCCAACAACTACTGCCAATAATGAAGTGACCTATTGTATGTGACGAACTATAAACCCACATTATTTATTAAATTGATATTATTTATATAATATATAAATATGATATAATATCTAACAAATATTGAACAAAATATATTAATAATTTTTAGTAAAATTTTTGAAATATTAATTAAATGTATTTGTACATAAAATTTAAAATGTATTCAAATAGAATAATATTATTTTTAAATATTTCATACCTGCAAAGTCTTCTAATTTTATAAATGGAAATATTGAATTTCTATTTGAATCTTTCAGATTTTACATTTACCTATATTTATTTAAAAAAATATTCCAACTTTTATTGAAATTGCAGCTAGTTTCATTGAAGAGTCGAAGTATACATTATATATACAATACAAATGAAAAATATATGTATATTTTTTTTCATAAATAATTATTCATAAATAATTTTCATATATAAATTTTCATATATAATTTTCATATATCATTCTTTGGTACAAATCAAACTTAAAACATCAAATAAAAAATGATTTGTAATTAATTAATCATTACAATTATTAAAATATTATGTATTATCATAATACTATAATTACTACAATAGATATCAAAAATATTTCAATGAAATGCTTTGACAAATTATACACATGCTTTCTATAATGTGTATGATATAGACGTAAAATTTTTGTATACGTCTGAAAATATTGTTATATGAGTACATTTTTGTGTAGATTCCACCAGAAGCACAAGCTCAATTAAAAGAACAAATTTTACTATCTGTTCAAAATGAACAGACAGAGACTATTCGACGTAAAGTTTGTGAAGTTGCAGCTGAAGTTGCACGAAATTTAATTGACGAAGATGGTAATAATCAGTGGCCAGAATTTCTGCAGTTCCTATTCCAGTGTGCAAATAGTCCTGTACCGGCATTGAAAGAAAATGCTCTTCGAATGTTCACGTAAGTTTACCATGTTTATGTTAAAAATAATATAATTTTAAATTATAATTTATATAATATAAATCATGCGTTTACATATTTCAAATGTATAGATCCGTCCCAGGTGTATTTGGAAATCAGCAAGCAAATTATCTCGATCTTATCAAACAAATGTTACAACAATCTGTCATGGACTCTGCAAATTACGAGGTAATGTCGTACATTTTTGTATGTAGATGTAAATTTATTTCATATTTTTAACATCTCGCATGGAAGAATGATACACGTGATGCAAATAATTAAGCTTCTCGCCACAGTTTCTTCCTATAAAAAAATTGCCTTCTGATGACTGTAACTTGTGAAGTTTTAATTTACAGACAGATACGGGGCATACAAGCATTCATTAAAATTTTACTTATTTTTAGGTCAGATTTCAAGCAGTAAGAGCAATTGGAGCCTTTATTATTTTGCATGATAAGGAAGAAAATATACAAAAACATTTCTCGGAGCTACTACCAGCAATTATACAAGTAATTGCTCAATCAGTAGAAAAACAAGGAGATGATGCTCTTTTAAAAGTTTTAATTGATTTAGCAGAATCTACACCGAAATTTTTGAGATTACAATTAGAAACTATAATGGAAATGTGTATGAAAATATTTTCAAATGAAGATATGGCTGATTCATGGAGACAATTAGCACTGGAAGTATTAGTTACATTAGCAGAAACTGCTCCTGCGATGGTACGTAAAGTTGGAGGAAAATATATTGCAGCTCTAGTACCATTGGTGCTAAAAATGATGACAGATATAGAAGAGGATGAAAAATGGAGCTTTTCCGATGAAATTGTTGACGACGATAATGACAGTAATAATGTTGTTGCTGAAAGTGCTTTAGACAGATTAGCATGTGGTTTAGGTGGTAAAACTATGTTACCACAAATTGTACAGAATATTGCATCAATGTTAAATAACAGTGATTGGAAATACAGGTACATACTTTTAAAATATTTTTATTCAACTTGCACTTGTCACAGAAATGTCAGCAATTCTATATTTTATGTATATAATTGCGTTACATCTGTGATAGAGTAACCATCGGGATTATTCTCTGTTTTATCTATCGTTCTGATAGTTAAAAATTTGAGATTCTCGAGGGATGTTCTTACATAAGAGAGTTGATAGTAATATTCCAATATTACTATCATAGGCATAGAACAAACATTTATATTGTAAATCTGTTAAGAGTGATTAATAAAATCGTAGTAATAAACGTTGCCAAAAATTTGTATTATAGGCATGCTGCTCTTATGGCAATATCAGCTGTTGGTGAAGGTTGCCATAAACAAATGGAAGCGATATTACCTCAAATCATGGATGGAGTTATACAATTTTTACAAGATCCTGTAAGTTTAATTACAATAAATTCTTTTTAAACATTATGAATCGAATTAACAATTATGCAATTATAAATATAATAGCGTTACATTTATGACACAATACAAAATTTAATATTTGTACATTTCTCGTTCTAATAATATGTTTATTAAAATACTTTTTTCGAAATTCGTAAGAGAAAAAGGTTATTGATTATTATAAATATGTATATATATTTTTTATTCATACATATTTTTAGAACATACTCTTACCTCTTGCATGCAATTATTCTTTTTTGTTTATTAATTGCATATTTTTTTCAGCATCCTCGTGTAAGATACGCAGCTTGTAACGCAGTAGGTCAAATGTCAACTGATTTTGCACCTATATTTGAAAAAAAATTCCATGATAAAGTCATTCCTGGATTATTAATGGTTTTGGATGATAATGCAAATCCAAGAGTACAAGCTCATGCCGGTGCAGCTCTTGTAAACTTTAGTGAAGATTGCCCAAAAAATATATTGACACCATATTTAGATGCTATTATGGCTAAATTGGAGTCAATTCTTACTGCTAAATTTCAAGAACTGGTTGAGAAAGGCACCAAACTTGTCCTTGAACAAGTAAGCATATTAATTAATCAAATAGTACATAATTAATAATATAATTATTATTTTATTTTGTAGGTAGTTACAACTATTGCATCTGTTGCTGATACATGTGAAGAACAGTTTGTAACATACTACGATAGGTTAATGCCATGTCTAAAGTACATTATTCAAAATGCTAATCAACAAGAACATAAAATGTTACGTGGTAAAACCATTGAATGCGTAAGTCTTATAGGACTTGCAGTAGGACCTGAAAAGGTGTGATTAACATACACTATTATATTTAATGAGAAATTACAATAATATATTAATGCTTTTTAAATAAAACTATTATTATATATAATTGAATGTTATATTATATATAATTAAACTTTTTATGGTTATATAGTTTATTGCAGACGCAAGTGAAGTTATGGATATGTTACTAAAAACTCATTCAGAAGGAGATCTTCCAGATGATGATCCACAAACTAGTTACTTAATATCTGCATGGGCTCGAATTTGCAAAATTCTTGGTATGAAGTTTAAACTTTTTGATAATATTTTGATTTTTAATATATTAGCATATATTTAATAATCAATTTTTATAGGTAAACAATTTGAACAATATTTACCATTGGTAATGGGTCCAGTCTTACGTACAGCAGCTATGAAACCTGAAGTGGCTGTACTAGATAATGAAGACATGGAAGGTATAGAAGATGTTGATTGGGAATTTATCTCCCTTGGTGAACAACAAAACTTCGGAATTAAAACTGCTGGCTTAGAAGACAAAGCCTCCGCCTGTGAAATGCTAGTTTGCTATGCACGTGAATTGAAAGAGGGTTTTGCAGATTATGCAGAAGAAGTAGTACGGCTAATGGTTCCTATGCTGAAATTTTATTTTCATGATGGCGTTCGAACAGCAGCTGCTGCAAGTTTACCATATCTTCTTGATTGTGCAAAAATAAAAGGTTAATTAATAACTGTGTAAAATAATTACTCAAATTTTATTTGTTAATAATTTCTTTATATTATAATTACGAATAATAACTGAATTACAGGTCCACAATATCTTGAAGGAATGTGGGCGTATATTTGTCCTGACCTCTTAAAAGCAATTGATACGGAACCTGAATCTGAAGTTCTACTAGAGTTATTATATTCATTAGCTAAATGTATTGAAACTCTTGGTGCCGGTTGTTTGGGAGCACAACCTATGGCTGAATTATTACGTATATTAGATAAATTACTTAATAAACATTTTGAAAGAGCAGTGGCTAGATTAGAAAAACGTAAAGATGAAGATTATGATGAGGTAATACAAATTTAATATAAAATTATAGTTTAAATGTTAGTATCAGTAATTCAAAATTTATGATCAAATTGTAGGTTGTTGAAGAGCAACTTGCTGATGAAGATAATGAAGATGTATATACCTTAAGCAAAATAGCAGACATTTTACATGCTTTGTTTACTACTCATAAATCTTCATTCTTCCCTTATTTCGATCAAATCTGTGGTCATTTTGTTAAACTGTTAAGTCCTGAAAGATCTTGGTCAGATCATCAATGGGCTTTATGTGTTTTTGATGATGTAATAGAATTCGGTGGTCCCGAATGTGCAAAATATCAAGAATACTTTTTACGACCGATGATACAATACGTATCAGATAAATCGGCAGAAGTAAGACAAGCAGCAGCTTATGGTTGTGGCGTTTTAGGACAGTATGGAGGAGAAGCGTTTGCACAGGCATGCGCAGAAGCCTTGCCTAGGTTAATGGATGTTATAAATGATCCAGAATCTAGATCACCTGAAAATGTCAACCCCACTGAAAATGCTATATCTGCTGTTACAAAAATTCTTAAATACAATAATAAAGCAATCAATGTTGATGAAATACTTCCACATTGGTAAAATTTTAATTTTTATGTGATAATTTATAAATATTACGAGTAATTAATCAAATATTTTTAAATGCAGGCTCTCTTGGCTACCGGTAGTAGAAGATGAAGATGAAGCACCTTACGTTTATGGATATTTATGTGATTTAATTGAAGCAAATCATGTAGCAGTTTTAGGACCAAATAATGCAAACTTACCTCGTTTAATAAGTTTCTTTGCAGAGGCATTTTATAAAGATGCTGTGCCGACAGATAATCCTGTTATGGGTAGAATTCTTAGTATTGTTAGACAAATACAGGTATAATGCAATACGAAAATATTATATAAATATTATATTTTTATTTTGCATTTATATTTTAAAGCATAATGACAATTTATCTTTTTTTTTTCAGAACAACGAATCCATGTTCCAAGCATGCATAAATGCATTAACAGCAGATCAACAACAAGCATTGCATGAGGCACTTCGTGCACAGCCTACTAATTAGCCATTTGCTTTTGTCTTCGAACTTTAATATTTGGATATAAAACAAAATAAAAACACACACACACACACAGACATTTGCTTTGTGGAGAAATCACAGATTTTAGGTAGCTACAACATTATAGCTATGGAAATTGCGCCAGCCTAATTATGAGGAGAAATAATTGTATGTAACTATTTGATATAATTCGTATATTTGTTGGTTGTACTTCACTAGCAAATACAATAGTCGTCCCATTTTTTACTATTTGGAATTGTTGCAAATTACATACGGCAAAATTTGCGCTTGTCATTACTTCATAAAGTGTGATATGCTACATATAAATCTAGCAACATAAAATTCTTTAAATCATACAAGTGAGTTCGCAATGACAAAATTTTAAAAATTCATTGTTTTTATTTACTTACTTACTACAGAAATAATACATAATCAAATAATAAATTTATTCTTAATGTAGTAAAAAAAGATTAAATAATGTAGTAAAAAAGATTAAACAAGACTATATTTCCCGCCATTGCGAGCCGAACGATGCTATATATTTTTTTTCATTATTCTTTCTTAATGCTTTGTAAATTGCATAGTATTTGTAAACAGTAATTGCAATTTTATTCTTTAAAAAATAAAAATATACTATTGTCATTGCGATCTTTTGGTTCTAAAACTTGTTCTTTTTTGGCAGAGTAATGAAACTGCGAAAAATAGACTGGAAAAACACCAACTCATTACCATCGAGTGATGATATAATATATTGTGATTTAGGTATTTTTATTATTAAATTTAGGTACAGTAAATGTTATTTAATAATAATATCGATAATATTACAGCGTTGAAGTTAGACGGAACTGCATACGAATGCCTTTTAAATGAAACGTAATGAACTGCTCTAAAACTTTTTGTTGTAATACATTAAATTATTTACTAACTACTTTTTATTCTATTAACAATATTAAAATGAAAAGTATACATTCTCAGTTTGATATAAAGTATGCGTAATTTTGTAATTTTACAGCTAATTTGCATTGATTTGTTTATTTAGCTGTAATTTTGCAATTTATTATCGCATCATTTAGGAATGAAATAATGACACAGAAATTAAATCATGTTACTAAAATAAGTTGAGGAATGGATGCTGGGCATTACGTTTCTTCCGGTTATTGTGTAATGACAATGTGTATTAAGAACAGTGGTGTAAAAAAATGACTGAGTGGAGTAACATTACAACTTCCTGTTCTTGTTGCTATTTATTTGTATACAATAATTGTCACGATATTTACTATTGCATGCAAATTTGCAATGGAAAATATATCCCAAGTAAAATCTACGTCTAATTGCAACAGAATTCCTCCAAAATTTTTTTTATTACCACATATAGGGGAATAGAACTAATGGTCGGACATTTATTTGTATATATATCAAAGTATATAAATATTATATATAAAATAAGTACGTAAAGTTGAATTACATAATGTAATTATTGATGATTGATAGGCACTGCCTTATTAATTATTTCATGAAGACCAACATGAAGATCTTATAAAATAGACACAAGCAATGTGTGATTGTAAACATTTCATTAAGAATTACAGAAGAATTGTTCGTGCAACATGTTGTGACAAAAAAATATGTGAAAACAAAGTCGATGAAAAAAATCTATATAAAATTATAATTCTTATAATTATATAGAGATTATTTTAAAGTTATTATTAATTAAAATAAATCTCAGCTTTTTAATTGATTGTTTTGCTTTACCTTTGAAATCATGTATTTTGTAAGTGATAGAAATGAAATTTTTACAATGTGAAAAATAATACTGAAAATAAATCTTAGATCATAATCATCGTTACATTTCGTTTTTATTAACAGGAAAAAGAAACAATCAAATCGATATTATACAAATTTTATACATATATGATTTATAGTCTTTATGAGATTATTATTAATAATATGAAAAATTAAATTAAAATTTAAATATTATATCACAAATAAAAATAGTGACAATGTTAATTTATTTTCAGTTAATTGTTATTATGTGTAAATAACTTTTTGTTTACACATAAAGTATATTAAAAGTAAATTAAGAAAATATATTTTCTTTTTTTTGTACGAAACATTTTCTGTAGCATTTAATAATTATTATGATATATATATATATATATATATATATAACGTAATTTTAAATATGTGTTTGATAAATTACTTCAGATATGAAGTAATCGTATATCAAACGTACATATGTAAAACATATGATTCAATTACTGAGTAATTTTCCTTTGCGAATTTATCATAGCTTAGTAGTAATAATCGCAATTTTTCTTTTTTCTGTTATGGATCTAGTCTCTCTCTCTCTCTATATATATATATATATATATATATACATATATATATATGTATATGTCCTATTACTTTAATCTGTTCTAAATAATTCGTCTATAACGTTTTGTTTAAGTAATAAACCAGTCAAATGGTAATAACTGGTACAAATTTAAGATTTTTATTGATATACTTAAACTGAAATATTTTTATTGATATACTTTCTATATTAAACATATTATACTGATGGAATTACACCGAGAACAATTATGGAAATGAAACTTGCGCAGTTTGAGACCATTGAGGAGAAGGGGAAAATAGAAAAATCGACTCTCCTACTCGTAAAGGCTAAAGACAAAATTAGATTGAAGAAGAAGCTGTCTCAGCACATACATCGCTTCATCTCTTCTAAAACATGATCTGGAACGATATGTGTTCATCAACATTGATATTGCCTCTCAAAAACAATCTGATATATGATGAAATTAATTGTGGTGAATTTAAAGATTTGATAAAATGAAACTTAGGATAGTTTGACATTATCAATGAATCCTTTCTTTGTGATCCTTTCACGATTAGCCGTGAGTCAACTTACGTTGTATAGTAAATAAAAAAAGATCTGCTACTAAAGTAGTTAAAAATAATATCTGTGGTTTTTCGGATTAGTCATTAATAATAATCGAATGATAATACTTTATGTCAGATAAACTGCGATATGCAATCTTCGTAAATAAGCTGAATTCAACTATTCACTTATTATTTTTTTCACTGGAGAGAAAAAGGTGTACGAAACACCTGCAGCTATCGATTCTGGGATGATAACGGAACGTGACCCAACAAAGCGTGGTGATTTTGCAAAAGTCGACTAAATTATTTATTAAATATATACATAAAATCACTCAAGCAATAGTCAAAAACCTGAAGTTTATTACTGAAATATCCAAGATACATGAATGAAACTTGTTTCAGAATGTTAGACTTGATGCAATCAGGTAAGATCAGACTTGGCAAATACATAGTATATTAATTTGGTCAACTGGATAAGAGTTGATTTTGCACAAATTGTAGTAATTGTGTAATTGAGTATAAATGTTGGAAGAAAATTTTACTTCAACAATTACATATTCGCTGTTTGAGAAGATTCATAACTGTTTTAATAGACTTTCAACACGCACTCAACAATAGTTGGAAATAGATTCGTAATACCATATAAATTTGGATCATTTGAATACATATATTTACATAGCAAATAATTTTATTAAAATTAATGACTAAAAAGATACTAAAATTTACATAAACTTCAACGTTAATATGTATTTATACTATAGAACAAAGGCAACAGAATTAATTTTATCATCAACAAAATACAATAGCTTTACAACGAAACACATGTTCAACGTGGAAATTTCTGTTATTTCTGTTAGTTTGTATTGTCTATGAATTATATATGTGTGTACATACAATATAAGGATAGTTATAAGATATTATATCAATTATATAAAACTATAACTTTTTAAATTATTGTGCATAATGTAACTTAATTATTGATTATTGTTTCATAAAACATATTAACATTTTAATCATATGTTCGTATAAAAGAATTAAATTTCCCAGGAATAATCTTATACAATTGAAAATATTTTGTGCTCATGTGATAGAAAGAGTGTGACGTTGTGATCATCCGATATTACGTCATCGTTATTCCCCTTCCTCTTTCGCAACCGGCGCTCATTCTATCGCGAAACATGTTCGCAGCACATTTATATATTAGACGTGACATATTCATTGTGTGAAATTAGTTTTCAACTGACCGTGTTTTAATTTGTAATTACTATTTCCTTCGACAACTGAGAAGTGTATCTTTTTAAAAACGTATGTGGCTTTATCACGAAAAACGAATTATATCTAAACTATGTTTTGCGCGCGTTTTATAAAAATACTATTTTTGTATCGATAAATTTCTTTCACGATGATTTTCTACATATAGAGTACCAATAATTTTAACCAACTAATGAAAATTAATCGACTATATTAATTAATTAATTAATTGCTATACAATATTAATATTGATATTGTATAACATTTAACAAAATTGTTTCTGTCGGAACTTAACACGTTCCTTCCAATACTTCATTAATACTAATGTTAAAGAAACTTGATTAATTGTAATAATTACGCTTAAGAATTGACGTTTACCAATTTCGCAGATAATTTTTACATTCATAATAAAGATGAAAATAATAAAGGATTCCAGTTGAGAATAATTTAGAGCATTTCAATGGTTCTATTTCCGATAATTGTGCAAACGAAACTAGATTTAAATAAAGATATCGGTATGGCTTCTTGTCCTCGTTCGTAATTCCCGTACTCTATATAGAACTCACGCACATACAAACACCATGCCATTTAAACCTGGGGTTCATAGTACTGTTATTCCACCCCTGGTTGCATACTAAACGCATGGAATGTGCAGAATGTCCACGAGAAGTGTTGTGGCGGGCGTCTGCTGCATCAGCCGTTAAGTAGTATATTACGCTAGCATAAAATATGAAATTTCTCTAACTATTTTTACGAGTTCGTTTCTCAAGTTTTGCCATAAAAATCACGCGAAAAGGTCCCGCAAATCTTACGGATTCAATAACGGAACTCTTCGATTTTTCGTCATATCCTATTACTTATCATTGTAGACAGTTAGTGTGTGAAAAGACGTGAAATTAGGGCGTGAAAAGGTTTGTTCAATTGGAATTCTTGCAAAAGTTTAAAAAGAAAATATACGCAAAGATAGACAGTAAATGTAACGATCTATTCTAGAAAGTTGGGTGATTTCACTCTGCAAGTTTATTAAATAATTAAATTATTATTAATGTTATAAATATTGTACGTATCATTTGTTGTTTCTGGTTATATTTTGTTTTATGTATTCATCTTTTCTAACCTTAAAACATATTTTAACAATATGCTAGTATTTTGTAGGGAATAAATGCATATCTCTGAAATTTTTTTGAATAATAATACGTAATAATATCAGATATGACTGTTCAGAATTAATTCTGCACATGTCTGATTGTTCCCTGAAGATTGTGCGACACGATATTCACAAATATTTTGTAAACAATGATTTGTAATCCTAAAGCTATAGTAATGACATTGAGTAATTTTAAGATAACTAACGAAAATCAGGTAAACTTTTATCAATTTCTGTGTAGATCATTAATTAATATCTATATAAATATTATTAGAAATAATCAAAATACTTGTTAAAGTGAATTTAAATAATGCTAATTTTATCTTTGATATTATAATTTTATAAAGTGCTGTCATAAGTCTATGTAAATATATTTTTATTTTACTCTGAGTATAAGTGTCCAAATGTGGTAAGTGTACATTGGTTATACAATATGTTTCTATAGTTGTAATTACTTAATATGCAATCAATATACAAACAGTTTTATAATTTTTGTCAGAGTTTATGTTTATCTTTTATTACATGCACACCAAGTAAAAGATATATCTTCTATTTAACATTTTATATCATTTATGATCATACTATAACATATATATATGTTAATTTTTAACGCTAGAATTGATAAGAATTTTCTTATTCTGTTTAATAGGATTTTTATGGACCTAACATTGAAACAATAAAAAATGTCTAGAAAGCGTGCTAGAGAAGAAACTATGTTGAATTCTACATCTTATTCAAATATTCAAAATGGAGAAGATGCATCTTGCTCCAGGGAAGATTCACCTGTTTATCCTGTAAGTATTAGTTAATTAAAAATTATAAAACTATTTGTATATCTGTAATAAACGTACTTATTAAATAAGATATTTATTTAGATTGCTTTATCATTTAATTGTTGTTTTATTGATTTAACGTTTGCATATTTACTGTATTCAAAATTTTATATTAATATGAATATGAAACATCTTGTATTACTTATGTATATATACACAATATACACAATATATTATATATACATATATACATATTGCATACAGATATATATTTATGTACAAATTATATACTAATAGTATGGAACTAAATTTAATCATTTAGAAATAATATATTTTTTAATGTCATAGCCACACATAGAAACAAAAATTCTTTATAACTGTATGATGTTATAAGCATATCTATCTTAATATAATAGCATAAACATTTGATTATTCAAAGTCTTGTTGAAACATTTCATAAACAAATATATGAACATAGATTCTGAAGATGCTTTGTAGTGAAAAATTCAATAAATATTTATATTTTAAATAAGAAGTTTTCTATCAGATATTCAAATATTTTTTAGGATATATATAATTCTTTTTTATATATCAATAAAATAGATTTATGCTATATCTGATATTGAATATAAAAATATAAATATAAGTGTAAATATAGCATAAACCTATATTATATTTAAATATTATATTTTATATTTATATTTATATTTCAATATTAAATATAGCATAAATTTATTTTATTGATATATAAAAAGGAGTTATATATATCGTAAAAAGTATTTGAATATCTGATAGAAAACTTTAAGAAGTTGTATTTAAAAAAGTTTAACGATATATCTGACAAAATATTCATTTATATTCATTTTTATGAAACATATACTTTTATTAATATTAACAGCTTGTGACAATGACTTGGGGGACCGACAGGAATTCAAATAATGAGTCAGGTCGAAATTCGCCGAAAAAGTATAATAGCGAAATTTCTGTTTACCATAAAGAACTTCCAGTGAGTCGAATATATATTTTTTTTTTTTTTTAATAATTTTATTGTTAACACACATTACAATTAGATATTTACTTTCCTTTTTTTGCTTCCAAAATTAAATACAAATTATATTTGTATTTCTACTATAATTAAAATGTAAAAAAATTATAAACCTATCATTATCATCAAATAGGTTGTTATTATATATTGTACCTAATTTTTTTAAAAATAAAAAAAGTTCAGATAATCTTGTTCTTAAAGAAATTTTTTTGAACTGTATATTTATATTCTTTCTTTCCTTTTTTCTTTTTTATTTCATGTCATATCTTTTATTATGCTCTTTATATTGTATCAAATTTATTGCAGTCAATTTGTAAGGAAGCTCCCTTTAGTGATGATCCAGAAGCACTAGCTGAACGAAATGCGTGTGATTATAATATTCGTATTACATTAAAAATGGCAAAAAATGGTAAAGGTTAGTTTGAATGCAATTAATTATATTTGTAAGTAGAAAGTAATAAAAATTTTTACATACTATATACATATAATATGAATAATTTGTATAATTATTTAGCTCCTAGAAAAATTAGAGTCTATGCAGATGGTATTTATGATCTGTTTCATCAAGGACATGCACGACAACTTCTACAAGCAAAAAATATTTTCCCTAATGTATATCTTATTGTAGGAGGTAAAGAAACAAATTTCACAATTTCAGAATGTAATGTAAACTTAATATAATAAAAATAATTTTTATTTTAGTTTGTAATGACCAATTAACACATAGTAAAAAGGGAAGAACAGTTATGACAGATATTGAAAGATATGATGCAGTAAGACATTGTCGCTATGTAGATGAAGTAGTTAGGGATGCACCTTGGGAACTGGATGATGAATTTCTTACAAAGCATAAAGTAAAATTAATTGTATATTATTTTTTCAAAATATTTAGCAAATATTGAAACAGTTTATATTTAATTTTTCAGATCGACTTTGTTGCTCATGATGATATACCTTATATGACAGATGATAGTACAGATGTTTATGCAGGTTTGAAAGCTAAGGGTATGTTTGTAGCTACACAAAGAACAGAAGGGGTATCAACATCTGATATTGTCGCAAGAATAGTTAAAGATTACGATATTTATGTAAGAAGAAATCTTGCGCGAGGCTACAGTGCCAAAGAACTTAATGTTTCTTTTCTCAATGTAAGTATATATATTTTTAAATGCATTATTTTTTTTAAATAGTACTTCAGAGATTTTATATAAGATATATAATTATAGGAAAAGAAATTTCGTTTACAAAATAAATTTGATGATCTGAAAGATAAAGGAAAACGAGTGATGGAAAATATTGGTGAGAAACGTATGGATATGATTAGCAAATGGGAAGAAAAATCACGGGACTTTATTGACGCTTTTCTCCTCTTATTTGGAAGAGAAGGTAGATTGGTGGGTAATATTTATGGTGCAATTATTTATGGTGCAAATTAACTCAAATTGCTCATTTTATTCTGAATTATTCACAAGATCTTTTTCAATACAGTATGTGTATAGATAAAGGGGAATAATTGTAATTGTAAGATCTTTCTTAAAACTTTGTATCTATCTTATATGTATTTTTAATATATTTATTATTTGTGATTGAAAAATAAATTATTTGTCTTTTTTTTATAGTCAACAATTTGGAATGAAAGTAAAGGTCGTTTGATGCAAGCATTATCTCCTCCTGCAAGTCCAAAAAGAGATGGCAGTCCGAATGGCAGTAATAGCAGCAATAATGATGAAGATCAGACAAGGTACATCACAGCATTCGCGTCAATTGACTAACATGCAACACCACTTCATTCTGTACTGCTTCTGTATGAAAACCTTCACACCATCCATTTGCAGCATGTTATGTTAGTATACAATTCCACTGTTTAAATACATTGGATAAATTTTAAGCAGTACACACAATATAACCAATGCTTGTTGTGAAAAATGTGTTTTATTTTCTTTCTTCTCTCTGTGTAAATAATATATGTATATGTATATATGTATAACTTATCTGGTATTATTACAAATATATTGCTTTATAAAAATAGATGGTAAATATGAAATATGTTATTTACTTGGTGTTAATTCAAAATAGTTTAATTAATTTATATGGTTTATGTTACAGTCCACCACCAAAAAAGACTGGCCGTTTTGAATACTCACAGAGTAATTATTATTTAAGTGATGATTATAGCGACGATGAAGAAGAAAATTTACACTCCAAATGATAACTCGTTTTTTCAAAATCACATTCTTTATTTTGACCAAAAATATCGTGCAATCTCTTTAAAACTGTTCAAAGATATTTTAATGCAGCTATGTGATTTCATAATATGGATTATAATATTATGCTTAATAGTATTTTTATGGTATGATTTCATACTATATACAACATAAAATTACAATGTTTTTATTCAATCCATGCACGGATTATTATATATTAATTAGATTATATATAATATATGCACGGACAGTACATAGAGAAATCATGCAAATTATTTAAAACTTTTGTTGCTACTATTGAGACTTTCATTATTTCAATATCACTATTGTTGTATTAATAAGTTCCTATATTTTAAGCGATACTTTATCATTCATTTTGAGTTTCATATTATGCCACAAAAATTAAATTAGTCAAAAGACATATTTGCATCTTGTGCGGAAGACTATTTGATTGTACTCAGTTAACAATTTGTAATAATTTTCAATTCTTTTATTACTAATTTTATATAATATTTTTTTACAAGTTACCTCATAATTAATTACATAATATATATTTGCAGTGAGTATCTTTGCTGCAGTTAGTATTAAATGATGTTGTTAAATTATGAGAAATTAGTCTGTATAAAATTAATATTTATTTATATTTTAAAACTTATGTTATTAATAGAGTGGCAATACGAAAAAAGAAGAACTATTTGTTAAATATATAAATTTAATTTAATGTATTAAGGATATTAAAAAATTTGAAGAGTACTAAACGAATTTAACTATATTATTTTATAAAAAATTATTCTTGCTTAATCAAAAAGTGATAAGGTTATAAAAGATACAAATTCGCTATTTGTTTTTATTAGTAAATAATTATGTGTAGTAAAATTTCGATAAAATTCTGGATAAAAACCCAAACTCAAATCAAAATAAATATAGGATTTTTAATTTAAATATCACGGTACTTTCATTTGAATATATGCAGATGTAATAACCCTGGAATGGTACAACCATTTTTATACTTTTAAACCATAACGTAGTTTTATAATATTATAATTATGAAATATTTGAATGAAATATTTTCTTAATATATAAATGAAATATATAATAAAGATATTTATTATTATTTTCGGTATGTAGCATTCAGAATTAATTTTTAACACACAAATTAGAAACTCTGTTAATAGCATGTATGTAGTTCCAGGGATTCAAACATATATTAGATGAATTTAGATATAAATTTGAAGGTTAACATGTACGAAAGATCTGAAAAAAATATGTATATATAAATTTGTATACATTGAAGCGTTTCTGTTTCTTAAAAAGTACCAATGGTGCCTGAGTTTGACATCTTTTATTTAAATATATATAAAATAATATATTTCCATAAAGCACGTCATAGAAAATTTTTGAGGTATGTTAATGTTTGCTTCCCAATGTAACTGGTGCATAAATTAGTAATATGTAATATGTGATAAGATGCAGTATACTTTCGATATCTTTTTTAATGAATACATCCAACAATGATTAGACACGCACATTTTTATGATCGATAAAATAAATTTATGTAATTTCGATAACTTCTCTATAAAAAGAGAAACATTACAATTTATGATTTTAAAACGAAAAATTGATATTCACATTGTCAGAAAATATATTTACATAAGTGCAAATGCAAAATGTAGTAATGTTCCATATTATTTATATAAGAGGAAAAATAAAACTTGTTTAATGAAACATTACAAGTTGTAAATTAAATCAAATAATATTATTCAACTGTATATTAATTGTAAATTTTACACAGGTAAATAAGATCACGTCTCAGCTAAATAAGATCATCTAAATATCTATTTTATTATTGTCGCATGGAAAAACTTCTTAAGTTATGCTATCTTTACTATACTATATTGAATAGTGGAAATAAATTTTTCTCAAGCTTATTTTTTTTACGAGATTTCAATTTAATCAATGATTTTTTTAAATGAAACTGCATATTTTTTAAATTTACAAATTCAATGATCCCAATGTGTGCTATGTGACTATGTTATTGAACCCACTTAATCTCAAGATATTTGTGTCTGAAGGTAACTAATTTGTAAGTATTTATACAACGAAGCGAATTATACATTCACGTTCGAGCATATTGAAATTATTTATCCAGTGAACGATTGGTTCTTCAGTTCTATTTGAAAACTAAAAGTGTATCGAATGTGTAACTCAATCTGCCGCGTATGTATTTAGAAAATTGTAATTATGGGACAAATATCTCGAAAATAAATAGTCTGAATAGTATGGTCATTAGAGTTGTTGAATTTCTTTTTTTACGTTCTGTGAGATTAGCAAAATATGTAGTTTCATTTAAAAAATTACTGATGACATTAAAATCTCGTAAGAAAAAATGACCTTGACAAAATTCCTATTGTTTAATAAAGCCTCTCTTTTCGTACAACAAATATATATTATTACAATAAATAAGATAGTTCCATTCCCATTCAGCTGCGAAATCCCATTAGCTAGATCCCATTTGGGACACTCTGTACATACAAATAGCATACATACAAATTGCTATATTCAAAATTCGTGTATCTTTAGCATTATATTTTTCTTATGTATAATATTCCAATTTGTGAAAAAACATACATACATTTTAATCATACAATACAATGTATTTATATTTAGAACAGTAATAGAGATTAATAAAAATTAAAATATTTTTTATGTACATACAATACCCAATATGCGATAATTTAAACTTAAATGATAAAATATATTATTGAGTATATATTTTATGATTGTTTTAATATAATTGTTAATTTTTTTAAATGTCATTTCTTTAAATTATTGATTGTTGTTTTCTGTATACTCAATCATTAACTTTTCCGTTTCGAAGATTTAAATTGTAACAAAAATGGTAGTGAAAATTGATCAATGTTACCATCCATTTGAAAAGAAATCCGATGTACATAATTCCAATTGCGTTTAATTTTGCAATATTTTCTTTGTTAAATTGTAATTTACATTGCATTTCTGTTGAATTAAATGTTACATAATTTTTGATTTGTTATCACTTGCGCAATTCAGGCATGCGACAACAAGAAAGTAATTGGCATTACTTGATATACATTGATACAGAGATATCAAATGTAACCGATAACTTCATGACTTCACGCTGATATTATTGGTGCTAATAGCGCGTGTTGTCTTTAGCTGATATCTATTGTTAGTTTTCAATATTTAAAATTACGAAATGTTCTTACACCACTGCTTTCCATCTGAGCTTTTTTTATATACATGATCTTTTCTGAATTTTACGTGAATTACAATCTATGTTACACTGAGACTTCATTCTAATCTAAACTTATCAATTTCTTTGTAAGAGATAAAGTGAATTTTACATAGTGTAGCTATCTGAAGTGAGTGAGATTTATCGTGTGCTTGCGTTACAGGAAAAAAAAGAGGAGCAGAGTCTCAGCAGTCAGTGAGTAATTGATATGCGGGGAAGAATGTTGAAAGAAAAACGAAGATAAGTATCAAAACCGCGGGCCACTATTGATAATTGCATTTGCGTGCGACTTCATGATACTTCGCAGCGAATTTAGCAGGAGAAGCGCAGATTACTCGACTGTTACGTTCACAATGGATTTCAAATAAACGCTGATAGTAAAAAGTGTCGTTTTTGTGCCAAATATCCGGATATTTGTACGTATATTTATAGATTAGAGGAATCTTGTATACCATAGGACCCATGAAAATAATACCACCTTGGGAACCTTGTTCAGAATTTGAACTTGGCTATTGTCTATACGATTCAAGGGCGTTATATGCTGCGCCATCGAGCTCCGCTGTTCTTTATTTTTCCGGGTCCTTTCTCCCACTGGATTCGCCTATAGGAGGCGCTCTCAATGATTAGTACGAAGAAGAGCGTACGAGAAGAACGATGTTGTAACTAACGGCCAAAATGGAAGAACAAAGTGTTCATAGCAGTATCAGTGATATAAATAGTGAAGAGGCAGTTAGAAGTGAGCGTAAGTTGATCAGTATTTTCGTTTTTGGTATTGTCTTCAGCTGCTGGTGTACATTGTTAATTGTTGCGTATATCATAGGCACCTGTATGAACTAACCCTACCTCACTCGTTATCAAAACTCACGCGACAATGCTTGTGTCTTATATCTGTCATTCATTCTGATCCACAGATAAATTGAAACTTCACATCCTGTTACTTTCCTCATACACTTTTGTGTTTTGCGTCTGAAATCCTATGCGGCAGAAATATCAAGCGGTTTCTTACAAAATTGCCCTTGACTTATTCTCCAAAATTACGTCAGAAATGAACAATTTGTTCGAAATGTCTTTACGAGCTTTCCCTACGGTTCGTTATATGCCTGTTTTGAATTTACTTTAGCTTTCATATTTATGGTCGTGTCACTTTAAGGTTAAAATCATCTGTCATCAGGAATAGCGTTACTTGCTGTGCATTATACCTCTCTAATTATTGTACAACAATTATTGATTTTACCATATTTTTATTATAACTTCATCATTTACTAGTGAAATGTGTACACACACTTTAAAACACAGTATCGTTCAAAAATATTTTGATTAAATTTGTATTATTAATCGGTAAATAATTGGCATAATAAATAAAAAATGTAATTTTAAATATTAAATGTACTTCTTATTATTTATTGGTATAATTATTTAAACAATATTTTGGTTCTAAATTGTTGAAAAATAATTCTGGTTAATTTTATTATTTTATAAAACAGCATAGCACATTGTTTTTTTAATATTTTTATTAATAAATTGATAAATAAATATATGAAATTCATTTACATTTTAATTTTAACATCTAATATCATATAGATATCATTATTCAAACCAATTTCTCACCTATGAATGAAAGGTTTCTCAAGTATGTACATATTTACAAATAGAGAAAAGATATCTATGTCACTTTGTACCTTTTACAATTAGTCATATTTAATAGAATTAGTCATTATTTACGTTCAACAAAGTTATTTATGGCATAATATATTTAAATACAATAGTAAAAGATAATGAGGGTTGGTAAAGGGAAATAAACTAGACAAAAGATTGGACAGTGAACAATAGATTTATTGAACCCTGTACCTAGGGGTATAAAACCATTATAGCTATTTATTGCTCATGTACTTATTGCTCATTGAATAGACCACCAGATTTAGTCATTTCTATTTTTGTTTGACATAGGGATTTAAATTTGGACTTAAAATATTTTCTATTTCTTTAGAATAAATTTATAATTTGATTTGCAAATAAATTTATTTAATTTAAATAAATAATAATATTATTTAACAATCATGTTATCTAAATTAATAATAATGGAATATTTTTTATTTGAATTTTAGCTATGATTATTCCACGTAAGAAAAGAATATGCTTAATTGGTGCAGCTGGTGATGATCCTGCACTTGGTGCTGCTGCTCAGCAATTTAGTGTACCTGTTCTAAAATCTGAAACTGGTTTAGAACATGTAGAAGATACGTCGTATTGTACATACTTCATATCGAAAAAATTTGAGGGACCTGAATATGATGCTCTTCATAAAAGTGCACATAGGTCCGTCGCAGTTGATTTCATGTACTTTCTGATATATTAGGACTTAATTAAAAGAATTAGATTATTAAAAGAAAAAGAATCTGATTTTGGTTGTTTTAATTTAACATGTAGAATATTGGGACCGACGGCGCTTCTGCAATTGGCAGAAAAGAAGGACTCATTACCTAGTATTAATAGACCAATGTATACACAAGCCATGGTAGGCACAGTAGTGGTGTTTACTGGATTTAGGAAAAAGGACGAATTGGTTAGTTTCGTTTTATTAATTAATATAATGTACATTATAGTAATAGTAATCTCGTCATTTTAATTATCACATTACAGACCAAATTGATCAATATGATTCATAATATGGGTGGAAGTATTAGGAAAGAAATGGGTGCAAAAGTGACACATCTCATTGCTAATTGTTGTGGTGGAGATAAGTACAGGTATGCTGTTACATTTCGGGTCCCTATTATGTCTATGGAATGGGTGACAGCATTATGGAATGCCAAAGACAATGTTTCTAGTTATGGAAATAATGAAGAACTGGTAATCATTATATTTTTAACTACTTTTTAATATTTTATTGTTTAATTTTTAATATTTATTTTTTCTAATAAAAATGAAAAAAAATAAAAACAAATTGTGAATTTTTATATTTAATATATATAATTATTTTAATTATGATATATATTATAATAATTATAATATATATAATTATTTTAATTATGATATATATTATAATAATTATAATATATATAATTATTTTAATTATGATATATATTATAATAATTATAATATATATAATTATTTTTATGTAGATTGCAACTTGTAAGCTAAAACCATTTTTTGGTGCAAAAGTATGTTTCTTTGGTTTTCCTGATGAAGAAAAGCGTCACATGTGCGAAGTTTTACAACAACAAGGTGGTGAATCTACAGAAATTGATGATCCAAATTGTACACATGTGGTAAGCTTATATAATATAATTTTTTTTTTATATTTTTTAAAAGAAGAACATGTAAAACAAACACGTATAATACATTCTATAGGTAACAGATTTAGGAAGTCATCAGTACAAGAAATCAAACAATACTTTTGACACGCTACCATATACTAAAAATCCTAATTATATTCCTTATCATTATTTAAAAACAAAACCAGTTTCCTTTACATTTTACAATCCATACACTAATACAATTCCTAGTAAAGAAATTATAAATTCCTCATGTATTTCTCAGGCTAATAATACGAATTTAATTAAAAAATTAAGTACTAGACGCTTTTCACATTGTTTCTGTTCTTATGTTCCTCAATATTTTGAATCTAAAGAAAATCAGTGTAATTACTCTATACTAAATGACGTTAGTCAAGATTCAGCAATTTGCATAGATGATAATTTATATGATTATCGAAGTTTATCAGATGAATCTTGTAACATGTCTGAGTTTTCATGTGCTGATTCTGGTATTAGTATGTCTAATATAATACGAACAAATAATGTAAGTGAAGTACAGCAAAATAATTTTTCTGTTATATCTACTATGTTGGACGTGGATTCTATGTCTTCTTCATCTTTATTATTATGCAATGATAAAAAAATTAAAACTAATATATCTAATGCTTTTTCAAATTATAACACTGGTGATAAAAATCGAGAAGAATTATATAATTTTAAATCTTCTACATTATGTAAGAAAAGGATTACTGAACATATAAACAAGCAATATTCTAATAAAAAGACTTATTTGTTAAAATTTTCTAAGAATATACAGTGTACACGAAATCCTTTTAATCTAAATAAAAAAATTATATCTCCTAAACGGTATATTAAATGGCGAAAAGCTAAGTCTTGTATTACAATCCATAAAATTAGTTCTCTCCATAAATTTAAATTAAGAAAAATACATTCACATCCTAATTTATTAAAACAACATGATTTAGAACTCAATGATTCTCTTTTATATAATCAATCACCTACATCAATGGCAAAAAGCAAAGGTTTTTTAAATACATGTAAACTAAGTTCTTCTATTTTGTCAAAATTTAGTCACTTAAATTTTTCTCCAATGCTTAAGCAATATGTAGTTATTAGTCCAGTCAAACAAATTCCAGAAACGCATCAAAAACAGAAATATACTCCTTTACCTAGTCCCCTTCCTATCCCTGCCAAGGTAGCAAAATTATCAACTTCTGAATATGGCTCAAGAAATATTTTTACATCACATGAAAGTAATTTAAATATTTCTTCCAAAAGTTGCATTTTGAAAGATGATCATGTAAAACTGGACAAACAGAAGGACAAACCATTATCTTTGGTATTTTTATTTTTTTAATGGGATATTAGGTTGAGATGAAATTAAAGATTAATAACTTGCTCTATTAAATGACAAGTTGTAGACAAGTAGAAATATGGCATAGATGAGATTATTGGTGTATTTTAACAATAAATAGAAATTGTTAACCATAAAAAAGTTATTTATGAACATATTATATGTAATCTTAGAGCATATTAATTTAATAGAAATTTCTATTTTCATATTATCTTTGTGATATATTAGATTGTGTTTGTATATGTGTATACTAATACAAATTACATAATTAGTATTTCGTTTTATATAAATGTTTAATAACTTAAATAGTATATACTTTTGTTACATTATAAAAGGAATTAATAGGATATTATATGTTACATAATACATATGTTATTGTTTTGTATTAGTTAAATACGAATAAATAATAAACAGATTAAAATTATAATAAGCTATTATCATTTTAGGTTGTTGATGAATCAAATGTAAATGCATTACCAGATTTAGCTTCTGTGAGAGCACATATTGTAAAGGCAGAATGGTTTTGGACATCTGTGCAAAATGAAGGTGCAGCTGATGAAAAGGAATATTTATTTGAAGATGTAAGTTTATTAAGACATTTTATACATTTTTTATTCTAAATTATTTATTTTACATTTAGTATTTGGAATCCGTTCTATCGCCAACTATATCAGTTAGACGTGATAGTCAACAAGCTGCCACTCCAAGTACAGCATCTACAAGACGAAAACGCAAACGCTTAGCAGAAACTTTATCTAGTCTGGTTCAAAATGGTGCAGATTCTCCAGCACTGCATAAAAGACGATCAAGTATCAGTGATGCAGGACATTTAAGTGTTAGTGGAAGTTTTCTTGATTGTACAACAAGTCCAGACAAACCGTTACTCGATGGTTAGTTGTTTATAAGATTTATTGATTTCTAATAATTTGTTAAATTCATCATGGAAATTCATAGAAATATCCTATAATTATTACGTAACTATACATTAATTATAATTTACAAACTTTTAATATTTTTTTAACAGTCCTACTAAATACATCTTCCCTTCATTTGTGGTTCATTTGTTTTATTGAGTAAAGTATTATATTTTCGTATATATTTTATTTAACAGAATTATACTAACAAAATGATATAAATTTTTCATGTTTTGTTTTAATTATTGATAATATTTAATATGAATCATATGAAGGAGAAGATAATATAAATTTGTATTATTAATAACTGCCAGATATTCCAGAAGTGGAAGCTGTTAATACAGACAGCTCTAGGAAAAATTTATCACCGCGTCATCAAGTTTTCTTAGAATTAGTACAAACAGAATCTAATTACGTTGGTATTCTCAGTACAATTATGACGGTAAAATCTGTTTCATTATATATTGTGCTGAAATAAATAATAAATTAACATGTTTATATAATATAACATTTATGTTTCTAGCTGTTTAAATCTCCGTTGGAAGATCTTATAGATACAACTGGTGAATTATTAAATGGTACAGAAGCTAAAATTATATTTGGTAATTTTCCACCTATTTATGAAGTTCATAAAAAAATGTTGGAAGAATTGAGATATAGTGCTACTCATTGGATGGAAGACATTAGTATAGGTAATATATTTCTGAAGTTCGCACCTGACTTAGTCAAGGCGTATCCACCGTATGTCAACTTCTTCGAAAATACAAAGGAAATGCTCGATCAATGTGACCAAACCAAACCACGATTTCATGCTTTTCTGAAGGTTTGTCAAACGAAACCTGAATGTGGCAGACAAAGTTTAAAGGAGCTATTAATTAAACCAGTGCAAAGGTTGCCCAGTATTAGTTTGTTATTAAACGGCAAGTATATTTATTAAAGTTATTATTTTTTCAGTACAGTGATCGTTCCTTAGATAGTATTACCTAATAGCTGAAATAAATATTACCGATAATATTACCTATAGCTAAAAACAATGTAATGTATAAAAAATACCTTTACTTGCCGTACTATTTAGCTCAACGAAATCCGTGCCCAAGCGGTTGGGGACGACACGCACTAAACGCAGCGTGAGCGCGAGTTAATCACAATAGAAGCCGACGTGCGGATACCTGTTATTAGCTATACGCTTTCTTATTCCACGCGATACTGTTCTTGTGGACGTCAACATTAATTTAATCCTTGTTCCTTTTTTATATACATATTTTTAATACAATATCTCAGTCAATACTTCAAGATATAAATATTAGTACTATAAATCCTGCATAATAGACAAGAAATAACAAGTGTCAAAACTAATTTATACAGGAACAATGCTTTAATAGAAATTAAATTAAATTTCCTCTTCACTATCATCTATAATTAAACGTTTTGCACGCTTTCTAACTGATACAATCATGTCACTATCACTGGATTCTTCATCGCTACTTCCATGTAAACAGAACCTAGCTTGCCTCTTTCTTGACATTATGTAAGGGTTTATTAAATTTTTCTTGAAAACTGCAATACCACTAGCACGCTTGCTCTTGCCTCACGACTTTGACTCGTTTGGCCCGCCCTTGGTTCCACGAGTCTCACTCGTGATGTTTACGTTTGGCCCGGCCTCGGTTCCACGAGTCTCACTCGTGATGTTTACGTTTGGCCCGCATTTCTTCTCACGAGTCTGACTCGTGATATTCATGTTTGGGCTAGAATTGCTATCACGAGTCAGACTCGTCAAAGTACGACAAGGGGTTAATACTTGATCATTATTAATTGTTCATTAATACTTGATCATTATATCGTCGATTATATTCTGTTTGCATGAATTTGAGATTGTTGATTATAGTTTAGGTTCATACCGAAGAAGTTAATTAACCACCATAATATGTAACAAATTGCATATATTAATATGTACATTAATGTTACAGATATTCTTAAACATACAAGTAAAAACAATCCAGACCACAGTGCTTTGGAATTGTCAATTAGCAGTATTAAAGAAGTCATGACCTATATAAACGAGGATAAAAGAAAAACTGAGGGTCAATTGGTTATGTTTGACATTTTTAATGAAATTGACAACTGTCCACCGCATTTAGTTTCTTCACATCGATCTTTCATTGGCAAATGTGATGTGATGGAACTTAGTGAGGGTTTAAGTGGACGTGGTGATCATTTAGTTTTGTTTCTGTTTACTGATACTCTCGAAATATGTAAAAAAAGATCAAAGGCTTTTAATTCATTGAAAAGTCCTAACACGGCAAATGGATTACATACAACCAAATTAAGTCAAGGAAAACCTTATAAACATATCAGGATGTTATCACTTAGTACAATAAAAAAGGTTGTGGATATACGAGAAACAGATGGTAAGCTAATAAGAAATAATATTTTAATTAATTATTTAAATTAATAATGAATTTTAACACTTTGAGCCCCACGTCGGTCCCTGGGGACCAACACTGAACTTTTCGTTTGGAGAATATCGATTACTGGGACCGACAGTAACAAAGTTAGAAAATAAATATAGCAATTTCAATGAAATTTATTGAAACATTCTAAACAAAAGTACGACGACTTTTTTAGTCAAATTTCTGGTTATCTTGCGTCCGTATATCGTTGAATTATTGTTGTAACATCCCGAACAATATCTTCGGATTTTGTGAACATCTCCTTCTTTTTTTTGTAATTTGTGAACCTTTCTTTTTTCAATAGGCATAGGAATTTCCTTGTCTTTTTTTTAACTGCCTTTTGGACATCTTTTGAACGCCTTTGCAACGTGTTTCACGTTCATATCTCTCTGTATATTTTAGACGTCTGAAATATCGCCCAAGCGCTCGGTCGCTCGGTCGCTCGGTCGCCTGGGCAGAATGGAAAGTCCAGCAAAATCGGCGCGGGGCTGAAAGTGTTAATCGTATTTAAATATTGTGTTTAAATATTCTAATCTTTTTTCATTTCATAAAAAAAAACACGGTTTTGAAATTAGTAACAAATGTTTGGTATATGTAAAGATTTATATTTGTAAGAAGTTTAATATTTCTTCATTAAATAAAATATAATATATAGAATAAATATAAAAAATATACTTCTTGCTTTATATATTCATAGAATGCCATAAAGTGTTCGCTTTAATGGTGAGAAGTAATCAAGAATTAAAGGAAAAATTGTTTTCATTTACAATTACTGATGAAGAAGTAAATAAGACAAATTATTTACGAACCTTGTGTAGACAAATGGCTAATACAGTGTGTAAAGCTGATGCAGTAAGTTTTAATCTTTATTTTGTAAAAAATTTAAATTTAACAAATTCGAATTTTTATTGACATAATATTATTGCTTACAGCTTATTAGCAATAGTATTTTTATTTTTTTAATTTGTAGGATACGTTCCTCATAAGTCTTGATTCGCATCAACTTGAAATTGATACAAGCGATGTAGCATTAGGAACATTAAGTAAAGCATTTAAGTAAGTAAAACTTGGTATCTATCGTTAATATTGCAAATGATTGTATCTCTCTAATAACTGTAAGTTATAATTTATTTATTGCAAAAAATTATATTATATATTAAATATTACCTAAGATAAAAATAAATTTTACGGAAATGATAATAATACTTACAGTTTTCTAGAGGAACATTTAAAAAAAATGATTTTTCCATTTAAATAGATCAAAGAAATTTATTAAATATAAGAAGAATAAATAATTAATTAGTACTATGCTCTTAGAATAGCTTAGCTTACAATATACTTTTTTGCATTGCTACTAAGTTTTGCTGAATTTAGCACACACACACACACACAAAATCTTTTTAGTGTATTGATATTTAGTATATGCTAAAAATAAGATTTTTGCGTTTTTTTATATATATATCATATGCTATAAAAAAATTGGTATGAATCTATTCAATAAAGTAGACATTTCTATGAAAATACTTATGAAGGGAAGATTTATCAGGTGTTCTAAACTGTTTTTCTCCTGTATTGCATGTTAACAAAAAATAATGGGGCGACGACTCGTTTGGTTGCAGGAGCCTATTTCATAATTTTTACCTGGAGTATATGGACCCGTATGTGTTCCTACTCAATAGCATGTGTGAAACCACGTTACATGTCCCACTACCGTCAGTTTTCGCACCAGGCTGATTATCTTTTTTTTTTACTTGCTTTGGTCCTTTGTTCCCTGCTTGTTTAAATAAATTAATCTCAAAATTCAATAACTTCACGAAAAATTTGACCAGTTCAAGCGTAATGTTGAATATTATCAGCCTGTTTAAAATCATTAATACGTGATTAAAATATTTAATACCTATTCTTTTGACCCCTTGACGACTTTATATTTATACAATTATACTGGACCAAGATCCAAATATACTTCTTTAGTGTCTTTAGTTTTTCAAATTTTAGATACATAGACATAATTATATTGATCAACGATTAAGTTCCACGCAGCGCGATCACCCTGTTCAGATTGCATATCGAAAAGATCAATTACGTACATCTGATCGCGATGTACAATTGTTGATACGTTTTGCTAATATTTATTCACTGCATCATTACTTCTTTTCATATAAACCATATGTAATGCATATACCATAAGTAATGCATTTTTTTTGCTAGTTGCGATTATTTTTAGTTATTTTTATTCAATAAAAACTAAAAATATTTATGAACTAATAGTACTAATATACGGAATGTATCAGAATAATATGTACAAATGGATAGGGGATGATTTCTCGCAAAAAAGTAAAATAAGATATAAAATAAAATTTTTTGATTTGAAACTTCATTTTCGACTAAATCAAGTAACGCTATCATGTCGCTCAACGTTTTTTGATAAGATTTTTCTAATGCCCTAGACTCAAACGATTAAGTTATAGCAAATTACGAAAGTTTATTTATTAGAAAAAAAGGATAAAGATAATAGTAAACATTAAAAAACAGTAAACAGTAAACATGAAAATGATTTTAGATTTTAAATATTCATTATTCTCTTTGAAAAAAATGAATGTGGTACATAATTTTATTAAATTAATGATATATTGATTTTAATATTTATAGTATTTTATAGTGCTTAATTTGTAAGCATTGTAGTAATACAAATTTTTAAATTTTACTTTTCAATGAGTAACTGAAATAGTCATTATTTATATAATTAAATTTCTATTCTCTTTAGTTGTTAAGGGGTTAAACGTTCTGCATTATTTACTTACAATTGGTTCAACTTTCAGCTCTTAATTATGCATCATTAATGCACTTTGACTACTTTTTATTTTATAAGCCATAAAAAATTTTAATAACTTAAAGAACTCTGTAACCTTACAATTAAGCCCTATTTATATTTGTAATATAGATTTATAATTACGATGTAATCTTTTAGCATGAAAAAGTTTAAGATTACTGACGAAGTATAATTCAGTTTTTGCATGATTATTAGAAATTATTATTATAATATAATATTTACTTGAACTGGTTTATTTTGGGTTTGGGATTTTATTTAAATTTGCTAATTCCGTTGTTTATCTGAAAATTTATTTTCCCCTGTTGCATATTAAAATTGCATATTATTTGAAAATTATCATATTATTTGAAAAAGTTTATTTTAGTTCGTTATCGTTGAATAATTCAATTGAATAAATCTATTAAAGGAAAATAAAATTTCAATATTGCTTTTGTTTTTTGTCTAAATGTTTAAATTTAAATAAATTTGTAACAACCGTTTTTCTTCAGGTTTGCATCTCGTACGCGAATGAAAGTTGGCAGAGCGTTTAGTTTTAATAAAACTCCAAGCAAATTAAAAAGAGCCATGTCAACAATGATGTCACCATTTGGATCAACCAATAGTCTTACTCCAGCGAGTCAACAACTTGCACAGATGCGCCTTGCCAGTTGTAACAATATTAATGTTAGTTGACAATTTATTATCGCACTTTTTTTTATTACATGCTTATGCTATTTTTTTTTATTTCTCCTTACTTACTTTCATTTCACGACAGGAGTTTGTTATCTCTCTCATATTAATCAAAATGAATTTAATATTTTAATCAAATTTTTATTTTTATATATAATGTTCAATATATTTATATATTTGAATTGCAATTCTTATTTCTATTGCTTTTATAAAAATTTTCTTAATGGCATAATTGTAAAACCATTTCGCTGCTTATAATATTTTTTTCTTGTATACATTGCTATAACAAAATTATATGAACGTTTGGTATTATAACATTGAAACAGATTATTTCATTTTTTGTTTTCTTTATCTTAAGGCATCATGCAGATATTATAGATAAGGAGATATTCTTATATTTTAATATGTTACTCTATCATTTGTTTATTATTATGTCCTTTTCGTTATATTTGTTTTAATACAATTTTTTCTTATGTTGATATAATATTTGGAAAAATTTTTGTTCTCTATCACGTAAGTATACTGTAATGCATTTATTTTATTGAATATTTGCTAAGTAATGTAATATTGCAGTGCCTATTACTATTTGCTATAGAATGTACGGAAAAATACTAATAATTTTATGTCTCCTCTCGTGAAAAGGAGTAGAGAGGAGGGTTAGTAGAATTCTACTTTCAATAGATAAAATTCCTTTTAGGAATGTGACGCCACACAGTGTTTCGACTGGATCAAAATACTTCGCGTCATAAATTAGAAACTTTATTTTATGCTATTCACGATTAAGGCGATTCTCTTAACACGGATTCTGCAAAGGCTAAAGATTTATATTTTTATTACGTTAACTTTGCTCTAAAAGAATTTTGTATCAATTGGGATTTTGTTTTCCTTTTCTTTTTGTTATTATTTACAAATATTTCATATACAGATTAATAAGGCTGGATTCCTTTTTGTTATTTTCTTCTTCTTTTTTTTTTTTTTTTGTAAAATATATTGGCAATGAGAAAAAAAGTATAAAGTATTTTTTCTTCATAATACCTATGAACTTGCATGATGTGGTATTAATTATTTTTTATATTATGGTATTCTTTTCTATTAGTTCTGCTTCATTAAATGTTTGAATGTTTAAACTGTTTTGTTTAATCAATGTGATTAATATTGTTTTAATTCCTTCTAGTATTGTATATATGTATAGGATAAATTCGTGTATCTTTCCAGGAGCTGGGTAATGGTGGTTCGGGCTCGCCATCTAGAGATGATGTTCTAGTAGCACCTATGTCGGTTCAGCCGACACGAAAGGCCAAATGCAGTTCCCTCAGTATGGCTTCATTGAGAAGGTTGTAATTAGTATAATGGAAATGATGCAATTTTTCTTTTTTGCTATCATTGCATAACTATGTTTGATCAACTTTACCCATTGTTTATGTGCCTTAAACTCATCACTTTATGTTCACTTTGTTGTTGAAAAACATTTACATATATATGTAAGACTTTTATACTTCAGTAATATATCACATATTAGTATATTCATATTTATACTAATATGCATACGTGCGAAAATATTTAGTTTTTAATGAATATAAAGACTGGATTGAAATTTCTAATGTTATATGTTTAGAGTTAACTAAATGCAATGCATGTAAATGTGTTGTGGAAATTTTATCGCTTTAGAAAAATTTAAATGGAATTTATGAGTATTTGTTACAACTTATGTAATGGATTAAAATACTCATATTCGTTAAAGTGAGCTTACAATAAAATATAGCACAATTTGTACATATTGCAAAAATAGTGCTGTATTTGTAACTTGATATATGTTTAATGCTAGCAGTGTTTGTATGTATATACGTTTTTGTAGGAAGAATTTAAATTCAGTTTCTTGCAGTCTGTGTCGTACTAAAAGATTCGAAAGATTTACGTTTTCTAAGGCTGAGATTATTCATAAGTGTCTAATTTTTTTTTAAAGTACTGTCAAAATAATACTAATAATTGTGCCTATTTAGTGCCTGCAACATTGATTAGAAAGTTAACATTTATAATAGCTTAATATTTATCTTAACTAATGTTATTTAACAAAATTAGATTTTCATAATCCAGAGCAGTCTTGTTTGCTATATTTTCTATTATATTATTATTAGTCATCAAACATTTTTTTCATCATATTTCTTCACCAACCCAGTTAATATTTCTAAAATTTCATTCAGTGTCAACTCAATTAGTATTTTTAATATTTCGTTCATTGTTAAATACAATGTGAAATACAAAATTAAAAATATATCTGATTTTCAATTGCAAAATGAGTTGGTGCATTTATCTAAATTCACGTCATAAATGTTTTCATAATCTTTTTGACGTTATTTTATTTATCCTCCAGAAATTGTTCAGAGGAAGTCATGCAGGACAAATCCGATCTTTGAAGTGCAGGGCATAAATAATATACAGCTATATCATACTTTTTCCTTTGGGATCAGTAAATGATTTATGCGAAATTGTAAAATATACATTGTAAAATAAACATTATTGCAAAGATATATCTTTGCAATATAAATATTAATCTTCAAAATTCAAGAAATTATAAAATGTCCGTAGAAAAGTAAATACGAAAAAAGTATATTTATAAACTTCACTAAATGAATAAAAAATTTGTCATGTGCCAATAGAAGGCTCATATAGAATTTTATAAAAAAAGATGTATATTATCAATTATTTTTTAAGCAATTTTATAACCATGTATTAACGATATACATGATTTAATACCGTATTTATCGTTAACTTTTATGTATCACATTTATATAATTAAAATTTTTGTCTTATGAAGACAAGTGAAATTAAGATAAAATAAGAGAAAGAACAATATTTACAATTGTATAATACAAATTTTATTATTATATATATTTTATTAGAATTGAAAGTACGAATATCAATTTTGTGCCATTTAATTTTGCTCTATAAAACATATTTGGAATTTATTTCAGTGCCTAAAGATAATTTGTCATTTTGAAAACTAAAGAAATGTAATGTTAATCTATTGAATTAACATTCACGATATATTTTTTCATTACATTTCTTGAATATGAATTGCAATATTGTCTTTAGTTTGTTATATAATTTAAATTTTTTTCAAAATTTGTAATTGAATAGGATTACATCGTATAATATCGTTGAAAACCTAAAAATAGCAGTAAAATTGTAATGTTTTATTCTCTTTTTAAAAATGTAATTATATTACAATGAAACTAAAAGGATGATTAAGTAAAAATGGTAAAAGAAAAATATATATATATTCTTTCAAAATAATAGATTAGATTTTATATATAATATATATATATATATAAAACGTCATAGTTTATTAGCATTACATTGTTGTAGACCTGTCCATTCTTGTAAGATGCTCAACACTCTGAATTTCTTCTCATTTGTAATAAAACTGAAGATCGCTTACTAATGACTTGAAATGATGAAAGAAGTTGTTATTGATCACATACTTTTCATATACCAGTGTTTCTTTAGACAAACGTATAATCAGCATGATCAAGAAAAGTTTTTTGGTACATTTATTGGATCATGGATAGGTCTGATTACTTTCTTTTCATCAATTTACGCGTATTATAGTTGCTGATTTTGTCAAATTTATATTATGACATACAATTAGATTGCAAAATATATTATTTCTTGAACTACATAAATATTTACATTCTTATCAAATATACTAAACAAGTATCAAATATTATTTTAATTGATCGCACATGTGAAATATTCGTACAATCAATTATATATATTTTCAAGTATAACAATCTTCTATTGTGATTTGTATTAAAAACATCTAAAAAAGTTTAATTTTCAAATATCACAAGTATATAAAAATAGAGATAATTGGCTAAAACATAAAAAAAGTCACGGTCTTTTATATTGCAAAATTTTAAATGTATAGTGGCTGTTTAAGAAGCATATTATAATATTCTTAGTCATATAGTCTATTCATATAAAAAATATTTATAAATATTCCAACTGTGCGTGTAGTTTATTAAATGCATTATAAGATTTGGAAGATATTTACTTTATTGGGTAGTAGAAAAACATTTAATCTTGCCTCGAGTATCTTTTTAATGAATTATAAAAGATTTTTTTTTTAATTATTTTTGTTTGTTTAATTATTCAATTATAAATGAAGGTTGTGGATAAAGTTCATGTATTGCTTCTATTATTTTGAAATAAAATTTAAATTGAAATGTCGTTGATCAGGCGAAAAACTACTAAAACTTATTATTTTTGATACGATATATATTTAAGAAAATAAACGTATTAAAAATAAATATAAGTGAGGTACAAACTATTTTTGCATAAAAATTATTATTAACAAATAAATATAACAATATTATAATTATGAATATAAGAATATATTTGTATTACATGTTCATATGCTATGGAATTGAAAAGAAATTTCTTGATGAAACATAAGCGCCAATTATATTTCATATTCTTATCGATATAACAACGAATTGTATTCCCTGCAATTTTTCTTCTCAAAATGAACAGTATTTCCTTGTTGTTTTTTAACGTTCTAATAAAAGAAGGAACAATTTATCAATATCGTAATAATAATCGTAAAATAAAAATTGATCAACGAAATTTTTTAATTATATGAAAGATTGCAAGGAAAATGAACAAAAAGTCTGTTAATTCTTTACCGGGACTTGTTTAACAAAGTTCTTGCCATATTAATTCTTGCGCATATCTGTCTGATTAATACGTGCCTTTGCCTAGAAATGATCGTAAAGTATGTCTCCTGATATGTGAGAAAAAAATCCATTGATATTTTTGTAATTATTCGTCTTGCACTCGAAGTGCGTTCTTATAATTAATACTTATGGATGCTCTGGTAGCACTTCATACAAGTTTTAATTTATATTATATTCTTAAGATTTTAGCATCATTTTAATATCATTACATACATAAATAAAAGAAAAAAATATGAAATTGATAAATGTGACGTAAATGTGTAAAAATGATCGTGGAAAGTTTTATCGAAAAAAAATTAAGCAGTTCTTTCCATTATTTAACATTATATGAAGTTTGTTATAGTATTAAGGACAACATTTGATTGTGATTTGAACATCAAATTATTAATTATATTGTCATAAATGTTTATGGGTCGTGTCAAACATTCTATTCTTTTATAAATTGTTGACATGTTTGCTGAAAGTCTTAATATTTTAAATATTTCGATATTATTAATTTATGGTTGTCGAATGATTTTACAAATCATTTTGGATCTAAGTATATTCTTCGATAAAAATGGAAGAAATTCCGCTCGTTTTGGAGCATTGTAAATATTATTGATAAGTATTACTGTGTAAGTGTAGCATAGTACAGATAATGTTTTTTATTACACGCGTAAGAATATTGTAATACTTGTAATGTTTCGTATAGTCGTTACTATTTATATAATTCTGTAATTGTAATTGATTGTATAAATTTACTCTTTATTATGTAAACTGAAAATTAAGATATTTACTTTCTCTCCTTTCCCCATTTTTTTTATTTACTTTTTTATTCACCTATTTATTATTTTATTTATTTTATTTTAACATATACTGTTAATATACTGTTGGCTATTAGTATTGATTCAAATTATAAAAAATACATTGAATTGACAATGTTGCATGTGACAAAATGATAACGAGATCACGTGATCTTTAAAATGCCGGATATAAATTTTAGATTTATTTTGTAACTTGATTGTGATGAAAATTATTCATTTTTATTATTAATTGAAACGGTTTTTTCTTGTTAATTGGAGCTGGATAAAAATACTTAAATACGAAAAACTATTGTTTCATTGCCAATTAAACACACAATTATATATCGCAATATTCAATTATAATCGATATCGTTTTTCGCAATCGATCTATAATATCCGGTTGTAACGTACTTTTGTTAGAAATATCAGTTCAAGCGGGAAACAGCTAGCAGAATCGTCGTCCAGAAATTGCCAACGACCACAATCAGTTTTTAGGCTTGTTTTGCATTGTCAAATACGTCTACAATTCGAAATAGTGAGTATTATTTAAAAAAATTACATACATATATATATATATATTCAATTAATGTTAGAAGCGAATATGTATATGTATGTATATTAAAAGTTTCTAGTGAAAAGTACAATTGTATTTTGTGTTGAATAAGCATTATTTTTAATTATGTTTTGTATTTATCAATTTAATCTATTCTATTATTATCATTATGTATGCATAAATGTACACATTTGACGTGCTTACTGCTGAAAATATTTTCGTAAGACATTTTGTTTTTCTAGGAAATTAATCGAATCCTTTTCTGCAAGTTTCGGCCTGCACTTCAACAAATTAGTTCGTGAGGCAAATTGCTGCGCGAATATTACTCTACTGTTGGTAATTATGGAATTAAGTTGTATTAGCCTAAATAACATTTTTTAACTACATAATGTAAAAAATACATAATGTATTTGTCAAAGTCGTACTTTCACTCACTTCGATCATGCTATTTTTAATTAATGTCTTAACCTAATAATTTAATTTTATAATTAAGTTATTCTTTCTTCTTTGATCATTTGTTTGGTTGCTACATTTATAGATAATTCGTTTGTGAGCTTTCAAAACATCTGACTGCAATTTTTTTTTTCATTTTGTATAATTTGTTCTTTTTATAGATTTATCTAAAAATTTTGGTTTTTTTTTTACAGATTATTGATTGCTTGTGAGAAAAAGTTCGAAACATTCAACGATGAAATTCAAAAGACGCCAAGGTGATTAATGATAAATCGCATAGCTTTTCATACAAATATGGTTACGTTTGATTTATTCGAATTAAAGCAAACGTATTTATATATCTTTTTACTAGATAACTGATAATATTTATTTAGTATTCAATCGATAATCATTCTTAACAAATGATTCATAGTATTAACATAATTAATATTTAATATAACAAAATTATAAGTAATTCTACAATTTGTTAGGAAATTAAGATGAAAATAGACAAGATTGAAGAAATCACTTGCTTTCAATTTATTTCTGGTGTTTTGTTCGAACTATTATTAATTTTTATTGAAACAAAATTTTGAAGTTTTGATTTTGCAGTACGGAATAGAAACGTCTAACGTAGTTCAGTGATTATTGAATTCTTAATTTTTATATTTCAAATTTTAATTGCTAGACTTTATTAGCATCTCAAGTTTAAAGAGAATTTTACTTTTCATTATTTTAAATTTTTCAAACAATCAACAATGTGTTTTTAAGAATAAATTAATAATATTTCATATGTTTTTTTAAAAGTTTTTTGCATATTTTTTGATATCTGAGAAAGATATAATATAATATAATATGAATTGTGCTCCAATACTAAACAAATAAGAACCTTTGTATTTATATTCTAATTAATTCTATTCTTCGTATTTTATTTCAATTTTTACTAATTGAGCAATAAAATTTGACTTAAAACTTTTATTGTTGAATTGAATATCATTATTAAAATTTTACGTTGATAAAATCAATCTCTCATTATTTAAGAACAAACTATTAAAATAAAATATTATTTCAGCCATCACTTCTTTCATGGAATTCAATGGTTTCTATTCGATGACGGGCTTCACAATCAACTTCTTGTTCACAATTAAATCAATGACTTCGCATTTAATCGTGAGTCGCATGCATTTTTATTTCTCTGGTCATTCAATCATATCGTAGGATGTCCGAATCGACACGGGTAATCGGTTGTATGTAGAATTTTTAACGAGCATTGTGACTACAAGTATTTATATCTTTGTCTGTGTTTTGTTTATTAGTTCAGGATAGATTTTCTTGCACATCGCGTTGTTGAATGTTAACAATAACACACCAATAATTAATCTCAGTATAATACTGGTATAATATTACGATAAATAATACTTATTTTTATCTGATGTTTTATGACAATGCGATTATTATTTGATTTACACATTCAGTATAATTTTAATAGAATGTGAAACATAAAATTTGATATACATATGAAAGTATTATAATTCAATTTTATTTATCATTTGTGAATGTGTGAAAGTGCAAGAAAACATTTCGTGACAGGAAGATTTCAGAATCAAAGTAATGAATGTTGTTTTTATGTTTCACAAAGATGTGCTTTGAAGAGATTATCTGAGGATATTTCTATCAATATTTCAATTATTGTTAGAGTCCATTTTTACACATTGTAATTTTTTTTTAAACTCTGTTATTCAAGTCTAGAATTTAGTTGTTTTCAATTCTTAGATTCATGAATTTCAATCGTTAGAATTTCACAATGAAGTAAAAACAGTAAAAATTGAAATAAAATGAGAAAATGCAACACTAGTCCGTTAGATGCGAAATAGATATGTTAATCATATTGTTAGCTCAGCATTTTCAGGATAGCCAGAATCTCACTTATATGCCCAAGTGCTACTTGATTGAAAAAAAGGTAATGGACATAATGACTAGTTTATAAATTTAATAATTTCCCAGCGATTGACGATCTGTTAGTGAATCCTACGTATTTTTGTATTTTTTATATTATGTTGATATGTGTATGTCACTTGTTACTGTTCCAAGTAATATAATTTTGGAACATTAATTTATAAGTGCTATCGATGCGATTGCAATATACGCAGTTAAATACAGAAAAATTATAGTATCATTAATTTGAATGACTGATGCGATAATGAAAAATATATATGTATGTTTAATAATAGTGCCAAATTTCATATCATCTATTTCGATAATGTTATTTTTTCAAATAATGTATTCGTGATTATTATACAATAATATTTTTAGAATGCGATTATAAATACTGAGATAAAAATTGAGAGTGATATATATTTAATTATAGTTAATATATATAATTATATATATATATATAATTAAATATATATAAATATATATATATATATATAATTATAGTTAATAAAAACACGTATGTATGAGTGATATATATTTAATTATAGTTAATATACACGCGACATGATGGTCACTGATATTCGTTAGTCGATTTCAGAAAAACATTTTTTATTTTTTAAAAAAACTTGAGCTTAGATTTAAGTTTCAGTGGGCATCGCACCCGAAGAAGGAAGAAGCTATAAACCGAAGAGGCTCGGCAAGTTGCCACTCAAGGGGGCTACTACTAATGGCTTCTCATCCTCTGGATGAGAAATCCATTCAGAGCATGGAAGGTTATTCTTGTTACTATACTTGCTTGTCACTACGCTCGCTTTTAGTAGTATGTAGTATGTAGTGCAATACTAGTATTCTTTTTTTTTATCCAACATCAAACATTGAGGAAATCATGATTTTTTATTGATACTTCAAGAAATTACATTTTGTATTATATTATAGTTTCAGTTTAAATTAGAATATTATAATGCAAGTATAAATCGTTTTTTAATTAGTTTGATAAATGAAACCAATTACAAGAATTTTGACAATATCACTAATATACGCTTATTTGATTTGTGAGAACCGAAAAATAATAGATTCTTTTAGCAATATTACTAACAATATTACTAACGTATTTGTACTACCAATGTATCACTAGAGAAAAGCAAAAAATTGAAAATTATTGCATTTGTTAATAACTTATGTCGTTAATTGGAGTTGAAACTGTTTGGAATTCTTTGAAGGGAAATAAAAATGACGTATCATGTAAAAAGTTTCAGAAGGTGATGCTTTCCTAGATAAAATGTTAGCTAATTTGAAGAGACGAGTTAAAGTGCTTATGAGCGAAAGAAGACATAGAAGAAGCGTAACGCAAATAAAGAAGCTCGAGTAGTAGAGCTTTTTTAAATAAGACTCTACATATACAAAACGACGTCTCGTGAACGAGACACGATTTGTACAACTCGTATAGTATCTAAAATTCTACGTCCTTTTAAATAAGCGTATACCTATGGATATATATATATATTTTTTAACCGTTGGAATGTACATGTGATTCACATTATTTATGGTTTTTTCTTATTTTCCACGATAATATATTGAGTTCGTGCTTTTTGCACTATTTATCGTAAAAGAATGTTTCTCAAAAATGTAAAAGTTGTTAAGGACAGTCTCGACTGTTGCCGATCTTGTTCCTCTGCGTATATATTTGGCTCGAAGGACCACCCACTGTTGAAATTGATTGAATGTTGGATTATGCGAGTGATGCACTCACAAGATAGTGGCACAAGTAGCACACTTGTAATGAAGATTTTACTTGCCGGAAGGACCTTGTTCCAAGCGTGTCCTTCCCGATCACGTAATCGGAAAAGTGACGTGTTAAGACCAAGAGATACTGTCGGACAGGTCAGTCTCATAAAGCAATATTTGTAATTGCCATATGGGCCATGTATGGCAATATTGCCCCGGGATGCGTCCCTTTTACATTACATTTATATGTTTGTTGGCCTGGCTACAGGGCCAGGTTCAAAGGACGCAGCCCCTGGCCTTAACAAAAGTAAAAATAAAACGTTGCTATTATTATTTTGATAATTTAGTTTTCACAAAAGTTTCATTAGTCCGGTTTCATTAGTTAGATAGATATATATTGTAATGAATTTTAAATTTAATTCTTTTATGAGCTACCCTTTTATTATTAATCCTATCGTTAATTAATAATTTAGATTCTTGATAGGACGTTCAAGTCCGCCAATTCTATCCTACTTATGAAAGTTAAAATTTTAGAGACAAGGAAAAAATTGCTTCAGTGTTTCCCTGAAACTTCATTTGCAAATCTGTTTCCTTTACAATATTTTTTACAAGTTTACATATTTATTACAAAATTCGCCTACAATATTGCCTTAGATATTTTATATAATAATATATATTATTACATTAATGTTATATAATATATATTTTAGCATTATTTTTCAAAATTCATTGATTACTTTTTTTCAATATTTATGTGGTTTTGAGAATTATAATAGATTCTTACCAAATCATGTTTCTTTGCTATTGATGTAATATTTTTCCGCCTATCGCTGCTGTTTTGTATGTTTGTATAAATGCATTCATTTGGTTTTTGAGGTGATTGCACAAACATTTTGTTGTGATACCTGTGACAGGAGTTGGTACGATTTTTACGTTCTCTTGTTTCGATGGGCGTTTTATTTTTATCGTCGCTGAAGTGCATTTTGTAATTTTTGCTTGTTTGTTTTAACACTCGTTCGCTATTGTGATGTTAGCTACGTAGATTCTCCTTTCTATTTTTATAAATTATTTATTACTATCACTATTCAAAGCTAAATCTTTTCTTCTATTTACTGGGATATTTTAATTTCTTTTAATTATAGAATATTATTGAATTTTTAACAGATCATTTCATCTTTGTTTTTATTTTAAGAACGTTCGTATAATACTATATCGCACTATATTTATTGAAAATATGATAAATGATTTGGGCAATCATAAATTATAAACGTTGAAAATCAATTTGCTTGTTTTGTAGATTGAATATAAAAGAAAAAAAATCATATAATTACTTAAATATAAGTAATTACTGTGATTGTATTAAACGAAAAAAAAGAGAAAAAGATAAATTTTTGTTCGTTGTTTATCGTATACGATGCTGAAAATTGAATGATAAAAGCAAATGATTCATGCATTTTTAAGCAACAAAAGGTAATATAACTGAAAATTGATAGGTTATTAAACATTCATGATTCACGCGACATCATCAATTCACATTTTACAGAGCTTTTTGTAAAACACGACATAAAAACTGTCAGTACATTATTATTATTAAAAAATTATATTTATAAAAATTTTTTTAGCTTAAAAGAAATGACTTTACAAAAAAGATTTTTAAATAAAATTTCTAGAAAAGGTGTTTGTTCTATCACTGTTGTTTAAAATTTCGAAAAAATCAGAGATTTTATGTTTTTTTTTCTCTTTGAAAACCAAAATAGGATAGTTTTCACATCCTTTAGGAAGATACAATTACAACAAATTTTTTAGCCTTATTTTTTAAAAATTTTATTTATCGATAGTAGTTATCAAATTTTAGCAAGTCAAATGTTATTTAAAAATGTCCTGCGATTTATTTATTTATTTTAAAATATTCTTTAATTTGAAATATAATATAATTTGAAACATGAAAATATATAAATATAAATATAAATATTAACTTTTATCCAAATATGTAAATTTATGATACCTCTCTTGTAAACCATCTATTTAAGATTGTACGATCATAAATTATTGAGTGTAGCCGAAGCAATAGATCTATTATTCAGGGTTGTACCTCAAGGGAAAAGTAGGGGTGTGGTAATCTCATTTATTTTAGAATAGAGCATCTAATTGTAAGCTGATTATGGTGAAGCTTTGTAAAATGATAATCATCTCTCACATTTCCTATTGTGTTATGTTGAGTGTACGAAACAAGATTGGTAAATAATGCACACTTTAAAAGAAACTTTAAAAGAAAATCTTTTTCCAAAAAGAAAAATCTTTGAAGTTTCCTAAAATATCCGATTGCTACAAATTATGCAAACTACGCGCCTGAATAAAAACACGTCACATAGAATCATAAAGGACTAAACTCTGACAGAATATTAATAATATTAATAACTCTTTAAATAGACGAACAATCTATCTTTTTTATTTTTCCCGAATTATTTCCTCTTTCAAACGTGGGAACTTTTCCAGTTTTCATTCAGGAAATTTTATTCGCGAAATCACGCATGCTCGGAGCGCGTGAAAGATATCATCAGCAAAGTCAGCGAGGTGATTCATACGGGGCATTATTTTCCAGGCATCGCATCGGCTTTAATTTCGTCCATTATACGGCACGAAATCACCGTCACACTTGTGGTTTCCAATCCCTTTTAATTTTGTTTAACTGCGATCGCGCGCGCGCTACGTGCTGCGTTATTGTTAGTTACCATTTTCCGAAACGACGGATTCCCTCTGAATTTCCCACTCCCGGGCGTCTTTTCGTCACGCTGAATGACTGCTTAATCATCGTTGATTTAATACTTTGTTGCACCACGATTGTGCATGTTAAGAGCTCCGCTCATTTTTCACCCACCATCGTCATTCAACGCTCTTTAACCACGGGCAATAGAACCGAATCATTGGGATCATTCAATTTTTCAAACAATGCACGAGCACGATTTCTCTTATACACGCACGCACATTATGCGCTTGTGAGAATGTATACAGTCGGTCCGTGAGAGAAAGATCTATTCCTTGTTTTCTTCATCATTGAATTGGTTAAGTGATTATTAGTTTTTCGTTTAATTGCTCGAACATATCTCTCTGAAATTATTAAATTGAGTATAATAAATTCATTCACAAATACAAAATATATTCAATCAATCAATATAATATTTATTGCTGCTATATATATATATATATTTCTTATCAAAAAATTTATTTATATTTTTGCAACGTACTTAATTTCGTATATTAGACTCATTATTCAACTTAACAGTTATTGGATGTTTGAAATATTACGAGATATCTATTTAAACATTACGTTAATTTATTTATCTTAGATAGAAATTTTTCGTAATTTTAAAATTCAGTATTGTTCGCGCGCGGGTGTTGCGAGACGAGATCGAGATTAGTAAAGTGTGGTAAAGTGTGGACTGTATGAATTTTCGCACGCTGAGTATTAGGGACTTGTCCCCTCGTATTAACTTTGTGTCGCGAGAGAGTGAAGTTTAGCTGTCGAAAGTTGAAATGATTCTGATTTGGAAGCCGAAGGAAAGCCCGAACGTCTTCTCGGTTCCCTTTCCTTCGGCTTCGGAAAATCGCGGGTCCAGGGTGGAGCACGAAGGGCCAGATACTCGTTGCCGTCCTGAGTCATCTCGCTGGCCCGTGCTTCTCACGCGTTCGGGAAAGTTGGCGCCATGCCTCAATCCACGGTCGAGGGTCTTGTCTGCTTAGAACAAAGTCCAGCCTTGTGGCCAAGGGTTTCTGGCGACGCAGGCCTGCTAAGGGTACTTAAAAACCAATAAATTTTCCTTGTACGTACCTGCACCCAGACCGTGGGTATTGTAGCATGACACCTCTCCCGAACAAGTATATTATTAGGATTTAATTTTAAGATTATCAGTTCATTTTGCACACTGAAGATTTAATAAATCGTAACGAGTGAATCGTGTCCCTCTCTCGCCTTGTTCCTTTTGAGTTTCCCTACTTTAACCATAAAATGATATTTATTACTACTTATTACTGCTTATTACTACTTTATTACTTTATTACTTTATATTTATTACTACTTATTACTACTTTACACGTTTATGAACAATTTAGAAATCTGCACGATGCATGTAAATTATAGAAATATATGAAATGTTTACTGTAAAATATTTTTCATGATATTTAGTAGTAGAATTTCGCAACAGAACTTTTGCTTAGATTTTAATTGTGTCCATAAAAATTGCATAAAGATCCGCAGTCTGTTTACTACTTTATAAATAAACATGGAGTTACATTGTGTTAATTTTACATATTCTTGCACGTATATGCACGAGACCATTTACGATATGTTTATTGTATTAGAGTGTATAGCGGTAATGAACAAAACTACTTCATAGGGTAAATATGGTTTGTAGACCTTGCAATAGCAGACAATGTATAGTCTACATAACATACACATACTTTATTCCGCAATTTCCTGTGGGACTTGCAATGAAATAGGATTTGATTGCGAGATACTTTATACTGTTTTACATGAAACCTAGAATTCTACACCTTTACAAAACCTTTTGTTCCCGGCTTTGAATGAAACCTGCAATTTTACACTTTCCACATATATCCGCTAAAGCTTTTGTTTCGATTGTTACGTATAAATAGATACTTGGACAGCCCTTTACCTTTGACTTTAGAATCAGATCGCGGATATACAAATATGTAAAATGTGCGAAATCTAGACGATATGTAAAAATATATAAAATACGCAATGCAAGTATGTGTGCAAATGTCTATGACAATGTCATAGTATTTAGGGAAACAAATCTCTATACAAGTTCCATGTTTTTAACATTCACGTATTTTATTTTTATAATCTGATTTTTGAAGATTTAGTGTTTTAAAGGTCTTTATTTCCACTAACAAAGATATTTACACGAGTAACGATTATAACAATAATAGTAATAACAATGATCACAATAATACTGTGATTGCATCTAAATACAAGAAGTATACGAAAGTAATTATTACTCTTAAATGCGAGTATGTGGGAAACGCGACAGACTGCACACTCACCCGACGTGGACTATTGAATGCTAGACCTTCACGGAACTGTTGTCTTAACGCGTCGAAGTCAGTTCTTTTATACTATGGGTCTAGGTATGTCCTTTTCCCTCAAGGGCTCGGAAGGCGGGTGTTGTCTACGGTCAGGCCCATGAAAGGCTTTTTTGACAATCACCTCATGGCCCTGCCGATACTGTAACCTGGGTTCACGTCGTGGGAATGTTTATCCTGCAATCTGGGCTGTATCCCCTACAGAAGAAATAAATAGCTTGTCAAAGCAATAAACTGTGTCAACAGAAATAATGATAGTAAATAATAATAAAATATGTATATAGTAAATGATATAGTAAATGATATAGTAAATAATAATAAAATATGTATATAGTAAATGATATAGTAAATAATAATAAAATATGTATATAGTAAATGATATAGTAAATAATAATAAAATATGTATATAGTAAATGATATAGTAAATAATAATAAAATATGTAATAGAATAGAATAGAATATTGTCAGAACAAACTCTGTTATACATCTTCTGTCAATTTTAAATTAATCTGAGATATTTGATCTTATATCTAGTATCTGTAATAATATACATCGTCAAAGATTCCGTGATAAACGTTTTAAAGTGGATAGCGTCTTCTATTCAGAAGTTTGATTACCACAGAAAGAGAATATCGCAGAAGCTAGAAATATTTACAAATCGAACACAAATCTAACGAAATCGGATTCGTTTATGCAAGAGATAGCTCTGACAAATATTCGACAAAGTGGTTTCTTAAACCTCTGTGGTTTGTGAAGTTCTGCTTGAAGTTTGCTACAAATTTTTTATAACAGTAGATCACTTTTATTTTATTTTATTTAGTTTCACATGCATCTGTAAATATGTTAACTGTCAATAATTACTATAATACGATCAAATCGCGTTATAACGTAATAAATAACATATTTAACTCGAATTACACAATAACTAATACGTATGTGTAAATAATATAACCTTTATGAATTCCCACTAGAAATGCTCGAAATTTGTAATTGAAACTCCGGACTGGTTTTATTATATTTTGCGTTATTTTGTGCTACATTTAGACGTTAAACCGGGACAGAGAGTCGCGGTAATACGACGTGACGCGGACGATGCAACTACAATAACCAGACAGACCATCAGCGAGACGTCGACTGTTCGTCAACCGCAATACGCATCAACCTCGTTACCAGCCTGCAGGACATTTCTTGCCGTAGCGACAGGCTAGCGCGCGTTTCCGGTGACTAAATCAGTTACTACTGCTGTCCGCGTTTCCTGCCCGGATATTTCAGTTCGATGTAGATCTGCCGGCACGTAGTGCCAGATATTTCGCGGCGTTTCGATATCCACAAGAGGACGAACTCGCTGTTGATTTCCGGCATTCGCTCGTCCCCACTCTCGCCTATTCCCGTGTACCCACGTGACTTTCGTTTTTCGTACCGTTTCGGAGATTTTGCGAATGTTAGTTTGCAAACAGAACTTTGCACAGGGTGCGTTCAGCCTTTTTCGCAAAATAAAATTTGAAAATTGGGAATGATGTTCGAAGTTGCTCGAAAGTAGATGCGCGAATACTTTTTGAATTCTTGTAACTTGTATCGTTTCGTTCGGAAACTTGAAGCGCTGCCTTGATTTATGGCACGGCCGAGGACTCGGGTTATTTTTGAAGAGGACAAGGATTTTGCTAGTTCATTAGAACCACAGACCTCGTCTGTGTTAGAACTGGAAGGTCGGCTTACCTGAAGGTTACGTCCGTGCGCATTTGAATAGCGTGCAAGGTGCCATAAATCATATGGCATCCTCTTAGGCGAAGTTCCCCGAAAATATTTAAACAAAACACGCTCCGCGCGGAGTTGACAAACAATGTCAACGATCTGTCTCCATATTGAGGCTTGAAAATCTTCGAAACTAATAGAAAAGGAAACGAGGGAGTCTTTCTCAATTTTTCATAGGCTCAGGATAACAAAGAAATCGTTTATTATCTCTGGTGAAGCATGGAGAACTCGTCTGACAACATTAAGAAAGTTAGTGAAGAAATCTTTTGATCTTTGATTGATACAGATTGCCTCCTAAGCATTCTCTGACACTCGGAAGATATCATTTAAATTGAAGGGACAACTGCTGATAGTCAGCGTGCAGTGTAGTCTATTTGTACGTATAATATAAAATTATTTCTCGTGTATCGTAATAAAACACATTTCAATTTTGGAATTATTGTATCAAAAATCCTTGGATAAATTTGAATAAATCTTGGGAATTCCAGTTTATTTCTACAGGATAAATTTGAATAAATTTTGGGTATTCTAGTTTGCTTCTACGTTTATATTTGAGAATATATTTTATTAATAGTTCATTAAATATCTCACCGACGATAATAACAAAAAATAGTTGTATCTGTTTTTCATCTACATATCCAAAATTATTTTATATTCAGTAAATCTTCCATTATCTTGTTGCCAAAATATTTTGTATTATAGAACGTTTATAGAAGACACCACACTATTATCATTTAACATTTTGTTAGGTTTTCGCTAGCATTAGATGCGCAGGTATTTAAGACATGAACGAATAATTAAATTGTTCAGTTTAACACATATTAAAATATGTTACATATATACGTATGTATATAGTAATAAAATAACACATTTCTCTTCGTAGTTTTTGATGTTGTAATTTCTTATTAAGCATTGTTGAAGATAGAATACATTTTCGTAAGAAAAAGCTTCGTTTTCGAGGAAATTAAATTAAGAAATTTATCAGGAACGCATGTACCAAGACGACGATTTTTGACGAAAAAGATTATATGAGCTCCACGTGTCCATTCACAGAAAAATTATTATAATTACATCAGATTCTATCTTCTATGACAGGTTTTTTCGCTCCTGAATGAATGTTAAATATCAAATGTTAAATTGGCGTATCATAACGGTCTCATCCCTTTGAATAGTTTATGTACATAGTCTACGGATACATACATTGACCAAGCTGCCCCGAACGTCAACAAAGTGAGGCTGCGAGTCAGGCCCAAGGGGGAATTGTATGTCCATTGATTGCTGATGTACTCGTGTGGCAAACTGCGGGTTCATGACACATCGTTAGTACTGAATATGCAAGAGCGGGTGTCTAACAATTCATCTGGCCCCGGCAGCCATAAAATGATTTCTAAGCTTTGATTTCTGACTCCGATTTCTGGTTCGATCTAAAATTTTAAAAACTTTCAAGAATAGTAATGTTCGATACAATAATGATTAAAACGTAACGTAATCATTCATATTTGGATTTAAAAATATAAAATAGCTTCAGATGTGTCTTGCTAAAAAATTAATAAAACTAAAAACGACGATCATTCATATTTGCATTTAAAAATATAAAATAGTTTGAGGTATGTCTTGATAAAACATTAATATGAAAATTCTAGAATCTTGGTTATCTAAATTACTTGTACATTGATTGTTTCGGTGTATTTATAAATATTCGTACACGTATGAAAAATTAATTTCTGGAATTTACAAAGTACATCATCAATTTTTGATAAGTTATTGGAAGAGATATCATTTATTGTTAATATTAATTTCAGAAATATTTCAACTAAAAAACATTAGAAAGTGTTACTAGTACTTGTAACTATCTAGAGCTACTTTTATTTTAAATTGGACGCGCGATGTCCTCTTTTCGAAACGAGATAAAAAAAGATAATGTGCTGAATTCATCTACAAGATAATTTTCGTGAAAAGGCAAGAATAATAATCTGTCGTTGTGATTCTCGTTCAAATATCAAATGCCAGTATCTTTTTCTTCCAAAATGATCGCACGATTTCATTCACACGCCTGCGATAGTGGCTGTCACGTGTCCATTTCTTATCATGAGTTGCAAGATATACTACCGGGTCGTTTTTAGTCGCGCTTGGTATCGTGATTCAAAGAATTCCCGCCGAATTTTCCGGGTTTCCGTTACGTGATAGCGAGCGCGTGCGGCTTTTCCGCCAGCGGAGATGTTGAAATTTTTACATGGCTCGTAGTTGACATGAATTTTCAATAGCTGCAACGCTTGAACATGGAGTGCTGCACTTTGCCTGTCACAATAGAGGCTGCCGCCGCGGCCCGACGTGGTCCGACACGACGTGACTCCGGCGTAAACGTAATATCCGCGTCCGGAGGAGGGGGGTGGGGGGCTGGGCACATCGTTACACTTAATTCTTCTACTTATGGCCTGTTCCTTTTCAGCATACGTTAACGTCCACCGTTTGCGAGTGGAAATGCCTCTGTGAAATGCCATCTTACGAAAAAATTGGCAAAAATAATAGCGTGTAAGATTGTTTTCTCGTAGATATGCTCATTATCCTTTCATTTTTGAAGGTACCACACTGCGGGAATTAAAATAAGGCAAATAAAATGTACAAAAATAGTATTTGCATATCATAGATAGCATGCCGTATCGTGACAACATTTAAGTAATAATTAACTAGATCCAAATATATACATGGAATTTTTGTGTTTTTTGTATGTTTATGAATCCTCAACGATGCTGGATATAAATGCGAGTATAATTTCTTTTTCATTCATTCTTAATATTACAACATTGGTGTAATTATTTTCTTCGTCCAGATATACGATAAAGCTGAATAATTGCAACAGTATTGATTTGCTATTACATACATCACTTTGAGAAACAGAATAATCGTACAAATAGTTATGTAGATAGTATATTGCTGCAACTAACATATTGTCTGCATATGTACGTATATGGTTTATCAACAATAAAAAAAATAGCAGGGATATTGGGGAGAAATGATTGAAATGAAAGGCAATATTTGTTGATATTAAAACCAATTTTTATGAAAATCCATATTTTAATAATGTCCTTTTGAACAAATAAATAAAAATAAACAGTATTACGAAGGGCAATTAATATATTCAATTTAATCACAAACAGAAGGTAAATAACATTATTTTAAAAAATATCAAAAACATTTCAGAATCTAGGTTAAATGCTTTTTCATGAATGAAACACATTTTATCTCTTTTATGAAAAATGATACGAAATTTAAAAATCAATTTGAAAAAGTGAATACAAATTAAAAAATTACAAAAATACAAATGCTATTGTTTTATTAATGCATTTGTTTAAAAAATTGTTAATTATACCCAAAGACAGTTCTTTATGTTCTTTTGAAGTTCTCATTGAACTATATTATTTTCAAATCGAGGATAAGTTACTAACATTAATTATGGGAAGAGGTTAATTAATTTTGTACGACGGACTGTTTAAAGGGCAAAATTTTGTTTATAGTTAATTTAATAAAAAGATAATTGTTTATAAAGAAAGAAATAATCATTCATAAGGAATATAAATCATTCATAAGGAAATAAATGAATTTACAGTAGTAAATTTTTCTTAAAAACAGATATGAGAAAAATTTTAATAACATAGATATTTCAGTCTCTTCTATGTTTGTTTTTGTTTCTGTAATTTATTCGACGTAGTTTTCATGACATGTTTTTTAATGTAATATTGAGCACATTAATTAGTGAGCTACTTCATGCCACAAATCATAATATATTATAACTTATTACGTCAAACATATATTTCCTTTTTATATAATATTCTTTTGAATAGAAGTAGTAAATTATATGATACTGAATTTAGATAACTGAGTTTCTATTATTATCAAGTGGAGTTTATAGTAGGTCAATAGAGCTTGCTATTGTAACAAATTTGAAAAAACAATTTAACATAATAAATTGATAATAAAAAGTATTTAAGTTATGGGGATGTTTGTGTCAATTTCATTGCAAGTTAATTTTATAAAATCTGAATTGGGTCAAGTAATTAGCAGCTCAATTTAAGAACAAAAGAGCAAATTTACCGCAGCCTTTTTCATGCAACGTCGGGTTAATGGTTTTTCTTGGGTTTCTCTTTGAAGATTTCCACGACCTGTGGCTGTTGACTTTGTATGCTATCTAAAACGTCGCGTCGCTGCAAAATAAAAGCACCTTCGCGGTTGTAATTACTAAATACTGAGAATTTTGTGGTAACTGATTATTTTATATTTCATCAAATATTGCTTTAAAGCATCATTGCTCAATCGTGATTACACAAAATTATTCAGTTTTATTTCTTGTACTTGTAACATCAATAATCAAAATATTATCAATTGCAAATATAAGTAAGTAAAAATATCTATTATCTATTATAATCAAATCGTGCAATTGTTCATAAAACTTTTATAATGATAGTTCTAATAGTTTCTATGTGAGTAATATTTCTGGCATTTCTTGATACTGCTATTTCAAATATCCCGCCGTGAAATATACGTTGCAATCTAATATCTATAAGTATGATAGCAAGCTAATGGATAAAATCGAGTATACTTTCTGACAAATAAGGCTTCATTCATTTACTAAATAATCAGCTCTAGCACTTGAAGAGAAAAATCGACAATAAACAGCTCGACGATTGCTTCCTTTGTTCATTGCAATCGTAAACGAATCGCGCGTCATTTTTCCGAGAATTGTTCTGTATCTACTGGCATTTGTACCAGAAGAAGGAAGTTGCTTCTTACTTGTATCTGGATTCATTTCCTCCCTGGCTTTTCTTATTCGGTTCACGCTTTCTTCTCGGTGGTTCGCGAACGAAACAAGAGAGCTTGATAATAACGATAATAGACAACTTCCAGGTTCCCTTTTAGATTGATACTCGCGTGGTCGAAGCAACTGAGAAAGCTCATCTGACCAGTTGAGCTTGCGATAAATCTAGAAACCGCGAACGTCTTCCATAAACTTTTCTTACTAACAACGAACAGAGAAGTGAGTTTCTTGAGGTTTGGCAAGGGAAGAGTAGCCACGTATTTTTATCGATCAGACACGAGAAAAGTTGTAATTGGTTCTTGGCGCGATATGAGAAAGGATTAAAGGAGTGTTGAAGAATGAGTGCAAATAGTGATGGGATGAAGTTCAACACGTACTCGTCAATTTATATTTGGACGTTTCACTGAATGTGGATTAGAATAGTGGATACTGTTCATAAAGTATATACAGTGGCTCGTAAATGTATTTAAATATTTATCGTGAAATATTACAAATAATCGTAATAAATTAATTGTGTTCATTATTTTAAATTATATTAAAATTAATATTATAATTATATAAAATAATATAAAAATTAATCACGTTAAAATAATGTCACGATATTATAAGTAATATTACGAATTATGAAATATTTTGTAATTTCGTTAATACTGTGAAATGAAATACAACTGTCATGATTATATTGATAAAATTCTGGATATGTACATGTTATTATAAGATCTCGAAAAATGTTAGGTTTGTCCGACAAATCCTAAGATTTACTACTGACCAATGTAAGAGTATTATGAAGTGAAATCGATATTTATTCCGTGCTTTTATCGAAATTAATTGACAAATTTTTTATTACTGAGGTGCGGTATTTCTTAATAAATGTTAATAATATATAATTTTGTCGTTTTATCATCAAAAACAATTTTCACTAGGAAATTTTAACTTATTGATCAATACAAATCGATAAAAATTTGGAAACGGATTGTCATTTCCATCGTGAATTATTGGTAGTTTATGGTATTATTGGTAACGTATACAAGTCACGAGATATTGTTGTAAAAACATGTATTTATCGAAAATTAGTACAAATTAGTATAAATTATTTACAAATTTCAGTACAAATTTCATTTCATTGTAAATATACAAATAGGATGCACTATTTTTACATTACATTATTGTGTTGTGTGTATGTATTTAGTAAGCTGAAATTTTTGCACGTGAATGATTTTAACTGAATGATCAGGGACTGTATAGTCTCCTCGATTAATGTTCGAACTTGTTCGCGATATACTCGAACCCATCGCTACAAGTACCATGAACGCGGAAGCGGAAGAAAATCGTAAGCAGCGCGCAGGCAACAGAAATAAAGTCGTGAACATAAAATCGTGGAAATGAGAATACGGAAGAGGTGTTTCAAATTGAATTCTTAATTAAAACCGCCGGAAGGCTCGGCATGAATATTTTAATTTTAGCGAATTTCAGTGAAAATTGTTATTAATTTTCTTTGCTTGATAGTTTTGCAAGAGGGGGAAGCGTGTGAATTGTATTGCATAGGAATGCTTAAAAATATATACCGATATATACCGACAATAACGATTAATTTAATTTTCTCGTCTGACTATCTATTATGTGAACTGTTAACATGAAGTTGTTATCCATTTAGGAAGTGTCGTTTTTCACTTCTTTTCAGTTGCTCAATAATATTCACACGTAGAATATTAGGATTTTGAAATAGAACCTTTTACAATTTGTGATTTGAATTGTTCGTAGTTTATTACATAATCAATAATTTTCGACAAAATTAACACGAAGTCTTGGCTATAGTATGTCACAAAACTTTACTAAAAACTTTGCTTTAAATATAAAATATTTATTTTTTAAAGTTTATTATGAATTTAATTTTCTTTACAATATATATTGTGTAGTTAATAAATGTCAACTTCATTTTGTAATTATAATATTTAATTACCCCTACTTTAGACATATTAAATGCCGCGTCATTTATATTGTAGATAGTAATTTTTATTATACAAAATTCACTTCTAGTGATGTACATATTATATTTATAATTCCATCGAATTGGTTTGAATAATATTATTAATAATATTCAAAAATTGATGTCTAAATATCTGATAAGTGATTGATAGTAGTTTATAAAAATGTATGTATTATATGTGTAATTACATTTTCAGATTGAATATTAATAATATTATCCGTTTGAATATTATCAAAAGTATTTAAAAAATTTTTGTGTTATATTACGGTATGAGGGAAATATTTCAAGTGTTAGCAATGGCTATTAAAATTCAAGAAGCCACTTGGCATTCATCTGCAGCATAGTAAAGTTTTAAAGAGCTTAATACACGCACAATTAAATTAAGTTACTCGAAACGTAAGAGAAGTACTGTGCTAATTATTAATATCAAAATGGACATTGTTAGACAGAAAAAAATATGATATCTGATATCGTACAAAGCAATAATTAATTATCACTCTGAGAATTATATTTTATTTTTCACTTAATCAATGCAATTATTGCTATACATAACACATATAATATACATATAAAATACATATTATACATGCATATAACATACATATATAAAATCTTTGTTTCTTTATATTTAAAATTTACAAAATGTTTACTTAAACTTTTGCGACTGACTGTATTGCTATACTTCGTGTATAAATTCGTTTTTTTGAGTATTCTACAATAATAAAATAATTTATCTACTTATTAGAGGTTCGAAAAGTATAACATATCAAAATACCTATATTGTGATGAACTTATATAAAAAAATATAAGTATGTTTCGAGATGAATGTATCTTTAATTTGTTATATGTTCTCCATTTAGTATTAAATTTTTAGACGTTGGATAATTTCAAGCATCCAAAGGGATAACTTGTATAACACACAGACTACTGATTTGTGAAAAATTTTCCAGTTTCTTTTTTATGAAATTTTATTTTTTAAAGTAAATTTTTCTGCTTCAAAATAAAGATACATATGACGATGCAAAATTAAATTTTTGGCTGAATTATTCGCTGTGGATCAAACAGAATGTTCTTGAAGGTTTTTATCTAACCGACACTCTCGTGCGAATGCATATCTTTTGACCTGGTCTTTATCAACGATGGTGATAATGTGGTCAGCGATTTTCTAAGAAGTGTAGCAATTAACTTAAATGCTATCTTGACCGGATCAAAAAAAGTAAGAAGAAAAAATATGAAAGCTTTTAAATAAGAAATGTACGTTTATTTTCCCTTCGTACAATGGAATAATAAATCGAATCGTTTTTTTTTCACAAAACGGGGGCACAACGCGAGATAATTTTCAAATTTTATGAGATGTAATTGGGTACAGCTAGACAGTTTCTCTCTGCTTCTTGCAACGAGTCGCTAGTTCAATCGGCGTTCTTGTCAATTTTCGTGTCTCCAGTCGAGTTAGTTTGGCTGCGATATTTGCCAACAAACGTCCCAATATTGGTATATCGGCCATGTAATATGCACAATGTGCAGAGTGCATCGAACTTACTACTTGGGTCGTATTCGTACGATGCCGAAAATATAAACCGTGATAAATTTGATCAATGAAGCACGGTATAGCAAATTTTACTCAATACGTTACGTTTCTATTAAAATGCATGTCATTTCGCATAACGGACTAGCTGATTTTGTAAATATCTATTGACGTATTTCAATTACTTGAGAAGACTTTTATTATAATATTAATTATTATAATTAAAATTACAATATCATATATCAATATTATGTATATAAATATATTTATATAACAATAATAATATAATATAATATAATATAAATATAATATATGTACTATGTTAGTTGACGAATAGAATTTTGGGAAGTTTAGAAATTTTGACTTGTAAGTGTAAAAAGAATAAAGTTCCTTGTGATTATCAATTCAAATGGAGCTCATATTAAAAGCACTGGAGTTAAGACTCTTGACACAATTTTGCTTACGCAAATACATAAAATTTTCTAGTTAAATTATGAGTGGATATTTTTAATTTATAATTTTATAGTATAATATTTATTCCTTTCTACTTGAACGTTATCACGAGATCAATAAAAAATTTCCGAAATTTGTTAATGCTACATTTTATTGTAATGTTAGATTATACTAACATCAAACGAAAATTTCCATAAGAGAGTACACTACTGAAAGCACTGAAAGTTGTTTCATCTCTTAAAAAAAAATATGCATATGTATGTCGTGCATATTATTACAACTAAAATAAAAAAAAAAGCAAGTTAAAAAGAAATGACTGTCTAAGTTTTAAATTGCATATAATACAGAACTCTCAGTTTCATTTCTTGCATTGATACATTGATAATATTTTTTGCAAACCTCATAATTATTCTTGCAAACACGATAATTCAACAACAAAAATTTCACGGCATTTCTGATATCTGAAATGCATTTTCAAAGTAGACTAAAAATAAACGCCGTATAATTTCTGCTAGCAAGGCAACCAGTATTTGCGGTGATATCATTTAACTGAAGTTTATCCATAAATTATGGAGAAATTTAATAAACAAACGAAATGCAACGAAGCATAATTGAAATCAGAACCATTATAATTTGCAGAATCGCGTTTGTCATTGAAAATTGCATGACTTTCAATATGTTCGTATTTCGAGAATTGGGTTAATTGAGTGACGAATAAAACGGACTGGCATTTCGCTCTGAAATTTTATTGCACGCTATTAGCGAACGCTATTTTTAATATTTTACTGGTACTTTACTAATAACGGAGCACTGAAACGCTTTTAAGTGATTTATAGATTCATCTTGAATTGCAAATGTACGTTCTGTTTTATTATTGAAATACTATTATCATAACGAACAGTTTAACAAATCAAATATTATTTCATGCGATGAAATAATTGTAACGGATAATTAAAGATAACGGATGATTAAAGACAAAAATAATCGAAGGTAAACTTAAAAAGGAAAGTAAAAATAGAAACTGGACAAGTCTTATGTTTTTATTCAAAACTCGTTTGTTTCTCTTTAGTACTAGTATTTATATAAAGAAGCTGTTGCACAGGGACACACGAAAATGGTTTTCATTTGTTGTAGAAAATTTTTTAGGAATATATTATAAAATAAATAGTGTATGATAAATATGAATATAAATAAATACAAAGTTTTATGAATTATGTTCATCAAATATTTGAAAAGTAAATTATTAATTATATTAGTGAGCTACAATATTTAATGAAACCATGATTAGCATAAATTGTGCTTACTGATCTTTGCCAAGCGTTTGCAATAAATATCTTCTAATTTCTGTATACGATTCTGAATTGATTTCACGTTACATCTCATTGCAGTATTAATTTAACTGTTTCCTATATAAACAGTTTCTGAAGTCTTGAAATACTCGAAACAATTTATGCAAGCGAAATTATTTAAATATTTGAGATTGAATATTAAACATTTAATTTGAGATATTTTTAATATGTACAACTAAAATTATACGAGATTTTACGATTTATTGAATTTTACACGTAATAATCAAGATTCTAACGTAATAATGACCTTAATTCGTCGTGAACATAACCTTTATATATTAAGTTACAAGGTTACGAGGTGTTTATGAGGTGACACGATCGGTGAAAAGGAGAACAAAGAGAGGAGAGAAAAAAAGGTTAAAAGGGGTGGAAAAAACGTTATCAGAATGGTTAGTAGCGAAACCAGAGTGGCTAACATTGATTTTTACGGGGCTGGGGGAGGGGATGGGGGGTGTTGGGTTTTTGAAGGCCACGGCTGGAATGGAAGCTGCGGCCTTCAATTCCCTCTCATTCACTCCTTTCGATCCTTTCCATTCTCGCCCCCGTGTTTCTCCGCGTTTCTCGCTTCTATGAACGTTGAAGTGTGTCAACGTAAAATGTCGTTCGATCTTCGCCCTCTTTTCGAGACTGAGCTCTCTCATTGTCACAAAATTGATGGAAAGATTCCGATTTATTAATGACAGGTTTAGTTCCATCACTGAAGATAACATTGAAGGATTAGACAAACCTCTATACCTCTTAAATATCGAGCTGAAATTGCTTCGAGTTCTTTCTTTTGTAATCCTCGTTTCATTCATCAATAATTCTTGACGTGTTGTACGTAGAATGTAGATTTTTCTGCATTTATGAGAAATTCAAAAGTGCAAAAATACACGCGTATTGCGTATGATATGCAAAAATATGTAAAATGTAGCGGCCTATGATTCCTCAACTACGAGTTCCGAACACTAACTAGCTAGCATAAGCCGCAAGTGGCTGTGTGCCTAGCGTCGAGGTCCTACCGATCTTCGATGTTAAACAAGAAGCGGAACCCCGCTGGATAATTGGGTGACCAGCCTTAGCAGATAGTTACAACAACAAGCGTCTGGGGTAAGGGGTCGCTGCCATCAGTAGTCCCACTGATGAGTCTAGGTAGCGACTCGGAGACACGAAACGCAACTTTCTCTTTCTGTACCTCAAATCCATTCGTCCTTCCAACATCCATCCACCTTTTAAACCTTTCATAAAATATTCAAAGTAAGTGACGAAATTCTTGCATCTTATTGAAAATTTGAGATTTGACAGAAGAAATTGTAATTAAGTATATGTCGTCTTTTTTTAAAATAGTTATTTTGTTGTAAAAGAGATAACAATTTTCTCTAGACATCAACATTAATATAATAATAATATACATACAAAGATCATAAATATCTAGACATTTTTATCAATTCGTAGAACATTTGTTCTCTTTCACACTTTTTATAAAAAATACAGATTTGAACTATCTGTTAAAAATCTTATCGATTACAATATTTTGACATATTTGCTCTATATTAAACCATTAAATTTATTATTTTGATTGATGATTGATTATTGTCCTGTATTAACAGCGTATTTTTATTTCGTTTCATGATTTCTATTAAATTTCTTTACTAACCCATTTCTTAATTTTTTTCATTCTATTTTCTACACTATATCTTATAATATTTCGAGTGGAAGACTCGAGATGTAATAAGAAAAGATATGTAGGAAACGAGATTCAAGTGTGTATGAGAAAAGGGGATGAAAATTTATGAAGTTTTTAAGAATAGAAAGAAGGATTCTGCTATAAAATTGCATTCAAATTTTGAATTTATATCATTCTGAAAGGTTGTAAGCTTTAAAGTTATGATATAATAATTATCTTGGAACTGTAACGAGATTATAACATCAAGCGATAATCGGATTAAAAGCTTAATTTGTCTTAAATTATGCCAAACGAAAGGTTATCTTTTAAATATTTTTCTGGAGAAAGCTATTACGTAAGCTGAGATCAATTTGAAATTATGTCGTTTAAAATAAAAAAAAGTTGTGATAAAATATAACTATTTCTTCTTCATTTGATCTGCTATAAACAGAATATCTCTTGCATGTATATATTCATATATATATATATATATATATATATATATATATATATATATATGTTGATAAATGCATATTGATTATTTAAATAATTTTTAATTAGTAGAATTCTTACTGTTCGAAAGAGCTTTGTTTAACAGATAATTTAATAAAGAGTAATGTCTTTCGACATTTATGCAAGTATTTTACCTTAATAGTTATCTAATAGTTTTGAGAAATTTAATTTAATTTAATTTGATTTTTTCATTTTTATTACTTTATATTAATGGACTGTAACATTTTGCTTTGAATGTATGTCGTTCAAAGAGAAAATTATTTATAATCTAGCAATTTCAAATTGAAACGTAATCTCACAGATATTCGAAGCTAGGTTTAAAGGTTCTAAATAGCACTTACAACAGTGTGTATCAAATAATTTTCATAACAATTAATCTGTTATGCACCAAGAAATAATTCATTATATTTCTTGAAATTTCATTAAACTATAAAATCCAAATTAAACGGAAGACACAGTGATTGAAACAGCGCGAAGCGAATCCTTAAAATCCCATTTTACAGCTGCAATATTAGAAAAAGCAAAGTTATAAAAAAAAAAAAAAAATTAATTGAAACGGACCGCAACGTTAAATGTAGGAATGCAATGTTAAATATAGAAACTCAAGAAACGATCAAAATCGCAACTTTCTCCTGCATTTCAGGAGGGCCACCTCATTTCAAACACTGCGTTACGCATCGGGGCTGCAATTTTATTTAACCAAGGCAGAAGTGGCACGTCGCCTTCGAAGCAATATTCATTACCGCGTTAATACACGACGCAAATTATCTTTCGTCCGACGTTCGCGTCCAAGTGACCTCTATTTAACAGAATTAATGCTATAATCGCCGCTGGCATTATCGTACTAACGTTATCATTCTGAGAGGGGACTTTCAAATAATTATAGATCAGCCGCTTTAAACGGCGGCCTCGCGGCTGCCTTTATCGATTGGTACTTAACAATGCATTTTCAATACGGATCCCCATGTTGCGACGTATCGCGTCGTTTGAACAAAACCGATGGACTAACGAAGTTTACCAAGGCATTTGCCGGCAAAGGATTGCGGCCTGAACCTGCGTTGCATACAGGGTGAGCCAAAAGTTTCTTTTCACCTACTTTTTTTAAATAAAACTTAAATAACTTAAATAAAACAAAATATAAAAAGAAACTAATTTTATTAATTTTGAAACTTAAATTTAAGTGATTTTTTCATTCTGTTTTAAAGATTATTTCTTTCAAATGTCAACTGTTAGAGTGTTCACAAATTTGTGCTTTTTCTTTTTAGTAAGAAGTGATTTTTGGTCCACCCTGTACTTGCAGCAGGTTAACTCGATCCGCTGTTTGATCTCATGTATTCCAATTTGGTGTTTCTAGTGTTTGAAGAATTTTTCTTTCGTTTCGATTTTCCTTGATTGATATTATTACTGAAAGTGATTTTAGCGGGGGTAACCCAGAAAATCGGGCCTCTTCGGATGTAACGCTAATGCAACGAAAATTAGCGATTGGTTGATTTGGGTCACGTGATTCGTGAGGGGGCGTGGGATAGACCTTGAGTAGGAGTGGCGTTGTCTGGTACCGAGCGATCGCGCCTGTAATTTGTTTTCTATCGATTCAAATGTTTGGATATCAATAAAATTTTATGGCGAAAAGTCATCTTCATTTCCTAGTCAGAACAGTTGCTTCTGGGCCTTTCAGTGAGACGAATTGTACTGGGGTACAAATCGTGCAGTTTTTTTTTAATCCTTCTATCCGTGATCAGTGCGATACTTTTCATCGATATCCGTTCGATTGTCGATGATTTATGTTGTTGACTCAAGTAAAATCCCGTGTGATTAGTTAGCCTACATACATACGTACAGAGCTGATTTACTTGTATCTAGTTTAGTAATTATAAGATATAGTCGAACTTAATAAATACGATCAAAATAATAGTATATATATATTTATGCAAGTATTACAGAATTAGGTATTCTTATATCGTTGTTCTAGAAATTGTACGACTAAAATTGTAATATTAGATAAATTATTATACCCATACTAACCTTAAACTATTAGAGGCTCAGGTCGCTTAAAGATAATAAACTTCCTATAACGAACCTGCAATCAGACCAGGTGGCATTCTCGCATAGAAACTTTCCTGAACAATGAGTATATAATAATAAAAATTCCAGATGATATTATTCTTACCATATTTTTATTACATAAATTGTACAATTGTACTTACAATTTTTATACATAAATTGGACAAGCTTTACTGTTACAAGTAATACTATTATGACACAGTAAGTAGAAAAGAAATTATTTTAGTCAGACATCGATCGCAGCTCGTGAGAGATTCAGCGATAGAAATGATATGTATGTATTCGTACGATAAACGATAAACAGAACATAAACATGCTTGTTTTATGACGATCTAAATCTGTACATCACGATATAACGTGAATTCTTTTCACGTCGCATATTACACTCAAATAATTGCCAATATTAATTTTCTTTGTGGTTTGTGATTGTAAAACCGCTATTACTTACATCTGCAAACGCAGTCGACGTTTTATCAGCTTGCTTGACCACCTAATAGCAGGAATATATGCCTGATAAATATTCGTTAAATTGAATCGAGATGAATTCAAAATTCTTGACAAAAGACGACGATTACTTCGACGATTATTTTTATTCTTCAATTCGCTGAAGATAAAATTACATCGTAGGAAAATTGTTATACTTTAAATTCATGTTACGAATTTATGAACTGTGTAACATAAAATGCGTATACTATTTGTTGTAGTATTATATACTGTTATGTGGTACTGTGTGGTACTGTGCATTCAGAATCAAACTTATATAGTTATTTTTAAAAACGAAAATTTTATTAAATAGGAGTACGTCAATGATTGCTAACTATTTTACATTCACCATTGCAATGAAAATTAAAATTTTAATATGTTTTAACATCTGTACTTTATAAATTATAAATCATTTAATAATCTAGATCTACACAAATAATAAACCTCTCTCTCTCTCTCTCTCTCTCTCTCTATATATATATATATATAAGTAAACTAAATATATATATATATATAAGTAAACTAAATATATATATATATAAGTACACTAAATATATTCAGCAAACTTGATTTGAGAAAAAAATATCAGAAACAAACTATCAAAAAAGATGTGTTTCTATTATCATCATAATGATAATTGGTAAAAATCAATTTTTCTCAAAGTTCAAAAAAAAAACAAAATTGGTCGAAAAAAAATTTAAGGGTAAATGATTTTACTGATTAATTTATTAAATGCGATGAAACAAAATTTCAAGAAACATAAAAAATGAAAAGAAGAAGACTTTTTGCTCAATTGTTCTTACTTTATATCTACTCGTTCAATCCCAAAATAAAAGTGCCCCTTTAAAAATAATCACATGGAATCCAATGTCTTGTTCCGGTTAGTTCAATCACCTTCTGAATAATTGCAGGAACTTTTAATGGTTTCACGAGATCATTAATTCGATCATTACTTCGTATCTTAATTACTACGAAATCGTTCGTAATTTTGAAATCAGCCTATTAGTCGAGTTAATTAACCAACTTTCCACGTAAAAGCAACTTACAAAACGACGGGGGAAAATATTAGTTGAAAACTTTGCGAATTTCCCGTTGTCATTAGCCAGACGGTATGAAAAAGCGCCGCGACGAAAGGACGAAAAGATCCTCCTCTAATAAACACGTTGCCAATGTGTGGCGAGAACAGTCGAATCGCGTAAAAGTTATGCGAGCTGGTTCCTGCCAAAGAATTACGGGGTTCAACAGAGGCTTCGAATGAGTTCCATAAATTATTCAGGCAGACAGTGGAAGAGCACGTCGGATAGTCAGACTCGCGTAGTCGTCAGTGATGGGATTAAATTCAATATGTACACACTAAACCAACTCAAACTTAATATGAAAAATTCATTTCGTAGAATTCAATTATCTTCACTTATCAACTATCCTTGTACTCAGATTATAAATATACTAGAACGATCTTTTGAATACTTCTACTTGCGAATAATTTAATATTTGAATGAATTGTACAATTAATTAAAAGTAGTAAATGAATTTCGGAAGTTTGCTATTATAAGAAGACTGCGGATTTTTATGTAAATTTGTAGAATCTTACTAGAAAATTATTCTACTAATTGTAAGTTTCATAAAAAAACACTGTACTAAGTATAATAATATAGCGTAGCATAATATATTAAGAAAGTATGTATACTTTCAACATGCATTCTCTGCATGGATTGGATATTAAGATTTTCTACAAGTACACAGGAATCCATAGTCTGATTATAAGCTTCTGAAAGTTATATATATAAACAGAAAGCTATCGGTAATAGCCTATTGTCATCGCACGATTATCATAAATGTTACGTTACTAATTGCTTCTATTCTTTATTTCTAAAAGAAATCACGCAGTTGAACACTATTGAAAACAATTTTCCATCTATAAAACAGAGATCGAAATACCACATAATAATAAATTCATAAATTTCATCTTATCTATCACTTACAATCAATGTATCGAAATATATTTATCAGTCCGAGTGATACTTGTAATTAAATTTGAATGTGTTTCACGTATTTTTAATTTTATTCAAGTTAACACTAGAACCATCTTTTAAATACGTCAAAATACAATCAAAATATTCTACATCGTTAAATCATTATAATTTAAATGATACAGTTAAAATAAATAGATTTGTACAATTATGTTTCTGTCTAAACACTAATACCTAAACTTGTCTAAATATTAATTTTGACAAATTTTAATTTAATATCATTAAAATTTAATGTAGTAATAGTAATATAGTAATAATTAATATCGTAATATAGTAATATAGTAATAGTTTAATATCATCAATATTAATTTCAACTCGTATTTTTTTAAGCAATTGAATTTAAGCACGAAAAGAAAAAAAATCTGAAATCGGTCACATTGATGATGGATTTCGTTGTTCTAATGTTAAACTTCTTCGCAAGTTCAATGCATACTTGATCCCATCACTAGTAATCAGCCGACTGTTCGGTGGCGTTAGCTAGTAGAACAGTCGTACATGGGTCAGACAGCGAGCGACGAGCAGTTAGTGGGCGCCGCTCTGGCTATTCATTTTGAACAGAAAGCACCTTTTGCACAACGGGACAGCGTTGCGTCTACAGATGAATTACGACCATCCTTTTACAACTTGGCGAGTTATTGACTCTAATATTAATTTTCCTACATCCACCGGCTCGCGAAGTCTACGTTATTTGGCCACAGTCTATGTTCGTTCACAGTCGATTCAAGTGCAGCATTGTATACGTAAAGTAATTAGAAGGAAAAGGATGTAATTAGAAGGATGTGGATGTTTTATGAGGTCGAAATTACAGGTGTACCGTGTTATGTAAGTTGAACATAATGTAGTTGCAAGTGAGTAACATTTACGTGCGCGGGAGAAAATTAATGTAGTGTAATAATAATTTGTTTGAATAAGATTGATATTGCAGTCAGCCTACGTACAAATTAATATCTCGCACATTTACATAACGTAATAAATGAAATATTAGTGAAAGTTAGAAACTTCAGAATATTCTGAAGAAATGACGATGTTTTTTACATTTGTTCACGGAAAAAAGAAAGAAAAGTATAGATAAATCGGAGAAAAAAGTCACGATTATCGTATTGGTAAATTATAAATTGTTTTCACTTTAATTCTACTTTACTCTACTTTAATTTTGCTTTACTCTACTTTATTCTACTTTACTATAGATAAATCATATGCCTCGTCCTATCTTTAGTCAATGGTTTTATTTTCTCTGCGAGTTATCGATCATCGATGAAATTTTCCATAATTTATTATCGTCCTTTAGTTATTCCGAGGCAGGTACGTTCGCGAATGCAGAGAAAGCTTCGAAATAATTTCGAAATTGTGTTTTATGCGGTACAGCGTTTCTTTCTTCCATAAGAAATGTTGACTAACATCGTTCAATATACATTCGTGCAACGAGGATCTTCTTTCTATCCGCCGAGGGGGAAACACGTTTTCAACGTTCTCTATTTCTGCCAAGCGCGGCTGTCTCCGAGGCTTTCTAGCCATATTTCCAAATTTTACGTCTGATATTTTGTTCAAACGCAGACTTCGATTGCTACTTTATTGAAATTCACGGCGAACAGTATAGGCATTTCGTTGGCGCGCTTCCTCGAAAATTCTGAGAGAAAGTCAATATGTAACAAATACTCGAAGCTCGGGATAGAAGGAATATGAAAGTGCATAGAAAGTTACATTACCACGAGGAAAATTGCTGCTAAATATCGACGTATAAGCATTTAGAATATGTAATGATTCGTAAATGAAATAAGACTCAATCGTCAAGAACAAATTTCGGTCTTTTCTGATATCAAACTGCGTGCATTTAAATGAAGATCGAGAACATTTATTCTGTTTTAACTCTTGACAAACAAACTTTTCATTTTTTTCTTATTCTCATTTGTAGATTACGTTCCTGCAATAGAAAACACTCTGTATATAGGGTGTCCCATTTTAATCTATAAGTGCAATTATCTCCGAAATTAATAGTCATTTAAAAAATATCTCAAATGCATTTTTTCTGTTTCAAGAGGGTAGTAATTTTATACTTAGTTTGTTAGTATCTTAGCATGTAAGAGATGTGAGCAGTCATTATTACTTTTTCAAGTATAATTATGTAATTTTTTTTATAGAGAATGACCTGCTGTATCGATTGCTCCTATATATGTCCATCTAGAGACAAGTTAAGTTTGACAGACCAAATTACTGTTCTCTCAATACAGAAAAAGAATGCATTTGAGACATGATTTAAATGACGAATAGTTTCGAAGATACTTGCATTTATAGATTAAAGTAGGACGACCTGTAATAAGGAAAGACATTTATTATCAGCAAATACGACAACTCGGATAACAATACACACGTTCAAGTAATAAAATTCGGCTCGGGTAACGATAAGGTTTTGAATATAGGAAATATACGTATAAGGAGCACGCTGAAACGTCAGCTTTCATCTCGTTGAAAAAAAAAGAGTGGAGGAATGTCGAAACTTCCCGCTCGAATTAGCAAAGGCAATCTTGTTCGGGGGCCAGAGTCCTGGCGTTCCCCGCGGCGCTATTAACAAAGTGGGAAACGAGTTTTCCGGCGCACAATGAAGCCAGGCCACGCAGCACTTCCGAACTTCCAGATTAATCGGGCTTTCGGCCAAATAACATTTATTCTATTATCGAACAGGTATTTGAAATTCAAATGGTTTCCCGCCGGTCGAACAGGTGATTCCATCAGCGCGGCATTACCGCGTAAAATCGATGCACCACCGCGTTTCGGCTTCTCCCCCTCCCCCCCCCCCCCAACCTGTACCTTTTCAGCATGTTAATAAGATCGGGAGGATTCACTGAACGTCAATTATGAATTGCATGAAATGCCTATAAATCGGTCGAAAACGAAACGGCCCCGCGCGTTTGAATAAATTAGAGTCGGTTGAGCGGGATCGGTTTGATCCATCGGTACGAAAGAAGTAGCATTGTCTCGCGAGGTATGTCAGATTTGGGTTGTAGGTTGATCGAGGGAATTCGAGGAAGATACGCTATTGTTCATAAATGAATTAGAAATCCATTAGAGTTGGGTTGGCTGTAATAAGTGCGGTTTTTTCTAAAAGTAAATAATACAAGATCTTTTCATATTAAACGACAAAATTATGCAACGATGCATGTAATATCCATTACTTTTTGCTATTTTTCTGGCAGCTTCGTAATTTCATGCTCAAAATATGTTAGTTCTGACGCAAAATAGCCTTTGCAGCGAAAAACTGATCCAGGTACCATTTGGTACCGTTATATTTCACGAAAATATAATGCGCGTTAAAACATTTAGTAAATAAAACTGTTTGTTGCCGGCTTCATGTTTCTTTCATTTATAAATTCATGTTTGCATAAATTCATATTCATCGTCTGTTAATAATGCATGCATCGTATGCCACAAGGATAATTCACTGTGAAAGATTAAAGGAATAATTTGAGAAACAATTCTCTCGTTCTTCACTCTCTATCCTAAATTATAAACTCTAATAATCTTCTGTGCAAATATCCTTACAAAACTTATTGAGTTAAACAAAAAAATTTCGTTCGTTAAACTTCTTTTATTCGGAGAAAACGAAATCTTTTTTATTTCTGTATTGAAATCTTCTTGAAATCTTTTCTTTTCCAATTTCATCAGTTTCTCGTTATTTGTTGCATTTCGACAGGCGCTGCATTGAACAACACACGAGCAAAACGTAATCGTTGCGCAATTATTGTTTAATTAGGAGAACAGTTTTGGAAAATTTCCTATTATTTGTTAGAAAACGACGCGGACGAGTACGTCGATAGTACGTCGTTGTACATACGTGAATACATTTACATATGTTTCAAGTATATAGATAGAAGAATGTGAAGGTGTCGATACCGAGCTGTTGCTGTTCATTTGCTGTATTGTTCGGTGAACGACGGCCTTTAGATGGGTTCAGTCTCGAGCTTAATCGAATCTAGAGTGAAAACGCTACGAGATCGAGTTTTAAACCCTGTCGAGCACTCAGCTACAGTACAGCACGCTTAACCACTCTAAGGCTATTTTACAATATAAAACCGCGTTGAAAAAATACAAAAAAATATAAAGTTTCATACCGCATTGAAAACGATTAGAGCCTTACACGCGATTAGTGCTGAAATTGCCAAGCTTGTCAAAATGATTTCTAGGTTTCTCGTCTTATTATTAATAGTTATTAAAAATATGTACTTTTCACGAAATTTATATTGAGATTTATTAAAATGGAATGGTTGGCTTATACTAGACACTTATTGGAATTTTTTACACAGATCTTACGTTTTAAATATTTTAATGCAGTAGAATTAGCAAATAGTATAAATTAACACAATATCATGGGTTGTTTAGATTGTTTCTCAAAGAATCTCTTAAATCTTGTTTATTTTTCAATTTTATTTGTTATGACTCACAAAATCATTTGATAAAATGTTGTTATTGGATATTATATTAAACTTGCAATATTTCTTTGGCATTGTAACGAGATTTGACTGAAATTTGAAATAAAATTGAAAATATATATAGAAGTTGCAAAATGTTTGTTTCAAACATACAGATCGTAGAAATTACAAAATTATTAATATAACAATTATCCATTTATAAATATTTTTAGCATTAATCACACGTTCAAGGTGGCTATTCATTTTTATGAAACACATATTTGCAGTAAATATTATTAGTTGTAATTCTCAGATTGATTTTAAATTTGATAATATAATCGTGATAATCATGCAATGCTAATGAAATATCAGAAAGTTTTGCACGTTCGTAAATATTCAAATACTTTCTAGATCACTGTCTAGAGCAAAGCATCGAGTTATCTATCTCAAGAGAGAAATGATGCGATGTCTGTAAATCTTATTTTAAAAACGATAATTATTTAGGTCCTTATTTTTTCACGATATTAAAAAAGAAAAAAATTTGAAAAGATGAACTTTTCATGATCTTCGAATTTTAACGTTTAATCATTTAGGTTCAGTTATCACTTTATATCAAAATAATAATTCTCGCATTCAAATTATTTAATTACACACACAGTGTATTTTGTAATAAAGTTTATTTCAATTTATTCATAAAATTTAGCTGTCGTCTGATTTTAAAAAAATAAAGTTCTCAAGCTTCAATTCTTCAGAAAAATATAATCAATCGTTTGATCTCAGACATAGTGTATCATACGATAGAATTTATTTTATTTCATTCCACTACAAAATTCAGACGATATTTAATATTCTCAAATTTTTATCTGCCGAACTCGTCCGCTTCGATTTCCTTTACCTCTACGTACAACACTGCATTCAAATCTTCGGTACTCGTTCTTTAAGCTGGACTTCCTGCGCGATCAATGTAACACGAGACTTTCTATGTGGTTTCTTGGAAGAGTTTCTAGACATTCTATTCGTGACATCGTCGGTTCTTGAGGTGGACATTTCTCGAGATTGCTCGATAGTGTATTTCTTCTAATAATGTATTGCAACTGACATTTTTCATTTCAAATATCATACCGCGACGATGCTTTTATTTAACAGAGAATAGATTACACGAACACTTTTTACTGATAATATTTCACATCGTAGTTAATACAACTTTATATGCACGAATAACTTCAATTAACGACCCTTTAGTAATCCTATACTACGTTTTATGAATCTCTTTTTAATTATATTGATAAATTCCAAGGAAATTAATAATTAATGTTATGGTTTCCTCTCACTTTCCAACATAGTTTCTGAATTTATTCTATGGCTATATAATATTTGAGATACAGTCGGGATTACTCGATGTACAATAATTAACGAAGAAGTGCTAAATTTTATGAAATTTTATGAAAATAAGAGCAATGAAAATAATACTATATCAGAAATTATTATTATCGTATGAAATTACATGGTACATTATTATTATTAATATATTAATAAGAAGCCATAATCACTAGGTTGCGAATCTTTGTATTCTTAAATTGATTTTATATTTTTGTGAAGTTTAAGCAGAAATTTGTTTTCATTATTAAGCATCATAACAAATACTCTATTTTTGAGATATTATATATTTTTGCATACATATCGTGTATTTTTGTATTTTCAAATTTTTCATGAACAAATAAAAGTTTGCAATCTAATTATCATGTATACTGATATTATCAATATTTTCATGTATTTTAAATTTTCATTTGTTCTCTACAATTCTTGTACAATTCATATCACAATGTTGGGCTTTAGTAATTTAAATAACAGTTACAAATGTATAGAAACGATATTATACAAGTAACAGCTGAATGATAATGAAATTTATTACGAATATTATTTTGAACTCTTTCGTAACTGTACTTGAACTTCGACGTACTTGGAAAGCACATTTAAATCGTGGAAAATGAATAATTTCATACAACTGATAGAAAATTATATTAAAATATTTGATTAGTATTTTATTACTAAAAATCTCCAAAAGTGATTTAAAAGTTTATTTTGTTATCTAATATTAAGATAAATAATAAAATTATTATTTAATATTAAGTAAAATTGATAATCTGTGATAATAAAAGTCATAGGACCACAAAAATTAAAATCACGAAACCTAATTTTATTATTTAATGTCGAATTGAATTGAAAAGAAAACGATACCAATGTTGCTTAACAAGAATTGAATACGTATGTGATAGATAATTACGCGTTCTATTTTCGTCAATCTAGCAAGTTTTAAGAGAAGTTGTCATAACTAAAAAAGAGCTATCTCTTCGTACAGAAGTGCAAAGTACAGTTTAATTATCTGCATAGATAATGTACATATGGTATAACTGTATACATACCTATGTATTTATATACATATATCAGGAGGATTCACACGTACATACACTAATGTAATTTTACTAATGGAATATTCATTATTCGGTTAAACGAATGGAACGAAAATTGCACGTCATGCCACATAATTAGACAGAAAATGAACTGCGTTTCAAAATCATGAAATTATTATCTGCACTTACTTTTTATCTTACTTTGTAAAAATTAGGAAAAAAGATGAATAGCCACAATCTATTATGTTTATATTCAACCATATTTAATATTTAAATAACAATATGTATTATTATATAACATACATTAATATGTATGAATGTGTTATGATAATATATATTTCAAATATATGTGCGTGTTTTTAGATTTCTTTCAAACTTGACCGATATAATTCTGATAATCTAAATATAATATCTAATATATCGAAATATTTTATACACGTAATATATTCGTGAAAGCTTCGAAGCTAATTGCACGCGTTCCAACATTTTCGTGAGAAACTGTATATATGTATACAGAATACAAGTATGTACATATATACACAGCAAAAAGCAGATTTCTTTTTCGTCAGAAACTTTCTGACGTTTCGTAACTCGATTATACGAAAACACGAACGGTGGTGAACGTAGTTAATTAAACAAAAGCCTCGCTCGAAAAAGTTTTTGCGCGAAAGAAAGCAGGAGATTATCGGTTTATAGGATTTTCAGAGGACTGCATTGTACATTACGGGATAATAAAGCGTTTCTCTATAAAGTTGAAGAATGAGCTTAGAGTAAGAAAAATCGAATTTATTTATAAGGAAATGATCGTAAATTCGCGAGGCAAGATATCGCAAATGAAGGATTTTTCGCTTTAAAAATCGAAGCGTGGAGGTAAACTTCTTGTTGGAAAATAATTATCTTAAAATGAATAATTTCCCCACTTCTCAAAATAACGTGTAACAACAAAACTTTTACACCAGGCACTTTGAATTCTCGAATTTCGTTTTATCTTCGTTTTTTTTGTCGAAACGAACTTTAGTTTACGCGCAACGAGTGTATGAAATATGCAATAATAATGGAATTACCTGTTATTTAGCCATTGCGATGATACACTTGTATTTCAATGATTCCAAATATTTATATTAAATTAAATATTACATTAAATGTCAGGTTATAAAAATTGAGATACATTATTGACTAACATGACAGTTTGGGATCAAATATTTCCCAGAATGAATATAAAAATTTCATGAGCTTAAACAGAACGTTTTCGCTGGTATTTGCAGTACTAACTTTGCATTTTACGATGTAAAAAATACATCAGTTTCTTTTAACTGAAATAATTCTTTTAATTTTATCTATAATTACATTGTTAAAAATTACTTAATTTTTTTCAATTCAAATAATTCTTTTAATTTTCGAATAACCGATTGTAAGAAGTAGTAAGAAAAAAGATGTTAAGTGAATTCTTCTAATTTCATTTCGTAACTATAATGTTAAAGAGCATATCGAACAAAAAGTGATTGAATAAAAATTACAAGTTTGATCTTCAAGGAATTAAATTCGTTTGTGTCATTAAAATCCTTGTAATAAAAGAAATATACTTAGCGTACAAATTTTTTTTCATTTACGAGTAAAATGATACAATTCTTTTAGAATAAAGGAATAATTAACAACGAAGTTTTATTATTTATAAAATATAAAGTTATATGGTGAAAATAAATAAAGTATCTATAGTGATCGTATTTTTACAATCGTCATTTACCACGTCACGAGCGCGTGTTAAATTAAATTAACAATAACGTATATAATATATATAACACATTTACCTAATATATTTAACAATAAACAACTAATGAATTAATAGAATTTCAAAGACATAAGTGAAAAGTATCGGTGTAATAATAATTTCAATGACGTGGATTATACTACAATTGAGTAAATCAATTATGATTAAAATTTACTGATAACATCAATTAAATCATTGATAGTATTAATGTAAAACTACAATTGTATTATTTCGTTCTGACGATAAATTCGTTTCATTCGTAAAAGCAAACGAATTATCGTCCACGTGGATTTTTTTCTTTTCTGTAGTCTTTTCTAGAAACGATGCAAAGACTAAAGACGCGCCGAAATAAAGAAAACGAGATGTTCACGGATAGACCCTATTTTGTGTATTCGATATCGCAGTTTAATCTCTCCGAGCTGAAAGATCTCTGGTCCGATAAAAGAGCAAACGGTAGCTGGACCGGGAGAGAAATGGATCTGACAGCAGATTACCGCAGGTGAAAGTGAGATTTCCGAATGTCATTATCCGAGTATCCCAGACGAGTCGCCGCAATATCGGCAAACTGTCGGAGAAACGTTTATCTGGTTATCAGTTGAAACATTTATTTCTACATTAGATTACGCTTGCTCGAGAAAGAAAGGAGAACGAGGGAAGTGAAAGATTCAGTATACCCCGACGTCGAAATATTTGTAAAATCAGTTGTCTGTAGTATTGACTTTTTAGAACAGCGAGAGTTGCAACTAGGAAAAGTAAATATTTCTGAAAATTCGTATCTAGAAGATCGTTAGTAAACCTATCATTTCATTTTCTAATTTATTACACTCGATTTACATTATTTTAAATATCTCTGATAACGTTGCTCATCGTTTAACACATAAAAAAGGGGAGGGCCTTTCATTGGGAAAGAATTTAATTTTAATCTTTATTTATTCTAATCCCTTTTATAAAAAGAAAGAAGAAACGTGTTGAGGTAAAATCTTGAATTTATTTTTAGAGTCGGTTTTTATAGGAACATATCTTAAATTCATTTCATGTTACTTATGCTTGCATCTTCTTTGCGAAATCAATAAAGCAATCAAAACTACTGTCGATTAAGAAAATGGACAATTACAAAGTAATATGATAAGAACAAACTATGGTTCATTAAAGATCGATAATGTAGAAATAGTAAAATTTATGTAACTAGAATTTTGTAGTTATATTTTCATAGACTTTGACAATTATGAATGTAAATTTTATTATCGCGTATTAGATTTAGAAAATCAATTTCATCGTTTCATAACATCGAGGAACAGTGACGTATTTTTAGAATTTCTGCTACATGATGTTGCAGTCTTACTTTTATCTACAGAACTGGACTATAAAATATTAAGTTTCAAAATATTAGTATTAAGTGGTAAAATAAATGATAATAAAAATATTAAGTTCGTGTCATCATATTCTAGTTATTCTAATGCAACAATTATAAAAAACAAAATAATCGAAGATCATCTCTGAATATGATTAAATTACATTCCGTCGAAATACGTATATTTTACTTTTATGAAAAATTAGCGTTTCAGGGAATTCTCTATTTTCTATTACGTGGTTTTATTACATGCAGAGACAGTTAGGAGTTACCTCTAAATGCGCCATTTCCCGCAACATTCAACTTTGTACTAATTGACAAGTTACACTAATCAACAAGTTATACTAATCTACAAGTTACAGTAATCGACGCAAGTGCAACTAGCCTACGATATTCGACAAAGTTCCAGGATTAGCCAGCTACTCTAAAACCCTTATTTGGCGTCATGTTAAAATTTTCAAGAATAATAGTAAATTGTGATCATATTGGTTAAATTTAGAAACAATCTGCATATACTGAATATCTGTAATATTATGATTATATTGGTTAAATTTAAGAACAATCTGAAACTTCATATGGAATTTATACATCTTGTGTGGTTTTACTAATTTTATTGATACTATAATAATACACGTAGTAATATATATTACTCTTTAAATATTTTTGCATCTCTGTATATTATGTTCGATACCTGTATGTATTTATATTAGATACCTACATGTTTTAGTTTTTTAAACAATTTCTATTTATTTCAAACGTATATTTCGTAAATTATTTTTTAGATTTATTTTAAACTTAACCAATACAATTAATATAACTTAACAGTCGCTAATTTCGTTACAGTGTTAATGAAGTTTCAAGATATTCTATCTGCAGTGTACGTATCATTACACGATACTATATTTTTGTGGAACTTGCAACAGATTTTTAAATAAACATTTGTTTTGCTGCATAATATAACAAAATCAATAATCAATGCCTTAAAATGGTTCATTTCTCTGTATTATTTCTAGCATGTCCGCGTGAAAATACATCAAGAGAGAAAATACATCAGTTCGTTCGATCTTTACAATTTTGTATCGGAGGAGCTTCAATAATCTTCTGGAGCTGTCTATCTGTAGGTATTAGAAGTGGTACGTGACTTCAGTTCTATCTGTAACAATCCTTCACTCCATCCTTTTGTTTGTTCAAAAGCTTATCTAACCTGCTACTTTATCAAAGATAATGCCTCGTCTCCTGTGAAGAACACACGTTAATCTCGCTCAACGATCATCCCCCTGAATTTTTTTACATTCCTATAATTAATCTCTCTATACCGGTGACAATTTCATAACAGTGTCATTCTTACGATTCGCAATCTTAAGAGGCACAGAATCAAATATCTGAGATACATGCAATCTAGCTAATTCCATTGCTTGTTTCAAATATGAAGATAAAATGAAGCAACACAACTTTCCAAACTCATTCAAAACGTTGCAAAAAGAAAATCCGTTGGAGAAAAAGCCTTGAAGTTTTTGAAAGATATAGAACCTGTACCATTTATCATAGCTGTCTTATCACTAATGACCCGAGAAGAAGGTGAATGTGACCCTAGACACTGAAATATAATAATAATAAAATCTCAAGGGGAATTCAATAAAAATATCCTTTCTTTCCTTTCTTCTTCGAAAAATTCTTCGAACGTTACAATTCGAGAAGCCACGATATATTATTGAAAGCGTGTTTTTCAAGAGCACATTTCTTACAATAATTATCATGCTTCTCCGCAGCGCATTGCCGTTCATCAAAGTTTCAATCACGAAACTCGACGACGAAGCACGGCTTGCGCCAAGAGTTTGTCTTTAACGGTGCTTCGCCTTTAATCGAGCAACCATGGAAACCCCATGGCTGCGGACGTGACCCACGATAAACGTATCAAATAGTGAAGGAGGATGGAAACTTTCGAACTTTAAACTCGGAAATTTCAGTTAGACTCGACGCTGTTATAAAAATTACAGAGGACGGTCCTCCTCCAAGGAGATCATTTACAGCAGCTGATTTTGATAACAAAACGTTACGCCCCTCGTGACGTATGCCATCGATCAAAAGTTCGGACATACTTATTGCAATTTTTATGTTGTATTTCGTATTAAATTCAACGCACTCGAGATCGACATTTTTCTACTAGAAATTCTAGAAATTAAATGTAGAATTGATAGCAGTTAAACTCTCATTGATGTAAAATATAAAATATCCCTCATAGACATATCATCGCACGGTTAAGAATCGTTAAAAATAAAAAAATCATTCATTTTTATATTATTCCAAGCTTTCAAAAAATGTAGAAAAGATTTTGAGTTACTTAATGAAGTCATTATTATATTATACAAGCAGCTTTCAAGTGAAATTGTTGAAGCATTTTTCAGGAAGAATAAAAATTTACTTCAAAGAAATTTACGAATAAAATTCACCCAGAGTGATTATGGAAGGTTAAGATTTTTATTAAAAAATGTTATGATGTAAAATCATTTTTCTATAACACAGTATGTTTCATTATCTTTATACAATTCTGACAGTATTAGAATATAAGTCTGAACTGAGATTGCTTTATTTTCGAATTGTACATGTTGTCGAGTTATATATAAAGTATGAAATACTTGAGCGAAATAACGTGTTAAAAATAAGTGATATAATGTTTCATTTTTTCGCTTATACTAGAATTAATAGAAATTAAATTCATATTGAAGAAAGATATATTTTAACACGATTTTTATCAGAATGTATATTTTATACGTTAGTAATTATTCACAATGTTTCAAATAATTTAGAGTATTATAGAAGAAAAATTATTGTTTTCTAAACAAAAAACTGCACGACTTGTACCCCAATACGATTCGTCTCACTGAAAGGCCCAGAAGTAACTGTTCTGACTAGGAAATGAAGACGACTTTTTTGCCATAAAATTTTATTGATGTGCACACATTTGAATCGACACAAAACAAATTACAGACGCGATCGCTCAGTACCAGACGACGCCACTCCTAGTCGAGGTCTACCCCACGCCTCCTCACGAATCACGTGACCCAAATCAACCAATAGCTAATTTTCGTTGCATTAGCGTTGCACCTGAAGAGGCCCGATTTTCTAGGTTAAAATCACTCCGCTAAAATCACTTTCAGTGATAAAATAACTTAATATTAAATATGTAGGTATACCTCAATTGAAGAATGAAACTTGAATGAGAGATGTTATGGTTCGTTGTCACATTGTAAAAGTAAGTGAATGAAAATATTATGCTTTCTATATTTTCTTATTATACAATTTTTTTTTTATTTCGTTCATTTCAAAGTGATTTTTGTTAAAACAAATGTCAGGTGTGATTAGCTGTACGAAATCACTTTTCCATCACAAAATGTGTATCCAAATTTTTGGTTAATAATACAAGCGTGAAAGTGCAACATATACTAGGTATAAAGTGTGGTGTGTATATATATATATATTAACATATTAAGCGTACAAAATGAAGAACACGAAATCCCTGCTACACCTAACAATTTATTAAATGTGTAGTTTAAATTTGATGCATGGAAGATCAAAGCAAGATATTCGCTTCTGACGAAATCATTGCACTGCACAATTCTACGAATCACATTTTAATATTTCGTTGCGATATTATTTAATAATGATACGTACACGTTTTTATTATTATTACACGATAGAAAACAGATTATGTGATCGTTAATTGGAAGAAAATCGGGGAGCTAAAACCAATTTTTGCTTTTTAAGTATCTTATCTATTCAAATCACGATGTGAGGGGAAGCCAATCAATGTAAGTCGTTTCTCGTTAAAACCGACTTATACCATGCAAATATCTTTTTGCTGATGAAACGTCCAACCGATAGAATACTTTAGTTATTACACCACAAAAATTATATTATAGTGGTCATGTTGCAATAATTAAACTGTCATCTATATCGATTGACAGTTTTGTCTGCAATGTTTGCACAAGTTGTTTTTAATGAGAAGATAGCTACGTTGATTTGTTTCTGTGTTTTCCATATTTATATCTTGAATATACTTATAACTTAACATATTTGTAACATAATTGATTTTCTAATATCGCAATTCACAGTCACTTATACGGCTTCGTTTTATATTAAACCATTTTTTAATAAATATATTAGTTAAACAATTATAATATGTAATTAATCATTAATAATATATTAATTAAATGGTAACAGATGAAAATTATTCCTCCCGCAATTTTGTCAATCATAATAATGTAAAAATTACAATTTGATGTATTAAAGAGGTAAAAATATTGGTTGAATAACAACGATTAAACTTTTTTTTATATCAAATTATGATTGTCAATATTTAAACATCTCTAATGATACTTTTTTGAAAACTTTAAAATATGTCATTTCTATTTTACTATTCTTTATCTTTATTGCTAAATTTTGGTTTGGGACAACTTGGAGAAATTCTTCTTTTTTTATACATTTTAGATATTACAGAACACGTTATTGTGTTTTTAATATCAATATGTTACTAACATAAGTTGTGGAATACGTTTGATAATAAAAAAAAAGTATTTTTAATTGTGTTTCTAAACACGAGAATTGTATCCCAATTGCTTGGAATACGCCAAATAGGAAAAGTAGCTTTTAGTTTTCTAATTCTCTTCCGTTTAATTTTCATTGCTAATTTGGATACGTATCGATTAAACGAAACAATTTCTTTAAATTGGCTTGTAAGTAAAGAGTATTTAATAGAATAGAAAACTGTTCCGCGAGTCTTTTCTCTATTATCGTTCTGTATCGACGAAAGGTCAAGATGAAACTTTACACTCACTGGAATTGTTTCCGAATAAATTGCTAAACTTAGAATGTGCTAGTCGAAAGTAAGACATTTTAAAATTATTAATAGGACCGGAAACTTTCTTTATTCTTTTGACATATAAACTTTCTATATTCTTTCGTGTGAATAATCTGTGTTACATATTTTTGAATGAAATAGTTCAAGAAATGTCGTCGATTTTTAAAGGCAAACGTATTATTAAGTATACAATCTACACAGAGCTTTAATGTAATAATTTAATTCGACTTATTTGAAAAAGGCAATTAAATTAATAAAGCTTTGAAAGTTTGAAAGTTTGGAAGTCGCGAAAAATTACTAATTTGTTAGTAAGATGATAAATATTAATTTTTCATTATCGAGAATGTTTCAGGTAAGAGAAAAAGATTTGAGAAAAGACAATCTTATTTATACATTGTACACGACAATTTGTTTCAGATATGAAAGAAAGAAATTATTAAGTTATAATTTATTTATAATTATCAAATTTCTATAATATAGAAGGTATTATAAAATATTGTAGTATACATACAAAATGGATTTGCATTGGAAGAGAAATATTTTAAATGTAGAAGTTTAACAAAACGTAGAGCTAAAGAAACGAGGAAATCATGCACAAGAAATTCGCTTATGCAAAATGAAATATCTTTCCGTCTGAATTATACTACTAGTAACTCCTGCCTGGTCATTCGATCACTTTGGTGAATTTTTTTCAAGCTTACATATGTATTTCTAGCAATAAAAATAAGTTAATAAATATGTATCACATATTTTTTAAATTAAATAAAAATATAAATATAAAGAAATATTAAAAATTAATTATTTTGAAATAACGGAAAAGTAGAAATAAAGAAAGAAAGACAATTAATAGAAACAAAAATTTGTCAAATGTAAACAATGTCTGTTTCTCAGTGAGTGAAATGTTTCAATTAAAAACTAGTAGAAAATCGAAAATCGTCTAATTCGAAAGTCTAATTCATCCAATAATTTTTTAACACCATTTCATCACATTATTCATAAAAACTTCGGTTGATTGACACGCTTTGCAATATGCGTTTTCTAATACGAACGAAGCGCTATCCGATAACTCTCGAAATTAACCAACCAAGACAGATCGGCAGATTAAATAGGAACGATGACGTACGATGACAGCAACGAGGTCGCTTCAGACAAGATTAATTTTCATAATTTTTATTAGAATCTTTCATCTCACCGGGTGATAAACGATCCGTGGCTCAAGTTTTCTCGATATCTGCTCAACAACCTCGACTCGTGTTATAGTTGCAAGCAAACTATATAAACGGATACAATTTCTACCGATTGCAAAGTTTTAAATAATCCAATGTGCGTTTTGGAAGTCAATACGCGCTGTATCTAACAAATTACTAAAAATTTCATTCATTTTATTTTACAGTCTTTTCTCTTGAATCATATTTTGACAATTAATTTGCACAATGTCCTACAATACATGTTGTAATTTTTTTTAACTGTATTTAAAAATTATCAAACAGTCGTCGTAGGTAAATATCTTTCTATTTAAAATGCCATACATCTTACATATGCACGTCTAATTAATTCTGATCATCTGATCAATTCTTTACTTTCTCAAACGCAATTGTTCATCAAAGATCAACAATGATGTCAATTATACATACATATTGGGCAGATGTACATGTATATAAATACGAAATTCACTCGTCATGAAATCTGATAATCAGCCGCAATCATCGTTGTAATTAATTCTTTACTTCTCAAAGCACCACCAAATTATCCACCGGAGATTGTAACGTGTGTCAAATATACACACGTACATAGAGTTCTGTTTTATAATACATGCGAAACGGAGTTTACATATCCTGAAACTCACTCGTTATGAAGTCTGGTACTCTAATTAATTCTTTACGTTACTAAGCACAATAGCACATCAGAGATCGTAATGAGAGCGTGCGTTTAAATACACTATTTGCACGCGTGCGCACGCAAAATTTCGGGAATTTCGTGATATTCAACGTGCAAATAACGATCAACGACAAAAGGAATTTCAATCAACGTTCCCTCGCAGGAAAACCGTGTCGTTGGATCGAGTTTGAATATCCATTGATAACGTCGCTGTCAGAGATCGATCGTCTGAAATCCCGTGACAGTTTTATCAGCGAGCAAGAAGAGGGTAGTCACTCGGCTTAGTTTGTCATGGCAAAGTGGCTGGGTGGCCACCTACGTTCCTCCTTTTATTCTACCCTCCATCTCCTATTTTTGTCAGCAATTTCCTCGTCTTTTCCACCACTCGTCCTCTTTGTCGTGTCCCCTGCCATGTTTCACTCCATTTTCATCACTGTTCGATCTCCTTCCACGCCATCTTCGTTTCAGTTCCCTTTGAACCTTCGTTTGCCTGCCAGGTTTTTCATGAAATTCCAACATTTGTTCTACGTGTCTTGTGGTCGGTTCAAGAATTCTTCGATGAATAGTTTCTTGGGTTTATACAGAATAACGTGTAAAATAATTTGTATACTTGTGAGACGGAGTGTTTATGAGTTGAGCTTGTCATCTTATTTAGCGATGTAGGTGTTAGATATATTTGAAATATTTGCTTGCGACTGTGCTAAGTAATTTGTAAAATATTCTAGCTCAATTCGGTTTGAATATTTCGTATGGAGAAAATTTGATAATGCTCTAAACTGGGAAAATAAATATCGCGAAAGGTATAACACCAGCTTTCTGTCCATTCTTAGAAAATTCTCTAGTCAACGTCTATCGAAATTACAATGTTGTTACTATTTAACTGTAGACTCGCAACTGAAAAATCTATCATTTATAATATCAATACAAAAATTATTAAACAAGAGTAAAGTCAACCGAATCATTCCATTATATTGACAGAAAGAAGCGTGGCATTAATAAAATTGTAAAATTATCAAATCGGTGAAACACGATTACGATAACTGACGTAAATTATAAAAATGAAAAATAGGTCAAGTGTCTTGCAATTTTGTTCAACCAATATAAACTCATGTTCATATTTCTTTCTTTAATTCTTCTCTGTTAAATTTACTTTTACAATTGGGTAACTTTATTTCAATCTAATAGGGCAATTGGCAACTATATTGAATTATAAAACAATAGAGATACATATTATCTGATTAACTGAAAAATTTTAATGTGCTTTAAAAACTCCAATGACGGGTTAATTGGCGGCTCACGGACCCTTGCCCCTACTTTTCTCATCGCTAGCACTACCCCCTCCACTGCATCAGTAGGAGAGTGGGGCTCATGCACGGCTAGGAAATTTTGATGTAGTAAAGTAACGGCCAGAGTCCGCGGGCCGCCAGTTTTTCCGGCTCTATATTAGATTATGAATTTCTAGTTTTAATCACTTTCTTTTATAATTCTCAAAGATTACTAGAATATTTCTTGAAAAATTTCACGTGTAAACTTCAGGAGTAATATTTTTTAATCAAGTAATAACAAGATTTTTCTAATTTTTCTGTGTATCATGCAAACCTGAGATAAACAGAGAAAGTCTGCATTCTTCTTCTTTTAAATATAACGTCTTGTGATTTATCGCGATACCAGTCTACAGGAATTAGCTTTTCTCCAAACACCCTCATCAAAACAATTAAGTTTCACCTAGGATCCTCCGATTGCACGACTCGCCAGTCGAAAATGTGGAGCCGCGTCCAGAAATGCGGGTCGGATCATTAGAGTTTCATAAGTGCTGGAAATTACAGATTCGTCGGTGGATTTCGGTCGGGGATACGCTTCGTTACTCTCGATACGACATCGTTCATCCGGAAGCCGACTTGTGACTCCTTCCTTTGCCCGATTCTTTCCGCCGAAAATGAGATTCAGTTGGGAATTGCGTCATTCGTTGATGTAGAATCCTGCTGGATCAGTCCGTCATGGAAAGATCTCTTCCAAAGTTCCAATTACAAGAACATCGCGGAAGAGTTGTGACGGGCGTGCGCTTCCGGCTACGAAACCCGGAGAGAGTTTCTCGGTGATTATTACTGCAAGAGAAAGAGTCAACCCACGGGAATTTTCAATAATAATTTGCGAATACGTGAATTTGCGAATGATACTACTTTATAACGCGAGAGGGAAATTTCTTTTATGCTCTTTCGCGGAATTATTTAACACTTGACGTCAAATTTTTGATCTCGACTTTTGACCAGAGTCGTAATACTTTTGTAGAAATTTCACGGATTTATAACGACATTTTTGGACATTTGGATGATTTTTCGTCGAGTACTTGGATAAAAGTCTATTTCATGGAATTTAATTTCACGTTTTGATACAAGAAATTTTCCTATTTGATTGTAACTTATATTTAAAAGTTTTCCCTATTTCATGCAATTGAATTTCTCTATACAATTTTGACGCTTGACGGAATTTTGTTGGTTATTTTAGCGTTAAAGTGTTTGTAAATGAATGCAAAGAGCTTCTTTTAATTAAAAAGTGCTTTTAATTACAATTGCGATGATATAAAATGATCTGCACAAATAACTGTCCTCTCATTCGTCGCAAAATTGATTTTATTGCCAATAACATTTTATTTCAATACTTTCATGGGTTTTGTATTATTTTTCCGTTTGATATTGAAAGATCTGTTTGATTTCACCACTGAATAGCGGTTCTTGTTTCTACGTGAAGTGACTTTGAAATGATAAAATTTATTATGCATGATCCGTAAAGAACTTCATTTGCTGTTCTCGATCAATCTACAATGATACCTATTGAATGGCTAATTAACTCACTGGCTGCCGTAATGAATATTAACAAGCAATACGAAACATTCCATTAAGGTTTCGTCGATTACCGTGAGAGCACAATAATGGAAGTGCATAAAAATATGTTGTAAAAATATGTAAAAATATGCGAAACAAGTTTTTTTTATATTATAAATTACGCGTATAAATTGCAGTTCATCTACGAAGAGTCAGTTCAAATATGGCAAAATTGTCAATTAACACCGGACGAGATATCGTTTCTTGTTACAAATAGATAAAAATATTTCGAAACAATGCAATAAAGGAGTATGATTGTAAATTGTTTACGTGAAAGTAATTCTAATAATATTTCACACGCACAACGGACACTTTTGAAATCAATGTTCGCCCGAGATAACCCGCTGAGAAAGTTGCGGCGAAACTGCAAAAATCAAACTACATTCTCCCATTCAACGATCTCTAATGAAACTATATTCTTCAATTCAATGATCCCTAATGAAACTATGTTCTTTCACTGAAACGTGCCGCTGAAAATATGAACTCGCATAGATATCCACCGATGAAATAATTATCACGAGTGAATTACGTTCCGTGGAGAATATCTCTCTGTGGAAACGGGAGAGCCAGGGGAAAATTGTCCGAGATTATGAAATTATACGCGCGTCGGTAATGAGAAGCTACGCTTTTACGAAGATGCACGTATATATATATATATATACTTGTGTTCTTCCAGATATAATACGCACCGTTTGCAAGGTGCATATCAGATTTTTATCAGTGTTATTCTCGTGTCTGTTTTTTTTTTTTTTTTGAATTTAGAATAAAAACGCTTATCTCTCGTGTGCTCGAGAGATATTTTTTAACTTCAATCTTGCAAGATTTTCTATTTTATGGAAGACGAGAAAAGACAGGAGCGATGTTCTCGTATTCGTATTGCCCTTGTCGTTCATGCGACAGACTTTGCAAAATTAAAACTGAAACACCTGCTAATGCAACAATTTTTCGACCTACATAGGTTAATACCTTTTCGTAGAAAATGTTGAAATGCGTCGATCGATGGATCGAAAAATATGCAATTTCGTTTAACATTAGAATTGCCGACCGTTGTATATCAGAGAAATTCGAGTACGAAAAAGTTTGCAATACGATAAAGAACGTAAACTTTTGACAAAATCATAGAAATCTCTAAAAACGCATCGTTGCAGATCTATAAAATTTGCATTGAAAAATTACGAGTTAGTCGTTTCGAGCACATTGTTAAGTTTCGAATTAAAATTAGCAAGAGTTTAGCAAAAATTAGAATTAAAAAGAGGTGGCTTTTAAATCTCTAATTTCTCTCTGAATTTCTCTCTGAATACTTATAAATGTATCATTATTGCTGCAACACGTCCATATTATGGTTTCCTCTGTACCTGAATAACTTTCATCAACAAAGTTCTTTTTGTATCTCCAAAACATGATAGAGATGCTCCGTATAATGAATATAATATAAACGTCCAAATATACTCGCGAGCAACTGTATCTTGTCGGTGGTTGCGAAGCGGTCGAGTCTACACAGAATCTTACGCATGTCGGGAGCTGTGTGTATCGACCGAGCAGGACACAGCGGTCTATTTAAAAACGGACGATCGATATAATATTTTTATCCTCCTGACAAGATCACCGGACGAAATGCTTTGTCCAGACGGTCTATAGAATTTTTCTCTACCGTACAGTCCCCTCCCTCTTGATCCATTACTGGGAAACATATTTTTATCCGTTTGTCTGGAACGTCCTCGATGTTCACCGCCTACCGAGGTCAGATGTCACGCAGCGTTTTGGAAGAGACAATTTCACGATATGTCATAGTCGACTCACTTTGGTGGCTGCGAAAAGGAACTTAGGGCTTACCGTGAATTTCTCGTAAAACTTTTATAGATTTTTCTGCTGTATACAGTAGCTCACGAAAATATTTGAACACTGATAGAAATCGTTGTATATAAATATAAATTCACCGAAAAATTGAATAATTATACTCTAGAGATAGTTGAAGGTTCTATCTCGACCGGAACAAAAGGATTAGTTCGCGCAACTTTGAAATTGAACAAAGGCCATTTATACCTTTGATATAGGATTTGCCTTATATTTCCATCCATATAGACACGTAAATGTACGAGATAGCAGAAGCGATCTTCAGAAGCTTGATTAACTATATGTAATTAATTAATTGTTACTACTTTTGAAATTAATGAATAAAGCGAACAACCGTAATTAAGTTACTTACAAAAATTCAGTTTTGTATTACTTTTATATTAATATAACAATAATTGACAAATGTTATTCGACGATATGCTTTATCTGTTGTGTTCGCAAGCTTCGAGCTCGAAAATAGCGTGGCGACCGTTGAAAAGAATTTTTAATAATGAAAATTGATTTTAACAGTCATAAAATTAAAAAATAAATACCAAGATTTTACAATGTTTAAAAGATTTAGATATTGAGAATGGAACACGTGGACATGTTGCTCAATTTTTTAAATATTCCACGAATCTTAATTTCTTTTTAGATAATTGTCTAGTATTGGAAAATCTGCAATTATAAAAATAAACAGTTATTTAATTTTGCATAAAAGAAAGGAATACCTTAAACTGAAATAATTGCATTTGATAAAAATAATTCAATACAAGTTGGCATTACTATTTTGAAAGAAATTTCTCTTCAAAGATAGCATAATGGAGTCATAATTATGGCTTACTGGGAGAGTAGAGTTTAAGATCTATGTAGTATATTTATTATTAATTTAATGTTATTTGCAATTTATATCTTGAAATAGTAATGTATTAACGAATTGAGATGAGATATTAATAAAAATTGGTACGTACAATTTGATTAGAATCATTGATTGGATCATTAAATGGAACAAGTTTGTATGTTGGACATTTATGAGTGTATGAAGTGAAACATTCATTGCAACAGAAATTTATAACTTAATTTATTTATATCGAGTTTTAATCTCGGTATAAACGTTAATATTTTACTTTGAACGGTTAAAATGAATCATACGTCAAAGTCACACGAATATACGTTACAGAAAATTTTATTAAATCTTACACATATTGCAGTAAATCTAAAGTTTTATTAAAAATAGTTTTATTCTTAGAAATTTCCAACTATAACATATACCAGATGCAAACGCAATTAATGATTAATGTTTACAATTGGAGTATTTAATTACTAATACAGGTATCTAGTTACTAAACTATAGCAACAGTTAACAATTAAAATAGGTATTCGATCAACAGTTAACAATTAAAATAGGCATTCAATTATTTGATTCTGGTTTCAAACCTATTAACAATCAATTTATGTTTTTAACAATATATTTATGCTTTTAAAGAATTATTAACGATTTACAATCACTGTATCAATGTTTATAATTATCTATCAATGACAAATTTTATAAGTTACCACTCGAAAAAGTAAAAGTAAAAGAGAAACGAAAAATTGATTTTGAACAGACTCGCATATTATTTTGTTGAATTAAAGAAACAACGCAATTCAAGGTAATTCACTTCTCATTTCTCACAATGATAGTCAAGACAAAATTCATAATAACAGTGTCACACGAATCAAAAAAGACCAACGTAATTGTTCGCGCGCGTAGCGAGACGAGATCGAGTACAGAAAATATGTGTGGACTGTATAATTCGCACGCTGAGTATTAGGGGCTTGTCCCCTCGTAGTAAGTTTATCGCAAGAGACTATCTTTATTCGTCGGAAGTCGAATTGATTCTGTTCTGGAAGCCGAAGGAAAGCCCGAACGTCTTCTCGGTTCCCCCTCCTTCGGCTTCAGGAAATCGCGGTCCAGGGTCCAGGGTGGGGCACGAAGGGCCAGACACCCCTTGGCGTCCTGGGTGATCTCGCGGGCCCGTGTTCGGGAAAGTTGGCGCCATGCTTCAATCCACGGTCGAGTGTCTTGTCTTCCCAGAAGAAGTCCAGCCATGTGGCCAGTGTTTTGGGCGACACGGCCTGCTAAGGGTACTCGCAAAGCAATAAATTTTCTGGGTACGTGCCTGTACCCAGACCGTAGGTATTGAAGCGTGGAAACTCTCCCGAACAGTAATTCCTTCAAAACACATCAGTCAAATTATGAAGATGAATGATTGAAAATTTGACAATTGAACGAAGATTGTCTCTGCAATATTTTTTATAACGATAACTCTGGAACCGCGCTTTTTGGGGGAGAGGGGGGAAAGGGGAGGATTTGTCGCTTCCTTCGCAACACCTTGCTGTGACACGTCGAATAAATGCGATTCATTTAAAATTGAAATTGCGTACGCCTCATCGATTGGCAAGTTGGTCGTCGACGAATTGGAGACAAGCTTTGGCGGTTGCTCGTTAATTACTACAACGGTTGATGAATCGTTCGTTCGTAGATGGAGTTAGCTCGACTCCGGAGGACGATTGTTTTCAAAGCTTTAGTTCGTCCCTCCCCCCACCGAACAATCGATAAATTTTCCGCGGTTCTCGTTGCGGCAAGTCCGTGAACCACGATCACGAGGTGACAAGGATATTCTGATTAATTATTTAAATTCGCGTATCCTTCACCAACGATGGAATCTCGCATTTCGCGTCGAGCACCGTGTTAATTGTAATTATATTGCTATCGGTATCGTTCGTCGTACGAACTGCAACCTGGACTGCGCTGTTCAGTTAGACGAACTAACGACCGACGAAATTCGTCGGAACGCCGTTGTTACTGCTATTGTTATTATCGTTGATTGTATCACGAGTTCTAACGTCAAGTCGAGTTAGAACTACTGAGTATCTAGACTGCTCGATTTATAACGTTCTGGAATGACTGGCACGACCGGACGTTTGTTTCAAGTTACTAATCGTCGAAGTTCGGTGGGACAAATATTGTTACCACGTGCTTGACATTATTTCTTCTGTCTTATATAATATTCTATAGAAGAGTAGAATCTTTTATCCAAATTCTTAATATCCAGTCGTTATATTACTGCAATAAAATGTCAGCCAGTAAGGAAGCCGATTTCCTAGTTAGTAACAGATGATTTTGTTGAATAATATAATATTTGAATTAAGATAAATTGAAAAATAGTATATTATTGTATTATTCAAACAGACTGTCTATATACTAGTAACAGATGTTTTTTCCTATACTAAATTATTTTATACTTCGTGTAACTATGTCTCATGTAACGTGTCTTTCTTATAATTGTAAAATTACGTTATGTTATATTTGATTAATTACATTACTAATTATATTATATATAATTAAACTGTATTATATAATATTAAAATATGAGATGTGAGATTTTATTGAAAAAATACAAGCAGCTAAAAAACTTTAACTGATTTAAAAAAACAATTAAATTTAATAATATTTGGTAGTATTGAAAGAACGAAAATGATTAAAGAATATATACGTGTCATATAATATTTATAATTGCATAATTTCTCATGTGTAATGTATTCATAATGTGAATTGTTTATCCAATTATACTACACTAGTATACAGAATTAATTAATATTCTAGTATGTATATTTTGGAAAGGCTGATTTGAAGCTGATTTGAAAGATGTAACTCTATATATATATTAGAAAAATTAAATTGAAGTAAAAAAAAATATGTACATAGCATTCTTAAGTATCAAAATAAATTTCTTGATCTCGTGCAATTTAATATCAGAAATATGATGATTGTTCTATTATCCATTAATTCCATTCTTTCACATATCGTAATTAAAGTTTAAAATTTACATCAAACTTCCATAAAATAGAACTCCAATATCGTACACAAATTCATAAAAAAATCATTTCAACCGGATTTTCATTTATACTCGTAGGATTTAAGAACAGAGAAGGAGAAAAATGGAGAATAACATCTCCGACGATAACCAATGACACTTCTCATACGACGATCTCATCAAAAACTATTCTCCTGCAGACGGAATATTCATAACAATTGTTCACCCCCATCGAACTGACACGTTTTTTCATTTCCTCCTGCGCAGAAACGAGATCGATATGAAGTGTGTATGTGCGTGTGCGTGTGCGTCCGTGCACGATAGACAGAAGAAATAATAAACTACTCCCGGCGAAATGTCAGGCACGTAGTAACGATATTTGTTACAGATCCATCGAACTTCGACGATGAATAACTTGAAACAAATGTCACAGTCATACGTCATTCCGCAATCGTTATAAATCGAGCAGTCTAGATACTCACTGATACAACTCGACTTGATGCCACGTTACATACCGTTCGGTCCGTCGGACGCAATCAACGATAACAGCAGTGGGATCCAAAAACGACGATCCACCGAATTTTGTCACGACGGATGCTTGTCGAACTGAATAGCGTGGCGCGCTTGAGGTCGTACAGCGATGGCCAAAAGAAAGTTTGAAAAGCAGAATAAGGGGGGAAGGTCAAGTCGTAATTTTACGAAATTGGGTAAATTTCTAGTTTCCCAATTTTTTTGTTTCTATTTCGTTACACTCTCTCTTTTTTCGGTTATGTTCTTCCAACCTTCTACGTTGAGATATACGAGATCTAGCATTTCTTTTTGCGCGTGTTTCATCAAGAACTTTAAAGAGAAAATTGAGAAAAGCCGTGAAGCTAGGGATTTATCCAAAATTGAATTATAAGTGACTGAAAAAAAAAATTATAATTATATATATGGGTGAAATACCTAACGATCACATTTTGAAGACGTGAGGAAATTTTATTATTATAGTAAAAATTGTTTAGTATAAAGAGAGGCATATTTCCTTGAATATAATAAAAAACGAATATAGTAAGTAAATATGAAAGTAGATACATAGGTAAAAGGATATAATAGATAGATTATGAATTTTTATGAATTTACAAACAATTTGGAGAAGCAAAAAAATGCACGCAGTACGCGTAATATGCAAAAATATATAAAATATTCAAAGAATGATATTCCTTGTACAATTTAATAAGTAAAATAATTATTTACAAAATTATTTTGATAAAAATATGAATTTGGATAAAAATTAAGGGAATATGAATATAATAAAAAATATATTTATATAAATATAAACTTTATATATATATATTAAAGTGGTTGGATATTGAACAAACATTTAACGTAAATTTCATTTACACACGTGTAAAGTATCGATTTTAAACTTTCTTTCGTTTGCTATTGTATTTTGTACGATGAATGCTACTGTGTGCGTAATAATGATACAATTACAATTAACACAACACTCAATGTGAAATACGAGGTTTCTCTTTGGCAGGCAATGTATGAGTCTAAATAATTACAGTGAAACTCCGTTTATACGTGCTCCATTTAATTGAGCCAAATTTCAGTCAATAGATTAAATGAACTCCCATTATACGAACGAAATAGTAGAAAGGAAAATCAATGAACTTCTATTATATGAACTCCACTTATATAAACTAGTTGTCTGACACGCGTATAAACGATCTTTTATAAACAAAGTTCTACTGCAACCTAGGTTAATATCCTCATCGTAATTTACGAATCATGATGACGCTAATTACAGGAAATTTATCGATTGTTCAAGACAATTGAAGAAATTCTTTGTAGAAAATATTGCAAGTTCAAGACTAAAAAATTTTGCTTTCTTGTTGAAAAAATATTCTACGCGCTAATAGTGTACAATGTAACGAAGATTTTCCAGTAGAACTAGTTTTATTCAGAATAAACAAATTTTGAACATGTTGAAAATGAATTGCCAAATAAAAGAACAAAAAGAAATGAATATATAACTTTATAATCTTTGTTTCATAAAGTGCAAAATGCTGTGAACGATAACAATTTCATTATTCGAGAATATTAATATCACAAATGAAATGTTTATATTTACGTAGGAAAAATTATTCTTTTGTAATTCAAACATGTTCCAATCTTTCGAGTAGGAGTGTATTTTCAATTACGAAATAATTTATTTCCGTTGTTCACTGTCAAAATTATTACATTTACAGGGTGTCCCAATATTGAATGAAACAAATAAGGAAAAATAAATTGCAAATAAATAATAGATAATTTTTTCATTTAAGGTTTCTATTCAAGACTGAAAATTTATCAAGTGTGTTTGAACTGTAAACTGGTCAAGGATAAATAATAAACAAGAAATTATCCTGCTTGTGAAAACAGGTGAAAGAATGTAAAATACAATTTTAGTAAGGCGCTTCGCTTTTGAGAGAGTTTAATATTTTATCAAGCACACGTTCATTAAACCAATTTTTAACTAAACATATACAAACATAACTAAACATATACAATGTTTTCTTGAGAGTGAAGTCTTTTTATTTGACATTTTTCACTTATTCTCTTACCGATTCATACGTCCATTCCTGTACAGTCTAGAATTAGCGAAACCCGATAAATTTTCAAACTTGATCTTCTCGAAAACGATGATTCCAATGAAAAAACTCTTTTCTGAATTGCATCTTTCATATTGAAACACCTAACCTAAACCTTCTAACTGGGGATGACAAGTTATCTCGGAAAATACAGGGCCAAAAATCACTTGCTACTAAAATAAATACATAATTTTTTTATTATATATATTTTTTTAATTTTCTTTTTACAAATCGAAGAACACAAATTAAATTAAATTTAATTTGATCAATAAAATTAAATTTTTATTAAAAAAATAAGTGGGAAGTAACTTTTGGCTCACCTTGTGCATGGAATTTTGAAGACAACGGATATAAATTTAAAATTGATACATTTTTTTCTTTTTTGTCATTATGTTGACACATATAATCCGATGTTTGTCTACTTTCATTTCGCATAAAGTGCAAACTATATCATCTCGTATTATCACTGAAAGTGATTTTAGCGGGGGTAACTCAGAAAATCGGGCCTCTTCAGGTGCAATGCAATTTAATGCAATGAAAATTAGCGATTGGTTGATTTGGGTTACGTGATTCGTGAGGAGGCGTGGAGTAGACCTCGAGTAGGAGTGGCGTTGTCTGGTACTTAGCGATCGCGCCTGTAATTTGTTTTGTATCGATTCAAATGTTTGCATAATAAAATTTTATAGCAAAAGAGTCGTCTTCATTTCCTAGTTAGAACAGTTGCTTCTGGACCTTTCAGTGAGACGAATCGTACTGTGGTACAAGTGGTGCAGTTTTTTACTGTGAGCGTAACTTGTCGTGACTCATTTGTCGGAACACGCACAGAACGTACTTTTTGGTAAATTGCCTTCGCAGTTGTAAGGTTAAATTACTGAAAAAAAAAAGAAAAAAATCTCACACTTGTCAGTTCAACAAACACCCGCGATCATACGTAGAAGCACTGTCCACGCTAGAAATTAAAGAGACTGATCCGTCCCTTTTCACGAAAAAGCTCGTCTGCTTTAATTGCATTCCGCTCGTCAACGCGAATGAAGCCGCGTCGAAAAGAATGAGAATGATCACGAACGACGTGATAGCATTGACCTAAGCTACCGGATGAACGATTTTGACGACGACACATCGGTGTTCTATCCTAGCCTATATCCGCGGCGATCGCATCAACGGAACTTTCTTCATGAATGTTTCATAGCTGTCGATCCGTTCGATACCAACTGATACAACACTCGGTGCATCAACCGAATCTTCTTCTCGAGAGTTTAATCGTGCCGATCGTTCGATCCTAATCCTCTTATTAAGAGGATCTAGTATCAACAGTATTCGTATTTTGTTGCGTGCTCGTTATTCATTGTGCCATAGCGGAAAATGTGATAATAATAATTATTATTAGAATAGGGCTTTGTGCATTTATGGAAAATTAGAAATTGTCAAAACGATGTGCACGAAAAATTGTCGTCAATTTAAACTGATGTAACTTTGTAAAGTCTACTTGATCGCTGTTTTAAACCGATCGCAATCGTGAGTTTGTGTTTTTTCTCAAAGATTTTACATCACGTAGCGGATAGAAAAATGAGGATACTTTTTTCTCGAAAAATGTAAAAATTAAAATGATTGTTGAAACATTAAAAGATTCTTTTTGCGATTAGATTCATTATCGTTTTAAAGATTGAAGTCTCCTCTTTGCAACGACTTAAAGTTTGTTACATGATAATTCTCTGATTATCGTAATCCTTTCTCACCATTTTATTGAACTTTGAATACTAGAATTAAACAAAATTCAACATTTCGTCTAACCGTAATGTTCGAAGTTCAATAAAATAGCGAAAAACGATCGTACAGCAAGAAGATTTCAATTTTAAAGATCATCTTGGATCTACTCGTGAAAAAATTTTTTTAATGTTTTCACACGCGTTTGAATCTTTATATTCTTTTCATGCAGTTATGCTCTTCACTCTATAATAAAATATCCAAAGTAGAGTATATTATAATATACAGTAGATAAAACAAATTTTTTTTTAGAGCACATTGTAATATATACTCTATGTAATTTAACAAATTTTAGAGTTTATTATGATGTATAATAGATAAAACAAATCTTTTTTAGATTCCATTTCTTTAGTGATATTCATACAAATTTTAAGATACATAAAATTCATATTCTGATTATTATATATCCCGTGTCGTCGAATGTCGATAAAGCAATCCATTCTAAAGAAAATATTTAACATAATTCAGTTCAACTTGAACAAATTTGAACGTCTTCGCCCTATCAAACCGAGCGCTGATTCTCATCTATTCAACTGGAACGCGACGATTCAATATTGTAGAGTTACCCTACCACGTTAATTCAAACAGAGATATCTATAGAAGGTGATTTAATAAACGACTTTAGAAAAAGGAATTTCAGCATTTAACAATCGGGTATCGATTCTGTTTACATCTAAAATACAAATATGTAAATGTTATACCTGCAATTTCTCATAACATATTCAAAGGTAAATTAATATCGATTAATGTCAAACAGCACAAAACGTTTGGCATTGATTAATATTTGGCGGGAACCAATGTTTCTGCACGCTGTTTTTCAAAATATAAATAAACGACATCTCCGTCGAGATGTTATTAGGATTCGAGGGAGAGTTGCAGACGCGCCCTTCGGATTTAACGCGGCGGTGTGTGCGTATGCATCAGTAAACAAATTTCGGAATTTAGGTGCTGCATCGTAACCTCGTTACCACTAAATACATAATACACGTGTAACAGTAACAAATGTGGACGCACCTTAAGGTACAACGCCTGTAACTTCACGCGCGCGTATATATCGGCGCACCTGGATCCGATTATAGGCATGACTTATCGCATACAACATTAAGTTTATTGGATGGCTGTTTGGCCGTGTGATGGAACGAATATTCGAGCCACCCCTTTGGGCGGCTATTTCCCTTTGATCTGCAGCATAAGAGATTTTATACGATAAATGGTCTTGCATTTTTTATGCACGCCCCCGCTAGCTGTGTACTCAGCTAATCTACGTGTCTACGTTTACTTAGCAATAGCTAAAGTTTGAAATGAAAATTGCTGTTGGCAAAGTCGCAAGGATAACACGTGATAATGAAAATTAATCCTTTCGATGAGTATTTTTTTCGACTCTGATTCCGTTTTGTAAATTGGGGATATTCTGTGTATGAAGTGTGACTATTCGTTGAAGAGTTAAATCTATTAGGAATAAAGAAGAACTCGAATATAATTTAATAAAACATTAGATTTATCAATTAATAAAACAATAAAATTATTATTCTACGATACAATGCAATATTAATATTCATATTATGTGAAACAATGTAATTTAACTTTTATATGTATTTGTTGCACGAATGATGGGCACATAATTTAATTTTTGAATTTAATTGTTGTTCTAATCTATCGCCGAATAGTAAAAATTTTAATTCCATATACGTGGAAATAATATACGTGGAATAATAATTCTCAATTACTTTAAAATTAATTGATACACATATTGAAACAAATAATTCTAATAATTATACTATAATACAAATTTCATCTCCAATTCTCTCATAATAAAAAAATTAATATTTTAACAATTTAATTACTAATTGTTGAGTAGCAAATTATTCTTTAATAATTTTGTCTTGCTGTTTGAATTTTCTGTCGTTGGTAGCAATACTAATTAATCTCCTTACTTTTCTATCATTGATATATCATGGTTTGTTCCGTGTTCTGTTTTTATTTATTCACGCATACGTAAATCTATAACTATGAGTCCAATGTTTGTTCGTGAAGATCACATTGGACATACAATTCAGAATCAGCATCAAACAGTACATATACACATTCAATAATTCTACAATTTCCGTTCTCCGTGTTAATGTTTATACTTCCCTTCTCTATACGTTCTTTTATTTAAATTTATGTTTAAATACTATAAAGTTAAATTTTTCAAATTGATCGAAATATTAAAATATTAGAAACCTTATTTATAATAATAAATTAAGCCTTACTGATAATCGATAAATTTTATTTTATTCTAATTCGTTGATAATTAAATTGACAGCAAAAATGCATAAACTAATTCAATCCTGATGTAATAATTAATAATTGCAAGAATGTAAAGCAATAATCATACAAAAATATTTTTCCTAACACCAGAGCTACCAAACTGGTAAAAATGACCAATTTATAATTCTTCAAAATAGTTTTACAGATTTATAATGTTGTATTTTTAGACATTCGAATGATTTTTGTAAAATATACGAATAAATGTTAGTGTTCTTCGTTGAATTATAAAATTCTTCCAATTACGCTATAGTTTTTTCGACACAATTTTCATGTTTTTGTCGGTGTCAATTATTGCACAACTTTTTATAAATTAGAACGTTCTAAATAATTATACATGTTCGTGTTTTAAACGGTTGGTATTACAGGATACAAAATACAATTTGAACGTTATTTAAAACGTTTCTTTCGTTTTTCCCTCGAGCCTTCGGTACTGCCAGTTTCGTTCCTTATTCGTAACCGTGTCACGAAGCATCGGGAAAGAAGGGTGCTTACCGCCTTCTTTCCCACTCATTTTACACCGTATCGGCACAGTTTCTTATTAATTTCTCTCCTTTCTTCATTTTTCAAGCCTCGCAAGAATCGGTTTTTTTCACCACTTCGATCGTGACTCGTGGTTCGTCGAGATTTCTCTATTTTCACGCTTTATTTTGCGCAGTTCATCCCTGTCTCTCTTCCAGCTCCCCGGAATCTCGCTTCTTTCTCAATCACGTGTCTCTCGTTATTCCAACAAAAGACACGTCTTCTTCCATCTCGTCTCTTAACCTTACTCTCCGATCATTTCTGCCTTTCCTCATCACCGTTCCTTCTTTCCCGCATTGTTTTTTGTCCTTCACCCCGTTCTCGTCGTTCCTTAATCCACACCTATTTCCACCGTTTCATACTTCCTCTGTCCGTCCTTCTCCCGCTCGTTTCTACCCTCCGTCATTTGCTCTCTCTCTTCAGTCTCCGCAACCCTCTTTGATCTCCGTTCCCGTTGCCAACATTCTCTCCCTCCGATTCACTCATTTATTCCGACATTCTCCTGCTCGCACGCCTCTCTTTCCATCTCCTTGGCCGTCCTTTTCCAACCAGGCAGCTCCATCCAGACTGTTTCCTTCCATCTCACCAGTTATCTCTCTTCAATCCCGTACCCTCCTCCGGTTCCACTTTCTACCCCGTTTTCCTTTCGTCTCTCTCTCTCTCTCTCTCTCTCTCTTTCTCTCTTTCTCTCCCTCTCCCTCTCCCTCTCTTCCTCCGTCTCTCTATTTCAAGCCTACACCCCGATTTTGCTCGCCGTCGCACCAACGAGATCAGCCTGTTCCCTTGCGCCCTTCGCTGCGGACATCTCTGTCCAACCAGCGCCCTCTTTCATCCACTTTGTCAGCCTCCAGGCGTCTCTGTTCGACGTAGCGGTCGCGCCGGTACGGACTGGTCCTGCGCGATGGGGGATGCTGCGAGATAATCGTTCCCCCTTCGGCCCGCGAGCGAACCGACCCCTTTCGGCCACCCCCGCGCCGAGGGAAGCAGCAGTAAGTGCCAGGCCGCCGCCATAGCCGTTCCCCGGGCATTGAAGGAGGAGAAACCGGCGTAACATTCTCTTTTCCTTTTTTCCTTTCTCTTTTTCTCTCTCTTTCTCTCTCTTGGCTGGTAGCGGCGATACGCGTTCAACCTCGACAGGCGACGGTCGCACCAGCCTGCCCCGAGCTGTCCACTCAATCTTCCAAGCCAAAGCCCATCCGTCAGCGGATCATGTGACGCGGGCACCCGAATCACGCTCCACGTTCCCTTCGACGCGTGTGTTTCGCCCGATGACAGCGGGCGAAACAGTGCTGCTGCTGACGACGTCGCCCGTGCTACGTCTCGTCTTCGATTCGCTGCGTGGAACGTGCACGACTGCCGGGTGCCAGTGCGCTAACCTCGATTCCGTGGGCATTGCCAGCCTCGCGGCTATCCTTCTACCATGTGTCACCGTGTGCCCAACCACGTCGTACAGACTCGGCCGATGAGATTCGTCTTTCGTTCCATCGGCTCTCGGTGAGGCAACTAGCTCGGTGTGCGTCGCTGAAGAAACGAGATTCAACTCTCTCTTGGGCTAGATTGCAAGCTGAAAGAGCGAGGAAAGACCACGTCGGTTTCAACGACGACGACTCGAGGCAACAGCCCGAATGGAACGTGGCCCGCGACGATGGTGATGATTCGACACTGCCGAACGTGAGTTCACGCGATCGAGCTTCGTCGCCTGCGAAACACGAGTGTCGCGGTCGGTTCCGGTGACGTGGTTCGAGGGGATTGTCGTCCACGATGGTGACAAGTATTCAGAGATTCGAGATGCTCGCGCGCGGTGTTCGTATCTTGTATCTCGCTACATCGACGTGTTCGACGCACCGAGACTCGTCGTTTTCGACCAGTTAATTGATCTTGATCTCTTTGGGAAGCCTCGCCGATCGGCGACGTCGACGTTTGCTGCTCGGTGGGATGGTCGGACGGAGATTGAAGATAGCTCGTCTCGACGAAAGCAGAGAGTATCGGAAGAGCATCTGTCCGAGGGGCGCAACGAGCAGGAACACACGTGTTGCTTGAACACGCGAGGCTTGCACGTTGTTCCGCCGGACCGTTCGATCGGTCAGCCGAAAAAAGTTACGCGAGATTGTGCAATCGCGAAAATCGATATCGTTCGGCGTTGGAACGTTGAGAACCGATCTCCGGAGGAGAGTATATCGCGAAGGAAGGAAAGATAGACCGGTCTGGCAGGAGTCGTGCTCGCCGCTGGATGACCTTAACCTTTCGCATTTGAGAGATTTCAGTGTGATCGAGAAGGGATTAGACGTCGAGAAGGGAGCGTGGAGAAGCGTGAAAATTCGAGAGAAAGAGAGAGAGAGAGATCGGACCCCCCTATCCGTGACGGTGACGGATCTAATTGAACGTGTAACTCTCTACGCTCTTATCGACGAACCGAGCCCGGTGAAAATAAGGGATTGAGGAGAAACGACGAGAAACACGTCGACCGTTTTGTATTCGATTTCCGCGTGAATCACGCCTCGCGCGTTGATCATCGTCATCGCTGAATAAGCACGAGCGAATCGCAAACGCATTTACCAAGTGTCTTTTAAGCGATAAGCATCGGTCGTCGACATCGAACAAGCCTCTCCTTGTTGAGAAGAGCACGCGACGAAGATATTCCGGATGGCGACCTCTTCGATTGAACATTGTCGAGAACGTCTTCGATAACTATTATACGTACGTAGTTGCGAACACACTCTGCCATCGTCCAAATTTCACCAGACGACAACCGGACACATCGAAGATTCTGCTTGTAAACGACTCTTGGACACTGGACGCGTTACGATAAAACTTGAAACCCTTTGTTCAGCTGAAGTTCGGTTTGGTTTGGTAACGTTTGAAGATCACTCGGGCACACGTTTTCGCGATTCTCGACACAGTCGCGGGACAAGAGTGATCGTTCGGTCCTCCACGAGGGTAAACTCGACTACGTTACGAGGGTACAGGCGTCTAGAAGGAGGAGGAGGAGGAGGAGTAGAAGGTGTGCCGAAGAGTGTGAATGTGTGTCGCCTGCTGCTGTCGCAGTAGCGCGAGCCGTGAAGAAATATACGCTGTTTCGCGCGAGTGTCGTTCCTTCGAGTGTTGTTCTTGCCCGTTCGGCCGATTCTCATTGATGATCGATCGACCCACACACGGCCGCCGTTTTCTTCCGATCGACTCCGCGACCGTGTATCCAGCGGCCTGGTCGTTTTCATCCGTTTCGTCCGTGTTTTGGTCGGCGTGGCCGCGCGAGATGAGCAGCGGCAGCAACGTGCTCGAGCATCGGTGTTGGTACGTACGATCAAACGCGCACATACACGCGTTCCCTCCGGCCTCTGCATGCACGCGTGCACTCGCCTGATGATTTACACGTGTGTACATGTGGGAGGCCGTTAGGTGCTCACACGATAGGATCGTTTGGTACTTAGTAGCTCGTTACGGGCACCGAACTACTATCGAAGTAGTTTAATCCAACGACGTCACTACGTGTTGTATTAATGTCTTGCTATTAAACGGCATTAACTCTTTTAAGATAGCTAGTAGTCGACTCTTCTTTTTTCTATTTTTCTTTTATCACTCGGGGCAGGTAATTAGGCTTTCTCGCTGTTCGTCGATGTGCTGTTCATTCGTCGTTTCTTGATACAAAGATAGGGCAGTAACGTCTGTGAAGAGTTCATGCAAATTTAGCAAACAAATCCTTTTTGTTTTTTAAATTGAAGTTGAGAAAGGAAATTGAAGTTGGAGGAGTAAGATGAAAGATGTAGACATTGTTTTTCTAAATACAGAGTCTTTTATATAATATAAAATAGACAATGTAAATTGATTTTGTGCACGGGTATATAATATTTTGTATTGAATAATACGTGTAATATTTAGAAGCATCAACGCTAGTTCAACGGTTTAATAATTAATTCTACTGTTGTTCACATGACGAGTGTGACGAATAGTTTATGCGAAATACAGTACAAACATAATAAATCGGCGAATTTCCCGTGCGATGGACAGTTAGATATTTATCCAAACGCACATTGTTCTTGTTGCCCGTTGTCGTTCAGAATTTAATTAAATGAATATTTTGTAAATGCACCGAGACAGAAATACCTTTAACAGTTATCGATTTCCTGTGAATTTGATATCACATGTAGCTGCATCCAAAAGCATTCGAACGTTTGTAGAAACTTTTTACGGATACGATCACGTACATACATTATCTAGGACATCCTGAAATTGTCATTGAAACTTGATTGTAATTATCATGTTGCTCAAGTTTAAAGCAAATCTAAAAATGTATTACCAAATATATAATACGAAAAATAGTACATAATATATATATGTTTCACAGACATTACAGAGTTATATCAATATTTAACGGAACCATCTGTAACGATTATTATACACATAAGATAATCCTTCATGCTGTATACACTGATTTCTTTGCTAAACATAATGTTCCTACAAATATCTTGTAATTTTTATATACGTTTCCACATTGATTTCAAATTTTATCAGTATAACTATAATAATTGTAATTTATGAAATTTCAAAATGTTTTATGTACATAATATATACATGAAAATTTTTCCATGCTGTGTGTTCGAATACTTTTGTGAGCCACTATAAACATATATAAACATATATATTTCTATTAATTAACTAATCATTAGTCAAATAAAGTATTATAATAAATATAGTAAACCAGTTGAAATCACATATTTGCAGTTTTATAATAAAAATTCGCCAAATATTTCATTAAATATCCGTTTATCGACAAAATTTAATCAGGTAATTAGAATACATCTTTTAATCTTCCAAGAGTACAGCTTTTAATCTTACAAGAAGAAAATAAATAAAATTGTTGACTGGAAAATGGAATTGAACATGAAATTAAATAACTGAAAAATAGATGGAATGAAGGAATTAAAAAGTAAGGAGAATTCTCTTCATTGGAGAAGACATTGACGCTACAACGACTGGCTACTTTCGACAATAATTTTCACTAGGAGCTCAGAAAGTTCTGTTAGGAATTTGCAAACACTAAAAATTACATGACTCACAGTAACGTGACCAATCACTAACTATTGAAAATTTTACAACGTTACGAGTAGTATATAATAGTATCGCCGATCACTAACGCCGGGAACATACCAAAGTGTAAATCAATGATTTTGATGAAATGTGGCATAAATGTAGTTTTCAAAAAAAATATTTGACCTGTATTTTTTTCTTATCGGCAATCGTCGATGTTGAAAGAGTGAAAACTACTGTCAAATTTTGGGGTGCGGATCATATTTTGTCAAATATCTCGGAAATTATCGAAGATACCGTTTTTGTGTAAATTGACGAAATTAGTGTTTTTTAACGACGAATTTAATGGTGTATACCGTTTTGCAAAGAAACCTTTTATATTATTACAATATATATATATATATTATATACAATATATTTAAAAAATATATTCTTCACAAGCTTTTCCAAGTAAGTGTTAATAAATTTTCTTAAATACTTGTTTATAAAAACTGTATATTCAAATTACGGATAAAATAAAGCTTTGACTTTTACATTATAAAAAAATGCATTATTTTCAAATTTTTCTCGCTGGATGTGCAAAGCAAGGTGTATGCTAGAATTGTTCTCTGCAAATATTTTGTGAAATGTTAAACGTTGTAAATATATTATATTTTATTCGAAAAAATTTTTATTGTTTAGTACTTGCAGCTTTTTTTAAACAGACATGATCAAGAGACGATCAATCACTCAATGTAATCTTCGCAGTAATGATAGCGCTCAAAGCGTCATGCGATACTGCTATATTGTCACCAATCACTAAGCATTGAAAATTACACGACGCTACGGTCCCGTCACCGATCACTAAGCTCAGAAAATCGCATGATGCAGCGGTAACATCACCGATCGCTAACGAGACCACAATAGCGTCACTGGCCCTTATAGTGTGAGAACCTTTCTCTCTGATTCTTTTTAACCTTTTATCGCGTTTCGTGAAAATACAGGATCGCCTATTAGGAAAGAATTGCGGATAGGGAATGAGAAAAACTAAATTTACGAGTATGTAGCAAATATTGCTGGGGTAAGAGACGATAAAGAGACAGGGTGCCACCCATACGTACGACATTTATGCGACGATATTTGTGGCATGTGGCAGAAACATAAAAGTGGGGTCAGTTTTAGTATTACCTATTCGGCACAGGGGGTAAGAGATATTGAACCACTTCCAAATTTATCCTCTTGAAAAGTTTATAATATCAAATCTTCTCAAATTGCTGAAAAATTTATGTATGATGATTTCATTGCATTTTATTACAAATTTACTATAAATTTTATTATAAATTAATATTCCATAAAACTGGTTGTTGTTGCTATTGAAATTAAAACAAGAATAATCACAATGATACGTAAATCATAAATATCAGTAATTCACGATTCTCAAGAAGACTCTCACGTCAAGATGAGACAAAATCTAGAAATCTAAAAATGTAATTTTACATAACCTGCAATTGAGATTACTGGAGTTTAAAATCTTTTCTACTTTATTTGAAATTTTAATCTAATATCGATATAAACATTTAAAACGATTCAGTGAAATATTTTTATTACTGATTGATCGTTACTATTTTACAAAAATTTTGTTGGACCAAGAAAGTCGTTAAGAAAGATTCGGAACAATTTTCAGTCAAAAAAGTGTAAAAAAGAATTTAAACGAACCTGTCTCAATAAAAGAAAAAATGAGAAATTTTAACTCTTAATACAACAATTAGTAATAATTCAGTAACAAAAGAATTGAAGATTAACCTTTATAAACCATTTGTAATACTTCTTCGTTCAATATAGATTTTATACAATGCTTTCATATTATTTTATATATTTATTTGATAATTTTCAATGTATTTGTTATTATTCAATTATACTTGAAATTCTTTGTTATTAATATGCGAAGCAAGAATAATTGAATTTGACTCTTCCTCAGTTGTAACTAGAATGCATTTATGGGAAATTTCAAGGTGCAAAAATGCATATATTGCATGTAATATATAAAATACGCGAAGTAGATTATATTTAATAGATGAAACAAGTTTCTATTTAGATTTCATCGTTTCAGTTATGTCCACAAAAATTTAGAAATACATAAAAGTCCGCAGTAATGACGCAACAAATATTAACAGTTTGTCAAACCTTCCGCAGTATAATTTTCAAAGTTGCGAAGAATTTACGAAGAACAATCAAGTACAACAATTCCAAACTTCTAATCTTATATGAAAACTTCTGAATTTCATATGAATGTGAAATATAACAGAATACGAGAGGAAATTCACCGCAAAGGGGCAAAGTCAATTCTGAAAGTTGTCACTTCGTTACGACCATATTGCAGAGGGGTTTGCTCGCGATGCGTAATTTTCGCGCGGATGGAATTTTTTCCTCTGTTTCGCTTTATACGTTTTTCACAACGAGAGTTAAAGAAAATCGTTTTCACACGATAAATTTATCACTTCGGTTGATCTATGGAAATAAGGGTAAACTTCATCTCCTCTCACACATAATAAAGTAGAAGCTTCCGTCTACACTTCATTATGCATGTAATACTCGACGTTTACACAATGTTTCGTTGAAATCAAAATTCCTTGGACAGTGGACTTTTCGTGTTAGCTGATAAATTCGCAAATATTTTTCTTTTCTGGCAAAATGTAATGCTTATTTTATCAAATGTAGTTCTTATCCGCCATGGTATTGAATGAATTGAAGTAATAATAATTCTGACGCGTATTAAGTGAATGTAACTATATCTATTTTGAAATTATTGTTCTTTTTCTTTGGTAAAACTTATCTACGAGTCAAAATTAGAAGAAAGAAATTTGCGTGTTGAAATGTTTTATTAAATATGAAGGTGTATATATTTAATTTTTTTGAATGTTATTAAAAGACTTGAGTATTGATAGATTATGATTGTTTGTACATTTATGAGAAATTATAGAATATACAGAAATGCATAGAATATTCATAGTATATTCAAAAAATATTTGAAATAAATTATTTGCCACTAGACTGTAGATTTTTGTACAAGTTCATTTCTAAAAACATACATTATCTCAAATATAATATAATATTTGTACTTTATAATATCTACGTACATTTTTACATAATTCTTCATAATTTCTATATACATTTTTTATATACATGTAATACTTTATAATTTCTATATATATGTTTAGATTTGTTTCAGACTTGATTAATATAATCATGAACGTCATGTCCTATTATATTACTAATGAAATGTGATTTCTTTTAAACTTGACTACTACATTATAGTCAATATCAAATACACATAACATATTCACATGTACATATATTCACAAATCTATTCGTATATATGTTTAGTACAATATACCATATTTGATATATTTATTAAAAGTCCAATTACATGTATTCATATAATGTACCTTTAGGTTTTATTTCTCTACGTACAAACTTGATTAATACAATCACAATAGTCGACTCTCGCTCTAGTGTTAATGAAATTTCTGTGAAACGTATTATGTAATATTTTTTGTATTGAATATATTTTAGCTTGTTGCTTCAAACTTGACCAACATGATAATCACAATCAAGTCTCGTTATATTGTCAATGAAATTTCAGAATGTCCCACGTAACAAACAAATTATATTATATAATATATTCATAAAAATTCTGTCTATGTCGAGCACAGTGCATCGTCAATTTTCCTCGTCGTAACTAACAGAATCAGAAAATTCTTCACGGAAAACTTCAATGTACCGCGAAAAATTCTCATTGGCGACATCGATGGCGCGTGAGGTGTTGCTCACTCCGCGTAACGGAATTTCGCAAAGGTATTTCGATCGGTAGGAACAAATGTGCCCGTAAAGTGAAATCAAGTGGCTTATTAATCTCGCATAAAGCGCGGCAGAGGAATTGCCGCAGCAGCCGGAAGGAAATTCGATCTGCAGCGGCGGAAATTCTCGCGAGCTGGAGGCCTGCTCTTCAGTCGCGGCCGCTTTTCATCCGTGAAGAATCGCTAGATTATCGTTTTTGGATCGCTTATTGCGATAGATCCTCGAACCTATCGGGGGCGGCGAACGTTTGGATGGAACGTGACAGCGGCTGCGATAAAAATTCAGGAAAATTTATTAGGGACGATCGCGAGAGGATCTGGAAAGAGGTATTTTAGTCTGGGGGAAATCGAGCGGAGCTAGGTCAGTTGTAAAAATTTTGATTAACTTGAGTCGGAGATGGGGATTTTGATATTGCTTTCGCATTACGAAAATTAACGAACAAGATCATTTTAACGACGGATGCACAAAAAGAATATTGCACGCAAAATATAGTGCGATATTAATGTAATATAATGTAATTGCACGACATATGTTTATAATCACACTTGTAGATATTTCAAACCATTATGGATTTATGCGATATAAGTTAAAATAAAGATCTTATTAAAATTTTGAGCATATGTTTGTAAATATAAAAAAGAACTTCACATTATCAAATTCAACATCCTAGTTAAATTTAACAGTATGTATCTTTTTTTTTTATTATTTCTATGACATCTCTCTTACAAATTTATTGTAATAATAATGATTTTTATGTATTTTCACTTTTCGTATTAAACAGATGTAGTCTGCACTCTGCCCTTAAGATGATATTGTCTTTTGATCTTTTCAATCAACGTGATGTGTATTAGAGAATTCGTAATTTTTAAAATGACATAACAAGTTTATTTTTATTTTAAATTTTGTTTCTTTCCTTTTTTTTTTAAAGGGAATATTTCCATTTGGAGATGTCGACTTTTAAGAAATTTATTTTGAAATTGGTCGTGTTTGAAGAAACAGTTATTGTACAATTATTTTTATTACCGTTCAAATTATTGTATCATTTTTAATGGCTATTACGATTTTTACTGTTCTATTGATCTGAAAGAAAGTAAAAGTTTGATTTATATGAAAGTGAACTATACTGACATTTTTTTTCTGAGTTTTTCCTATCGCCTTGAAGAAATAACACAATCAATGAATTTCTGCTTTATACAGCTATTATTCTGTTAAAAAAATTTCATTTTACCTCGTTTAATCGTTAATATAAAATTATATACCATAATGCATAAAGTTGTATAACGTTTTGTAATTGTTCGATTTGTACAAGATCGTAAAGTCGATACATCAAAATATAACGGACCGTGTCTTGAATGGTATCTTTACAATGTAATTTAAGGCACGCTCGATGTCAAATCTCTTTAATTGTTTTACTAAATTTATGATACTTACAAAAGGCTCCTCATAGTTCAGTTTCAGAAAAGTTTCCAATTTTCCGAAAGTTATAATTGAATGCATATGTCAGTGAGGAAAGTATGCAAAGATTTGAAATACGTTTCAAACTTTTTAAAAGTCAGAGGTATAGTAGATACTTCAGAGACGTGTGCGATCGAGCGTGCCTTAAATTACATTGTAAAGATACCATTCAAGACACGGTCCATTATCATTTTGATGTATCGACTTTACGATCTTGTACAAATCGAACAATTACAAAACGTTGTACAACTTTGTGCATTATGGTATATAATTTTATTCTATTGTTGAAGATATTTTTATTATTCAGCCGAAACTTTAATTCTCCAATTTTTTTAACTTGAAATAAAGTAACTTGAAATATTGCATACTTACGTATTTGTTTCATTAAGCTTTGTTTACACGGTATTGAAATAGTTAAATGCAAATCGCAACAGCTTTGAATTAGTTAAGATCGTTGTATAAGTGTAATCACTAATTTTTCTAATTTTTACATTTAGACAGCCGGAATTTTTTTAAATTATTACAATCATTATAATTTCCGTACTTTTTAATCGTTACAATTTAGATTTCTGTAATTTATGTAATGCCACCGTAATAATCCCCTTTTCATTGTGAATTATTGTTGTAGCTTTTCTCGATTGAAAAAGAATTCTGGAGCAGAACATCGCTACAGCAGTTTCAAAAGTTATCTACAGACATGTAGATATCGATTCTAGATAGTCTGCATACATTGGCTACGGATTTTGTAAGTTATATCGTGTGTTGCCTATATGTCTATGTACAGTCAGCCGCAGAAGTCTACGTACATCTTACTTTTCCGACTTTTACGAATATTGAAAAGCTGACCATTCATTTCTCTTTCTGTATATGTATGTCAAATTTTAAATAAAGAAGGCGCAAGGATTTTAAACATTTTACAGTTGATTAAACTTAAACATAATAAATTAGAACGAACAATCACGGAGCCTATTACGAAAGGTACATTAAATTGTAAATTAAAATGTACAAAATGTGTATCCATTATTATTGTAGATGTAGTAAATGTATTTAAATGTAATTTTATAGAATTGTATTTTCAACTTATTTGAAACAAGTATAAGAAAAATTATCAATATTTCAAAAACAGTTTAATTTCAACCAAAACAAATCAATTACCAATAAAACATCAAGAATATTTCTTAAACAAAAATTGTTCAAACTCTTTCAAAGTACAAAGATTTTTAACATTTCGAATATTTTAAACTTGACGTGTACGTAGACTTTTGCGACTGGCTGTATATCGTGTATCCATATTTCACGAAACTTCATCGATTGTCTGTAGATATTCCAAAATCTTTCACACAGACACATGTCCGCAGACAATGTGTGCTTCAAGCGATCTTTTAAAATCTAAACGCTGTTACATTCTAATTGTTCGTAGGAAAATTTTCTACAATATCACAACGTTCACTATTTTTATATTTATTTACAAGCTTAATATCTTGTATATATATTTATGAAGGAAGGAGAACGAAAGGTCGTTAAATATTTTATCATCACTGGACACTTATTTCGGCAATAATTCTTTACCTTGTTTTCGCGAGATATTTCACGATTTATCGAAGGATGGAACATTTCGCGCGTCTTTCCGTGCAGATAATTCAGAGAAGACAGGACACTTCACTGGTATTAAAGTCTTCTATTGGATAGCTTTGATCGAACGTTCAATAAAAAGTTATAGTCCAAATTGCAGCAAGATTACTTTGTAGTCTTTTGTACTTTAACTCTTTGACCCTGTGAACGTCTATATGCGTTAAGCAAAATCCATTCCCTTGGCCTATGAACGCGTATACACGTGCATATGTAGGCACATATGCAATTGAGAAAATGGAACAATCAACGATGGTCTCTAGCAAAAGATTGCACGTGTATTTTGATCGAATTTTCTTTGCAAATGAGAATCGAATGTCTTTTTATCATTACTAAATTATAATAGTTTCTAGACATTTTATAAATCCGTGTCCCTATATCCTTGAAGGTATTAATTTTATACGTAAATTATTAAATATGAATTCGAGGGTAGCTCAATTGTTAACAGTTTTGTTATTACGTGTAACATACGTAAAGAAAAAATTTTACATCGTTTGGTGCAAATAAGAAGTTTATTGCAAGTTTTGAACCTACATCATCCTCCAAATATTTTTTTCTAATATATTCGAAGTTGGTTAAAATGGCGTAGCGCTTCTTTAGCTGCAAGGTACTTATATTCTCTGACGTGTCGAACTCAGAAACAGAGAAATTTAAAATCGAGAAGTCCACCTCGTGTCGTCCAGTATATTCTAAAATTAAGTCTCGTACAATTTTCACACATAGTTTCACATAATTTTATTAACATGTCAGATCTGAAAATAGAGAAATTTAAAATCCAGAATTGTAGTTGTGTCATGTATATGTTTCAAAATTAAGTCTCGCCATATTTTTCCGTATAATTTTCACATGTTCGACATATTGAGTCCAGAATATTTCCAAATTTAAAATCTAGAATTCTACTTGTACCGTGTAGTGTATTTAAAATTAAATTTGCTTGTAATACTTTTCTGTACAATATTATATCTATGGTTTCGTGCAATTTCATTGACACGTCGAATTCAAAATAAGTCGAAAATAAAAATCTAGAATTACACTTCTGTTCTTTGGTATGTTCTAAAATTAAAATAACTTTCCATATAGTTTCGATTCTCATATAATTTCATCGACGCTTTTAATTCAGAAATACAGAAATTTAAAATCCAGAATTTTACTGTGTTGTATATGTAGTAGACATGTACGTATTAAAATTAATACTAAATATGGCACTTTTTCATACATCCCGAGTACACTATGTATCGTAAAAGTAGAGAGAATGCGTAGATTATTACATCAGTATTCTTGCAATATTCATGGATGTATATGTAGTGTGTTGAATGTCATTCTCAAGACGTGATTTCCCAAAGAGATACAAAAACGAAAATGTAAATATTGGCCGTAGTCGCAAGTTGGAACAAGTCGAATATTTACGCTCCCCAGTCGTACAACAGCTATAGGTAGCATAACATTCGTGTGAAATACGGTTAATTGCGTATTAATATTTGTAAAAATGAGTCGTGGGAAAAAGTGAAATTCAGCTGAAGTACACGCGGCATTGAAATTAAACGAAGAACATTATTCCGTGACAAAAATAGCCAAAACAGTTAACAGAAGTCGTAAAGTGATGATGAACTTACCAAAAAATCCATTACCAAAAGATAATTATGGGAAAAGAAAAAGTTGTCTGACGACTGCGGTGTTTGATAGTTCGCGATAAACGTGCTATAATACACGTATTATAATTGCAGAGAAATGTTAGGAATGTTAGGAACTAGAGTTACGACAAATGTTAGGAATGTTTGATGTTTTTTGAAGAATTGCAAACACGAAACTACGAAAATTGCAACGAAAACCTTGTCTAAAGCAAGAAATATGTTTATACGGATAAGAGACGATGAGAAGTCATATTTACCAACGATAAGAGATTCGATTTGGACAGATTTGATAGCCTCCACTATTATTATCATCATTTACGAAAGGAGCAACAACTTTTGAATCGTCGATTACGGTAAGATGGAAATAAAATTTACTGCAGGAAAATTAAATAATAAAAAGTATATTGAAACGATTGACGAACAAATAGACACGTATGTGACACGAATTGCTGGAAATGCGAATTAATGGAATAATTTTTCAACGTGATAACGCGAAAGCAGTAAAACAATACTTTGCAAACAAAAAGTTCGTGTTTTAAAATGGTCAGTTCAAAAGTTTCTTCTCGTCCAATTTTTTCTTTTTTTTTTTTAATATAAAACATCAAGATATAAGAAAAAACTAATTTTATTGATTTTAAATTAAATTTAAGTTCAAACATGATTTTTTCATTATGTTTTAGAAATTTGTAAAAGAAAAATTTTTTTAAATATATAATAAAAAAATTACGGATTTATTTCAGTAGGAAATGATTTTTGGTTTACCCTACATAATAAAATGATACTTTTTGCATATGGATACTTCATCCAGTGCCTTTTTATAAATAATTTCTTTTCTTAACTTTTCTCGTATAGTTTCATATAATTTTAGTGCTTTCGAGCCTATCCATTCGTAAACTCTATGATGTTCGATCTCGTCCATATGTTGTTGCCACGATTTATTCATGAAACAACCGGCTCGCGGTCCTGATATTTATTCGGGAGTTTTACAACTGCCACGCGGGTTATCGGATCGCAATAAATACACGAATGTTCGTGAAAGCATACTCTCTCTTCTATATGATAAATCGAAGGTGGAAACGAAAGAAAGAAAGAGGCGAGAAAGGAGGAGGCGAAACGTTTGACCTTCCATCGAAATTTAGTGCAGTTTATACGATACCCATAAAACATCCGGAGTATCGAGCTTCTACAACAATCGATTCGACGTTTTCACGAAGCTCACCGTCTCTTTTTTCTTCTTTTATTTCCATTGCGGTTTTCCCTAACTTTTTCTCGCCTTGGTTAATTTTCTCTTCTTTTCCTCTTTCTAATCTCTTTCTTATCTCTGTCTTTTTTTCTAATTTTGGAAAAAGTAGAATTAGAAAAAAGTTGAAAGAAAGGGCCGCTTGATATAGAAAGGGTTTCAAATACGTATAATTATATAATTTTTCTTTTAAAGAAGAATCGATTTGTCAGAAGAGATGTCTAGAAAACTTTGCGCTTTCTCTTTATGTTTCGCCATTTGTTTTAAAAAGTAAGCAATAATTATATTTTGTGAATTATATTCCTAAAATTATATTCAGATATTATATATAAATATCATCATAAATGTTTACAATACATATAATATTTATTACATAGCATATTTAACAATATAAATATTTTACTATTTCAATATTGAAATAATAATATTTTTGATATTTGTCGATAATTTTATAAGTGATAAATACTTTGATATATTGGAGAGTTCGAGGTGTCTAAAATCTCACAGAAGCAAGACTAAAATCTGATTACATCTACAATTTTTTGCTTCAGACAATGTGTCGTCACTGATCCACACCACTTTGAACATTCGTAACAAAAAGAAACAAGTTCACATTCTATCCTAACATTATTTCAAAATTTTATTATCTCCTCAACATTGGAGATCATCCAACACTTGATTGTATCCGAACATATATCGTATGGTACAATAGAAACCAAATTCACGTTGAGCAAGAAATACCGGACACGTAAAAAAAATTTGTAAAAGATGACCGTAAAAAACGACAATACTTCCATTCTGAAGCTGAACAGCAAACTTATCTCTCGCGGAATTAAAAATAGAGGAGATATTCGTGCGTTGAGTCTCAAGTAAATTTAAAAAGCAGTGGATGAAAAACTTCGGAACATTCCACTATTTAGGTGCGTTGAATCTCCTTCCCTCTATTGCCTATTTTTCGATTTTCCTTTCCAGCGGGTAAATTTATGCATCGCTCGACGACGGATAAATCAACCAGTCACCGTACGACGAAATAATAAATCAGCTTTTTCCAAGCGTGCCGCGGAAGGCGCTTGTTTCTTCTGCCGGGCGGAAGGCAGCCGCGTTCGATCCGCGAAACTCGATCGAGATTTACGAGACGCGGCGTTCCTTCAACGCCCGGTATCCGCCGCGTTCGTAACGTTGTTCCGCCGTGATTGCGCGACGTGTCAGAAATCGCATCCGTTCTGTCGACGCGAACCCGAACGACATTATCTCCGCGATTCTTCCGCGGAGCCGGAACGTTGCGAGCTTCAACGCGAATGTGAACCAGAATTCCGCGCGAATCCGGTTTCCAGAATTCCACGGGCTGAAGATTCTGCTTTGATTTTCCGAGGAGATGAAATTGCGAGATTTTTATTTCTGTTGAGAGGGATGGATCTTGAATCTCGTGGGTCTGTTCAATTTATCTAATAATTGTTCGTTAAATTTCTGAAATCACAGTGTAACAAATTGTTGATCGTTCGATTTAATAATGTAAAAATACGTTACGTCGAAAAATCTATTCCTCTGATATGGTTCTTGCATAAAATAAATTACCTGATTCTGCTTATCGTTTATTGTATAAAAAAATATTTCAAACGAGAGTTCAAGGTTGGACATTGAATCTCGTGGCTCTGTTCAATTTATTTAATAACTATTCGTTAAATTTTTGAAATCACAAACTGTTGATCGTTTGATTTAATAATGTGAAAATATGATATTGCGTCGAAAGTTTTATTCCTCTGACATATTTGTTCATTAACTTCATTATATAAGATGAACCTACCACTTGTACGAAAAAATATTTCCAGCTTTGAATTTTGCATTTTGTGGGCTTATTTAATTTATATAATAAATTCGTAAAATTACAGTGCAACAAATTGTTTGTCATTTGATTTAATAATATGAAAATATTACGTCGAAAATTCTATTCCTTTGACAAGGAATTTACAATTTAAGGCAAAGCTCGCTTAAATAGCTCGCTTTGTGTAGCAGATATTTATGCAAATTCATATTTTACTGAATATAATTAGAAAAGTGAAAATTAATTTCCATCTACTAGACAAAAAAGATATTATACATAAAGGACATTATATCTTGGACATTTTACATTTCATATTATTTGCATGTTACACACATCATGAACATCGTTGCATTTTTAAATTTCCTACAAATAAGTTTCCTAGTCATAACCTTCTAAAAACAAAATAAACTTCAATCTCTCAATTCATTTTCTTCTTTCTATAAAAATACGTACTTTTAATTTATCTATAACATCTTATCCAATTCAGTTTTTCTAAGAAACACAGTCACTCTTTTATTTTCAAATTCTACCATTTCTCGTAAAATGATCGGTATTTTAAGCACTATTTGTTGATCTTTACATCTCGAGTCTAGAATTTTTCCTAGAATCATTCAGAGAATCGGAATACGTTCGTTCCGTTCCCGCGCGATCACGATCACGATCACGATCACGATCTCGAAAATAAATTCTGCGCCGCTGTCGCAAATAACGAAGCTGTATTTTCCCCGGAATCGCCACGGTCCCCGCGAATAAACCAACGTGCATTATGGCTCCCCGGTCGATGCTTCGTATCGGAGCCATTATCTCGTTTTATTCGAAGCAACAGCCTGCGTTTCACTCCCTTGCCGATACCGTTTATCGGCCGCCTTTGTGATGTTGCAGCGGAACTAGTTTATCGCAAAATGCCTACGCAAAATATTGGTCAGCGGTTTGCGAATTTGAATTTGAACGCGAGCTTGTTCCTCGAAGACAAAGGGATACGTACAGTACCTATCCATCAGAATATCGGCCGTGGTTGGAAATTAAACGAACGAGTAGCGATAACCGACATTTTGACGTATTCGAGGCAAGCTCCGATTGATTTCCAAATTTCATGTTTCGGAGGAATAAATTTCTCTTTCCTCTACGTTCGTACGGTGTCGATATTAAGTTATATAAGTATACAAATATATAAGTTATATAAGTATAAATTCATATTTTTATGATTTTATTATCATATTATTTATTATCATCGTTATAAGTTTTTAAAATATGGGAACCGTAGTTTCCATCCGTTTCGAATGAGGACACTCTTGTGTACGATAGTCTGCTTTATGGAATGGAAATGTTTCATTTCAGATTATAGATTCTCGTATTTTTACGTATTATTATATATTGGGTGGGCTGTAAGTTATGATGCAAACGAGCTTTGTATTTCTATAAGCGATCGACGAAGCTTCGTTTTATTTTTAAGGGTGAATATAAAATTGGAAAGTATTATATATTATAGAGAATGTGTACTGTAATTTTCAAGAAATATTTATATCAGGAATTACTGGTGATTTGTTAAAAGCATGTTGATTATTTTGAAATAATTGACATTTCACGTAATTTTCGTTTGTTCTCTAAGAATACCTTTGGTGATTTTCTTAAAAAGTTTTTCAATAAACTTATATCTTATTGTCCGCTATTTATTAAAATTTAATTTTCTTAAAATTTCTTTTTTTTTATAACTAATTTTAAATTATTCTGTACATATTTATTAACTTTAGTGCATGGTGTTTGTTTTAGAACTTTATTTCTTTAGAACCATTTCTAGAAATAATTATCAGAAAATTGCAATCAAATAATATCATCGAGAAAATACATAAAAATTCGTCCAATCAATGTCAACTCATATTTTTTTTCTAATTTTTCTTTTTCTTTTGTTGAATATCATGCAAAACGTTTTATATACAAAATGTAGTTTCTTCTTTCAAATATATGAAATTTACAAATATTCACTTCAATTAAATTTATTAGTATATACAGTAAAGACACTTTTTGATACAACAGTATAATAATAATAATCAAAGAAACAAATTATTAAAATAATTAAAATTATTAAAAATTATTAAAATAAAACATGGATGTATAAAACTATAAAAAACTATAAATAAAATTATAAAAATAAAAGAATTACATACATATGTGTATTTCGTATACGTATATAAAATATACAAGCATCTTATAATTTCGTTCGTTAGTGTACGCTAAAAATCAAAAAGAATCAGTGAAAATATAGCCATCAAACTTTTCGCTGCGATCATCCTTAATTGTAAAATTCGTTTTCATAAGACCGGCAAACGGGATTTTAAAAGCTTCTTCCAAGTAATTGAATTGCACGTTACGCTCAAGGAAACGGCGATCTGTTTTCACGAAGACCGGTAACGTTTTAACATCCGTCCGCGGCAAATTAATATCCCGTAAGCCCGTAAGCTCGCACGCGAACCCGCCCATTACAACATAGTTTCGAGCAATCGTTAAAAGCTTATTACACGATAATCCCCTTTGTCGTTTTAATTTTCTCGTTAAGTAAAGCGCAATTCTCCCCCCCCCCCCTCCTCCCTCCAACCCCCACCTTTTTCCTCCGCCACGGTCGTTGGAGCGACAAGCCGTAAAGAACGCAACTTTCGTTTCAGTGTCTCTGTTTGGATCGAGCCGCTCGATGAAAAAGTCATTTAAAAGTGGCTAATTTTCTGTAAAAGCTCCCATCAGGTTTCAACTTTCTTTCCACCTCCGTTTCCCGCAGATTTTACGACCGTAATTCTATGGACGATGGCCATCCTGCCGGGGATGAGGTCCCGCGAACCTGTAATTATTCAGTTTGGAAAGTGAAGTTTCTCTTCCAAGAGATGTTGAACAAATTTTAATTGTAGTACGAACGATTTATTTATTTTTGTCGACGGTAATTCCGTTGGATTACTCAACGAGTTTGCGCAAATTCAGCAAATTAATATTCAAAATATCTGAGATCTTCCGAGTGTGGAAAAAAAATATATCGTCATTTTGTCGTTCATTATGTTCAATTCTACATCAAAATCGTTTCTCGGTTTGACATTTTAATTCAAGTTGATCATTGTGGAATTTTTCGGAATATTTATTTTGTTCATATCTGATAAAAGATGGAAGTAGTTCTTTTAATTAACATTGGCAGGACACGAAGTGTAAAATCATTAATTTTTCACTTATTAAAAAAATCGAGTGATATTAACTAATTTCATGAAAGGAAGCAAAGATAGAAAAACTTACTCATCAAAGTAAAAATACTTCTCTTTGCTATAAAATATATATATGTTTAAATAAATATATGTTTTTTTCAGAAAAATTTAGTATCTCAGAAATATACTTTTATTTACAATCAAAACTTCCCTTGTCAAAGTTTTACAGTTTTTCACAATTATGTTATAATCATTAGATTGTGAATTTTCACGTGTTTTTACAAACGCATCTTTAACCGGAGAAACGAAATCTAAATACAAAACCTTATTCGTTTGTATAAATACTCTACATTTGGATATTTTTGCGTCTGATAAAATAGGATAGAATAACAACTGATAGGAACAAAACAAAATAACAACTGACTGAAAAATAATAACTAAAGCCAGCAATCCTAGAATTTTGCCTGCTAATTCTCATTTCGAAAGCCATCTTTTGTCACGTGGTACAATGACCGCGTAAATGGTAAAAATTCCGGCAACTAGAGGGCCATAGAAGAAATTCTGGCAACAGCGGAGGGGAAATGCTGCGTTGGTTTTTGTCGCGACACTGTTTGTCCGTAAGCACGGCTAGAAAGGGCAACAAGGCTGAGAAAAAATCGTTGGAAAAAATCGTAGAAAAGAAAAAAAGAAAGAAAGAAAGAAAGAAAGAAGCAAACCTGGCCAAGGGATCGGCTTGAATTCAATGGGGTGTACTGGCATCTGCTCTCTCCTCTGCCGCTGTTTCATACGCTGTTTCGCAACACGAGGACACCGCGCCGTGTTCCACATTTCCCCGAGCATAAAGCTGCATCTGGCTGCGCGATGTGCCGTAACTAAAAAATATTAGGGGGAAAAATGAGACTCTGGAATTCGTGCTTAACACGAATTACCGTGCCACAGCTTTTCGACGAAATTTAACGCGGCTGAAGGTAGCCTCAATTGCGTTAATGAATTCGAGGCTCGGTTTCAAGTCGAATGTTTTCGTATGTATGTGTGTGTTTGCCTCGGGTGTTCTGTAATATTATGTGCGCGTGTAATTGCGAAAAAACATAGAAATTTCAAAGTACCTTTTTTTCCTGTACACTGAACGAGTACCGAGTAAATGGAACGTTATTTTTTTGGTATATTTATTTATAGTCGCGTCAGGTTATTAGCGACTAATCGAAGATTTCCACCATTGAAGATTTTCTAGAATTTTTGAATAACATGTCTGGGATTAACAAAAGAAATAATTGTAATTGAATGGTTTGAATTGGTAGATTATATAATATTTGATTCCAGCAGAGCTAAGTTATCCATCCAGCTGGATAATTCTCAAGGATGTGAATTTTTCTGACAATCGAAATACATGATAATTCGTTTCTGTTAAGAATATACAATGTAGAAAATGAATGATGGAATAATAATTTTCAATTATGCTTTTCCGTTTTATTTAATATTATTGATAATATGTAAAAATGTGCTTTGGTAATAAATACGTGAAAGAATTCATGTATGTACGTTGTAATATATCTGCGTATTGTATAAAATTGTTTTGCAATTTCACTAACAAATAAAAAATTAGTATACAGCATGAATAATTATTTTATGCAATATGACAAGTATTAAAAATGGTTCTACTGAATATTGAGATTCATCGATCGATTAAATATCTTGTAACTCGTATAAAATATTGCTGGTGCTTCTCAATAAATGCAAAAAATATATCGTTCAATTTATTAACAAAATATTGTGCTCACGAATAACGCTACCGTTTTTACAATATTTATTTAAATAAGATATGTCCGTCAACATTCCATCTTATTTTATTGATTTGAAACATTCATTCGTATAATGAATTAAAGTTCAATAACGATTACGAACGTATATTTACATAAATTTATTTTAATATACTCCTAAGTATACAGATAACAGAAATTAATTACAAATGTATATGTATCTAATAAATAATTTGCATTTGGCATCAAACATGCTTGGTTCGACAACGTCATCGTTCGAATGTCATCATCAATGATGTTGTGCTAATAGCTAATAATTCACCAAAAGTTTGTACAACGAAGAAAAAGTTTTTGTGTGCTCAATCAAATTGATTAGTACGAATCTGTTTTATCAGACGCTTTACGTTTATTTTTTCTAAATCTTTAGATCTGTGTTGTATTTGAATAATATTTGATTTACAAGATTAATACAAAGTAAGTAATATTTAATATTTCCCAAAGAAAGATTATCAATTCAAATCTTCTACAATATATTTTTCGATTGAAATTGTAATCTTTTGATATTTTATGACATTTTACTGTATCTCATTTCGACTAGTATATTTTACACATTCTATTGATTATTAAAGAATATATTCTGTTGGTGCAATTTAAATAAGTATGTACGTTGTATACATACTTGTATGCTGTATGTATACTTGTCAAATTTTAAGTATTCGAAAGAAGAGTTTTGGATATTTTATGAATCATAATTAATTTTTACATTTCATTATATATGCATAATTACAAAACTTATTCCGACTGTATAATTATAATAATAATAACAAATTTCTGCACTTTAATCTATCCATACTAATTTTATAGTTTCGAGTTGTTTATTTTCATTTTTTTCAGAGTTTGTCCAATTTTCAATAAGTAAATTTTTCACATTTCTATATTTCAAATTTGGAATAGACTTTCTGTACCAACGATTCATCGCATCGCCTCCTTCATCCATCAGTTTCACCTCACTTTTAATCAAACGCATTGCTCATTTCGTCGCACGGCCACCATGGAACACCCTTCCCTTTTATCCAAACCGTTATTTATCAGTATTACTTGTTGCTCCACACGTTTCGTTTTTAATCTCGAAAAATCCACAAGCCACTTGGAGCACCACCAAAGTACCACTTAGCCTGATGAAAAAATACTCCGTCTCCCTTCCCTCCCCCCTAATTTTCCCGCTTCTTCCCTTCTCTTTTTTTTCATTTCTTTCTTTCTTTTTTTCCCTCTTCTTCTATTTTATTTTCAAACCATGAAGCCACTCTGGACTGGATTGGTCCGCGTCCGACGCGTTCGACTTAAACGTCTCTCGAAATACCAAGCTACGCTCCTTCCCCGGTAAATTACTCAGGATCGAGTACTAATTTGACGATCCCGCTTTGTTGCAACTTCATCCCTCTTGCTCCTCCTTATCTCTTACATTTTCTCTTCTCATTTCACCCTTCTCGTCTCCTCTCTTGTCGTTTGTTTTCCTCCCCTTCCTTAGGACGTATCCTCGCTTGCCAGGTCCTCCTTGGTTGCCAGGCAGCTAAGTAATTATCGAGCTCGGTAGATCACTTAGGTGATTAAAGAAGAAAATGGACGAGCTTTCATTTTCCTTCCTGGGCGTAATTGAAAGGGAAACCGGGCGTGCACCGTTACACACGCATTTAAGGAAAACCCGCGGTACAATGAAATTCCTTTTGGTCGCCCGGAACGGAAACGCTGAAAATTGGAAAACGGCCGGCCACGGTGATCCTTTCGTTCGTATTGGCGTCTCCATTGTTCCTCGGGGGGTTTCATTGTAACGCGCCACCCGAAGATAAAGGCATTTAATGAAGTATAGATTGGGTTGTTCGGGGAGATCGCTATGTCTCCGATGACTGCGGTCCACCCTGCGAACTCGCCTCAAATTGTTTTCTCGCCAATTACTTTCTCGAAATCGTTCTCTCCGAAAGAGGAATTATTCAGAAATATATTTTTCCAAAATACATTTGTTGAAATTTGAAGTCGCGTGAAAATTGAAAATTGAAAATTTTTCTGGTAATTCTTTGGTATTTTTAATCTTTCGGATTGGAAAAGAATACGAGGACATTTTAACTCCACGAATCTTCCTGATTGTTCGTTTAAAACATGAAAGAACAGATGTACCGTACGAGTGGAATGCAATTTTACTTTACTTTTCTCAACTATTTTCAACTAAGAGGAAAAAAAATTGTTGTATCAATATCAATACTGAAATATTAAAAATCAAGGTATTAGAATTTAAAGTCACATAAAACTTAACATTTCTAATTTTAAAAGATATTAAAGCTTAAAATATGAAAGTTGAAGTTTCCAGTTTTTTTTTTAACATATTTAGTATTTCTCTAGTCTTTTTAATCTTTCAAATAAAAAAAGAACATGGAAACGTCATCCAATAGGAACACTTTAATTCCACGAATCTTTCTGATTGATTGCTTGAAACATATATAGAAAGAATATGCTACAGAATATACATATATAGATTCTACTATACGATAGTAGAATGCAATTCTACTTTACTTTTCTCAACTATTTTCCCAAGAGAAAAAAAGTTGTTTCGAATTATATTGAAATCAAGGTATTAGAATTACAATTTTATTTCATATAAAAGTCTTTAATTTTAATAGAATATTAAAATTTAAAATATGAAAGTTAAAGTTTCTAATTTTTTTTAGTCTTCTTAATCTTTCAAATAGAAAAAAAGAACGCCATCCTTAATTTCATCTTTTTAATTGATCGTTTAAAACATTCTCACGTAACACAGAAGAATAGACGAACCGCGTGATACTAGAATGCAAATTGATTATAAAAATGATCTGAGAAGATAGCGCGAAGTAGCTTAACCAAAACGGAGGGGCAAGAAAGAGGGAAAAAAGTAAGGAAACAGGGTGAACGAAGGTCTTCGTTGATGAGAAACAGCAGCGATTATTTCTTGTTTAAATTTTGCCGGCTACGCTATCGCTATCGTTTCGGGGTCAGAGGGCTAATAGCCCAACGGCTTCTTTAATTGATCCAACCCTACTTATTCTAATTACCTGGCGGTGTTAGCAACACTGACCCAGCTCCTTTATCCACTTTATTCTCGTGGACGAGTAGAGAAATTTGAGCGTGGAGTACGGAATGCAACCGGTGATCAGCTTAGAACAGTCATCCAACGTCTGCCTTTATCTCAACGGAATGTGTGTGTGCGTGTGTGTGTGTGTGTGCGTGTTCTACTAACGCGAACGTCCTTCGTTTCGAGGATTCATCGTGCAGTCTCGCTTCATGTCCAAGTACAAAGATAAGTTGCTCGATAAGAGAGGAAAAAAAGGAGAGCGGGACTTTTAGAGGATATGCAGCATGATCCATGCAAATAGGACAGGTCGTGTTTCTTCCAGTCCAGTCTAGTTTCAATTAGAAGGAAATGTCGGTGGAAAAGTCGAGTGGTTTAAAGAGGATTGTCATTCTGGGTAAAGATGTTTTTTTCTCTTCTTTTGAGAGTGGTGTCAATGCTGTTGCATGATTTTTTAAAACATGTAAATATTCTGTCGAAATGATAATTCTCAAGTACGTATCGAAACTTTTGGAATAAAATGTCTGTTACAATTTGGAAGAAACACTTATCGATGTTTGGAAGAAACACTTTAATATCAAAATATTAAATTTGAAATTTTGTAAAATTCAAAGGAATTGAAGTACTTGTAACAATACGATAAATTTGCTTGGTTCTTGATAGATTAAGAAGGCAAAATTCAACCAAATACTTAAAATAGTAAAACTACTCATGATCTTTATGTAAGACATTTTGTTTGTTTGTTTTATCAATTCTGTTCTGAGACGTAGGATATTATCTGACTTTTGTTAAATATAACTATATTCCATAAAATTATGGATTATCTCGTACTGTTTGTCTTTTAAACTTTCTTTTGTTCCACTATTTTTGTTAGAATGTTATATTTTTTTCGTATAATATACTTGTGTATATATTTATATACAATTTATTATAGTTTGTATTATAGTTATTATATTATACACAATTCTAAATTACTCCTTTACTAATTTTCGATGTAGAACAACTTAGAAGAAAATGGATATCCTGTACTTTTTATTGCAAGATACAATGTCTTTTTTTATTTAGTGTGATATTTCATGTTTCTTACTGCTTTTTTTTATTTACGTGTAATTGTAGAGAAAAATTATGTCAATGAGAAGCACTTGTGAATACAATTGGCCACCATTCTTCGTCGATAATGAATCTCATTTAATTTCAGTTTCAAACGGATAATCCCCTAATCAGCCTTCTTTCTTTCCATCTATCGAACGTTTCATTTTCTTTTAGTTTAATGAATTTTCTGAGGAACTTTTTAATGAATTTCATAATCTGATGCATCAGGTTCTTCGATAATTTAATTCTGTCCGAATAATGATTTAAATGTCCTGTCAAATTTAACAAATTGGTTAATTGAACGACGTTCTTATTCTTTCTTTTTTTCGCCTGACATAAACTATCGGCTTTGGATAAGCTTTTTTGAAGTAGACTCAAAATGACCAATATGAAATTTCTTCCACTTGCAAAGTGTACTGAGAAAGAAACACGATTACGAAAAAATTGGCGATTTTCTTGCTCTTTATTAAGATTATGGTCCAACATTGTGTTAACGTAACGTTTCATTTGCAATTATTTTTAATCGAATTTTAATATTGGGATTATGAAAGAAGATTCCAAGGATTTGCTCAATATTTTTTCATCATTATGCTTTCCACTTATTTTATGAAATATAAAGGAGCTCGAGTGCTTGTAGTATTGCAATAAATTGTTGCTTAGTTCTTAATTGCTCTTCGTAATACAGCAGAGGTCTGTTTATTAAATCCACAAGAAGATGAACAATTCCAGTATATTAGTAAAAATGTGAAATTTTAAATATACGTTATGAATCAAAGTAATAGTGATTAATGAAATTGCAAGAAATTTTATATCGTTCCTATGCATTTCTACCTTGTGCACTCGCACTTCGAAAATACTCGTACCTTTAAGGTTCATTCACTTTTGAAATCTATGATGATTCTTCCGTAAATTAATTTTATCTTAATTTCACTTCTTCTTAGCTTTTTCTTTTTATAGAATACATTATTAACAAGAAACTGAAAATTTCCGATGACAGAATTAATTATTCGATGACATTATATTTAACCTTTGTTGAATCGTTGGATTTCCTACATTAACTGGAATGTATTGATTATTTTATTAATAAACGCGTGAAGCCGTGCGACAAACGCTCATTAAACGGGCGTGGAAATCGCATTAAAGTTAATTCTAGAAATAATTAATTATATCCGGCTTTGTACGAGACGATACGTAAGGAAGTAATTACAAATCACAAGCACTTTTGATATTTACGCGAGAATACGTGATTAAATAAACTATATTTATCCTGAAGAATAGTTCTAAAATGCGTAATGATGTTTTTATATATAATTACCTGTTATTTTTACCCAAGGACAGCATTTATTATAAATTCTTCTATGCAATGAAAAATATAAATCCTGTGATTATAGGAAACAAATTTAATAATAATATTTGACAATATTTATAATATTATTATATTTTACAATATTCCAATATAATATATAAAATAGGGTTTCATTGATTAAATATTTCTAATGTATTTGTCCAAATCGTGTGCTTCAAATTAGTCAAGAAAATAGAATATGTTTTAAATTAATCTTGAAAATAAAATAAAATTATTACAATGACTCACAAAAGAATGTTTAAGAGATTAATATAATAAGAAAATATATCACACTTTTAGAGAACGGTGTTACATTTACAACAGGAGCAACAAATAAATACAAATGCTGTACCTACCGTGAATTTTCTTTTATTCACCAGAGTATTGAAAAGACTTTAATTATAATTTATATATTATTCAGACAAAAGAAATATTATTTATATTAGATTTATGTTATTAGTATCATTGTTGTTAGTATTCTTCTTCTTTCTATCATTGTTGTACTCCGATGCTGGGATTAATATTACAAAATACTTTAACATTTGCAGAGAAGAATATAAAAATATTTATAATTAAAAACTAAATTAAAAATAAAATAAATTGTTACCTCACATTTATAGTAAAATAAATTTTTAATATTTTGAGAAATATATCAAGGATCCTCTTTTAGAGATCCATAGCAAGAGGGATCCATATTACAAAGTTTGAGTGGCAAAATATATTTAAAAAAAATACACCAACGTCGATCTTTGTATACATATAATCTTCGTATCTATGAGAAACAATCAATCGACAATTTTTCATTTCCCGTGATTGCATTCGAAACAGGTTTAATAAATTAATAATAAAACAGATCTCAATATACTTGTGTAGCAGATTTAACTGCTATTTCAAGCAATTTGAAGCAATATGATAATATATTTAAAGTAATACGAAGATATAGATTGAAATAATATGAATAATATCTGAGGCAATTTTAGATACAATTTTATATTTAAAATAATTATATTTAAAATCTGCCTGGAAAAAGGTTCATAAAGTTTCTTTCCGGAGAAAACATTGATCTTCGTGCGTCAAAATTCCACGATTAATCCAGGCGTAAACTTTCAAATGAAATGCATAAAGCGAAACGAGTGGATAAAGCGACGTTACTTCACCAACGTAATTGTTAATTACGATCTGCTGATCCTTTAATTACGAGACACGTACGTACATCGTGACACGTTGATCTGATTAATTAACAATTCTTCGTCGAGTAACATTCGTTCGTTGAATTAATCCGCATCGTACGAAAAAAAAAAAAAACAATTCAACATGAACAAAATAATTCGGTCAACTTTGAAAAGAGCTCGGACGGGATTTCACGATTTAATTTTTCCTACGCGGCCTTTGAATACTTAATAGTCATCCACGGCCACGATTAAAATAACCTTGTAGCCACTCGAGTTACTCGTTATCGGCTGCAAAATAGAATTTTCTTGCATGCGACGCGCGCCGCACAAAGGTTAAATTTATCGGATGCTTGTATGCTCTATTTTAATTATATCGAACGCGACGCGTTATTCGGTCCATGGCGTCTAAAACATGATGAGCATCGTTGAAAGCACCGGCAACCGTGAAAAAAAAGGTGTTGTTAATGCGTAATTGAAAAGCGCTCTCGATCTTTCCTACAAATTTTCGTCGTTTCGCACGAGGACAGATTTATTTGAAATTTATTGAATCTTTCCTTCGTAAAGCATTTTTGACTTAAATTGTACATTAATTTTGACATATTATTATGCTACTTTTATTTATATTATCATAATTATTAAAATATTTATAATTTATTTATATTTATATTAATATTATATTATTAATAATGTATATTGTACATTAATATTGATATAATATTTAATACGGTGTGATTATTATAATATTATGAATATAACACAATATTAAAATAAAATTAATATTAAGATTTAATATTGATATTAATGTAAGTGTAATAGTATTGTATATTAATAGAATTTAATATACAGTTATTACCGGTTTAATTAGAAATCCGATTGCTTGGAAAGATTAGAGTTGTAAATTAATTGAGGCTATTTTTTAATGGATTTAAATCATTCATAGCTTTGTTATCAGACGTTTCTTAATGAGTTATTACAGCCTGTTGCAATAGACATAAATTGAAATAATCAAGATTTTATTTATATGCGATTGGTTTTTAACACATCGAATTTTATCAGTAGGAAAATTCTTAGTCATTTTAACTATTTGAAGAAGTTTGAATTCGATAGTATAGGTAGTACAAATGTAGCACATAAATCAACATAAATATCGTACGAATCGAGCAATCATTTTCACGATAGAATTTAATTTATAGACCTCTTCACTACACGATATTTATTTTTTAGTTTTATTTTCACCTATAGAATACACTGGCAAAGTTTGATCATCCTTCAATTTAACATATTGAAAATTGATCGTTCTAACGTTAATTGCGAAAAAAATCATTCAAATCTCTAAAAAAAAGCACACCGTGGTCGAAAATCCGCGAAAATCTTCGTGAAAAATGAATTGGTTATTTTAAGCACTCCGACGCGGACTGAAAGAATTTGTACGCTTTTCTTCCCCAGACACCTTATAATACGCTCGTCTCTCTCTCTCTCTCTCTCTCTCTCTCTCTCTTTCTCTCTTTCTCTCTTTTTCTCTCTTCGGCCTCTGTCGATCTCGCTCTCACCCGCGTTGGCAAAAGATGAAGTCGGCACCCTTTGAGTTCGATCCCACGGATGTTTACCCAGCTACGTTTCGCTTCTTGGTTCCACAGGGAAATGCAGATGCGTCCCCAAGATGGTATGTAACGGTAAGTTGGAAAACCCCCGTCGGAGATTCGAGAGCCGTGAGCGTCTTCCGGATTTACGTACGAATGCATGAAATATCACCAATGAGTAATGTTAACGTAACGCGGGCTGTTCCGGAATCTAAATTTTATTATTCGAGACGCGGTGGATGCAATTTGCAAGAGATGTATCTCCACGCTGATTCATTGGACTTGTGAATTTTTGTGTTTCGTGCAAGTTGCGAGAGTGAACACAATGCACGTGATATGTAATATCGTTTTCAATGTTTTCAGATAGGAAAAGAGCGAATTATGTATTAACCGAAAAGAACAGAGTATCATATACTAACTCGGCGCATTTTTTTTTTTTTTTTTTTTTTTTTTAGATAAACTTATTATTTATTTGTTGATCTTGGGTTATTCTATTTTTTTCGTTCGAGAAATAAATTTTATTTAATAATTGTTCAATAATTGTTGTTTGAATTTTCAATCTTCTATGCAAAGACACCGTATTCTAATTAATTTCTACACTTGATAATTATGTTCAATCATTATTACATTCAGACTGCGTTTAAGTGAAATTAAAAAATTCAACAATGCACATAATATACGAAAGTACATCAAATATTTAAAGTGCATAGCATTTAGTGGGTTCAGAAAAATATAAATTTCCAGAAAAATCCGCAGTCTGATCTGTCATGTTATGTGTAATATGACAATATGGATAATACGTGTGTTCACTTTGTTCATAACTTTTTATTCGTTCTTGAAATCGGTGACAAGGAGAATCTATTAATATATATTAATCATTTATTTATTATAAAAATATCAGTGCACTCTTTGTTGATTGGATTATTTTCAATTCATTAGCGTTAGCGACTAGAAGACAGCAAATATTAAAAATTTTTAGCATAATTCATCGTATAATAAATCGAGATGTTTCATTAATGAATGTTTATTTTAATGACTGATTAGATCCAATTTTAATCTCAATGAAAATTGCGTTAATTTTTCTACAAGCTTTCATAAATATTTAGAAACAGAAAAATTAATGTCTGTTACTTTAATGTTAAAAATGGGACTATGATAATTATCTAAATTATATATACGAAATGATCTGAATATTATTTTTTCAAGCTGTAAGAAATACTGTAAGACATAATCTGCTTGCGTGTAATACTTTTATCAAATTATCACTAAATTTATCACGAAACCAACACAAAAACTAAACAATATCCAAATTCGATTCTCTGAAAAATATGACTCGAAGCGAAAAAGTTTTATTTTCCATTTTTATTTATTTCTATGTACGTAGAATCCAATCGGGATTTAATCAATTCACATAGTTTTCAAATTTTTACAAAAATCTGAATCTCAACGTAATTTCGTCGAGTACAGTTCGACGGACTACAATTTAAAGCGTGCAAAGATGAATACGATAAATTCGCGTAAATTTTTCATAAATCAAACATATGTTATTTATAAATTAATTAGAAATCAATTGAGATACGAAACATTGGATTTTCTCTTCTCCTTTTAATTTCTCTCGTTCGAAGATGCAAAAGAATTCACGCGACGATCGATCGTCTAAATAACGGGAAATGTCGGGAGTCGCGGACTTCATCTGAATCCCACGTGATAATCTCGAACGGTTCTCGCAACTTCTCGACCTTTCTTTCTCCCGGTTCTCTCTGTTCATCACGGTTTCTGTACGAGCGCTGCTCGAGAGGATTTTCATCTTGGAAATTTACCCTTTGTTTGCTGGAATTTTCGTTTCCCGTTTGCCGCTCTCGTCAGATTATTGTCTCGACTTTTATCGCCCCCGTGGAAAGTTCTTTGCGCTTTGAATGTGTAATTGTTTGTTCGAAATTCAATTTGATTTCCGGCCGAGGGAGAAGATATTAAATTCGCTCGCAATCAGAGACAGTGTGATGTTTCTTTATCATTGAAGACGGTGGGAACGGTAATATGCGGCGCACTGTCGGTAATTGGTTTTTTTGGACATCTTGATCGTTAACTGCTGATATTTACAGTGACTTACATGCGTACACTAGACTTCCAACGTTCGGAAAATTCATGATATCAAAACTGTTGTTCTCGACTGTTGTCGATCCTGTTCCTCTGCGTATATATACTTGGCTCGAAGAACCACCCACTGTTGTGGGAAATTGATTGAATGTTGAATTTGTAGTAAAGCGAATGATGCACTCACAAGATGGTGGCACGGGAAGCATACTTTGTATTAAAGACCTTGATTTTACTTGCCGAAAGAACCCTGTTCCAACCATGTATTGGCCATTTTTTTATATTGTTGTCTTCATTGTCTCCTTCCCGGTCACGTGACATGTTAAGACCAAGAGGTAGGTATCGGGCAGGTCAGTCTTATAAAGCAATATTTGTAATTACCCTGTGGGTTTGGCAATATTGCCCAGAGATGTGTCCCTTTTACATTATATTTATATGTTTGTTGGCCTTGGTTATAGGATCCAAGGGACGCATTCCTAGCCCCTGGCCTTAACAACTGTTCTGACAATTTTGCAACGAATTTGTGTTTATTTTGAAGCTTCTACTTTCATAACCTTGAGTTTATTTCTCACAAAAAATAACAAGCGAGGGAAAGTGAAGGCAATGTTTTTCCTCGGAAATGTTACAAATTCAAACTTCTCTTGAGACAATGAAAAATTCTTTTCATAACCGAATCCATCATGGAAGCTGAAAGTTCTTGCAAACTTGCTGTGCAATTTTCTTCTCACCAAGTTATTGAACTTTGGAAGCAAAAATTCGATCAAGTCTTAAGCTGTTTTTTTTTTTAAATTCAAACAATTTCTTAAAATTCAGTAAGATAAACACTTTAAGAGTTATTTTTCTTGATTATTCGTATCATTTTACTTTCTTTTATTCATTCTTGGCTAACGAATTGGAGGACGCCACGTGTGTGTGACTTTGTTTGTCTACATATTGATATAAATAAATAAAAATATTAAACAATTTGCACAATGATAATTTTAATAATCGCCTCAGAAATTTTGCAACAAATATGCAACAAAATTTTTCCTTGAAAAATCTCACCGAGAAAATGTTAACTTGACTGACCAACTATGGTTACTAATCACGCAATCATTTACTTTTCATTAGTGCAAGCTTATTAACTGAAATACGGTAACGAAAGTTTAGGACAACAACGCTCTTGATAGATTACGAAAGTTAAACGATAAACAATTCATAATTTGTCTTACAATTACATATACATTCATACCCTACATACCATTAATTTTGTTCGTAAATTTCCTCGTAGATTTATATCACGTTTCAGGTTAAAAAAATAGGATCAAATTGATAGATATAGATTCTCGCTGAAAACTTTTTACTTTAAATAGTGTTTGTTGTAGATAATATGATTTTTAAATTCTATGCTTGACGATACAATTTTTAATACACTTTATAAAATTTTTTGTTGTATAAAATATTGTTTCACTGTTACAATTTATTCTAAGACTTTCCAGTGCAAGTGTGTTTGACACGTGAATAGAGTCGAAATATACCAGTTATTGAATTCTTATGTTGAAAAATAACCAAGTAAATAGAAATATTATTTAATTGTTATAATTCTTCATTGTTATTCTACGTATAAATTAGAGAAAGGAAGAATTTACAATATTCTGTAGATAATAACTGATACAAATTTTTAATATCGGTTAATTAAATCTTGACTTATTTATAATCGTAATAATGATTTTGTGTTTTTGGACAGAGGATGGGAATAAATGATACAAATGAACGAAAATTCGTAATAATGAAAACATTAACACCATACGAATACTTTGAGATTATTGTTAACAACTTGCGTTTTCGTAGGAAAATTCATAAAATTCAGAGATTGATGAATTTCAATTGTTGGATTATCAATTGCAACGTTTCAGATTCATGACTGATATTTCGCCTTGATAAACTCTGCAGCTCAGAAATTCATATTCCTCTCTCTAGATAACTCACATTTCACTGCGGTTCCATCGTATTAATTTGTGGCGGAGATAGCGCAGTTGCGATACCACAGGTACGCTCTATCGAAACCTTACAATCTTCATTCATTACCAACACATTCGCTTGTCTCCAATCGAAATATTATCATTTATTTACTTATGTATTATAAATGTTTTAAATACAACAATATGTTACAATAATAATGGTGTATAGTACACACACACACACACACACACACACATATAAGTTTTCCGATATATACACACACATATATATATATATATATATATACATATATACAATATATTATTATTATAAATATTATTATATTATATCATATTCCATTCTTGGAAAAATATTATCAAAACATTAGAAATATATAAAAACGTAGACAATGCAGATAAATTTCGTTTATGAATATTAATTGTAGATGTAATAATCACGATACATTTATTCCATTAATTTTGTTAATTTACAATAATATCAAATATTATTTATAACGTATCATAATATATTATTTTTAATATTATTAAATAATATAATTATTTTAGTTATCACATTAATATAATATTATTAAACAATAGTATTTAGAATGCAATAGAACAGAATCGTTTTAACATTTTTTATGGCATCAATGTCCTACGATATCTGCTTGTACGTTAAAAGAATTTAAAGCACATGTAGGTATTCCAATATGTTTCTCTCCAGTAATAACATAAACGTGCACGAAATTAATTCCTGAATACGCGTCATTCCATGTCATTTCATTTTGCTTTTCATTTCACCTCGTCGTACATTTTTCCTCGTCGTTAATTATTTTAGAAATACACATAGCTTACTTCAATCGCGTGGAACATCCTTTATATACACCAAATTTTTCGCATTCCATTTTTGTATTACCCATTGTTATTAATATAAGTTTTCCGATTTCTAAATATTTCTTTATTTGACTCATCAAATTTCTTATCTAAGTATCATAAACGTGTTATACTAGTATTTACATAATGTAATGAACCGATTATATTACTTATTATACATTTTTTATTTTTATTACTATATTATTATTTATTACTGGTTATATTACATTTATATTATATTTTTATGAAATTTTTATTTCAATAATTAATTAAATAATTTAATTCTACTAAAGATTCAAAGTAGAGTAGATATTTGTAAATTTTGCTGTACAATATTAATTATCTTATATAAATGTAGTCAGTATATGTTAAAACGTGAAAAAAAAGGTTAGAATCGAAACAATGTAATTAAAGAGAAGAGGCAAGCAGAAAACAAAGAAAATTTAAAAATTGTGTTTCAACGTAAAATGAAAAAACGGAACAAAAAGAAGTTACGCTACTAAAAATTTCGAAAAGGAAATTAACGAAATATATAAATACTCAAATGAAAGAGTATATTTGTCATTTCCTCTTGATCATTTATATCACATTCACGAACCAAGATGGAAAGGAAATCTTGAATAGCAATGTCGTTATGCAACTTGAGAAACTATCTTTATTCGAATAAATGTCACCGTGTCAGCCTTTTCGACTTTTACTTATTCGAATCCGCTTAGTACCGCGAAAGTTCCGCATGGAAACTTTGGAAAATCTTATCTAATGGAAATAAAGATTAAAAAGTAGACTTCCGTATTGCACAAATGCTTATGATAAATTTTTTATTCATTGTGAATGAATTTATTCATTTACACTTCGTATCTGTAAGAATGCAATCCTATGTGTGAGTATTTACAAATAGTGGATAAAAAAATGCATACAAAAATACATTGTATGTAATAATAATTGAATTATTTCAATTCAATATAATATTCAATATAAATACAATATTGAATATATTATTATTAAATAAATAATACGATACAGTATTAACACGTTCGTTGCCCAGCGTGAATTGGTTGAGTTTCTTGCGGGGCCCAAATTTCGGAGTCGGAGCGCCAGAACGTAAACAGAGCGATCAGCTGAAATAGCAACGATGAAATTCGAGTAGGCACTTGCGTGGTCTGTGACCTAACGTTTTCGAACCTTCGTGTCATTATAAAGTAAAACATTTAGAAACGAAATGGAGAAAGCGATAAGCTCTTCGTAAAGAGGACTGCGAGGGATCTCATTGCATTTATCCCAGAACCTTCATTCAGTCAAATAGCATACTTTGTTTGACAAGCACATCAGTGATTTTTTATCCTCAAAATGTTCGTTGCATAATGTAAAAATATAATTGAAAGTGAGGAGAGTAGAAGAAGTAGTGAGTTTTACAAGAAGGATTATAAATAGAATTTCATCAAATTCAGATTCGGATGACGAGGAATCATATGCAAGTGAAGACCTTGAGGAGATGTTAGAAGAACTTGCTATAGCAGAAGAGAAAGAATTGACTAATGCTGGTGATTCTTTGGACAATATCCAGTGGAACGATTTCGCCAACAAGCAACAATCATTTACATTCACCGGGAAAAGTGGGCTTCTGATGGATTTGCCTTCCAACATTAGCCCAGGTGAAGTTCTTTCATTATTTTTGGGTGAAAAGGTGATAAACCTTCTAGTTACAGAAACTAAGATATGGGAATTTCTAGTTAGAGAATTGATGTACTCGGAAAATACTAGGCCCGACAATGAAAGAAAGAAAACGAAAAAAGTGTCTCACCATTTAGAGATTCAAAGAATCAGCAGGGCAAGCCTATTAGAAGGGTCTGCATTCTACGTTATCAAAAGAAGAGACAAATTTTCTCTCGCCAGGAAGCGAGAAAAAATGTAAAAAATACTAAAACATATTGTCAAAATTGTCCAAAACTATCACAAATGTGTTTGAACTGTTTTAATAAATATCATGCAACGTAATGTAATGTTTCATTTTATTTTAAATATAACTTAATATAAAGTATAATATAATGTGTAAATATTTTATTTTTTATTTTTATTTTGTATATTTTATATTTGCCAGTGCTTATTCCATTAAATTCCTATTTAAAAATCCAATTAAACATTCTATAACTTGACCAAGAAGAATGTCACCCATATTTGGGTGACAAGGCCTCCACGGAAGCATACCCGTCACCCAGATATGGGTGACGTGGCGACGAACGTATTAATAAAATTTTTTAATGCAACATTATATTAATTTGCAATTATAATGTAATTTAATATTAATTTAATATAATGTTTATATTATGAATAAAAATACAACATTAAATATTAGTATAAATATTATACTAAAGCCTCGTATGTATAATCTTATAATTAACAATAAATGAATTTCTTTATTCAGGTTTAGGTTAGGTTAAAAGGAATAACTTGCAATATATTGTAATATATTGAATAAATAGAAAGTATATGTTCAAGGATGAATATACTCTTAATTGGTTACATGCTCCTCATTCAATGTTAAATTTTTGATAATTTCAAGTGTCAACAAATCACAAAACATTATTCTATTTCTAATAACATAGATATTTATTTCAAAAGGTATTTATAAAAATTATCTTAAAATCCATATCAATATAAAAAGTAAGTTAATTGTTGCAATTATTACTTTTTGCGTTTCCACACTTAGGATATTTTTTTCGTTCGAAAAAAAAAATTATCCCCTCGTTAACGTTTATGTAAAGTTTCAAAGTCTCTTTGGACTTTCTAGTTGCTGAATTTCCTTTTGTAACTTCTGTTCTACATTTTTTTGCGCGTGGCCTTCGCGATCGCGCGCCACATTTGATTTCCGCGAGGGGAAAGAGTTGAAGGATTTTTTAACATCGTTAGCACGATCGTGATCGGTTACTGCGGAACACATTGGGGGATACGGACACGTATACTTCGGTTTTACACTAACTTTCCAACTATTAATTGCTTTCCAAGACCGGCTATCACACACTTTTAAAGATTAATGGCATTTCCCACGGAACTTTATTCCGAAATAAAACAACTGCGAACTGTCGCCCGGCCCGTGCGCTTCTGTTGTTCTCGTTTTATATCTGTTACGCGCGAAAGTTGCTGCGAAGTGTGTACGATACAGAATACGAATATGTACGTGAAACTTTCATCGGCATTTTTAACGTATAATTTGAACAAATGCAAAATTGATGTAGCTGTAGCGGAAGTTCGATCATCCGAACGTTGGTTATTTCAATATTCCATCAATGTCCAAATAGTGTCACGTTGCAGTAGGAAACAAATAGACAAAGAGAGTTACATATTACTGCTATTCGTATTATATTATCGTTTGGTGTATAACTAAATGAAATAGTTTTTTTTTTACTGTTAGTTCAAAGTATTTTCTTGACGAAATATTTCATTCGTATCTATATTAACAATTACACCTAATTTATTAGGCACTTTTTTTATAAGTTACAAATTAATAATGATTTACAAATTGCTAGTTAAGACAATAATGTTGTTGGTTTAAATATTTTTCAATTCATACTGCGTATTACAAAATACTTAATTTATTCATTACATTATATAATACATAATCTGTATAATTATACATTATAATACATATGGTCTGTATAATTTAATAAATAATATAAATACAGGTATGCATAATGATGTAATGAAAGTAAAATGAAGTTTAGCATTAAAAATTTTTAAATCAATTGTACATTCATTTTCAAACAATGAATACATTGTTTGAGGACAAAGATGTTTGATGAAATAATGAATATATGTAATATAAAGCATACTACATGATAACGTATACAAAAAAACATACCAAAAGATGATTTATATAATTTAAAGGCTATAAATATCTGAATTTTGTTCAAATCACTTGTGTAATCTGCAGAGAGTCAAATTATTCAATTCAATATTAAATTTCAAAATAATAGGCAGAACATCAATAAAATTGAGAAGCTAACATCGTATGACAAAACATCAATTTAATGATCAATATTTTTTGTTATTAGAACCCGAGTTTCAATTTCACTAGAAGAATCACGTAAACTTAGTTCGATGGCTAGAACCTGTAAATCAATTATTTGAATTATTTAAATGTCACTTTTTAATTGCATTTTAATTCAATTTGACAATTTGTAAAAGAAAGGTGTATTCTATAATATAAAGTACATGAGCGATTTTATACGCAACAATGGGCACAAATTCTAGGGGGAATAAATTGTTTGTAAGAAAGTGATTAACGATTGTTTGCCCCTTGTAAATGTACGTTAAACTTGTTTGCACGATAATCTCGGAACTAATTAACAACTAAACAGCGAGTTAATTGCTTCCAAGACTAATTGATTCTAATGACGTAGCTAAAGCTAGAAATCAAATTACTTTCGTGATACTCTGTTTCTTATTGACACATTAGATATTGATTAAGATATATTCTTGAAATTCCAATCTTTGTTTTATTGTATTGACTTGAGATACAATTACGATGCCCAGGTTTTTATTTGCAAATCAAGTGATTTGCTATTTTCTATTTTCTAACAAGATTTCAAATTTTTCTATTGGAACATTTTAATCTCGTTAAAAGTATATTTAAATTTTATTAAGTATAATAGTGAAAGTGGTTGATTTAAAACACTCGTACGAAATAACAAACTAAATATTATGCAAAATTGTTAAAATAAAATAACAAGTGGAATTTAGAAAATGTGAGTTCTCCATTCAACTGTTAGATTACTAATTGACTATTTATGATTATTTAATCGACTATTTTCTTTATCGAATTATCTAAAGACAGAGACACGTTTGCTGTTATTAATTCAAAACTGTATTTTGTACACAAAATTACAAAATTATATGTATATGTATGCATATAATTCTAGTATTTTAAACAATCATTAAAATCCAACGATTAATAGAACTAAATTAATTAAAATAATTGTTAAAATTGTTGCGTAATTCATTGTAGGTTGTGTGGAAATTATCTTTTGCAGTTACAGTTTATTTGTTTAATTATATAATAAGATGACTGTTGACTGAACTATTAGGACAATCTTAACCCTGTATTGTCCTCCAGGTAATGGTGTAGTTCAAATTAATGTCACGTTTGGAATACTCTTGCCAAGTTTCCCCCGCACTGTGCACTCTCTAACCGCTTTGAGTGAACTTTGAGATGGATTATGCTTGGGTTGGGTAACACCACGTGCATTTTCAGGCTAGTCAGAAAGTAATATTGAATTTCTATTTATAAAACAGTCGTCTTCTTATTTTAGATGTAAATGCTCAAATTTCTGATAAAATTTCTTTCTTTCTTTCCTTCTCTAGCAAAATTTTTTATTAGTTCGACCCAATTTTGGTTTATCCTTTTTTTTTTTTTTTTGAATATTTTCACAGCTGAACTGTTTGTTCGTTGGCTGATTTTTCTGAATACAGGTGAAAATTCAGGTGTACAATTCAGTTTCTATCATTAAGACAGTTTTGTTTCTTTTTTAATTCTCCTTAATTTTGTACCTTGTGTTGTTTTCCTCATAAAATAAAATATAAAATAATAAAATATTGTATTGTTTCTTATAAATTAAACGTTATAAAATATTATTGTCTATAGTTAATAAAGGGAGAATACGACATGATTTGTTCTTAAATATTGAAGATTTAGGAACCACAATGTCACCCTTTTTTCTATCCTTTTAAAATCAATAATTGAAGTATTTAAATTAATGTAGTTCTATTTCCACTTGAGATATGGATGTGTGATTGATATTGCATAATATATAATTAGCCCAGATAAGGTCAGAGATCAAAATTAACTTGAAGAATCTCGTTTAACGTAATATACACGCGATATATGGTATTCCTATGAGTGTTTTATAATTTATTTTATTAGCACTTCCTATGATGAACGTTGAATCGAAACAGAATAATGTGATTTCGCGTATCTATAAGCATTTCGGAGTATTTGCACGAGCACCATTAGCTAACGAGAATTCTAGTGCATTCTGCGTAGAATTTGCGGATTATAAACTGAGCTGAATTAATATTTACTCGATCACATTAGCGTTAATACGCTGAAAATGATATTGTTTTCATACGTTCCTTACATATTATGAACTGCAATCGTAACTTTTTTTTAAAGTCTAATTCATTCGTTATTGTTTCCTTCAAATTTCATTTGGGCTATTCTTCATTTGTAGCGTTTTATTTTCGTGTTTTTTATATTAAAGATGTTGTAAATACATCATTATGTCAAAATATGAAAATGAACGAATGAATACTACGAATGATACTTTTTATGAACATACGTACGTGTGTTATATAAACACTTGTATAAAATATTATATATGTACATAGAATTTAATCTTTAAATTTTAATTTTAATTTCTAATTTCAACTTTTAAACTTATACAATATTTTATGCATATATTTATATGTATGTTAAATACTTGCTTTTATAAAATTTCTCTTTTGAGAGATGATTGCTATTGATATTAATGTTGATCAAGTTTGAAGCAAATATAAAAATGTGGAAATTACGAGATATTTAATTGGAAGCACAGATTTCGCAGTATCAAACAGCCAATTAGTCATTATATAAACAAGTGAATATTCATATTCACAAGTCAATATTCAATGGGACCATCTTTAACATTTATATACTTGATATTGTTATTCCTGCTGTATACTAGTTTTGTTGTTAAATAATTTTCTAAATAATTAGAAACAATTTAATCATTTCAAATTAAATTACTCTCAACAGTTTCTTATGAGACTTGAATATTTGTGATAATTTTAAAAAGAGGTAATATTACGAAGCTGAAATTTTAGATATACAAATTAAACATAAACATGCGTGTATAAATATGTACGTGTGTGTGTGTCTGAATTGGAAGTTTTCAGATACATTTACAAATTCTATTTTTTATCTCAGCTCTGCACGTCAGTCGCAGACTCGTAAGTTGAGTTAATAATTTTGTTTAGTTGTAACAAGAATATTAAAAAATAACAAGAATATTAAAAAATATTAACTTGCTTTTTCTGTTAAAATTATAATCACAATTTTCATAAAAATTCTGGAAGAAAATTCTATTCCATGCATATATGCCAAAAATTTTAAGATGTTTAAGAAAAAAGCCAACGCGCTCCAGTTTTTAATTATGATAAAACATTCTATTTACATATTCCAAGAATTTTAACAGAAGTTTGCAATTTTATATTTTTCACGAGTTTACACGATGTTCCACGTATGCAAATGGAATTACCTGGCTCGTATAGAACTTCCATCGTTTGTTTTGCACGTTCCCTCATTCGCCTGCAAGCAGTTAAAACAGTTCTATTTGGTATTTGTACACCGATGCATGGAATATTGAATAACACACAGTGGTTTGTATTTCTTGCGTTTTTCTGAAAATTTCCGCGCCATGTTTTAATTATTTATCGTTGTACGACAATCTTAAAATACATCGATATATAAAATGTACTGAAATATAATTTCATCCGGAGCTTCTGTATACTAGTGATCTTTATGCGTTATAAAAAATTGAAATTCTGGAAGAAAATAAATCAAGAGGAAATTTTAAACTTTGATGTTATAACCAATGACACCACTGTACTTCGAATTAAGTATTAAATTAAAAATATTTTAATTCAATGCATTTTTCAGTAAAATTTGATGCAGAATACTGGGAAATTTGTTTCAATTTTTGCGAACGTTTTATTATTAATATTAATTTTGTACTACTTTAATATTGAACGAATATTAATATTTTTATATTAGTTTAATATTGGACGAATTGCAAGCGACAAATCGCGCACATTTATGCACAAAATAATAAATAATTTAATCACTGTCACAAGAGATTGTTATTTATAGAACTGATTTATAGTTATTAGACGATCGAAAAATGAAACTAAAACGAATGAAAAGATTACTTTGACAGCATAATTAATTATACGCAGGAACTTGGCTTTTAAAAAAACGATAGCTTACGTTCATCAAGTGTCTACCAAATATATAATAAACAAGTGCATACTCTGCTCACGCGGAAAAGTACATCGAGGAAGATGGAGGAACGTAAGTACGTGGCTTCGGGAACATGAGAGGTGCATTAGACAGAGGAGTACGTATATGATATAATCAGCTTTAAGAAACATGAATTTAATTTTGAAAATGTAAATACATATATTTTTGGTAGGGCAATATGTAACATAAGAAAAACTGCACGACTTGTACCTCAGTACGATTCGTCTCACTGAAAGGCCCAGAAGCAACCGTTCTGACTAGAAAACGAAGACGACTTTTTTGCCATAAAATTTTATCGATAAGCAAACATTTGAATCGATACAAAACAAATTACAGGCGCAAACACTCAGTACCAGACAACGCCACTCTTATTCGAGGTCTACCCCACGCCCCCTCACGAATCACGTGACCCAAATCAACCAATAATTTTCGTTGCATTAGCGTTGCACCTGAAAAGACCCGATTTTCTGGGTTACCCCCGCTAAAATCACTTTCAGTGATAATATAATATAGAATTCGGACGATAATATAATATAATATAAAACCGAGATTAGTAATATAATAAAATCAGATAATACAATGATATAAAATGATAGTGCATTATGTTCGGAAACTTTGAGTGGTGCTCTGATTTATGGTACGGCCGGGGGGACTTGTTCTATATTTGAAGAGAAAACCCAACAAGAGGACTATGGTCGTGCTGGCTCGTTAGAACTGGAGGGTCGGGTTACCCGAAGGTTATGTCCGTGCGCATCTCAATGGCGTACAGCGTGCCACAGTCCTTGTGGCATCCTCTCAGGCGAAATTCTCGAAAATATTCAAACAAAACGCGTGGCTCTCACCTTGAGACCTAAAGACCTATAATTTTATAAAGTCATTGTGAATGCAGCAAGCGTCAAATAAGTTTCCTTAAAAACTCCAACAAAAATTCATTCAGCCGTCGAACACTTAAAAGTGGCGATCGATATCGAGGTTATTAGCGACTAAGTACTTGTATTTTATAGTATAGTATAGATTTTGGGTAGATTCAGGTCAGGGATGGAATCTTCTTTGCTTATTCACACAGAATGTGTCGAACTGTGACAGATTTTCGACATCGAAATCATTGCAAAAGGGAAAAGAACAAGTCTAACACTTGTTTTCCTCGGGCAGAAACAGATTCTACGCGCGTTAGACCGTCGATTCGCGGATGATATCGTAGTAAACAGAGTTTTCCGAGGTTGGCAAGTCCCGCGACGCTGCGCCTCACCGGCTTTCCCCGTTAATCGATTTCAGTTCGCGCCCGTATTCCACCTTCGTTTGCAACGAGTTGGAATCTCTCCACGGCCGAGCCTTTATCCTGATTAAATTCTCCGATTTAGTATCACCGTTATGGAAATTCGCGAGGAAAGTGCAAGCGCCTGTTTGCACGGCAGCCAGCGGAGATCGATACAGGAGCGGTGCCGGCGTTTCCGGTTCCGTGGTAAACTTTTCCGAACGTTGACTCGGCCGTGTAGCTCTGACAACGACGCGTCTTCCGATACTTACACCGTAACACTCTCTCGCGACTGTGTTCAGTTTCTGTACTTTCTTTCTTTCTCCCTCGTCTCCAGCGTCTCCGACAGCTCATCGAACTATTACTAACTGTTAGTCGACGTTGAGAAACAAGAAATTCGATAACGTCAGGAAATTGTCGCGAATTCTCTGGATCAGTTAAGTAACGTTCGATCAGTTGGTGGCTCGATAATTGAAAAACGTTTAATCTAAGCAGTAAATATTTCTCGAACGCTAAGTTTTCTTTTTATACATGTTTATAGTCGCGTCATTCTCGATTAGGTACTTACATTTTGTAGTATAGATTTATGTCCATCAAGTGTTGGAGTGTTCTCTTCAAGAGAATTTTGGGAAGTCAGGGCAGTGATGGGATTAATTCTATGAAGTCTTTTTTGTCATTCACACTCTATGTGAAGTTTGTACATTCACATAGAATGTGTTGAGGTTTTTGACATCTGTCGCAGTCTTCTTGATTAAGTGTTCATGGTTCAGGGTTATTTTGGTGTGTCCTGTCCTTAATCGAACCAGTACAATTCTTTCTTTTTTGGTTAGTCTGTTAAAAGAAATTTCTTGGTAGAAGACATTTACTATGTTGTGGATCTTTGTTCGATTTGATGTTAATTTACTTAGTAGTAGTTGTTTTATTTCACAACAGCGTATTCGTTAAAATATCATTTACTACAATTTTGCAAAACTTTCAAGCTCGAAGCCTCGACTTTCAAAATGTATTATTCATTTTATTCTCAGACATTTCTGTGCTACGTAGCTGATGAAACGAAATGAAGACAAATTGTCGTAATACGTAGAAACATTGAGAAATCTTTTTCATAGCTGAACCTACACTGAATTTGAAGATTAAAGCTTCCGCTTCACAATGACCCCGTAATATTTACTGTACGATTTATTTTTCCGCCAATTTATTAAATCTTCGAATATTAAACGAAAACGATTACGATTTTTTCATCACCTAATTGTAAAATGGCGAAGAAAGAATCATACGTCAAGTATTTTCGCTGTAAAGGAGGGACTTTCATTGTCAAATACATTGTAGGTTCAGCCGTGAAAAAAATATTTCAATATTTTTACCTACTGTGATAATTTTTATAGGATTTTCAAGAAGAAAAGTATCTTCGTTTATCATTTTTACGTGATTAAAAATATTTCAGAATAATGAAAGGCTTCAACTTTTAAAATTAACTCAGGTTTATTGTTGCACGATTTCTCTTTCTACAAAATTATAACAGTTTAGATATTTAATGTCCGAATATTAATGGGAGTCAATCAATAGTAGGTATCTGAAACAATGGAAATCCACAAATCATGGATTGAAATTTCGTATTCTAATCCATCTATATTTTTTTTTAGAATAACAAAGTGACTATCGCCATTCGTCTTGCTTTCTGCATATCCCATATAAATAACTTTTCGAAGTCTATTTGACGCAGTACTAGTAAATTGGTTTGTGAAAGGCACGTAAAAACTGGCGACAAAAATACACATATAAATATTATTTGTCCGATGGTGTGTGTGCATTCTAAAATTCAAATTTCCACCTTTTTAGAAATAGTACGTAGCTTTGTTTAACTTTAATCGTAGCTTTGTATCACGAAACAAAATATTTCGCGAGCAAGTCATAAAATGTGGAACAATTCGCTAGCAGCGATTATGAATCTTATATTTATTAATACATAGAAGTTTACTTTACATTATTACAAATATCTTTCAATATTAAAACTATCAATTTATGGAACACTTTAGTTATTATTTTTAATAAATAAAATATTTTAATAATATTTAATAACATAATTAATAAAAATATATTTAATAATAATACTAATAATATTAATTTTAAGTAATAAAATTACTTTAATAATATTTTTAATAGTCTTAGGTATTACATTCTAATAATTATATTATAATGATCATATAATAATGATTAAACTGTTCTACTGACTGAAGAATTTGTACAAAAATAATATTTTTAGAGTACAAATTGTAATTCTTAATCAAAAGTAATGATTAGATTATGATATAATTCAATGTTTAATATTTTAATAATCCATACAATATTACGTAGTCTGATATTTCATTGGTTTACATTCAATCAGTATTAACTAAGAATGGTAAAAACTGCATTTGTACCCCAGTACGATTCGTCTCACTGAAAGGCCCAGGAGCAACTGTTCTGACTAGAAAATGAAGACGACTTTTTTGCCATAAAATTTTATTGATATACAAACAGTTGAATCGATACAAAATAAAGTACAGGCGCGGTCGCTCAGTAGCAGACAACGCCACTCCTACTCGAGGTCTATCCCACGTCCTCTCACGAATCACGTGACCCAAATCAACCAATAACTAATTTTCGTTGCATTAACGTTGCACCTAAAAAGGCCCGATTTTCTGGGTTACCCCCGCTAAAATCACTTTCAGTGATAATATAAATATATTTAAGTCGAGATTCGATAAATTATAATACACGTGCAGTTCAAGTTGCGTAATCTTGTGACGCAAACGGGTCAATATTCACGAGCATCGTTCAAACTGAATCTTTCATTTCCAAGAAATCATTATCCTCATCAATCCTCTTTCATTAAAACTTTCTTCTTTTTTTTAAAGAAATTCCACGGTTCAAATGTCAAGTAAGAATTTATCAAGAAGTTATCATAAATCTTTCGATCTCGTTTTAGAACGATTGATTCGCCGAACGTGTGCGAGTGAACCGACGCTCCTTTCAACATTTTAGCCTCGATCCCTCCATTTGGCGCGGTTTCTATGGGATCGGTAGCCAGCCAATAATCGAGCCCTCATCGCGGGCAACAATAAATCGCTAAAACAATACGCGGGAACAATGACGGCTAGAGCGGCGCGGGATGTCGTATTGTTCGAGACGCTCGGTACGGCGGCACGCTCTGTTCCAGGATAGGCTATAGCCCCAACGGGACTCTATGTGCTCTCCTACAGGAGAGCGTCGCCATGGCAACCCGGAGATATGTGAACGTGTACGCACAGGCGTTTCTCCCAACGCCTCGAGAGACGTCGTCGTCGTCGTAACACCCGCTCGAAATGCCAGACAATATTGGGCGAAATTATTCACTGGATCCCCACCGGAAATGATCCTATCGTCTTGACGCGTTGCCGCGACATCCGCGACACCCGACGCGACGCGATGCGCCGAGCGCGACGTGTCGCCGGTCTATGAATATCGTACGATCGTGATTTTGCGAAAACATCCGCGCAATGTTGGCTCGATTATCCCCATTGTTGTGAAATTGCGAACAACCATCGGTTCTTGCCGATTCTCTCGGGATACTTCTGATTGACGATTTCTTGGAAGCGAGAGAAAGTAGTTGTTGTGACATTTTGGGAAGAGTTCGAACAAAATTATATATAAAAAATAGCTGGTATTGGTAAATAGGATACACGGATCTGTGGCTGTTCTGTACTTTTGTAAGGTCGAGTTTGACTTTCACCGTAGTGAACCAGTACAGTATCTCACGAAAGTATTCGAACCCTCCCAATCTACATCGTTAACAAATGAAATGGACAGATTAGGTTTAAGTTTTCAAAATAAGATTGTACGTAAAGTCACATAATATATAAGTAAAATTAAAAGGAGTCTCGATGATATATAAGTAAAATTACAAAAAATCTAACACATGCAGGATTTACAGGGCATTGAATGTAAACATACTGATTTCGCAAAAGTATTCGAACGCGTAGACAAGAACCGTATTTCTAGTGAACAAAATGTAAACATTACACTTTAATAGATTCCGAGACATTGTGTGGTTCGTACAGATTTCGTAGAGTATAATCTTTCACATATACATTCTAATCATGAGCATGAAAAAATCAGAAGCTAGTAAATGTAAACGTGAATTAATATTTAAGTTACATAATGAAAATAAATCTTATCTTGAAATTATTAAATCGAAGTAAATCTACGGTACATTATATAATAAAAAAGTCAAAAACTGAAGGAAATATTACTAACAAGTAGCGTACAGGACGTCCAAAGAAGTTGACGTCCAGAAAGGAGAAAATGTAATTATACGTGAAATTAAAAAAAGATCCAAGTACATCTGCACCGAAACTTGCAGCGATTGTTGCAAATAGTTTTGGGAAAGATGTACATCCCCAATTATGTCGCAGGGTTCTGCGGATATGAATGATTTCCGTGGAAGAATACCACGGAAAAAGCCATGTATCAGTAAAATTAATAGAAAGAAAAGACTAACATTTGCAAAAATGTATGTTGACAAAGATACTTCATTTTGGAATAAAGTTATTTTCTCGAATGAAAGTAAATTTAATATTTTCGGTTTGGATGGACAGCATTATATCTAGAGAAAGTGTAACACAGCATTGCAACTGCAGAATATGATTCCAACTGAGAAAAACGGGGGTGGCTCAGTCATAGTATGGGAGGTATGACGGGAAATCTTGTTTTTATTGACGGAATTTTGAATAAGTACAAATATCTGAATATTCTAAAAGAAAATTTGAAACAAAGTGCAATTAAATTGAACATATTGGACGATTTCTATTTTCAACAGGACAACGATCCTAAACATACAGCTGGAATTGTAAAGGAATGGATCGTATATAATATTCCGCATATACTACAAACTCCTCCGCAGAGCCCTGACACAAATCCCGTAGAACATTTATAGGCCCAAATTGGAAGAAAACTCAGAAATTATGACATAACGTCCAAGGAAATGTTAAAAAACAAAATAACAGAAATATGGAATTCCATTGAAAAAAAGACAACAGAAAAAGTTGTATACAGTATGGAAAACCGGCTGAGACACGTTATTGATGCCAAAGAAGGACCAATCAGATGTTAACATCAAACAATTCAAGACCTATTCATTGAATACTTTTGTGACATCCGAAATCGGTATGTTTACATTCTATGCCTTGTAAATCCTGTATGTGTTGTCAGATTTTTTTGTAATTTTACTTTACATTCTCGAGACTTCTATGTGACTTTACAAACAATCTTATTTTGAAAACTTAAACCTAACATAACGTGTGCATTTTATTTGTTAACGATGTAGGTTGGAAGTTACTTTCGTGAGCTATTCTATGTACAAGCCTTGTCTCAATCGCGTTGTGATAAACTCCAGTTCGATGAAAAATCTACTTTGCATTGCCGATGTAAAACTACATGATATAAATTAGATAAATATCAAATAAAACTATGTAAATTGTAAAGCTATACTTTGGATGGAAAACGATGGAAAATCTTTCGTACGTAGATTTCGCTTGATTAACGAGACTACTTATTCCTCGTCAACGACGGAGATTTCATTTCGATGATTGTTTGCAAAACTAACTGCTTAGAACTAGTTCATTCTGGCCTAAAGGTGGCTAACTGGCGGCCCTTGCCCCTACTTTCCTGGTTGCTAGCGCCATCCCCTCTACTGCATCGATTTCTCCAACTACGTTGGAGAGTGTCGCGGCCACAATACTCGCGTTTAGTATGCATGTATAAATATAAATTTCTTTCTTTAGTGTAGCTACTAAACTTAAAGGAAGTAGTTTGTATGGCCCGTTGGAGCGGAACAGAATGAACAAAGTGGAAACTAATTTAATTTGGTGGGCAAACCGATCTGGCAATGAGTGACAGACAACATTGAAGGTGTCTTCTATTCACAAAACAGGCTCACGACTATCTTGACATACGCGAATGGACAATAATACAAATAACGTGATCTTGGTTCGGTTGGCGCTTCGGAGTCCTTGATCTAGTAAACATAAGTTCGAAAATTGTCAAAAGAACGTGAAAAGAAATACATGAAGAACATGACGTTCTTGAACTAACACAAGAAGAAGGTTTTGTTTCTTCGGCTTCGTGTGAATGAATACCATATTTGTCAACAGATCTTCTCTTGTTTCCGAGTCTGGATAACTATATGAGGAAAGTAATTTCAAAAAAGAAGATTGTCAAAACCTTTCCAAAAGATTTCCACAGAAAATTTTGTAAAAGTTATTAAATCATTGTGAAACTTGTAAAATGCGGAGGTTCATATTTTGATGAATAAATTCACGTTTTTCGTACGAAAAAAGCGGCAAGGACTTTTCTAGATATCTGTTTCTTATTATAAAAGAAAGTACAAGGGATTTCCGATTCAAAAATACAACTGCGAAAGAGATGAAAAATTTTTTCTACGTGAAGAAATAAATCGGAAAGATATTATTCGGAAAGAACAAATTTGTGTCATTCAAACCTTCGTTTATGAGAAAATCGAAAAAAATCTGAAAGTCTATCGAGTATAATAATAGTAACATTGGTATTAGTAATAATAATGGACAATGTCAATTTGTTCGAGTGAATATGAGGAATTAATTTTTCGAATAAAAAAAATAAATTGGCCCCCAAATTAAAAAGAATCGAACAGAATATTAAATTCTCTTCAGTTCTTTCATAACATTTCTACAGCAATACTTTTGGAAACGTTATTTGGAACATTTGAAGAATTATTTCGGAATGAAAAAAATTATAAATGTTTGAACATTTATTATACGATAGTTTTCTTCCTTTTTCCATTTTTTACCGGTACCAGAAAAAGGTATTCGCGTAATTAACATTATATACAGTACAAAACGGTAAAAGGATTTATGGAGAGAAAGAGATCCATTAAAAAAAAAAAGAGATGATACAACTGTTAAATGCACACGCGTTGTGAAAGAAATATAGACTCTAAAAAGTAGTACTTTCTGACCTATATATCTTTCTTTTTTTGCGCAACATTTGTTTCTAACTGCACTGAGAAAAGAGTGCAATATAAGTGTTACAATATGTAACAATTCTCTGTCTGTTTAAAAAATAGCGGTTATAACATATATACTCCAGGTTTTAAAAAATAACAATTAGTATATTCGTGCGATTGTGTATAATTTTCTGTCGAATACGAGACGACATATCAGAGATGTGATGGATATGTGTTTTTTAGGAATTTAATCAAACTATTAATATTATACATACATTATATGTACATTAATATATACTATATATAATAATATTACATTATCTATATTTGTTTCATATATTAATATATTTTACAATACTATATATATATTAATACTATTATATTATATATATATATTATACATATATATTATTTATAATATATAATAAATAGTGTGATATATGTATATATATGTATAAGTAATAGGTGCTTTATTTTTGTTTAAATATTAGCAATATTCAATTCTTTAATTTTGCGCGCCAGTATATTACATATTTATTATATCTATTCATGCTTAAATAGAAAAACACCTATCAAAACTTTTCATTAAACGAAAATCCAACAACAGGTTATATGCAAATTTGTCACTCGTTGTCTGTCTGTTTCGTGATTGGCGATTATTAATTTACAACGTGGACTTTCTAGTAATTAATCGTATCTCAGCAGTGTGCAACCATACCCGAGACCTGTCTATCTGCTGACGCCATTGGTTCTACAAGCAAGATAATACATATGTACGGCCATTGCTACTGAATGAGTGACTACGATACCCCAATTAGTTACTAAGGTTCGTTTATCGCCATTTTGCTTTATAAACGTCATTTATCTCTGATATATAACAATCAGATGCTCGTGTCATAAAATTCAGTAATGATAAGAATATTTAGGACACCAAATGATTCAAAAATTCACCAAGTACTTACAGAATAGTAAGGAATGTAAATAAAGAAATAATGTAATAATGTAAAAAAATTCAAGAAAATATTAGGTTAACAAAAAATTACGCACGAAAGTATATATAAAAAGAATATTTATAAAAATTTTTCATAAATACGTTATATGCGTTATATAAAACATTTTGAACACTTCATTGACATTGTGACAAGATATGACTGTTGCGATTATATTAATTTTCGGAAACAAATTTGAAAATATACATGTAAATTACGAGATATAACAAGTATATTTTGCAGAAACCATATTTAAACAATCAAATAATTGTATTATATTAATAAGTCTTATTGTTATATTAATATTCAGTTTTAACTTGAGCTTGTGCTTAAGATGACTAGACTAATTTTACTTACTAAATATATATTTGCAATAAATATTTCCTAATTCTTATATATATTCTCAAATTTCATCAATATAATTTCGACAGTTGTGTTTCATTGCAATATTAATAACGTTTCAAGATGTTTATACGACACGATTTTTTAATGGAAAACGACTTACACTGATTGTACATACCTGTGTACCATAGTAAAATTAATTCAAAATAAAAATAGCAGACATTTGACATACTGAAACGAAAATAATTTCCTGAATAATTTTCCGTAAACTGAAAGTTTGCACGTGTACGTATAGGTAATTTTGTTTCGCGGTGAAACTTGTATTTGTGCAGTGGAACTCTCCGAAACACCGAGGTATGTAGCTCAGCCGTTCAGTAACATTGTTTAAGACATTTAGCAACGCCAGTGATGCGTCAAGATTTCTCCGAAACTTGTCGAAACTACGTGTTCCAGTGGGAATTTCCACGTTCGCTTTAATGGTCTACATTCTGTTAAGTATTTCGAAGCTATATCCTATCAAACAGTTTGACTTTACGCTCTATTAAATACAATCACTTAATTCGATCTAACAGATCTTATGGATCAGTTATACACGTACACGTAAAGTGACGTTCATCCTTTGTTCCATGTAAATGTTGATTAAATTATTAAATTTAATGATATTTCATTTTATGCATATTTAATATAATAGTAATATTTTATTATTAATAATAGCATGATTAATACTCGTGGTAACGTGTCTACGTATAACAATGAGAAAATTATTCACTTGTGTAATAAAAATTATGAATTTCGTTGTTTTTATATCATTAGATACAAAAATAAATATATAATAAGGATATAATTATTTTTCGTGACATAATTTGTCACGTGTAAGTGCCAAAAAACTTATTTGAGGATAATATAGCACTTCCTGTTACTATTGTGATATTTAAATAAAGATCACGTGCAAATTTTTACACTTCTAAGATCTTTCTCACAGAGTTAGAAAATTGACTAACTTTTCATGGTAATATAGTGTTTTTTAAAACGAGTTTATCTAACGTTCTTACATTTGATGTTAATTAACACTATGTCACGTTCATTTATTATATATTTCGTTGAGTTCTTTTTTTTCATATCTTTTTTCTTTGTATCTTATTACGTTCAGGTTTTCTAAACGACAAATAACTATTAACTTACACAGGCTTATTTATGTATTTAGAATCCTATGGGCGGTTGCCCTATGACACAGAAAAAAGAAAGAAATTAATAAGTCATAAAGAGTCTACAATTACGAATAATAATGTACAACAAAATACCGAAAAAAGATATAAATAAAAGAAAGAAAGAAAGAAGCGAATAATTTTGTGACAGATATTCTAAAGCTGTTTGACCAGCCGGAAAACAAATCAATTCAGTTAATTAGCGATGATTAGCTTCTATACACATTGAGTCGGAGAATCTTGGATCTGAAAAAGATTAATCGAAAATAATAAAGAATCGCGGAATTAAACTTAGAATGTGTTACATGAAACATCTAAACCCAGCAACTAGGTATTTACAAACTTAACCAAACACGAGAACGTCGTGCGAAACAGCTTGCAAGGAACAGCAACGAAAAGAAAAGAGGGAGGGGAAAGAAAAAAGAAAAAAAGAAAAGAAAGGAAGAAACTGGAACGGAGCCACAAACCGGCTGGTTCATCCGATTTACTTAATCGAAAGTTTCGCGAGGTGAAATGAACCGCGCCGAAGAGAAAACCGGCGCGTCGCATCGTGTCGTTGCACACCCTTGTAGTTTCAACCGTTTTCGATCCGCGGATCGATCGGTCGTCGTTCGACTTGCCTCAAAACGTACCGCAATTTCCTTCTAATATCCCCGTTTAATTAGAGTTGATCGAACGGCTACGTATTCCAGGGGACTTTATTACCTCTAATCCATTGGAGTTCCTTGATGCACGGTATGGCGAACCGCTCGAAACATTCTGCACGACGTATTTCATTGAGCTCTTGGCAGGCTTGTAACTTCGATGTAAAGCATTGGATCGGACAGAGGCGAATTTACCTCGATGCTAACGATACTGTGGACTTTGCCGAATCTCGGTACTTTGGGGGGGAAGTCCCTGTCGAAACAATTAACTCACGGAGGACAGTAATTCGTCACAACATCAGTTTCTTTAACCTTGCGTCAATTTACACTCGCCTTACACCATTTCTTAATTACTTCCTATCAAAGAAACACAATGTGTAGACTTTTCGTTTCTCAGAATGTTGTGTTAGCGTTTATTGACACTGTACGAACAGTTGAGGTTCGTCCTTTGTGTGAAATAGCGGTGTATATTGTTGAAATGTGATTTAGCATCAGGCGGAAAGTAAGTTGACATATATTTTTAGCTGCATTTTCTTATAATTTCTTAAAGATTAATTATAGTAATTAATTTTTTACGTTTTAAATTATACGTTTATGTTTACCATTTTAACATTTTCACATGTAGAAACTATATGTATTATTGTAGAATGCCAAAAATTCGTGAATTGACACCTGCTGAGAGGTGTCAAATATTTAATAGACGTTTAAAAGAAGAGACACTCAGAAAAATCGCGTCTGATTTTAATATATCGGCAGAATAGTATTAGGAAGGTGGTAAACCATTTAGAAACGAACGGTACTGCCGAAAATCTTCCGAGATCAGGACAGCAAAGGAAAACAACAGTACGACAGAGTATTATATTAAGAGGTGCATAAAAACCGCAACATTTCTTCGAAACAATTGAAATCTGAATTGAATCTTCCTATTAAAGAAACACAAATCCGTATGAGAATAAAAGAAGCAGGATATCGAGAAAGCGACCACTTATCAGCAAACGTAACGCTCAGAGACGATTGGGTTTGTTAAGCAATTTGTGAAAACCAATCGACTTTTGGAAAAATGTTATATTCGCGGACGAGTCAAAGTTTGAACTTCGTCCGAACAAAAGAAGACAGTCAGTATGGAGAAAAATGTGAGGAAGTTTTAAACCTTACTTAATCACTTCTACCGTAAAACACGAAGGTGGAGTTGTTTTATTTAGTATAGGGTTGTTTTTCAGCGGCCGGTGTAGGTAATTTACAATTTATAGAAGGAATATTGACAGGAGAAAAATACGTGTATATTTTGCAACAAAATTTAACAAATTCAGCAGAAAAAATGAACATCCGAGATTCTTTTATTTTACAAATGGACGATGATCCAAAACATGTTTGTAAAGTGGCAAAAAAGTATTATAATGAAAATAATATTCATTTACTGCCATGGCCCTGATCTGAACCCTATCGAGCATCTGTGGGACCATTTGAACAGAAACGTGCTTGAGCATTGTAGAAATAATAAACAATTATTTTAAGGAGCATTATTAAATGCATGGTCTGAAATAGACTAAAATAAAATTAATAAATTGACAGAAAGTATGCCAAAAAGGCTTCAAGAGATCATAAATAATTGAGGTTACCAAACTTTGTATTAAATGTGTACTTTTTTTTACTGCAAACTTTGTTCTTTTACATAACTAGTTCCTGTCAACTTACTTTCCGCATACGATTCTTATATTCTTATAAATGACTGATGTAGTTGTTAAACATCTCATGCAGTTTATCGTTAAATATATATTTTGTTAGATACTACCAATTAATGTGTGTCAATTATTTACTCCATTCACCTTAAAACTTTCGATTCAGTTGCCAAAAACTACATTTTTGGTGCTTGTCAACATACTTTCTGTGGCGAGTGTATATTAACACTTTGCACTTTAGATAATTTTCTAATACGATCTGCCTGTAACTCCCGATTCTTCAATTTGGAAAAATTGAAAATTGAAAAATTTGGAATTTTTTTAGTACTAAATGTTGTATGAAAGAGAAGAATCTATAAATGGTGATAAATTTTAAATTTTACAAAGTATTCTAATGCATTGAACGTGTTACTAATGATTAGTAATAGTTAAAATTACTATTGTGGCCTATAGAGTTAATATTAACACTGGAACTATCGACGAGATTAAATTACAAAATTTTCATCTAAAACAGTGATGACAAAAAAGTAGGGAAACTTTATAATACAAGATTAATGGAGTATACAAGATTTTATTCATACATTTTACGAAAAATTATTTAAATCTTTAAAATACGCTTTTTACGTTTGTAAAATGTCTAACAAAAATTATAACTTGGTCATTTTTACCACTTTGGTGTGTATTCTTATATATTTACATTACTATATTACTATATATTACTATATGGGTGTCTCATTTTAATCTATAAATACAATTATCTTTGTAACTGTCCGTTATTCGAAACATGTTTCAAATGCAATTTGTTCTGTTTTGAAGAGACAGCAATTTGGTTCACACAGTAGAGCTAATATAAGTCAATTTTTTGCCTGCACCAGAATCATCTGATTTAACGTTACGTTTTGAAAATTTAAGCTTCGTTCTGTTGGTGTAAGTGATTTACGTGAAAGAAGTGTGACATTCTTTGACGCTTTTGCATTCTACAGAATTTTCATACTTTATTGAGAAATTAACTGTTTTGCCTTGTGCTATTCTTACGTTAAATTCCATTCTTGACATTTTTGACAAAAAAAAGTATACTGTCAGAATTGTAGAAAGTATTCGTTCTCAAATTCTTCGACAGACAGTACATCATTAGTTATTTTTATTACAATTGTTTTTATCTACTCATTATCTAGTTATTATGATACCACAGTTTAATATTTAATGCACCATCTTTTCGAAGTGCATATAGACATTTATTATAACAAGTCTAAAACGATGAGAAAATAAGGTCATCATGAAATTCATTTATACATACGTGAGAATAGGATTTGTGCGAGCCTTGCGTGTCATTGAATTACAGGTAGAAATTTAATCCATTCATTGCCATTAAAGGCTCTTGCGAACACTACAGTCAAATATTATAGTCTGCCTTTTAATGACAAACATTACAATCTCTTGGGAAACATGAAAAACGAACTCATGCAAATACATTGCTTTTCTTAACAACAAAAAATATAAATATAATATAATATTATAATAATAATATAAATTATAATATAATATAATGTAATATAATATAAAAACGCATAATACAATTATTTTCAAGCGTATACCTTTCAATGAATCTTGTCAAAAAAAATGATTGTCACAGTAATTCCATACTCTGTATATACAATATATTATATGAGGGTAATCCAGAAAATTGGGCCTCTTCAGGTGCAACGCTAATGCAACGAAAATTAGCGATTGGTTGATTTGGGTCACGTGATTCATGAGGGGGCGTGGGATAGACCTCGAGTAGGAGTAGCGTTGTCTGGTACTGAACGATCACGCCTGTAATTTGTTTTGTATCGATTCAAATGTTTGCATATCAATAAAATTTTATGGCAAAAAAGTCGTCTTCGTTTCCTAGTCAAAACAGTTGCTTCTTTTAGTGAGACGAATCGTATTGAGGTACAAGTCGTGCAATTTTATATAAAATCTCGCAAGGAAAGTGTCGCAAAAATTCATGATCGTTATCTGCCTCGGAGGTGTGTTCTCGAAACGAGATCGCTGATTCCGAGATATTCCCCTGAGAGTCAGACGCTGGGGACGAGTGGTTTTCGCGAAGCGGCGCAGAATAGACAGCTTCGGTGATCCAGCCCTAAACGGCGAAACAGCGGCGATACTCTTGAATTATAATCTTCTCCGTTAAATACGTCGAACAGGGTCGTCGTTGCGCAGGTGTGTGCACTTACACCGAGAGGAATCGGCACCAGCGTTGAAATGCGACCTCCAAATAGCTTCATATTTGATAGCTGCGCCGTGTAACATGGCTGCATCTAGAGGGAACGAGAGGTGATTATATTTGCGACGAGCCGAAGAGTGATCCTCGACGGGTCGAACGTCGGTGATTCTGTTTCGGCACGCGTTCAACCGGAATTGCCGCTTGCCAATCAATGACGATAGGTTCGTTGAGTCCTTTGTCATCGTTCGACGAGATTTCGGCTGAAACGCTCGCGTTTAGTTAAGGAGACAGATTCTCCGGGATTTAGCATGCTCGGCATCTCCGTTTGATGTTCGTAGAGACGAACGGCTCGACGCCGAGTGATTGCGTGATTCGAGGATTGGAACGAATCAGACGTTGGCGCAAAATATTTTATCACTGAAAGTGATTTTAGCGGGAGTAACCCAGAAAATCGGGCCTCTTCAGGTACAACGCTAAATTAACGATTGGTTGATTTGCGTCACGTGATTCGTGAGGGGGCGTGGGGTAGACCTCGAGTAGGAATGGCGTTATCTGGTACTGAGCGATCGCGCCTGTAATTTGTTTTGTATCGATTCAAATGTTTGCATATCAATAAAATTTTATGGCAAAAAAGTCGTCTTCATTTTCCAGAACAGTTACTTCTGGGCCTTTCAGTGAGACGAATCGTACTGGGGTACAAGTCGTGCAGTTTTTTAATCCTTCGCTATCAAACTTTTCTTTGTCTGCATCATCTACCGACAATTCATTTGCAAAGCATCACTTCAAATAAAGTGACGTAGCGTTAGAAATAATCATTCGAATCATTATAATAATCACGCGAAATTTTGTGATATCGTTTAAATTTAAAGCAATCGCGCATCGCGGGTTTGCTAGAACGATAATGTACAAGAGTTAATGATACGTGGTTTTAATATTTATTAAAAATTTAATTTAACGTTTTTGAAAGATCGTGTCTCACATCTGAGACGTTACATTTTTTCTAGAAATCTAATAATTTAGATTTTCAAATTTTATAGGTTACGTTTACAACGTGCATGCATAAAATGTATCTCGCAATAGCAAGGAATTATTAATGCAATACGCATATGCAAGTCTTCCATCAGACATTGATATCGATTCATTACCAGATAGCAATAGAGAACAAAGAGTCAGATAATGGAATTAATATCGCTGTCAAACGTGTGAGAAATGTATAGCGTCATTAATTAACGGTTTCGATATTAATGAAAGCAATCCTCTCTTGGTAGAAGTGAATGATATTAAATTTAAAGGAATTGTGCTCCGCATTTCGACATTTGCGTGATAAATGGCAGAAACGATTATTAAATTCAGCCTTTTTCTTTCAAAATGTAATTCAACGTCATTATTAAATTAATTAACTGTTTTGACACTAATGAGGAAACTTCTGGTGTAAGTGAGTGATATTAAATTAAAAGAATTATACTTTATTATTATATCAAAAGAATTATACTGTCGAAATTTGCATGATATTTTTTCTCAGTTTTTTTCTTAAACATCTCTTAGTTAAACATCTTTAGGTTACAGTCAGTATTTATGTAAAAAAATTTGGTACGATATATATTGCAGTATGATAATAAACTTAGTATATCAATTTTTTTTCATTTCTGCAGTATAACACTTCATTAATTAAATGCTATAATTTATCAAAATTTGCCGACCATTAGCTAAATTGTAAAAGATCTGTTTCTGATTCGACTTTGTCGAGAATTTTCTTTCTTCGGCTATGTATCGTGTAATCGTGTATATAGAATGTAGAAACTAGTGAAATCGGTACAAACAAATCGTGTCGTATTGATACATCTTGTTTTAATTATTATGTTATATTATTATTATTATAGTATTACTATTATATTACTATATTATAGTATTATTATTATTATATTACTATATACATTAAATTATTTATGTTATTATTATTATTATTATGTTATTCATATTACATTCCGTTTATATAACATAGTCTGTCATATAATGTAATTATACATAGATATAATGCAAATATACAAAATATATTTGTAATATAAATGTTATAATATATTACAATTATAATGGATTATATCATAATTACGTACTGTAATACGTCATAATTCAGAATATAGAATACGTTATACAATAGTAATTCATCAGACCGGTGTCAATTATATCCGTCACGAAATAACACCTCTAATTAAACTTAAAAACCTTCCAGCTCTTCCAGTTTAAAATGTTGTTTGGAAACTACCGGCAACAACCCCTATAAATCCAACTTCACTCTGAAACTCGCGTTCGTATTCGTATAAACGACGGCTTATTAAATCGTTTCGCGTCGCGCCGGGATATACATGTACATATATACATATACATACGTACGTATATATACCATACCGATCTCTTCCATTAGCTGAGATATTCCGCGAGAGCATTGTACTTCGTGGCCGAATACGTGGCTCGCGACGCAACGATTTTATCGATATTTGTACTTACTCTGTCGTGAAAGAGCCGAAGCGAAGTATCGTAAATTCCGCGCACGCGATTTATGTATTTAGGCGGTTGTACCAACCTGGGACAAACTCGGGCCGCGCTCGAATTTTTCCCGCCGTTGCGATTTCATCGCGCAGTCGTCGCGCATTCCGGCCAATTTGTCCCCTGGCACTGTTCAACGACCGAAACTCGGCCGTTTCATAAACAGGGCAGCGATCGTTTTTACCTGTTGACGTTCCAAACGTCAATAAAGCCGGAAATAAACTGTGGAAAAATGTGGCGTTTGTTTCGGTGTTTCTCGCCGTGGGATGTCGAACCTCGTTTAATCGAGGTTTTAAATTTCCACGCGTCATTCGGGATAAAATATTGGCTAGCTTGATTTATTCTTTATTTCTCAACCCTCCGTGATTTCCATATTTTAATAATGATTTAATATTCGAAATACCGAGCATTGAAACCTAATTTCGTAAAAGAATCACGCGACGATGAATCTGGGCTTATTTCAAAGCTAGAAGCCTCGACGTTGTTTATTTTATTTTCAAATGTTTAAATTTTTATTCACGTGAAGACGCTTTTCTTTTTGAAAATGTTGTAAATTGTCGTTGAGCGTGTAAAGGCACGGGAGAATTTTTTTCGCGACTGAATCTGCGATGGATTTGAAGATTGAAGCCCCTTCTTTGTAACGACCCTCGGAAACTTGACGTATGATTTTTTCTTCGCTGTTTTATTGAATTTTGATGATTTTTGTATTTAGCACCGATAAAAAATCAGTTGAATCGTTAATATTAATTTTTAGTTAACGATAATTGTTAGCAAATAATAATGCTTAATATTTTTATATAAAGAAACTAAAATATAAAAAATAAAAACTCTTCTTCGAAATAGAAGAGAGTACGAGTTTAGACTTTATTATTAGACTGCAAATTTTCATGCGAATTTATAGTATGTTTATGCAATAATACGCAAAAATATTTAATAGATAAAATAATTAAGCCATCATCAAGTAATTGAAGCTTTTGTAATAATTTTTTAAAAAGTATAAAATTGCACAAACGTTTGTAATCTAGTTATCACATTTCAAACTGTTGTCGATAATAAAACAATCGTTTGAATTTTTCGCGTCTCTCAATTTTAATATTTAAAACGGGATAGTAATCCAGAGATAATTTAATGTTATAGCCTTTGATCGTAGCTTGGCTGCAAACTTTTTAATTTAATATTTTATCAGTGACAAATATCAGGTGAAGAATTACTAAACGATGAGCAAGCTAGATAATATACAATGAGCTCATATTTCACGAATTTTCGTTGAGTTAACTGGCGTAGGGTAAATATCACGGGTTTTGGTAAACAAATGAGAGCTCATCGTTAAACAACGCGCTTGCAACGCAGTGCTGCCAAATTTCGATTAAATTCTTAATTAAATGTTCCTTGGCACCGTTCCACAGCGCAGAGAATCTTGATGAGAAGCGCTTGAAACGATTCTCTTTGTTTCGAACATATCCGAATAAAAATAAATGAAGCACACGTCTACGCGTAGCTGCGACGACGATATTCTGGTAATTTATTTTTATATGTAGGTAAATTCTGACGGACTTCGCAAGTAGTGCATTTCATTCGCTAGAGAAATGTCTATTTAGAACTTTGACAAAGTACAGCGCAGTACTCGACAAAATTTCAAACATAAATAAAATAAAACATGCATGGAGAATTCTCTGGTGAAAGATTACACGAATGCAGATTGAACTCGCAAGTGATACACTAACGAAATTATTCGCTAGCAAAATTTTTATTTGGGATGTTAACAAAGTGTAGGGTAATATTTAACAGAATTTCAAACGTGGAAAATTCCCTGGTCAAACATTGGCATACATGCAGATTGAATTCACAAATGAATTTTATTTGCTGACAAACTTTCAATTGGGAATTTTACAAATGCAGATTGAATTCGAAAATAAATTTCGTTCGCTGGCTAAAGTTTTAATTGGAAATTTTGTAAATGCAAATCGAATTCGCAAATCCACGTTTTGTTCGGAAGTTTTCTAAGGGAGCGAGATGCATTTGCGAATTGACGTTTACGAAATTTTCAATATGTCATGAAATTCATCTGCAAATTAAGCCCTTCTCTTCTGTCAGAAAATATTTTACATCGGAAATTTTTTCAAATAGCATAACAGAACGTAGCTAAACTCTGCGTTGTTTATTAACAGCTAGAATTTTCAACGATAAACATTCTGGAAATGTCCACTTGCAAATTGTGTAATAATTTACCTGGCTCATTTTAAAAGGTGACGCCTCTACTTTTACAATACTGAGTTCATTTTTTTCAAAGATGCTTTTATATGATTTCTTTTTCGAAAAATTTCTTAGTTCAAACGTCCTTGCGGACACTGAAAAATGTATTTTATAATCAAATTCACCAAGGTTTTGAAGATTAAAGTTCCTTGAAATTTCTTTTTTTCACAAAAAGTTGAAAATCGGAAGAGCTTTAAATATGAAAAAAATTGTCAGTCTAAATTTCGAAATAATTAATTCCATCGATATATTTCGTGCAAGTTCTAAAAAGAGATTGTCCGAAGCTAGTCTTGTTATATTGTAACAAAATTATCGAGACACCCTGCATATTTCTAGATTGAAAACGATGTTCACTATCGAGAAACAAAATAACATCTATGTATTTCAACGTTTATTGTTGAAATTCGACATTACTTTTTGAACAATTCAATTTTCCAATTTGCTTCGTCATTTTAGTTTGCTTTGGTCTTTCTATTTTATTAACAAAAAGAAAAAAAAAGAAACAGTATCGAGTATTTAACAATTAGCGTTTGACGATCTTAAAATCTCTTTTCACTCCGCGATAGAACTTTGATACGCCGTAAACCCACGTTAGTACCAGATTTGAAGAAATATTGATGCACGAAACCGTGAACTGGTTTTCGAATTAAGGACGTGCGTAACGCTCCAATTATAGTATACATCCGCGTTCAATCTGGTAAATTAAAACGGAGCATACACAAAATGCAGAGGGACTTAGATGCAGAGTCTGTAGAGTCTTCATTAAGACTCATGTAGTTTAATCATATTCTTTCGTACCATTTTTGTATATGAGAATTTACAATTTTTAGGAGATAAAGTTTGTCGGAAAGTATTAAGTTGGAAGAATTAAATAATAGTATTTTGTGAATGACAATGAATTTACAAAGATTTAATATGTTGAGAATGTATAAAATACATATGGAATTTAAAAATGTTCTAAGACATTTGAGGCATTAGATTTTTACTGCTGTTATTTAACGATTATTAATATTCGAAGATATTAAATAAAAATTATGTTTATTATCTACAATGACTACTTACAAGAGTATTTAAATATTCCTAATGTCATGAATATTAATAAAGTTTTACCATCATATCTCATGTATCTATATGCACAAGTAAACTTATTACAATCCACTATAAATATAGATTATATAATTCATTCATTCAATTGACGAAACGCGATATTTAATGGAATCATTCTTAATTATAATTAATAAATAATTATATGTAATTACAATGAAATAAATAATTCATTCGTTCGTTAAATGTACGTCTGTAGCAATTTCAACATGTATCGATTAAAAATTTTCTCAATAAAATCACAACGTGCCTCATCATAATGCCGATAAAATTTCAAAATAAATTCTACACACTTAGATGCAGAGTTTGTATATTTTATTCATGTTACGTAATATACTTATTGATCAAATATATTTTACAATATTCATTCAATATCTATATTCATCAAAATCTTTTGCACAACGTGTTCAAATATTTCGGATACGTAGATTATCATACGCGAGTAAAGTAGTTTAATAAATTCGAATGGATGTTAATAAAAATATACGTATATACATTTTCAATGTTGGAAACAAGTCCATTTTATAATATAACTTGAAATTTCATGTCGTGAAACTTAGACGAGATGAAACTTATATTTCTAGCGGACATAGTTGTCTACTTGTATGTAATGGTCGAACTCTTACGAAACAAACAAACAAGCGAAGAAGACCCTCGAAGCTTCCGGCAGCGGTGTTTTTGCAGCTGAAACTGTTAGAAGCTTTCAAGTCAGCGAGCCTTTTGAAAAATGATTCCAACTTTTTATTAACGGTCTATCTGGCGCAGCGCCGCATCCACGAATTCATAAAGCCTGATAGACGTCTTCTAGATGTCAGTTTAACGAGCTCACGAGTGACGTTACAAATGACAAGTCAAGAACAACTCTTAACCAGTTTGTTGGAAATTAATTTTGCGAAGATGAACAATTTATCTTACGTAAAAGAATTGTGAAATTATTCCTTACTTCAAAAATATATTAACTCATTGACTAGGCTGCGGATTTTTATATTTTTGAAAATATATTAGGATTCGTATTTTTGAACATGTAATAGGAAGAAATGGTCTTTTATTAAAATGAACTAATAGTTTTTCTTTAATACCTCTTTTTTATAGATTCCTGGTGAGGCAAAAGTCACTGTCTTGATTTAAAAATTAATTTTCTGAGACCTGCTTTTCCTAAATCTATGTTTACAGATCTTGGAGATTCCAACATTCAGACACATTAAGACAAATTCTCAGAGAGTGTATCGTTTTAAAAGGAAATTCATTATCCACCTAGCAAATTTATTTTGCGAAGCTATTTGGAGGGCCTGAAATTGTTCAACAACTGTAAGACAATATTCCTCGTTTCATTCCATTTATCACCTTCATAAAAAGCTTTGGTAAAAAAGTCAAACTGTATCAAAACGATCGTAATAGAAAAATCGTGCAACTTCCGTTCGAAACATTTCTTCGTCATTTATTATTAATTCACGAGTTTATACACTTCGAACGGATTCGTTTCGTTATTAATTTAGTTAGTAAGTTATTTCAAGTCGTCACGTTACCAGACTTACTCTGTATAGAGACGAATAATGCAGATGACTGTTGTTCAGACAACTTCGAGTTTCGTGAAGCCTTTTGTTTTCTCGCCGCGTCGCGAGAGCAGTGATGTTTAAAGACAAGTAGATCCATGATCGTGAATCATGTTAGATTAAGTTCAAGTGTTCAGTGTGTACACAATGGAATTGCTGTCTTGCATAGTAGATTAATTATAGACGCTCGTAGAATCGGGCGCACTCGTAATAATTCAACAGCGTTCTCGAAACTGTCGTACGAGTAACTGCGAGTACCAATAGTAATCGATAAATAATATAATATTTGTCATGGTATATAATGATAAAAGATTTATGTTTTACGATATATCTCGCGTGGTTATGTATTTTATCACTGAAAGTGATTTTAGCGGGGGTAACCCAGAAAATCGGGCCTGTTCAGGTGCAACGCTAATGCAACGAAAATTAGCGATTGGTTGATTTGGATCACGTGATTCGTAAGGGGGCATGGGGTAGACCTTGAGTAGGAGTGACGTTTTCTGGTACTGAGCGATCGCGCCTGTAATTTGTTTTGTATCGATTCAAATGTTTGCATATCAATAAAATTTTATGGCAAAAAAATCGTCTTCGTTTTCTAGTCAGAACAGTTGCTTCTGGGACTTTCAATGAGACGAATCGTACTGGGGTACAGGTCGTGCAGTTTTTTGTCTCTTTTTAAATTTTAAACTTGTGTTTTTAGATCGATAAATTTAATCAATACAGAATTATGTTTTATAATATATCTTGCATGATTATGTATTTTTGTCTCTTTCTAAATTTTAAATTTGTACTTTTGTTTTAGAGTAAATATAGTAGTAAATTTCACGTTGCAACATCGGAGTATTCATTTTGTCGTAGAAATCTGAATAAAATATTCACTACAGTACATTTTGATTATTAATTGGAAATATTTTTATTAAATTTATGGAATTTTATTAGACTATTGCTTCGTTGAAAGAAAAGCCTATCATGAAAGATAGTTTTGTGAAAATTGTTAAACGTGAGTTCTTTACTATTGCCAGAATATTATGATTTGTTAATAAAATTATGTTTTCAAGTAGTAACTAGTAACATATAGACAATATTTTATTAGAGATTTTCAAAATATAAAAGTTATTAGATAAATTATGAAAAAGCCTATATTTTTATAAATAAAATATTTAGCTTATGTTTCCATAAAATTTAAATACAGTAATTAATAATTTTTTATTTCTTATTTTATTTTTTATCTTTTAATAAGAGACTTTGATACAGTGATGTGTCATTGTGTAATCATGATACGATATAAAACTAGTAGAATTGGTAGTTGTATAATCAGACATCGTGTACACAATATAATTTATCAAAATCCAGAAGCTATTAGTCAAATTCTAAAATTCTTAAATCGATCTTTATCGTACGAAATTTTCTTTTCTTAGTTGTGTTATTATCGTGACGCCACGATTTTGAAATATCGGTAATTTTTCATCGAGTGTGCAAATATTTTTGTCCACCTCTGTATAGTTTGTCATAACGTAAGAGTTGCTTTATAACATACTAAGTTTTTGCAAAATAAAGGTCACAGAATTATGGGATTCATATTGTGTTTTGTCATCTTGCGGGTTAGTAGATATCTGCATAACCAATTTCACTATTGGATGCCAGAAAATTCTCGCAAATCACGTATTATTATTCTATACTAAACCGTGAAACTCAGATTGCATTGAGCAAATTATTAAATTCTTCTTGCAATAACTTTACTACGTACAAGAAATATTTAACTGTTAAATGAATATTTTAATCAACGAGTAGTACAAAATTCAAAATTAGGAGAAATGAGTTTGCAATAAAATTACGATTGCAATAAAATTACGTTTTATTCTCAGTCGAGTCTAACAATTTCAATCAAGTTCGATCCAAAAGTGTTGCAAAATTGCAAAAATCCAATTCTTGCGACATTCAATTATCAATTCAATTATCAAAGAGGCTAAAATTTCATATCACCGATGCGCTTCTTAGATCTACAAATTATTACAAATGAAATTCATTGCTGGATTAATCTCGAATTAAATCAATCATTTGATCAATTCGATTGATCGAAACAATCGTTGGAAAATGACGGAAGTGCGTATATCTCGAATTGACTATTTTTATATTTATTTTATTATACATTAACTTAAATTTATTATATTATATTATATCACATTTAATTTCCAATTAAAAAATTTACTTCATTATAATATATATATTATTCATTATATTTATTATATTAATTTAAATAAATTTTTCTCAATAAATAGAAAAATCAATTTAGAAAAAAAATTCCACTTGAATGTGAATTTAATCCAATTTCAAAATTTATACTGCCATTTTCAATGCCTTTTTTTTTAATTAGATTATTATTTTTAATTTTTGATATTGAAATTACTATATTAATTCCAATAATTATATATTTAAAATATAAATAATAATATATATATAATATATGAAATATATAAAATATAAATAATATACATATATATAATATATAAATATACGAAATATAATTTTATTATTTATATTTATAATATTATTTGCATTGATTATAGAATGAATAGTAGGATATTTGTATTGAATACGTGTAATATTCCCACTTGTACCTACCATTGCATCCCCTTTTGGATTCCCAATTTGAAAAGTTCCCTTGCCCGGGAAGATACCGCGAGACGATAGCCAGTTTCTTCGCCTTCCAGGCAGATTGAGAATATCCGGTTATCTCGCGGGGAAATAACTCGTACAAAAGCGGCCGCGATTGTGAACGGTGTTCCCGCTGTCTCCGCTCGAGATATTCGCCGCCCTTTGTCCGCGAAATAATTCGATATATCGTCGACTGTCGGGCTTTTGCCGGTATCGCGATTGTCGAGTGTCGCCGCTACTGTCAAAGTGTCTTTTTTATAGGCAACCGGGGAATAATAGGTGGAAATAATACATCAAGCCAACTGAACGCGACAGCTGAATGTCCTGGGTGTTTCGACGTGTTTGTCCCTTCCCTCTCTCTCTCTCTCTCTCTGTATTTGCGATCTTCAACGATCGCGAACGACTCTTGATTGACAAGAGAAGAGAAACCTATTTTGGAAAAAAATGGTACTTCGATTTGCGAATGGTCGAAAGGAAAGAAGAGAAGAACGGTGGGAATAATGAGTGATGAGTGCGTTTCAAAGCGAGAGCTGCGCGTGTTCGTACAATAATATTCGAACGATCGTTGATAGATTCAGCGATCTCGGGAATAACGAACTTTCGCATGGACGCATGCAAATTGCCATAATATTGCAATTTGAAAATTTCTCGTGAAAGACGCGAATTCGATCGAGTTCGGCGCGTATATATTCGATTAAACGCAAAGAACAAACAAAAGGAAGGAAGAATTAAGAATTAAATGCGAGGAATAACGAAAATACACAGCCATTCTTACGGCAACGTGCATATTTCCAAGTGACGTGTCGCAAACAGCGGGCGTATTTTTAAGTTTCGGAACTTTTAATTGGCGAAAGCAGAGACGCTGTAACTTTGGCGAGGCTAGAGAGTTGCCTAACGAGAAAAACTGGGCTCTCGAAGCTGGGGGGATTTTCACTTTCTCTTCTTTAATGGGTATCGTTACGACATGAACTCATCAACTCGTAAAAAGTGAATATTTTTTTCATTCGCTTTAAAAACAAAAAAACTCCCTCCATGCCGACACGGTTCTGTTTCGTTGTGCTTTCGCAGTGAAGAAATTACGCTAATGACTGGGGACGTGCAATTTTTATTTCCTTTTTCTCGTACTATATAAATTAATTTTTGCGATTTAACATTCACACTTTTGGCAGAGAGGAGTAAACGTGAGATATATTAACACAAAGGAAATTGATTATATTAGCGAATATGTGAAGCATGTCGTACAAAGTTTCATAAAATTTCAATACTACAATGAGAACATTATCACGATCGTGTTTATGAAATTCGAAATTAATTTGATTTTCACTGCAGGTGTTCGGTTTTGTTTATTCAACATTTCTAAAATTATTTAATTACTTAATTGGAATTGTATATACACATTCTAACATAAGAATACATAGAATGGTATACTCTAATGAATAAAAATCCAAAGTTGAAAGATATATAGCATTGAAATTAAACTGAGCAAAATCAAGAACAAGAAGTATTTTCTTTCTATTCTTAATTTCAGTGCTGTGGTAAAAAATAAAATAAGAACAAAGTGAAAAGACACAGACGGAATATTGAAGTTCTTTACGTCAATATTTTTATGATTCTTGATATTAAAATTTTTATTAAAGTAATTCAAAATACGAAAATCACGAGAACTGCTAAATCGATAATTTATTACACCATAGTGCGGTGTAGTCTGTGGTGTAGATGTATGATATGTATATGTGTGTTGTGTTTTGTTTTCTGGACGGTGCCGGGGAAGATTCGTTCGTCGAGAAGGAATCATGATGGCGAGGATCTGAGAAAAGAGAATAGCGGGTTCGGACTAGTGAAGAGAGTGAGTGATCGAGAGAGTGAGGAATCTAAAACTTTACTGTTTTGTATCTAATTGTGTTTGTTCAATATATATTTTTAATATTACTTCGTCCCTTATTCCATTCACATATTCAAAATGATATATAATAAAAGATGTAATAAAATTACTTTTATAATAAAAACTTGACGATACTTATTTATAATTCAATCATCATTTAAAATACTCACAACTTGCAATTAGTATTTATTGAATTTAACCATTTAACAATTTATAGTATTGCGGCATGTACTGCCTTTTAAAATTAAATCCTTCAATTATTAATTGAAATCGTTCGGGACCGCGGCAGCGATTAACGTTTAATCAACTAATGCCGCAAATAATTGATTTAGGACAATTTGCAGTAAACACGTAAAGCGCTTAGATTTACATAATTACATAATTAGTTGAATCGCATTCGACAATTGGGTTTCCTTTGGATCGTGGTCAGTTGTTATCACTCTCTATTCTGCTGCGTTTTGCTTATTTTTTAAACTGAACCAATTTTTCGCTTGACTATCAGGAAAGTTGTAATTTTGATCAGAGGATTTATAAGTTACTCTATAATACACAATTGATATGTTAATACATAACTGACAGTACCTACATACAATTTCATAACTAATGAAACTTAAATATATGTTTCTATTATTTTGTAAGAGTCCAAATCCTCCAAATTTTCCAATTCTAAATTTTTGAATTTATTTTACTTATTATGTGCAGATAAACTACATATTTGCCATGAATATTACTTTTCAATTTCTATATTTAAAATATAGAAATTCATAATGTTGTATTGAACGATAAATATCTTGTACTAATATAATTATTGTCTACTTTTCACTTGCATAAACAGGAAGGAAATTACGTCTGATATTGAATTATTTTATATATTTAATTTAACAATTTATATTAATTTATAATTCAATTCTGCAGTAGAATTATCACATTATAATTTAATTATATATTACATCTAAAAGTTACTTAATATTATAATTCAATTCTGCACTACGTTGTTAAATAATTACGAATTTTCGTACTATTGAGGTTGTTTCGTACTCTGCAATTTTTCATTACTATAATTAGTTCTGTTTATCGTCGTTGCTATACTTTCTGCGAGTAATATCCTTTACCTAAAAATAACTACCAACGTCATTACTTTTGTCGCGTTCTCAACCTTTCATTTTGCCTGACGTCTCGCGTAAAAATATCTAATATCCTTTTCCTTTTTTTGCTTTCACGCGCGCGAACGAACGCGGGGAATTCTAGAGAAATAAGAAGGGGCAACGGGGCACAATGTGAACGCAAGTCGAGAAAATAACTTGTTGGTCTTGAAAGTGGTATCTGGAGAGTTTTGCACCGTGCCGAGTGAAATTCAACGGAATATGTAACGAAATTCTGACTATCTGCGAAAGACGACTCCGGCAATCTCGCGTTGCGTGATTGAAAATTTTGTGTTATTCGCGAGATGAAAGGCACTGTGTGAAAATATCGGTGGAGGACCTTTCCCGAGTGAAATAGAAAAATTTACGGGAATGTTTCTCTCTGTGATTTCTGTGCAATTTTGTGCGAAATTTTGATCATTAAAATACCAGAAAAACCAGAAAATGAAGATAATTAGCGTATAAAGAGGATCTGTTTAAAGATATATTATGCGTAGCACATGAAATATATGTTGTACACAACGTTTATTTTATAAAGAAAGAACAGAAAAATCTCGTTACTTTTATTAAAATCTGCTCTGATACACTTCCTCTCGTGCAATGAAAATTACGTTTTCTTATTGTTTTAAATATTTTAAGAAATATGATATTTAATACATATACATACAAATGTGTTTTATTAAATAGTGTAAATTAATAAATGAAATACATTAAGAGTAACTGAGTCACATACGATACGTATATAAGGGGAAAATTGGAAATACTTTTTTCTTTGTTCTCTACAAATTAGCACATTTTCATACTATTGTGTAAAGTAATTGTGTCTCTTATTTAAAAGGAGAGAGGAAGAGCAAAAAATTTATAAATATAAGATATGAAATTATAAATTTGATTCACCAGCATAAGTTGGTTGATCTTCATCTTCATGCACTGTTGCAACTAGTAGATAACAGTTTTTAAACTATCTCTAGAAAGATATTGTTGATTTCTATTGCTCTCTATCGAAATAATTTTTTAAAAATTAGAAAATCCCCACAGGCAAATTTTTACGATGTCCAAATTTCTCGGCAAACAAGAACACTCGAAAACAAAAGGAAAATGGAATTAATCGACAATTGATCACAAGAATCTATTCTCTTTTTTCATCTTGCAAGCTAAATAACGCACTTGGCACTTTTACGAACAGACAATATATTTTGTTCATAATATTTCACAATATTTCCAATATTTGTGTATTAGAACACAATTCTGTCTGATCTTCACGTTATTTTATTCTCTAAAAATTCTTTAAAAGGAGTAATTTATTCAATCGATATGGAATCCACGTTTATCAATCCTTCAGATACAACTTTCGTCAGAAGTTATTTCAACAACAACAAATTTTACAATTACACACAAACAAAATCAACATTGACACTTACCGCCTCCATTTAGAGTCGCGAAAGCTGCTATTAAACCTGTCCTGATCGTCAATATCGACGTAATTTAAATCCACGGGAATTATCAGAAAGTTTCACTCGTCAAACATCGGGCGTCGTTCCATCCGCGTGGTTCAGGAAACACACGTCTCATCCTCGAACGACGGGGCTGCACTTGCAAATTTCATGGGAGAACTTGCACCATAACTGCGCACAATATCGGAAGCGGTTTAATCGAAATTCGTCCGTGGAGGGTGCATTGGACCGGCGAATTTCAAGGCAGGGCTAATTGATCAGCTTATTAATGCATCCAGAGGTAACTCTAGAATTCATCGTGCCCCGAGCGGAGCAGAATGCACCCTCTCTAAACGAGCGTAACCGAAACCCTTGTTTTGTTAATATCGAATCACGTGACTCACTCAGCCAAGTCAATTCACTTACTACACCGTTGCTCCGAATGTTGCTGACACGCGAGCAGCCATCCTCCGAGCAGCTCGATACCCGGGCCACGTCCCGTGTGGTAATTGATATTAGCCATTTTCCCGAGGCTTCTTCTAATACCCGGCTCATTACTCCGCTCATCAGCCCGCCCGAGTGTCCAATTCTGAAACCGGCGGACCCTATTAGCGGTGGCTCGGCAAAATCCGTGTAAGTTTGCTCCTGCAAATTATGAGCGGGATACACGGAGCACGCTTGTAAGCATGTGGCGCGTATCGTGTTTTAGCTCGGTGACTGGAGGAGGAGAGTAGATTCGTGAGTAGAACGGTGTGATTAATTGAATGGCTGACCTCGAATAAGGGTCACGTGTGCTCGCGTTTACGAGAGATTCGGAGACTTTCTTCGTGAGTTTCGTAAGGACACGTTTTATTTTATTTATTATTTATTTTTTTCGTTTTATTTTACGTACAGGACTTCTGTCCTGTTGTATGTGTATTAAAATAATCCTCAGACTCATGCTAGAATCACATCGGAGTAAAATAATTACGTGTTGATTGGTGTTCTAAAGAATTTAACATGAAGAAACATAAAGACTAGGATGTTAATACTGATTTTAAAACTTGTTGGTTACAAGAAGATAAAAAAAATCGTTGCTATCAGATCTATTAATTAATCGGGAAAGTTTAAGAGGAATGTTACTGACACTTGAAATTACTTGAAATTTAATATTAAGTAAAGAATTTGTTAGTTTTCACACCTAATTAGAATTTGGGAATTACGTTAATTAGAAAGTTTGAGTATTAGAAATATATTAAATATGTAAAAAGTACTTTTTAATTCTTTTTTTTTTCAATAATAAATGATAGTCCTAATGTCGATTTTATACTATCAGTTTCGATCGAAGTATAAAATATATAAAAAATGTATGTATAAACTGTTATTTGAGGTTGCTATTCAATGTTTGTCTATCTTTTTTACTTCTTCTTCTTTAGAAAAAGGGGAGACTTGTTGCCGAAATCTGAATCTCCTTATTGTATTTTAAACTCCATAGTCGATAAAAATTGCGATATCAATTTGTGCTCGTAATGTAAATGGTAATACATTTTCCGAGCTCGCGAAATCTGGAGAAATACAATTTTTTTTCTGTTTTTATGTTTTTAAACACGTTGTTACGTTTCTAACATCAATAAATTTCAGAGTACTTCTAATAATAGAAAAGGATTTTTTTACTACATTTTTAAATAAATTAGAAAAAATAGAAGAAAAGAGGAAAATTTAACGATAAGAATTAATTTGCGTAGAATAAAAGATTGTAATAATTAGACGATAATTAAAGACAAGACAAATGTCATAAACATAATTTCTTCGTTCTTTATCTGAATACTTTTTAAAATAATTTATGCAGTAAATAATTGTTTACAGAAAATATACTGCGTAGAAATTGTCTTTTATGTTTTTCTAAATACAGAATTTGTATTTCAAATATCGTCCATAATACCTTTTGACATTTTTCTTATAAAGTGTTTTAATGAGGAGCAAACGAAACAACGCTTTTTTCGCTGTAAATGTTCGTTTTCTCTGCGATCGCTCTAAATTCGGAAAAACACCGTATACCAACATGGAAAAATCCGTAGAAATTTAAAAATTTTTAATGAATATTCCAATTTCCGCGAGAAAGTGTGGAGGAGAAGAATAAAATATGGATTAAAATTGGGGAAAAAATTGTGGGGCTCCTGGGTCAGTGTGAAATATTCGCAGCGACGGTGAAAATTTCACATTTTCTTGTAACCAACAAACACGCGAATTTTGCTGCTCTTGCGAATATTCCGTTGCTATTATCTCTGCGAGTATTTCGCATTACTCTTGCCTTGTCTCTCAAGACAAGTGAATGTCTGACGATAATTAATGAATATTGGAATATCGAAGTATTGACAAAATAAAATTTATATTACAAATAATTACAAGTTATTGCCTCTTGTGAAAGAAGTCGAACATCTATAGCAACTTTTTGCGAATATATCGTGTACGTTATACAAAACATTTTGAAATTTCGTTAATGATGTAACGAAACAAGATTGTCACGATTGTTGATGTTTAAAATCAACCTGAAACAATTTATTTATTGCAAACGTACGAGCATAAATATTAAAATTAGTTTCAATGAATATCGAGGCTTGTTATAATTTTTTGAATGCTTTCATGATACACGTTCATTTTCACAGAACAGAATTATACGTGATAGGAGCAGCAAATAAATATAAAAACTGCACGACTTGTACCGACTTTGTACCAGTACGATTCGTCTCACTGAAAGGCCCAGAAGCAACTGTTCTGACTAGAAAATGAAGACGACATTTTTGCCATAAAATTTTATTGATATGCAAACATTTGAATCGATACAAAACAAATTGCAGGCGCGATTGCTCAGTACCAGACAACGCCACTCCTACTCGAGGTCTACCCCACGCCCCCTCACGAATCACGTGACCCAAATCAACCAATCGCTAATTTTCGTTGCATTAGCGTTAAAATCACTTTCAGTGATAAAATATATTTAAAAAATAGATCATTAATATTTGGTAGATTATTAAGACTTAAAACTTTCTTTCATTGTACGTGTTATATATTATATTGTGTTCTTGTATAAAATGTCTTATAATTTCTATATGTATGTCTTTAAATTTGTTTCAAACTTGACCAATATAATCATGATGTAATGGTTTATGAAATTTTGAAATGTTTTATATAGCACACATATATTCATAACAAGTTTCTAAATGTTCGAAGAGTTTCGTGAGAAATTATAATACGTAGAAGTTCAAATAAGTAAGTTGAACAACCAAGACTTTATTTAATTATTGATCAAAATTTAATCTAAACATATATATATAAATATATATAAACGGATACACCAAAAATATATATATATGTATATATTATATATCTCTTAATTACTACTGCTACCCAAAATTTTAGAGCATCCATCAGTTTTATATTTCAAAAGTAGATAGATACACGAATATCTGTGTTTTTCAATCATAAATATTCGCACAATATAGTGGATAAAAAAAAGTATTGGCACGTCTAGTTTTCTCGCAATATTTAAAACAAATAATACATTAACGAAATCTGTTTGCATAAGCATAATTTACTACATTCAAAAATAATGTGCATAGCAATTTCGAATAATGAGTACAATTATATATAATGTACTCGCTAGTACTCGTATATATAGTACATAAACAGTAACAATAAAAAAAATATAAAAATTCGAAAATTATTAAAATAATATTGACAGAGAGGGTTTTTCTTGCAGCTCTACCATTGAGAGAACAGAATTTTTTTGGTGAATCTCAGCTTTTGGTGTCGTCTGGGTTGGTTCATCTTGCATCACCCACGATCTTTTCCGATTAACGTTGTTATAAACTATCCACTTTTCGTCGCCAGTTATCAATCGTTTCAGAAATGGATCAATTTCGTTGCGTTTCAGAAGCGAATCGCAGATGCTAATGCGTTGCGTCAAATGAATTTCCTTAAGCTGATCAGGGATCCATAAATCGAGTTTCTTGACATAGCCAAGCTGTTTTAATTTTTTTTGAATGCATGTATGCGATACATTGAGCTTCTCTGCAATCTCACGTGTTGTGCTATGACGATCTGAATCGATAATGGTCTTGATATGGGTCTCATCAACTTCAACTGGATGGCCAGATCGTTGCGCATTTTTCAGTGAAAAATCACCAGAACGAAATTTGGCAAACCAATTTTGACACTGCCTTTTTTTCAAGGCTTCATTCCCATATACGGCACATAACTTCTTGTGTGCTTGCGATGCGTTCTTGCCTTTTCGGAAATAATACAATAAAATATGTCTGAAATGCGCGTCTTGTTCTTCCATGTTAATAATAAAAACGAAACTAAATAATTAATCGATACAATTTTTTTACTAAATTAAAGGCGGAAGTCCAAACAACAAGAAAACAATATAGGTTAGGTGCTTTAAACACGTTGACAAAAGAATGTGCTAAGACCATCTATTGACGAAATTCGCAATCACTTAGTTGCCAACCCAATATATTTAACTTTCCAAATTGTTCCGCGTCTCACGTTTCATCCCCTCTCCGTTCAAACACCGCCCTCGGCAAACATCCGCCGCTAAATCACCAAATTCCCAAACACAGAACCACGAACCCACCCCTATCTAATTCCATCCCCGATCGCGCTCGTCGTTCTCCATCCTAATTCAACCTCTGCCATTTCCAGGTACCGCCGCGCCGTGCATCGCCCCGACGGAAGTTAAGCATCGCGATCGTTGTTAAGAGGGTAAAGGACGAAGGGGGAGAGCATCGAGTGGCTCGCAGCGAGCCGTCGAAGAAGGAGAGTGCAGCCAAGCACGTGACACCGAGTGCCGTGACCCGAGACACTTGTTGCACCGCTGCGGCCCCTTAAAGAGTCACTGCGCTCCGCGCGGCGTTGCGTGGCTCCGCTTCCGAGGAAGCGGCAAGATCTAGTCAACGCCCGAGAGAACAAGGAGGAAACAGAGAAGAGAAAAAAAAAAAGAAAAAAGAAAAAGAAAGAGAAACGCGCGTGCTGTGAATTTCGTCGTTTTCCTGCCGATGTGCTCGTGGCACGTCGGTAACGTGTCTTTCTCGAAAGCGTAGCTCGCGGATATGAGCGGCTCGAGCGTCCCGTGCTCGAGGATCGTTGGTGAGGACGCGACGAGAAACCGACCTCGCGAGTGGTGAGGAGATCGTGTGTGTGATGCTGTCGCGGCGATCGTCGACTCGTCGGGTAGTGCGTGCACGCGTCTAGAACCAGCGGGATCGGTGTTTTGAGTTTCGCGGGGGAGGGGGAGGAGGAGGCTCGATACAGGGAGGAGAACATGAACGTGATTTGGTGTCTAGACCGGTGACACCGGTCGCTGTTGTGCGTGCGTGGCTATCGCTGCTGGTTACTCCGAATTAGCAGACTATCACTGAGACGACGGATATCCTCGATCGGTGAGATGGTTTTTTTTATTAGATTCTCTTCAGATAAATTTCGAATTGGAACGTACTGCTACTAGTTGTGAGTTTTCAATCAAACGCAAGTATCCGAAAGTATTTGACACTGAAACTACCAAAGTGGCCATTTGTAATTTAATTTGACGATTAATAATAGATAATAACGATTTAACTTAATTTGAATTTATGACCATTTATTTGTAAATTTACAACAGTGTGTTTTTAGAAACTCGAATGATTTTTAGCTTGCGCTCTTCGTCGTGTTATAAATTTTTCCCTGTTTCTTGCGCATTTAATTTCTCTGCTACAAATTTTATACCTTAGTAAAAGTTGTCGGTAGTTCTAATGTAAAAAAACATCGAAATCTTTTGTGTAGAAAATATTGTTGTACTTGTTTCAAACATATGAAAAACTACAATTGAATCTTTTCTTTGAATTCTCTTACACGAAGAATTTCAATATTTTTTAAATACGATTTACAAATTACTTCTGTTCAATTGAAAACTCTTTGCCAGGGGTAGTATCAACCCTTTCTCGGCGAACCGAGATGTTTAGGATGTTAGTTAACTGCTTATCCATTTAAAATGTGAAAAGAAAACAATTTAATACTTAAATATATATCAAAAACAAATAGAATTTAATAGAGGGATAATACGTAATTTAGTTTGATTATTATTATTATTTCTATATAAAAGAAACTTTTTAACTTTAGTTTTACAAGTACTTTATTTTACAAATGAATGATAATTAATAGATATAGCAATAATATAAATTTAACGCACGCAGAGAAGCATGAAATCTAACACAGTAATACGTAACAATAAGTTGGTTAAACTTCGAATGTCGAAATATAAATTACAGGGAATAATACCTCTGGAATTAATTCCCGCATTAAAGTATTCAATCGATGTTGCGAACAGCTTCATGAAATTATCAACGAGCGAAGGAATTTAGTCACGAATTTATAATGTGCACATAATGTGAACAATATGACAATTTCGTTTCAAGTGCAAAATGGAAACTTTGTTCAAATAAAGGCTGTTAAAATTAGTTAATGAAACGAAATGTAGATAATATGATGAAAGTATTTTCTTTAATAAAATTCTAATCTAAGATTTTACTTATTGTTCTGTTTTATACAATACTATGAAAAAATCGTAGATAATGGAAGAAAGATTTCATTTTTGGGAATAAATGTAAAAATGATTAATGTTATTTCTTTAAACTTTTAACAAATTTTTAACTTATTGATAATTATTGATAATTTGCTTAGATAATATTGATTGATGTGAGATAATGAATTTTATAAATGACCTTCCACTTTTTTTTGGAGGAACGTCCATTTCAACAATCTTGTTCAATAATTTGATTTTGTGTTATTGAAATATTTTCAGTATTAGGTAGAAGTAATTGATTATACACTTACTACATGCTTTGATGCCAAAGTTTTACGAATATTTTAAATTTTCTAGTTTAATTCCGAAATTACTTATATAGCAGCTACATAATGCAATTACAACTTTAAATTAGAAACTCAGAGACACGTGTATACATATTTAAGTAGCATTTTATAATTTATTATACGAGTTGCTCCACATTCACTTTATCAAACGCCGCCAATGTTTTCTATGTGTAAAAAAAAATAGTAAACGTAATTACTTTGTTAAAAAGTTTTATTTGTGAGTTTCATTTGAGTTCAAATAAAAATAAAAAAAAAAATAGAAAAAACACGAAATAACAACAGATTGATTTTTCGTTTGTTCAACTTTTTAATGAAAATTGACGGGTGTAGAGACGATCTCATTTTAAACAGGCACGATTCAATTACGATGCGTTTCAATTGATTATTCCATCAAAATAAATTAACCGCTCGAAACCATTGCGGATTAATTATTATATTTTTCCTGTCTTCATTTTCTCGATTAACGTGAAAGCACGATATAGATTTTAAGTGAATAACGCTGTTTTTCGTTAGTAAAATTTTTAATACCATCGAGAAAATATTTCACAATAAAGAAAAAATCAAACACTATTTTGATTTAAACTATTTATTAATTTTTTTCAATAAAATTCAATGAAGTACTGTTTTTTAATCTAATCTTTATTACATATTTATGTTATATATTTCTATACATATTAACTTTTATTGTTATTTGTTAGTAAATATGTGTATTTCCTATATGCTTGGAAACAAGCTCTTACTGAATTCAGTTTTACTGAATATTTTTTTCTCAAGTTCAAACATATTATTTATAATGTAGTAAATGTATTTACAAATACGATATAATTATTCTAACAACAAATAATACAATTGTTTCAATTATTCTAAGTAACATATAGGTATTTATACAATTAAGCTCAAGTAAGTTCATCACTGCCATGTTAATTGAGATATGCACGTAATTAGTATTTAATAATTTTAAATGTGTGAACCTTTTGTAAAGTTCAATAGAGAAAAATGCTTTGTAAGCTTAGTAGAAAGGAAATAAAAAAAGGATAAATTAATAATTATGGTAGGTTAATTTCACATTTATAAATCCCGTGTTAAAAATTGTTCTGAGTATCTCGAACTTAGTCGAGTTAGAGATAAAATACAATCTCTCCTAAATGAAAAAGAATAACACTGCTTCAAAATGATTCTCCATTCATATGTTACTACACCTGCGTTTTAAATATTGTGTATATACATAATCTTTCTTGAATCTCATTTCATCAAAGAGTGTTTATCTTGAATAAATATTAGACATTAAATACCTTTTCTCACATTGCAGGAAATTATCGTGTTTTATTAATTTTATTAATATCAATGGAATTTCGCAGAGTTTAATTGTTTGTCATTTAACTTGCAAATAGAATTCTAAAAAAAACTCGTTAATAAAATTTTCCAGTTCTCTGATGCTTCATCGGTCTGTAAAGTTCAGTTTATGAAATTAACACGAGAATGTCTCGTTCGACTATACGCGAAGAGTTCCTAAACGTAGAAGATTCGATTTAAAATAAAAAGTGTCAACTTAAAAGAAATAAACATAAAAGATTCACGTTTGAAAAACTCACATTTTTCGAAATAATAATAAAACACTCGACTGTATCTCAGCTTCATATATTTTTTCGCGGTATTATTTTTGCCCCCGCCAATGTTTAAAAGATCAACACTCAACGACTCAAATTCGACGATGTATTAGAACACGTAACAAGCCTGTATTAACATTAGACGACGCTACAGTTAGACAACACAACTGTAGAAAGTGTCGTGCAACACTTCGTGTTCCATTAACTCTAATCATCGTCGACACAGTCGCACCTTAACCCAATCAATTACACGCTTCGTCCCTTCAATCGCGACACGCGTAATCACACGACACGCAAACACAACCGACGTCTAAAGCGTGTAATTTCAAATCCGTAGGTGGATATCGTTGGGCTTGTAGAGGGGTGGGTTCGGCGAGGACAGCAGGGCAGAAAAGACCGGAAGGCTGGATCACCTTCGTGGAATGTCTTCAGGCGCCAAGCGGCTGGTGCAGTCGCTTCGCGGCCGCAGCGGGGGTGGCAGGGGCAGCGGCGGTGGCCGCGGTGATGCTGGCGGGGGGGACGGCAGCGGCGGCGGTGGCGGCGGAGCGAGCACCAGCGCGACCAGATTGTGCCATTACGACAGCGGTCACGAGCTCGACGAGATCTCGGTGGTCGGTGCCGCCATCAGGGGCAGCGAGGGCCTTCCCACCCCCACGACGCCCTGTCACTGCGGCGGCCTCAAGTATGGCAGCGGGCAGACGCTTTACAGCATCGCCGGCCTGGTGCCCCCTGCGCCCGTTGCACCTGCGCACGGAGCCCAGTCAGGTGAGTAGCACCTCTCGTTTTCCTTGTTCTCCCTTTAACATTGCCAAAGTGCTCGAAACGACCGATTTAGCATTTTTGGTAGAAATTTTAGAAACAATGTTTAAAATTTTTAATGATTTTTTTCTAAATATGTGTAATTTATCGTATTATGAAGATTTTCCATTTTCTTTCAAATTTTATGGTTCAGTCGTCGGTAGTGTTGACTCCTTTGTGTTCGGTTTAATTCCGAACTTTTCTCGTAATTTTATTGGACCCTCGAATTCGGGCCTCGGACGTCTACAGTATTGTTTTTCGCACTAATTGCAAATGAACAAGAAACGATAAATTGATGGAATATTTTTCTCATTTTTCCTTTCCTTGTATAATATAGTTTTCATTAGGTGATATAATATTTGGTATATACAACTTCAATATGGGTCAAAAGTCAAACTCAAGTACTGGAAACAGTAAAATAAATATGGTAACACTATAAACTCGTCAACGTGACGATTTTTTTATAATTGAAAAAGTCGCAGCAAGAAAAAGAAAGCCACATTGTCACACATTTTTTTATTGCATATTCTATTATTGCATATTTTATTAAAGAAAATGTGATTTGTTAGTTAGCGAAAAGAAGAATTAATTTCATTCACACACGAATATTGATATTGCACGGTTTGCTAAAATTACCCAAAAAATGAAGCTGCCTCTTTGTGATGGTAACCATTACAAATGTTTAAAAAATATTTTTAGGAGATGTTTTTGTCGAAATTAGAATTAATTGACAGAGACAGAATTGTATAATGTTATTATTTAAATTACAATGAATATTTGGTATGTATTAAAGACTAATCGTTCTAGTATTAAAATTGTCATAAAAATTTTTTTAATAAACGTTGTGACATCGCATAGTCGAATATTGGGAGAGATTTTAGAATCAACTTCATTCTTCTTTTAAATACAATTTAAATGTAATTTTAAGTGCATTGATTGATTTATCTGAGCATTCTGTGTGAAAAGGTATTAATCTGCCAAAAAGTCATTGGTTTTGCACTAGGAGATATTTTAGTTTCAATTTCGTAAAATTTATCGTACAATAGACAAATAGGTATATAGAAATATCGCTGATATCTTTTTTGCCTTGCACTTTTCATATAATGAATAGACGAAAACTACAACTAAAATGTGTGAATCTCTATCATGAAATTTTTTGAACCAATCGTAAGTTTGCTTTTTGTATCGTCAGTTCTGTCTTATTTCTTTTCGTATTTGAGTCGTATCTCTCTCTTTTCGAAAATAATGTACATTGCTGCATGAAGTGCATCATTTTATGTACACACAATTTTCAGGAGTAAAATAAATTTAAAAAATTGAAAAGAAATAATTTCTCTTTTTTGTTAAATTACATATTAAAATATCGACGAAGAGAGTATCATTAAGAAACAAACTAATCATTTATTTTTCCAATAATATCAGCTAAATTCAAGTCTCTTTTATTAAATATAAGTAGAAACTTTTACGGCACCCTTGTCAGTCGTTCTTGGAAGAAGAATAAACTCGGAAAATTGAAGATAGATTTCTTGTTAAAATTTGAACGAAGGGAATATGCTAATATGTCGTAAGTTAAAAACGATAATATTTATTTCATCGATTTGTTTCATTAATTCTACAGTCTATTGAGCACAGTGACACGAATTGAAATTTGTTCACCGTGAAAAAATATTCGTACTATTGGGTACGAACGACTCATCTCGTCAAATGACTTTGGATAGTAGCCAATAACGCGGAATCCTCGAAGTTCTGTTTCTCTGACGTTATCTCAAACGATACTGAAGGTACAAACTTTTCCGTTAAAGTTTTATGGTTTTCTAACACAAACCGGTGGTCTGTATGTCACAATGAAGGAGAGAAAGAAACAAGGAATAGTATAACGAGCCTAAAATGTTTCTACGTGTTTACTCCCGCGGGCAAACGAACCTCTGTCAATTTTATAAAACTAATTTATCATGAAATCTTCTCTTTTCTTATACTCCAAGAAATTATTGCGCTTTATTAAGTTTCAAAACAATAACAATGGGAATGAAAGTTGCATAAAGTTTAATTTGTTTGTCATTTAACTTGAGAGTGACTCGTTAATAAAATTTTCAAGTTCTTTAATGTTTCATCAGTCTGTTCAATTCATTCGACCTAGATACACAAAGAGCTCTTAAACACAGAAGACTCGATTTAAAATAAGATTAATGACAAGCGTTAATTTTGCATTAATTAAATTGATAATACAAAATACTTTTAAAAATGTATCATTTTCTTTTTAGAAATAATATTAAATGAATATCTATACTAGTTAATTTTCCATAATTAGTATAAATCGCAGTTTTACGTAACAATAACATTTCCGATAAAAATACTGTATATTTTATAATATTATTTCCATATTTTATAATATTGTTTTTGTGTATGAATATTGAATAATTTATGGTAATAAATTTGGGTAATCTGTTTTTCGAGCTTTTAAAATAAAAGGAACTGTGAAGAAAGACCAGAAGGTTTATTTGAATTTATTCAGGCAGAGATTTTCATAAGCTAGTGGATCATATCGTGTCAGATTCTTTGTTCAATGTTGCGCTTCACAAAGGGAATTCGTGCTACAAGATATTCGAAATTGCTTCTTTTGTTTTATAAGATGTAACGTGGAGTTCAATGCTGCGTTCTCTTTGTGTGTCAGTTCTCGAAAACATTTCAAAACGATTTTCACATATTTGTACATATCATTTACGATCGATGACGATCCACGTCATCGGTGATCTGTTAATTTAATTTTTAATATTTGACCAACGTAACGTATAAAATTTTAATGATGAGAAACATCAAAATTAGGACAACAATGATAATTTAGAGAATCAAGTAATTTTATGAGTAAAAATAAATTTACAACACAAAACGAGAAAAAAGAAAATACCAATCTGTACAGCAAGTTTAATTATTTTGCCCATCAATAGGAATTCATAATGAAAAAAAAGTATATATAATTCGATCATTTTTATTAAACAATCGCGTGCAATTTCCAATGAAAAATTTAAATCTGCCAGAGAGTCTAATAAAAGTTTAAAATCAAATTTAATTGTAGATAAATATAAAAATTCAAAATATATAGTTAATGTAATACACGTATAATAAATATACAAAAAATATATAAATGTTGGGTTATCGTATACAAAGTATACAAAAGCTCAATGATATCACATAAGTATCGAATATTGACATATCTAAAAAAAAATTAACATCTTCCCTGAAATAAATTTAAAACAAAATTATACGTATTGTATAGAAAATTATTTAATCATATACATGTGATATTTTACGTACAAATTTTGTTTTATATGTACATTATATAAAAAGTGAAATCATATATATGTACATGTAAAGAAGAACGAATTGCATTATTGAAACGATTAAATTTTCAACTATACTCGTTCCTTTGATCGTACATACACGCACAGAAGCTCGTGAATCCGCTCACGTTGCACAAAAAGCAATGCATCATTCGTTATTGGTCCATAAGTTTTCAGAAAATTTTCTGCCTTAGTGTTCTCACAGAGACATTCCTTGTTCAACAATTCTTCTGACAAAAAAAGGTATGCGCCATTATGCGGTACATATGCATGATTCTCTTTCTATGTCTGTACGTAATACTGCGTTACGTATAACAGTATGAAGGGGTAGGGGTTTATTTCAATTCCCTGTCGCGTAGACTTCCATCCTTTCGGACGAATAATTCATGGAACAGTGATCACCGCGAACTACACATTCTAGTTCTTAAATCTTTGTCTTCTCAGTCCTTTTACCATGTTTTTTCCCCTCCATTATTGTACTTGATACGGTTCGATAAATTTTTGTGAAAATTGAAAGCAAGAACATAAATAAAGAATGGTCTGAATTTATTGACTGTTGGTAAAAACGAGTTAGTCTTCAAATATTTAAAAAATTGAAACAGTTAAAGTTAAAGAACGTTTTAATTAAGAAATTAAAACGTTTGGACATTTAACAAATTTAAGTATTTTTTACTCTGTCAGAGTAGACTAAAAATATATTCTATATACAGACAAGTTGCTATGAGAATCTTCACAATGTTAAAAATATTTGATACTTCTATGGATTATAGGTTTTATCATTACAATCTGTGTTATTAATGAAATGAATTCTAATTACAATTCTAAGGCCCTTGTTATGTAAAAATTGTGGTATGCAGGAAACGTTATTTTTTAATATTATTTCGAAATATAGTAATAAAAAACGATGAAAAAATTTTTTACTTCGTTAAATCTATTCGCAAGCGTTAAATTTCACGCCATTGCAGATTTGCAACGTTCTACATTATTGATTCTAAACGAATAATTAGAAAGAAAAATTGTTTATTTATTTAATGAAAGATAAGAGGATCGAAAAATTAAATACTCTGTATGTAAATGTAAAGACCAACGTTACGTTAACACAACATCTCATTTGCAATTCCTTTTAATATAGTATTTCCTAATATCGGGGTAATGAAAAGAAATTCGACCGAAGGATTCGCTTAACATCTTTTTCGCTACATTTCGCTGCTTCCATTTCTACTGCATTTGCAAAAGTTTCGGAAATTAGAATGTACGAGGAAGCAGAAAACTTTGGTAAAAGGAACTTTGAAATTAAAAACAGTTGATACGTGCGTGCACGTAGCTAAACTTTCACATGTACGTAACATGCGCTGCGCGCGAAGGTGAAAATTAATTTAGCGATTGAATATTTTAATCGATATTGACTCAATTTGCAATAACAAGGACTAATAATGTGAACGTGATAACCAATATAGAGGCACGATGAAAATCATTAATATGCAAAGCGCAACTCCGATAAGTTTTAGTCCTAGCTTCCCTTTCCCTCTGCTCTTGAAATCCCTTGAAATTTCTATTAATTTACTTAGAAGCTCTTGTAAATTTTAATTTTTATCAAGTTATCAAGAGATTCGAAGTAAAAATTGTTCCTTTTTTAGACAAATTGTTTTATCCTATGATAATGTGTAAATAAGATATTGCGTTGAACTTGATTAAATCATTTAACTCATCCAGCATATAAAAAATCATACAAGTTTTGACTGATTTCTAGAGAAAACATATCTCTAGTCATTGTCGTAATTAATTTTTTTTAGAACAGTGTTGTATAAATATTTATTTTATAAAAGATTTTCCTTTGTAATATTATAATTTCTTACAACGAATAGTCGCATGCTATTTTATATAATTATAAACTAGTTTCAATTAAAATTTAATTCAAATTAAGTATTTCCTCATTGGAGGATAAATGTATTTTATAATAATAGAATTTCATTTAATTTTACTACAATTTTTCTACAATTTCAATATAATTTTAAAAGTTATATGAATATGTCCTTTTACAAATATATACTTTCATTTAAAAAAGAAACATCCTAAAATTTTGTTCTACAAAAATTCCAATTCGCATCGAAGATATTTATTCATAACAATAAATGATAATTCATTTAGAAAGTATTTGTTATATGCAATTTCTAACGTGAATTTTCATTACTTTCAATGCTAAATGTACTTTACAACTTCAACTGTTTTCCAATTTAGATTCTGACATGAAATTAAGTTCACATAGTAAAATAGAAATTAATTAATTATTACTCAAAATTTGTTTTTCTTTCTTCAGTGAAGTAAAATATTGGTCAACTGTTCCTTGAAAAAAATGCATGTGTATATCTCAAGTTCCTTTAAATTTCTATGTAGAAAGTTTCTCGCTTGAAATTGGAAACTTTTGAAGCTTCCGAGAGGATCGGAAACTTCTTTTACACCACTGTTACAAAGGGTGGCCAAAGTATGCAAGTAAAAAGTAGATATGTTCAGTTAAGACGTGTCCGTTTGTCGAAGAATCCTGTCGAGGAACATCGCCGTAACACTTGCAGAGTTCGCTTCCGCACTCCTGAGACTTTTAAACATGACACTTTGAAAGGTGAGCAAGAAAGTTCGTGCAGGTAAGTGTTCTGTCAGTGGACACTCTGTATGAGGACATTTTCTGTGCAATGGATGTCCACGATCAGAAAAAAAACTTGATTTCTGAACAGATGGGTACATTTCAGATCTAAAGTAGAAATTTTTCACTTGCTAATTGTTTAGTTTAAGAGATGGCGAATATATTCGTTAAAAATCTACTATAATTAAAATAATTAATACAGCGTCGAATAATTTTAATACTTGGGTTTATTTATATCACAATAATAATATGATAATAATTCTAAATAATTGAATTAAATAAATTATTATTAATAGTAAATTATTGATTATTAACAAAGAAATCGAATGGGGGAAAAAATGACAAATTAAAAATTTAATCTATATCTGTTGTAATAATACATAAGGATATTTTTGGACTGTTACACAATTGTTGAAAAATTAAATATATATATTGTAAATATTGCACTTTAAAATAAATTTTATGGGAAATACAATTTTGCTGCAATATTAGTAATTTGTAGTACTTTATAATTTTATCAACTGAATTTCTTCATTATTTCGCCGTGATTTTAAAATATTCTAAGATGTCCTTTTTACTTTTCATTAAAATTCGAATTTAAAAGGCAAATAGTAATTTTTACTTCTCATTGAAATTTCAATTTAAATAGCAAATGATAATTTTAATTTAAATGGCAAATGGTAATTTTAATTTTTGAGGCAGAAGTGAAAATACACTAGAGGTTTCAAGCACATATTTAATAAAAACTAAGAGCAAACATTTTAATAAAAACTTAGCACACTTAGTGTAATATGAAAATTTATTGATGTAATGAATTGTGTCTGTTTAAATGCTTTTATGATCTTTGGGAAAATATACTTGTATTAAATATCTTGTAACTTTTAGGTACATAATTTCAACATTGGAATTTTAATATGATCATAATCTCTCATTACAGTGTTAATAAAATTTTAAAATATTTCATATAACACATATATTTATAAAATGCTTTTACAAATATTCGAATATTTTCGTGAGTCGTTGTAAATCTGCAGAAAGAAAATAGTTGATTGTATAACAATTTTTATTATATATATTTATTGCATCTTTCACATATTCTCACTATTTAATGTTATATATATATATTCAGTTACATGTATATATATATATAAAACATTAAATAATACATATTCAGTTATAGATATAGATTCAAATATAGATGAGAAGAACAGAATATATATATTCAGTTACATGTATATATACGTATAACATTAAACATATATAACATTAAACAATTGTGCATTTCCATATATATTCACTATTACATTTTATTTCATTGCAATTAATTGTAAAACCAGATCGCGTTCAATTTTATTCTTCTATTTATTACTTATTTTATATATTATTAAAACGTATAAATATCTGCCAAGTGTACCAACAACGTATGTTAAATTATCATCAAATACTTTTTTCGTTTTATTTTATTACGTTTAATACATTACACTAATATATCATTAATACGTCACGTTACATTGCATTTAATTTATTTCTTATTTTACATTTTTATACATACTCGAAACGTATAAATATCTGCAGTGTGTATTAACAGCACACATTAAATTATCGTCCAATGTTTCTTATTAATGTATTTTGTTTCTCTTGTATAAATATACCAGTAACAATTAGTTCCTAATAAGCTTAGACACAGATACAAGAGGAGAGTCAGCATTTTGATAACGAAGTTTCCGTAAACGGCAACCAGCGACCTACTATGGTACAAAAGTCCTGACTCTGCTAAGTATCCTGTAGAATCCTGTACGCCTGGACACACTTAGGCAGAAGCTGCCTTAGCTGGCTGAAACGTTTTCGTGCATGACTCTGGAAGAATTCCGACGAACTTCATGGATTAAGCTTGGAAAGCGTACGGGAAACCCCTTACACAATGCCTTGTTCCATTGAGTGCGACTTCCCTAGTTATTTAGATAACTAGAAAGTCCATTCTTACCAACAATAGTATTTCTATTATTTCCTCCCTTTCCATTTGATTCTCTAAACTACATTCTTTAATTAAAGTGTTCCCTCTTGTATTTATTTATTTTCATTAAACTCAGGTTCTTAAGGAGCAGTTTTTAAATTTTCATTGGAAGAAAATAAGGAAACAGGTATTTTTGCAGAACATATTGTTGCAATCAGTGTGAAAAAAGTAATATATTTTGTTTGAGTAAATGACGAAGATGATTAGAAAAGAAGCGGTATATTATAAAATGTAATATTGATATATAATGAAATATTTAAATATATAGTAAATATTTTAAATATTTACCAATCAGAGAGAAACCAGAAAAATGACATTTTATTTGCAATTTTTGACGTACATTCTAATGACGCACTTAAACTAAATAATCCTTACTTATAGAGTATTTTATTAATTAATATTGCAAATGTACATTAAAATCTGAGTTTGGAGTTTAGGAAACTTTGTTTTTGAATAAATTAACATTAAAAGCTTCTTGAATACGTATACAAAGTATCTACACTGTGGTACACAGATTAAAATTTTATTAACAGAATTATGATCATATGATCATTAATTTTATTAACAGAACAAGATCATATGAGATAGCCTTTGTTATTAAAAATAAAATAAAAAACTGTTTTAATAGTGATTCTGGTCTAACATCCCCTGTTTTTTATTTCCTTATATTTTAAAATATTCAATAATTTCATTATATTGTTCAAATTTACAAATATTATCTAAAATTGATAAAAACAAAAAAGTTTTATTCTAAAATGCTAAAGTTCATTTGAACGTTGTTTCTACGATTCGTTTTATTTCAAAATGGTAGAAGTTTCAAATGCATGAGCACGACAAAGTTTCATGTACCAAGATGTTTGTATAATCATTTTCAGTGTACGTTATCAATAACTTCGTTTTCTCATTCATGAATTCCAATTTCACATATGTGCACCTTTCGCTTATTTCCTTGCAACGTATTCTTCCTTTCCGTTATCTTGGATTTACGTAATTTTGGGTCGTAGGAAATGGTAACAAGCATGGAATGGAATGTGCTCGTGAATAAAATTCTGTAAATGAAATGGTTGCCATTATCTCAATAGCAGAGTAGCTGCTATCTTTTTCGGACGAAACATGTGTTTTAGGTACTCATTCTTATCAAGCCATTACGGTTTAACGTATCCGATTGTCATACAGAATACGGCATTTTAACGGGAACATCCAAATACCTGTGTTGTTCGTAGTTCTACGAAAATAATCCTTAGGGCAAAGCTACGCTATTTCATGAGGCATATGCAATGTTTCATTTGCAATTTTGTTCGATCGATTCTATGTATCTATTCTATACATTCCGTACATCGAATTGTATTTTTTTTAACATTGCTTAATATTTTTTCAATCGCTGCTTCTTCCACGTAGAATTTACAATTGACTAAAATTGACCAAAATTTGCTTATTATTATCACGTTTATTTATGTTTTAGATATCATTTTAAATAATATTATATTATTACATTTATTACATTTATTACATTTATTATATTTATTATATTTATATTATTACATTTATTATATTAATAAATATTTATAATGTTGTGGAACCTTTTTTTGGTTCTCAATGGATTAAATTCTTATATACATTTTTTTGATATTCATTTTTTTATACAAAGGTATTAAACTATTTCTCTCTGTCTGTGCTCGAAAGATATTTTAACTCTGATTTTGTCTGTGAAAGACGAAGAGAAAGGTAGATGTCGAATTTTGTTAAAGTAAGAGACAAACGAGCATTCGTTCGTTTACTGTTAGTCTAAATGCATCATCAGAATATACACGTGTAAAAAGGTACAAATAAAATGTCACTTTTCTGAATTTTATGGACTAGTATAAATCAATCAACTTTGATCGCTTTGAATTATACCAATCCTCTTGCGCTCTAATATTCGTTTACAACAACCAATGGTACAATGACCATAAAATGGCAGATGAACGAGCATTCGTTCGTTTCGTCTAAACACGTAATATAAGAAAAAAATTTTAAAATTTGAAATTTAAATCCCGTACGCATAACTTAGCGCAAATATTTATAGCATGTTTAATTTTTATCGTGGTTGTGTTTGTTCGTGTTTGCACGAAGCTAGTGCATTCATATCTCGCTATCAGGGAAAGAAACTGCAGTTTACGTTGCTGAGTGTGCACATACATACATATATGTAATATATGTATGTAGAGAGAAGGTGAGTGAGAGAGAGTAAGTGCGGTAATGTCTCTCACGAGAATCGGACTAACATCTATGATAAGAGACTAGCACTTTTCTCCGCAATTTGCCTTTAGATGCTATCTGCAAATTATTTGCCGCGATTTGTCCACTGCTACGATATTCTCGGCTAGCAACGCGTTCAACGTTAAACGCGTACAATCCCCTGGACTGCAGCTGAGTACATAAGAATTTTTTTTCCTAGTTTGTCGAAAGCTATCTTGTTTGCTCAGTTGTATGGCAGTCATTCGGGCCGGTATTTTTCTTCTGGGAGGATTTCCGCTGTGTTCCGGTGTAACGTCCTGAATTTTTTGCTACCGGGGGAAGATTGCGAAGGTTGGTAGTACCACCGCGATCGTTAGAGAGCAGTAACGAGCGGCAAATACTGAATTCGCGAAACGTGCACGCGTATTGTGTAGGAGAGCATAAAACGAAATTAGTAGATCCGCGATTAAACCCTTTTTGAGTGTATGCAAGTAATTGGGAGTAGATTGAGGCCAATTGAAGAAGGAATTGTCCATAATCTGCGTCGATGTTGATAATCGATTCAATCGTAAATTTTCGTAAAACGAGTCGCTATTCAGAAGTTCGATTAAGAAATTATAATAAGACATGCAATTGTAAAGTTTGAGTAAAATTTAAACATACATATGTTGCAGAAATATCTTAGGCAAGCTATAATCTCTTTACTTATTTTTTTAAAGACATAAATTTGCAATCAAACATTTACAATTTAATAATTGAACTTCGTAATTTCTTGTTCTTATTTATTTATGCTTTCCAGCGAGCGAATATAAGAATTTGTATAATTTTAAACAGTAGGACTAAATAGGCCTTCTTTTTTCGTATATTTGAGGCTTACAAATAAAAGAATAAAACCGTAATTTTGTAAAACCAAATCGTAATTGACAAACGAAAATAAATGTGTAATATAATCATATTTTCAACGAGAAAAACGAGACGAATTAATTTTTTAATACAAAAAGATATTCCATATAAGTTTTATTTATACAAATACAAAATATCAATTTTATATCTCCATTTGTAGACTTCCGTAACTATAATATAATGATTAACTGTAGGTATAACGATTGAATGTTTTCTCCAATGTATTAAAAACGAAAGTAATAAAATTTTTAAATTGCATATGTATTTTACAGTATAAATATATACAACATATTGCATAAAAAATACTCAATTATATAATATTAAGTACATGCATATTGTTCAAGAATAAAATCTTCAATAAACTTCACGGACGTAAAAAGCTTTGCTGAATTATTAAGGGCCATTAGTATTATTATTTATAGAACAGATCACGTTTCAGCAAAGATTAATGTTGACGTAATTGGTAAATCATTGATAAATTCATCTTCGGATATTCCTCAGGGATCTACAAGTATCCTGTCTATCTTGATGGCCTATGAGGTTGCTAGGGTGGTAATTAGGCCGCTAGGGAATTAGGTCTAAGAACCGGCGGACATTGCGCCTCTTGATTGCTGTGTCGCATTGGGGATTCATTACGTGTCAATTGTTATTAACATGTTCCTTAAGTCGAATATACTCTATGATAAACACATTAAAATCGAATATTTTTGCAACTATTATAAATCTGACGTCAAATGATTTGTGACATTATTTGTAATGTGTAATTTAATTTAATTGTTTTCATCATTACTAGACTGCAAATTTTTATGCATTTCTTAAATTTTTATGATCACAATTAAAAAAATAGTACCTAAAATATAAAATTTATTTTATCTATCACATGTCATAATAAATACTCTACATTAAATGTTCTAAATATACATTTGCGTATGATGTGTGCGTTTTTACAACTTCGAATTTTCCATAAAAATTCGCAGTCTAATCATTACATTTTGAATGCTATAATTGTGCTACGAATGTAAAAATGAACTGTATAAACATGTACAAAATAATACGCATAAATAATAAAAATATCCAAAAGAAAGCACATATTTTAACATTTTATGAATAAAATAAATATTTAATTAAGTTCTATTTGTTCAACAGTTGATTTATAATACATACATAGTTGCTCACGAAAGTATTCGCACATTTATAGAAACTTTCTATGGCGTATTATTTGTTATATAAAACAATATAATGAGACACAATCATCATTATTATATCAGTTTGTAGTTTGAAACAAAATTAAAAATATATATAGATACCACAAGATATTTAGTGCGAAAATATATTTCGCAGATATGGCAAATCCATTATATTCAATAAAATTGTTTAATACTTGTTATGTACATGTTTAGAATATAGCTATTCATGCTGTGCATTAATTTTTTATTAAACATATGTTTGCAACTAATGTCACGTATTTAATTGTAAAACAGTTTCCAATTTCAATGCAATTCAATATTTCACAATTCAATTCAAGATTGAATTCACACAATTCAAGAATGATAATTAACTCCTTCTAATTTTCTTTCCAAACTTCTTTCAGCAGTAATTACCATAACTGTATTAAATTTTATGTTATATTTTTTAATCTTCATAATTTTTTTTTTGCTTCCAACTGAAATCATAATTCGTCACGAGTGTGACGCGAAATTATAAAAAAAACAAACGAGCATGGTGATAAATTAGAGCAAATGTGATAGATTAAATTCCGTCCAAGTTTCGATGAAGTTGTACCGTTTGTTTGTCGACTTTTTTTTGTATGACTTTTCTTCCAGTATTGAAAAAATGTTTAAGAATTTGGAAATTATTCGCTTCGGGTGTAACAAGGAAACTGTGTAAAACCAGTGTCGTTGTTTCGTAATTAGCAACAACAAGTCGAATAAGTTCATTGTACAAACGCCTTCGAACGAAAGCATGACGTTTGGCCGTGCAGGCAAAACTCGGACGTGATATTTTAGGGGCGTAATTAAACCAAGCTACGCTTCCGGGCATTGCTGGAAAGTTACGAAATAATTTGCAAATTCGCACGTTAACGCTTTCGCCGGCGGCCAAACGGAAAACCGTGGCAAACTTATCGTGACTTTAGCTTCGTTGTTTCTCCAAGCGTGCTTGCCATCGTTCGAGTTTTTCTATTGTTATTGTTACTATTATTACTCTAAACGTATTTTCCTTTTCGTTACTGATATTTTCATTCTGTATGTAGCATATATGACGTAATTTACAATTATTTAAACTATAATTTATTGTTAATACAAATTTATAAATAATATTAAATATAAATATTAATATTACATTGTTTCGAGCAAGCTTTATATCTTCGTTAAGGTGTAAGGTAGAACTTTTTTCCGAACTTTATCCGAAGTTTTATTTTACGAATGTTTTAATATTTAATTTTATTATAATATCCAATATTAATTTGATGTAATGTTTATTTAGTTACTTGTAAATAATAATCTTGATATTCGAAAAATAATAGATAAAATGGGTAAAAGAGATAAAATGGGTTTTATTGTATTTTTAAATAAAATGAATATACAGGAAAATTCCTTTGAATTTCAAATTCATACTTTTGAGGATATATTTTAAAAGAATCCAACCTTGGTAGAAGATTATTTTATGCAGTAAATATTATAAATTTGCATATTGTGCATATTGTGCAATTTCACAGTTTAAAATATTCTACAAAAGCATGAAATCTGCAAATCTAATTAAATTAATTTGTTGATGTAAAAATTCAACTATACATATTTAACAAATAATATAACAAATTAAATGTTTAATGAGTATTGAAATTTAATTAGTAAATATAATGCTTAATAATGATTAAATATATTTAATAAACTAATAAATATATACCAACTAAATAATTTATATTCTTTGTTATACGAATAAAATATTTACTGTGCTTCATAAAAGTATCTCAGTACATTGTACAAGTATACAAACACTATATATGAAATATTTTGAAACTTCATCAAGACTGTAATAATGCGTCTATATGTTAGTAAAATCTGGAACGAAATGTATACAAAAAGCTACAGAATATTTATCGTGAACTATTTATTTTGGGCTATGAAATATCTGAACAATCAATTATTCATTATTAATCAACCACAATATTTAATGAACTCAGAATTTTTCAATTTTTTGACAAATGTAACACTTTTGTAGTAAATATTTCTCAATTTCACGAGTAAGGTAAAATACAATTTTTTAACATAATTAAAGATGTTAATTTATTAATTAGGGCACACAGTTGCCCGCAATAACAATCAGAATGAAATTCATAATAAGGCGCATTTTTAGAACTTTGAAAATGAACGAATAAGATTTCGTAATTGAGAACAGTGGTCTTTATGGCAGTTGTGTGTAGTTCGGAAACCGTGTTGCTGAAGGCATCATTTTTATCATAGGTGCGCGATAATATATTCTTGAACTATAGTTGCAAATTTTAACTCGTCTCGTTACAATACTATTGAAATTTCGTGAAGCTTCGTACACGCATATTCATAAGAAGCACGCTGTTTGTAAGTGCAATGTAATATATTCAAGCGTAGCAAATTCAAATCCTCTCATATTCGCACATTACAATATCGTTATTTTGCATGAATCAGAGAACATCTAATCTGCTACTAATTAATAACAACTGCCAATAATTAATGATTGATCTTAATCATTGATTAATATACAGAAATATGACATATTAAAAATCTTGCCAATGAGTAAAAAATTCGTTCGTTCGTTGGCGCCACAAGATGGCGTATTTCAAACATGGCGTATTCAAAATATCTTATTAAATATTGAATTGTTTGAAAGATTATTATTACTATTACTTTTATTGTTGTTGTTGTTATTATTATATTGATTATTGAATATTTATAATATTGAAAATATTCATATATTTAATATTTAGGTAATAATTTGACTAGCTTTCATATGTATATTTTTTCTGTTTTGCGATTCTGTCGCATTGCTCAATTGCTCTCGGTTAATGATAATTTTAATTGACTATTACGAAACATTTTCATTTTCTTCATGTGTCGACTAATATCAGTTTGATATCGAATATGCAACTATTTACAAACAGCGTTTGTCACGCGTTGTGAAATTACATTGACTTGTGCGTGACTCGTGCACCCCATGGGATTCCAGCAACATTATAAGCAATTCAATAACTTCGTTACAATGTAAACTTCGAAGGTCAGTAAATAACTTCGTTATATGAAACTTCACTATAACGATGCGTATGCTACGTTCTACCAGAAGGTAGACAATTTCAGCGATGCATTTAGTAATTTTTAAGAAGTTATGAATTTTAACAAAGTTAGTTTGTTAAAAAGTTGAAGTTGAGGTTAGTTTTATCAAAGTACACGTAGTTCGGAGAAACAGCAATAAATTTTTCGTTTGTTGATAATGAAAATATTAATTCGATAGATGTTTGATATAACGTATTAATTAATTTATTAACAACTTTGTTTAATTTATTGACAACTCACTAATGTATCAAATCTTTACAAAATTTTAAAATTCCAATGTTAAATTTTCCTTTTGTTCTAATTTAAAAAATCTTATTCATATTTTACTGAAAGTTCCATATATTTTTTAATTTTTAATTTTATCATTATAATTATAATTTAAAATGATATTAATTATTTTTATTATTTTACAAACAAATAAATTACAATTATTGTTACAATTACAATTGCAATTATTTATTAAAAAGCATATACACATGAGCGCAATTATTTATTAAAGAGCGTATGCACGTGAGTTAGGTAATCAATTAATGATTTTACATTACATAAATATAATACAAGATATGTCGTATTTGTTTTATTTCAATTAAAATCTCACAAATGTGTTAGCTTCGTTAAAAAATTATAATTCTATTAAGAAATAAATGGAATTGAATTTCTCAATTTATAGTTAATACAATTAATACAATAATAATGTTATTTAATATAATAATAATAATAATAATAATAATAATAATAATACTGTTGCAATAAATACATGTATACAATTTATACAAATTATATGTATAATTTATATATTATATGTAATTTGTATATATGTATTATTCATAATTATACGATAATTATATATATATAATTATTATATATAATATAGTTATAATACAATATAATATAATGTATAATATAGTAGAAAAAGTTTCATTAGAAAAATGTTACAATTCTATTAAGAAATAAATATAATTGAGTTTGTCAGTTGTATCGATTGATACGTAAATACCATCGACGTAAATTCCAGTACGAACGAATCATGAGAAAGTTACTTCGAGAATTCTATATAATGACGATATCTTTAAATATTTAAATGGTTAACCTTGGAATCTTTAAATATTTCCTATCATTGTTTAACAATAAAAGAAGTAGTTTTTCAGCTGAGAAAAATAAGTTGATAACGAATCTTCATGCAATAAATGTCGAGCTGATGCAAAGTTTATTAGAAGAGTATTAAAGAACGATAGAGTACCATGGCAACTGGGCGTCTAATATCTTCTCATAATACTGAACACGCGTGATTAATTTGTCGTGTAGTAGCATAGATTAACGTAATCTATTCACCAAGTTACACGTGCAATTTACATGTAGATAATATAACCGATTCTGCAAGTGAGTAATTAGATAGATTGCTTACGATGTTTATGCATCGTAAAAGTGATTTACGCGTAACTGAATTGTGAGAATAATAGTGACTGACATTGTCAACAATTTGCTATGAGCTGTGCAGTCATGGTAGCGTGATGGATGACGATGCCGGTTAATGAGACGTGTAATTGCAAGAACTTTCCTAGTTAGTAAGTAGGTAGTTCACCCACGAAACGTTATAACTCGCGTTGTAATTCTGGCAGTCAAATATTGATTTTTAAAATTATTAATTATACTACTTCTGACAAGAAGTTTTCGATCGAACGCGAGTATCCGAAAGCGTGTGAAAACATTGAAGTATTTCGTGCTCGCAAATTGCGTTGAAATCATTAATTTCTCCGTATCATTTAAACGAGCAGGGTATTTCTTATTTGAAAGATTTCAATGATTTTGAATGTTTTTGAATATTTGTGTTTTATCGGAAACTTTGTACCAAAAGTGCTACTATTATTATATAATTTGTAATAAAAATTCATTGAGAGTGAAGCGGTAATTTATTTTAACATTTTTGAAATTTTATGAAATTAAATTAAAATCAAAGTGGAAAGCAATGATGAGAGAACGTTAAGCAAATCCCTGACATTTTCTTTCATCGTTCCAATATTAAAAAATAAAATTCGTTAATTTTAATGAATTAACAAATACTTATAATTAAGAATTATTAAGTCATTATAAAAATTTTTAAAAACTATCTCGATTAGACTGTAATTAACACTATAATTCAACTTCTTATGAATCATAAATGTGGCAAAATTTAAATGAGAACATTCGTATAACCTCATTGTTTATAACAATTTCATATAATATGAAAAAAGATAATATAATTATATGATTATAGTATAAATAAATGTACTATATAACTCAAAACAGTATTAAGATTCACACTGCTAAATAAATTTAAATAAAATAAAAGCAAAGATATTTTGTAATCCCTTGGACAATGTATTTAGTTTCGAATGATATTGATATCGAATAAGTTCTGTCGACAGACAAGTGGGGGAAAAACTTCAATCGATTTCTATAGTTTCTTCGATTCTTGATATAACATCGTGGCTGTCTTCCATTAAGGAAATTAATTCCTCTCTTTTTACGAATGGCATTCATTATTCATCGAGATTACAAAGCTATGAAATATCCGTCGTAGAATTTATAATTTCTGGGAAAATCGTATTCCCATACGAATTCATATCTCATCTTATGATATAACTGGAAGTTTGGCCGGAATTATCTCAATGGTTATTTTCACATAATAAATAAATAAATAATAAATGCAATTAATATTCGAGATGATAAAAATTTAAAAATTATAAAAATTATAAAATCTGACTGATTTTCGTTGATAAAACCTTCAATCGACAGAATTTAGTTATTCTGTCACAATAACTGTGTCAGCGATCACTAAATTGTCGATTTTTGTGTATATGAGAATTTGAACGTATAACAATGCATACAGTTAATATGCAAAAATATACAAAATATCCAAAGTTTAATATTTATTATAATATTTATGGATGAAACAAATCTCAGTTCAATTTTTTTTTTAATTGTATTCAGGAAGATATGAATTTGCATAAAAATGATAATAATAGTGACTAATCTAATATTGAAAGTTTTGTCAACAAATGGGTATTTGTATAATACAAGTGTCTTACATTATAAGATTAGATTCTGATTTTCTGTAATTAATATTAATAGTATACAGGTTGTATTATTTTGATCTGAAACTACAATTATTTTCAAAACTTTTCGTATTTCATAGTCCTCGAAACTTTTTCGATTTCAAAAGAAAAGTTATTTGTAGACGGACGCGTAAGGAGGTCAACTTAATAAAATCATTCTCTATAAGGAAATATTAATTTATTTATGTTGGAAAATTGTTACTTTAATAGAGATACATATTTTAACTTTAATTTCCAAAACTTGTCATCTGAAAGAGAAGGGAACATTAGATAGTGGCGTTCCTGTTCATGTTTGAGACGTATTATAAAAAAAAATAAATAAATTATTAGATGTTCATTTCGCATTACATATACTATAATATATTATGATAGTAACGTTATACAAGAAAAATTCTTTCAAAGATACTTTCAATCCCTACAATTTTTTAAAAAATATTTAAAATGCATTTCTCGTAATACACACACATTTTTCCCATTATTGGTTGCGACTGAACTACGATGTCCATACTTGTAATGATAATTGAGAAAAAATGGCACCGAGGTAAAAAAAGAAAACAATTTTACCTATTAGATATCGTAACAAACGTATTTTTAAAATACCATGTTTTTCCATACTGTTTGCATTCTATACATTTTTGCATCAAATATTTCATAATCAAAATAAAAATAAAAATATATAGTCCAGTCACGACATGTGCATGTATACATATATACATCAGCGGAGCTATATTTTCAGTGACGGACCATAGCACTCGAGGTGTTAATTATTTCCATAAAAAAAAGAAAAAAAGCGCGACCTATTTACTGTCCGCGATCGTCATCCGGAACAGCTTTCGCAATATTTATTTGCCGAGTAATGGAACACAATTCGGGATACGGGATAACCGGGCATCAAGCCGTGTTGTGATTGGAATGCAAAATGGGTAGGCGAACGGTACGAGTTAGGCAGCGTGTAATCGAAACTCGGGCTGCTAATGATCTTGTCACCGAATCAGCCAGCCCGCCGTTACTATTAACGATACATTCTAGATGAGAAATCGCGGACGTTAATGCGATTTTGTGACAGACGCGTATTGATCCCGGTCCGGGGGATACACGCGCCCGCGTCTCTGCTTGATTGAAGCTATCCGCGAGCGTAAACCAGGCCGATTGAATCGGCGATCGGATAATCGAGGCACCGTTCGTTTTCCATCTTCTTCTTGCTGACTTTTTCTCGTTTTTCCTTTTCACGGATTCGCTAATCAGACGATACGTTTTCGAAATGAAATGGGCGAGTAGATTTACGAGAGTGTGTGTCTCGCTCGCGAGGTCTTTCGTCGAATTTTTCCGTTTAATTTCGTAATTCTCGAGATATTTAGGAAGAAATTTGTTGTAAAATTGACAGATACGCAGTTATAAAAGTTGACATACTTGAATTTGTCAGATTTTAAATGTCGTTGAATATGAAATAATCGATTTCACAAAATAAGTAGAGAGTTATACATTTCGCGATATTTATTAGTTTATTTGACTTGCAGCTGGTCATTGAATTAGGATCACTCAAAATTTTCTATGTTTCACATGATTTTAGTAAAATTGAAGGATTTGGACGATATTTAATCAATTATTAAATTTTTATATTTTTTTATATTAACAGCTGATACTATGTCATCGTACATGATGTCTCAAAAAAGTAGATAATAAAACAGTGTACATACGGTATAGCTAAAAACTGCACGACTTGTACCCCAATACGATTCGTCTCACTGAAAGGCCCAGAAGCAACTGTTCTGACTAGAAAATGAAGACGACTTTTTTGCCATAAAATTTTATTGATATGCAAACATTTGAATCGATAGAAAACAAATTACAGGCGCAATCGCTCAGTACCAGACAACGCCACTCCTACTCGAGGTCTACTCCACGTTCCCTCACGAGTCACGTGACTCAAATCAACCAATCGCTAATTTTCGTCGCGTTAGCGTTGCACCTGAAGAAGCCCGATTTTCTGGGTTACCCCCGCTAAAATCACTTTCAGTGATAAAAATATTGACAAAGATACTTACTTGCAATGCTGCTCATTAAATTGGTTCTTTCGTTAATTATAACTATGTTAAAGAAGAATCGCATATTCATATTTAAAACAATTATGTTATGAAAATTCACAATAAAAGTATAAAATTTCGAAATATTCGTCCAATTTTTCTTGTACGAATTTAAATTTGGAAAGTCTTTGTAAACATTTGTGAAGTTCGAAGAATATGAAATATCTTAAATTTTTTAAAATCGATAATCTTACAAGTCTGAAGAAGTCTATGAAAAAATATATTGGACAATATGGAAATTATTCCGTGACGTATCTTGAAGAAAGCACACGCTGAACTGAAGTTTGCATTTACTAGCCTAATTTACTGAAAAGAACTGCTCATTCACTATGTAAACGTCAAATCTTCCCTCACCACTCAACACTCTTCGTCTCTCTCCTTCCTCGGTCTTGTCGTTCTAAAATAGCTTTCTCATTGTGGTGCTATTGATATCACGTTAGTGTTATACTAGATGGAAGGAGATCAATACTTTCGTACTCTCTCAATGCCTTTGGAAAAGAGTTGAAGGCGACCGTGAAGATTCCTTTGTAATAACCGCAAAAACCTTTAACGAGTGACTTTGTGTTATCATCAAGCTCTACTTCCTCCGCTTTCGTCATACAAAATTGATTGACTTCCTATGGGACCAACGGTGTTTGCAATTGAAGCAATTAGAGGCGACGTGACCTAGCCACCATCAGATATTGTTCGATCTATTCATCCATTACAACTCGGTACGCGGTATCGTACTGTCAAATTTGTAATCGGGGGGGGGATTAATGGCTTGCATAGCGTGAAATATCTGTAAAATCTGTGTTTTCAGATTTAATCTTTTTTTTTGATAACTCTTTTGTTTCGTCCGCCGCTACGACGGTTTTTTTAAAATTACAATTGACTTTAGCTAAAAATTTCTATAATTATAAATGTCTGTAATTAACAATTCTTTTTGTAACTAACATTTTTATAAACTGAAAGATTAATTAATTCAAGAGACTATATAAATCGATGGTAAATTACATTCAATTAAATAGTTGAGCAGTTAATAATGTTTTTTTGTAGGTATAGAATAGAATAGAAAATTCTGCTCTCTATTTATTAAGAAATCTGAAATTTATAAATCTATCTGTTTTGTATCTAATTTTGAAGCTGGTATAATAATTGTTCTAAAACTTTTGAACGTGAATAAATTTTGGAACAAATCGTATTTATAGTGCGAATTTTCAGATGAATTTATGCTTTAATGAATATAATTTAAAAAATACCTCTAAGTCATCCATAAATATATAAAAATCCATAGTTTGATCGTAATATCTTAATTCTACCTTATCAAAATCTTTTTCTTCTTATTATCAATATTTCAACAATATTGTGATATAGTATAAGAGAAAATTAATTGGTTGAAAATATAATAAATTAGAAAGTATTCACGTGAAAACTGCATTTATAATTGCATTTACAACTGCAAAATTACATTTTGCACGGCACAAATTTCTTTCAACGACAAGTGACCTACACTGATTGAATCTTCCAATTATTTTATTTATCTGAAAGAAATGAAATAATAAATTTATTGAAAATTATTGGAGGAATATTTCCACATATAAAAGAAAATATTCTATGATTTTACGTGCGTGTCTACAATTTCTTCCCTACGTTCAGTCTACGTGGAATTTATTAAACAGTGATTTTAAACTCAAGTTAGAAAATAATATAAATTTAACGTAGACCGTATATCTTCTGCTTTCAATTTAATACCATTAAACGAACAATAAATTTGAAATGCGCAATATATCGATATAATTAATTTTAAAACCTTTCAAGCCATTTTTCGCACATCAGCCTGTAAATTACTTTACCATTTTGCCCTCTTTTTGTCCCTCGCGTTTTGCGAGGAATTTAAAAGCACTTTATCAAGAAAAACAAGGAGGGCATTTCAATCATAATTTCGGATAAAATATCCCGTTTAGACCCTATTTGAACCCGCATGAGTACGAACAATTTCCAGACAGTACATCAATCATCCTCCCGATAAAATCTTAACTTATTGTTTTCACAATGCGCAGAGGGTGAGTCGATGGAAAATACTGTCTGAAATGACTCGTTATTTATTGATCTGATCAATGCACTGTGAAATGCACTGTATTCGAGAATAGATGAGAATAGATGAGAACACGTAGATGGAAAGATTCTGATAGATTCGTCCGTATTCAACAAATAAATGTACAATTTTCAGGAGAAATAACTCCTTTCGTCAACAAATATTTTATTTGTGATATCTTTTTTATATTACTGAAATTTATTTCTTTTTGTATGTTTATTTATATTTATTATTATTCATATTACTTATTTTTATTTATTTCATTTATATTAATTATATTTACAGTCTAAAGTTGTAATTGAGCGGGTGTATCCATTGACTTTTTGAGAAAAAGATTTCAAATTATTAGTTCTTGGATCAATTAAATACGAGCAATGTAAAATTAATATTGTATTCTCGTATCATATTCTTATATGAAGAATATAATTACTTTGCAAAGATTGATAATAAAAAGGCAAAAATTTTCAATAAATAAATTTTATTAATAAAAATACTTCAGCATTTCACTGAATGATATTATTATATACATCGAATTATTATAATATTCCTATTTCTCAGAATAATGAAGTTTAGAAGTTTATTCCGTTCAAAAAGTAAATTTTCACGTTTCAAATTTTTGTTTAGCAATAGCAACAGAAATGATTTAGAATTAACAATATAGTATGTTGAAAATTTGCAGGGATATGCATTTGAGAATTAATGACGAATTAAAAGATCCGCGGTCGAATGAAATTAATTAAAAATATTTCACAATTGACTTCGTTCGTTTTCTCTTTGCTTGATAAAATTCCTTACTCTGCTCTGTAGCGTACTCTATTAACGTTGCCGCAACTTCTTTAGTCGACGAAAATCGTCCTGCTAGTTGCCTTTTGAGCTTCGAAAATAAAAGGAACTAAATCCGACGATTCAGTAGAATGAGGTCGTTGATACTGTCGTGCGGTTTCCCTGGCTTGGTGACTTGGGATTTGATCCATCGAATTTTCCCACCGACAGTACCGATTTAGAATTGAATTCTAGATTTTTAATTGTTCTCTTTCATTGCTGCTAGTTCATTTTCACAAATTTTGTTTCACTTTAATTAACAAAGCTCGACATACATTGGTATTTTCGATTCTGTAACAGATTGTGATCGCGATCATTTAAAAACGTCTGCATAGTTGTTTATGTAAACAAGACGTGACTTAACTGACAAGACGTTTTCATAATTATACATAAAAACCCAATTTGGATTCATAATTTTATCGAGAAGTCGAAGTATTTGTAATCGCTCGATTAATCACTAAAACTTGTCCCGACGCCTCACAGTGCAGCAATTTGATTTTCAAAAATGAATTGTCAACAACTGTTTAAATTTTTTATATTTCTTTAAATGAAGATTTAACTTTCTAATTTTTTTTCTTTCATGGATGTCATATTCTCTGGAAACTCGTTTAGACCGAGTTAATGGCTTTTTCAGGCTTCTTCCGCGTCAAAAATTCACTTTTCGAATAATAAGAATTACGTCTGACAGGAGTGAGGCATCAGGATTTTAAAGATGCTAGAAAAGGGTTGGAAACCACTGCACTAGAACTTGTCTTCTTTAGAGATCCGCGATTGATTGTCTTCGATCGTCTCTTTTCCACCGGCGACACAGCTTTCAAGCTTTTTATCGGAAGTGTACTTTCGAGCATACTGCATTTTCAATGCAACGATGAACTCGCGAATAGCGATGATAATGGAACGCGCGAAATCGGCTTAAATTCCACGCCGCGGGGAAACTTGGGTGTAACTGGCTCGTGGCCAATATTCCTTCGTGGTTCGGTCACGTTCGAATTTGAAATCGTTACAAAGCGAGACTCCGCAGGATCATAAATTTATTTGCCATCCCGGGATGGTCGGAAGGTTTGGAGATGGACTCGATGGTTTAAAGTGGTTTCAACATGATGAATTCTTTGGCTGGCTTGAAACATCTCCAAAACTCTTTAGTAAGAAAGCATCGGCTGAACAGTTTTTCGAAGCACATTGTGTATAGAGAGAGAGAGAGAGAGAAAGAGAGAGAGAGTCTGTTGACATTATTGCAAAATATCTCGATTCCTAACCGCTAATTTGGCTACAAGAATTTTAGTTCGATTACGATTAAGATTGAAAGGAACTTGTCTCAGCGCGACGGTGATCTTGACGAATGCTGCCCGCTTCGCTGAGGTTCTCTCGTTTGGCCTTTTACAGCCGTCGGAGAGATATTATGAATGCAGATTGTTGGTTTTTAAAACGTATATTTGATTTGATGTGTATACAACTGTTGCTGTGTGGTGTCTCGTATGAACTGAGTGATTCGAATGATTGTGATAGACTTGGGTCTGGGAGAGGGTGTCTCCGCGTCTAGACCCGTGGAATGACTGACTGGTTCTCCTCGACTGTTCTCGCGTGTTATATGACGGAACCCTTATTGTGGGTCGAACTGTGCTTACGGGACTTGGCGCTAGCCAAGACGCCCTTTGTTTATTCTTTAAGAGACGTTCTTGGAATACTCTAACTCTGCCTCTCAGGTTAAGATAAATGTCCCATCTATAGACATGTGCCAGGGTATCCGGTACTTCTCCGCAGGATAGAGTATTCTAAGAACCTAAACTATCCTGTTCTGATCCAGAACAGAACTGAATGAATCACCCTTTGACGACCGATACCACAAAACGAAAAGTGTACGGTATAATTGTAGGCAAAATTTAAAAAGAAAAGTCAAAATTTCTTCGTGAAATATTTTTATACGTAGAATTCTTTTTCAATATTTAAATGAAGTATTAAATTAATTAAATTAATGATTGTATGATATTCTTATGTTTCCAACGTCGCAGAGGAAATTTTATTTCCGTTTTTACCTATTTGGTACAAATGAAGTATGAATTCCAACTATTAAATTAAAATTGAAAGTCCACTTAAGGATTAACAAAAAAAAAAAAAATTGTTCTATTATTATTTCTATTTGTAGCTATAAAGTTTCAAATCTTTCTGAATATTTTCTCCCTTATCGTTCAGATAAAATATTATGCGAAGAAGAGAACACGTGAAAAACATAGGGTCTAGAGAGTTAAAATAAAACTTTAATCCTTAATTAAAAGGTATTTAATCTTTCGACGACTAAACTAAGAATTTAGTCTTCATTTATGAAAGTTGAAATGTCACAGTTCATTAGACTGCGAATTTTCACACATTTATAATAAATTGGAAGCACCAAAAGTGCAAACGAACAGAAAATATCCAACGTGAAGCAATACCCTGTGTAATAATCGATAGAGAAAATTCTAAATTTGCGTGAATATAATTCTGAATTTGCGTGAAAATCCGCTAATTGCGTTAATAATTGAAAATTATTGGAGAAGTTCAATCGTTAATCGACTATCGGATTCTCATTCAGACGTTAGAATGTATATCTCGTTCCGCGTGCACAAGCGTTCGAGGTCTCAGCTTCAGACAGCACGAGGATTCTTTTTTCCTTAATTCCTCTTGCATAAACAGTCGCCGGTGCGGAAATGTGGTTTGCAACGGTATCCCTTAGACCGGGAATATTCCACGGTACACCCAGAAGACTCGTGCCGTCGAGTTGTCGACGAGTTGTTAACCCTCCTCCGTCAGCACGATTTTTGTCTGCTCGCCTCACTGTTTACGCTTGCTCCATTTGTATCGTAACGCAGCCCTTTCGAGCTGGCATTGTCGCGAAAAACGTTTCCTCTCAACCGGAATTTAGACCGCGTGCCATCGCTCCCCTTTTCGAATCGTGCTGTTACGCGAATTTTTGTCCGCCCCTTCGAGCACGAGAGCACAAAAGGCGAGTTCACATTGTTACGGAGGAGCGGGATTCGATGAGGCCAACGATTGCTGGGGCTTGCGTTCGGTGTATATGAATCTTCCTCTTTTTTTCTCTTCTCTCTCTCTCTCTCTCTCTCTCTCTCTGTCTCTTTCTTTTTCATTAGAGTATCGCAGCCTCCCGTATCGCAGAACTAATAGGGAGACAAAGACCTTCGATCGGTGGAATTTTTCGGTAGTCGTGAATTCTCGCGCGAGTAATTTCACGGCAGACTTTGAAAAAGGGCGGGCCGAAATTGTTTAGCGTTTTTGACACGAGAGACGAGTCAAATTGACGTCTGTCCGTCAGCGAGGTAGCATTTTTTTCGGACACTAACTTTCATTCGTTTGGTTCAGTGAACTCTAGGGCTCTCGAGATTTCGCATTCGTATACGTTCCACGGGGAACTTTGAAATTTTGATTGGCAGAGATCTGACGCGTATACTTGAACTTTAATTGATTAGTGTCTATATTTAATAATAAATATGTATTTCATACTTTTTGTGTTTCGAAGCCCTCTTCTGAGTGCTTTGGGCGCTTTTCATTGTTCTTTTAATTAAATTAATGATATAATGGAATATAATCCTTTTCGCAAATATGAAAAAATTATATATATATATAAAGTAATTTATTTCAGGAAAATGTATCTACTATTAAAGATTTGTTCAGAATTAGGCAAACAAGCTATATGAATATTTGCATGCTTCTAAATTATTGCAATATAAAATATTTTTCAATTTAATCTTAACATATACAGTTAATAGTTATCTATAAAAAAAATAAATAGATATAACAATTAAATGGCTGAAGACTCTGCAGAGTGACTTTAAGCCTTAAGTAAATTTTCACTTTTAATTCAATAATATGTTTCATTTGTATTTAATTGGAACTTGTGTTTAATTTATGTTTAATAATTGGAGTTTATTAAATTATAATATTAATAAATATTATATAATTTAAAAAAATTATCATAATAAATTTTTATTAATTATATATAATTTATAAAGAAAAGAAAAATCTCGAATTGATACATGGAATTCATATTTCTCCTGCATCGTTGAAAAGAGATATTAGAGAATATAAATCTTGAAATAATATCAACACGTACAGTGAAGAGATTTGATGGATCCAGTAATAAAGAGAATTTTTTATTCTTTTGTTGTTTTATTGTTTTTAGAGGCATTTGAATTTTAACAACTTTCGAGGAAAAACTCACGACTGTGAAAGTAGAGGTACAAGACTGTGGAAGCTTCAAAATGAATTTTCTTTACGAAGTTTGTAACAGTTTAAATTATCGACAATTCTTCATCGTTATTGATCCTCCAGTTCTCCATTATAATTAATTTGAAATCAGGAGATCCCAATAATCCACGTAAGAGTCAAGTGTTCTCATCTCTAAAATCTCATTGAAATAATCTGAAATGTCCAACACTTCGAAATAGTTCGTACAGATTTTATAAAGCATCAGCTGTTTGTTACATGAAACTCAACGGCGGAAAAAAAAACATTCGTCAGCAACAGTATTTGAACGTCTAGTTACTTACTCGCAGTGTAAATACGGTTTGCATTTCGGTGACAGATGTAGCATTCTGAACTTACAACAACGTCAAACGCGAGATCTGGAGTTATGAGAACTAACTTTCTTGGAGCGGAACATATGCAGCGATTCCTCGTTGTGTATTTGTGTTGTCTGATACGGTTGATTTATGCAAATCATACAGGACATTCAGAAAGCAGCCCGCTGCATATCCGGTGTATTCATAGTTGCCCTCCCGAGAAAATCCAGAGTGGGAAAGATTAAACTTAGGTGTTACGTAAGATTAGTTGCAAGAACGTCGAGCATTCCTAAAGTTGCTGCGCCATGAACTGTGTAACTTTTGAAACGTGAAATTCGACCGATCTCGGAACGAAGTTTCAAAAATTATATTTAAAATTAAAATTATCGCTAAAATTAGTGTCCTGAAATCTTCCACTTTCTTAAGCGGTTTTTCCCAATTTTGACTAATTTCGCAAAATTTCCCTCCTTTTTTTCCTTATTCTTTCAAATACAGCATTTCTTTCTACTTGCATTTTATCAAAGTAACACAGAAAGTTAAAAGCCAAAATTGAAAACTGGAAAGAAAGAGGAAATTAGAAAACTAGAAAACTAGAAATTTATTCCATTTTACGTCGACCTATTCTATGTTTATTAAGAAGCAAAAAAGGTTAAAAACTAAAATTGAAACTGAAAATTATAAAACTAGAAAATTAGAAATTTACTCTATTTTACGTCGACCTATTTTGTGTTTATTAAAAAGCACAAAATATAAAAAGCTTGAAATTGAAACTGGAAAGAAACTGGGAATTACAATACTAGAAAACTAGAAATTTACTCTACTTTACGTTGACCTATTTTGTGTTTATTAAAAAGCACGGAATGTTAAAAGCCAAAATTGAAATTGAAAATTAGAAAATTAGAAAAATAGAGATTTACTCTGTTAGCTTAACCTTGAAATGTAACACAGATCCTCCAAATTAGAAAATTAGAAATTTATCTTGATTTTTAACAAAATATTCGCAAATATTTCGCGTGTGTCACCGAAGCGATCTCCAGAAACCATAGACTCGTGCCAGACGCTGTTAGCTCAATCTCGATCAAAATGTAACGTAGATCCTCCGTCCTTTCATGAAGGCTCTCGTGAAGTTCGTCGAATGGAAGTCACATCGTTTTCGTTGGTCAACGTGATAGCCGGTGATTCACAGAGATTTGTAAGGGTATCGGGCAAAATCTCGTTTGACCGGCTGGTCGGATCAAACGGGAACGCGAGACCATTGTGGATTAAGTGCTCGGGGAAACTAAAGAGTTTCCTGCTTGATCCACGGCATCAAACCGGGAGATCGGTGCAAGATCGAACTACGAACTACGCTTCGTAAAGAAGACGAGGGGAAAGTTGTGTAATCCGGTTGCACTTGCCGGTGAGACGTTGCGAACAGCTCGACAAAGGAACTCCCTCGAAGAAATTGTTCGAACGGTTATCCAATAAAATCAATTTAATGTTGTAGAAGAAATTAAGGGGGGAGGGGGTTGGAGGGGGGAGAGTGTTTCAACGCGATCCTCGGATAACACCGCGTTTGTAGTTCCATTTTGTTCGCGTCGTTTGAACGCGATCGACGGACTGATTAATGATTTTCTTCTTTCTTGTTGGTTTTAGTGTTGCGTCGAGTGCACTCGTGCGATCATCAGCGATTTACGATTCGCGATCAACGTAGATTATGGAAATTGGATTTCGTTGGATCACGGCTTACAAAGAGGAGGAAAGTTTGAAAATTTGTTCTCCGTCGTTCGACACTTTCATTTGGAGTCTCTTTAATCTGGAATCCATGTATTTTGATAAAATGGAAAATAATTAAAGTAGAAAATAATTGATCAAGTAGAAAATAATTGTATAATGTAAAGTTAAATAATATTTGCGTAATTTGATTTGATTTATCTTCTTCTCGTCGAAAAATATTCCCTGTTTGCGTGTTTTTTTAAATATATTAATTTCTCAGAGATAATTTTGCATAATTTTGCAAGTGGAATTAAATAAATCTACGTGACTTGCTCGCATAAATAATTGGTTCAATTGTTTTTTATTCGTAATTATCTAATTTATTGCTCTTTAAATTTTTTATATCTCACGTTTCTGTGTAAAATTAAACTTTTACATCATAATTGCAGCATGCAATAGAATTGTGCACATTTATTCAACAAGATAAAGTAAAGTAAGAAAAATTTATATTTATAATTATAATATGTAATAATTATTTAATTTATAATTATATCATATAAAACTATTTGAAACTGAACGAATTTTTTGCGAAGTTATCAGATCTATGGTATAATTCAATTTAATTTACAACCTTAATTTTACAGTGATAATTTAGTAGAAGAGAAAAATAATGATTATCAAATGGAAAATACAAGTATTGTAAATTTTATACAATTCTTTTAATTTTACAAATCGAGCACACTGTAATAATAAAAATAAAATGCATTTGCTAAATACAGAGTTATTATCACTCAATTATATTTATCATCATTTATATTTATGTTATTCTTAAAAATAACTAAATAGTACATTTTGTGTAATTAAATGAAAATTGGCAACAATGTTTTCTTAAATCAACTATAATACATCTAAATAAAATGAATTGATGAAATTTAAAGAATAGAAAAATGATTTTCTTTTTATTTTTTATCGTCTATGTATTGTGTAATATCATACTTTTTATTTTTATAGTATATATGTTATTTTTGTCTATTTTCGAAATCAATTTTTAAATATTTTTATTGTATATTATCTTATACATCGTTCGCTCTCTACTTTCACATATAGTGTATGATTGTACTTGACACGTGTGAATTTATGTTGCCTAAATTTCAGCACCTTGATACATTAAAATTTAATAACACATTATATATTTCCCAGACAAAATATCATCAAATAAATTACCTGTCTGCAACAGTCGAAGTAAATTCATAAACGAATTAATTAGGAATGTTATGAACTACGTTCAAATATCTCGCGTATTTATTTCAAATTATGTAATTATGTTGTTTTTCCGGGCGCATTAATTTGTTATCAAAATTAATTTGTTATTTCATTTTCTGTTATACAATTAATTTACATCAAAAATAAGAGGCAACGTGTAGACTGCAGATGTTGTTATCGTGTCAGATGAAACTTGAGAAAATGTTGCAAAATATTTTATACAGAATATATAATATGAACAAGACGCAACCAAATAAAACAACAAAAATATAGTTGTAATATTATTATTATTATATAATTATTATGATATAAAATATTATAATGTAATATAATCATTATAATATGAAATTATATTAATTATAATATGAAAACAAAGTTGCAATTATTGCAATTAAAATTCGTAGTTGATCATTACTGATATGTAGGACTTTCTTTTCGGTTTAATTCCTTCTCATCAGTGGAAGATTAATTTTCTGCCTGAAGTGGAATAAGGATTTTGCTGCAATAGAGCAAAGTTTAATCCTTTTTCCTTTCTTTCAATTTTTCTATATATCATTTGGAACTACGAAACATTGTCGTAGAAACAAAATGTGTGAAACATATATACATCTCAATAGAAACATTCTACAGAAATAAGAAAAGCCGCAAATATTGAAACAAGGTAAAAATATATCGGCTTTTGGCTACTAAAAAACCCAAAGTTTCTTAAAGAATATATTCAAATTCAGTTATCGATCCATGTTTGACGCATAACCTGTTTTTACAATTAAACAATTAACAAATCACCAATTTAATTAGCTTGGGCACTTGATTAGCTTTAATTAACAATAATAAATATTATCAAACTGTACTTTAGTCGCTAAATTTATAACAATTTATGTGTCTGTGAAATGGGACGTTTCGTATCCAAAAATCTAGTAAATGTTAAACCAAAATTGTTGAGACTTGATTTCCTCAGCGAAGTTGTTATACAGGGTAGCCCAAAATCACTTCCTACTGAAATAAATCCATAAGTTCTTTATTATGTATTTTTACAATTTGCGAATTTTCTGGCGGTCGACATTTGAAAGAAATAATTTTCCAATCATAATGAAATAAAATCAATGTTTGAACTTAAATTTAATTTGAAATTAATAAAATTAGTTTCTTCTTATATATCGATGCGGGAGGAAACTTTGGCCTACCTTGTACTTTAATACAGATTAATTTCTCAACACGTATATTATATCTGTATGTATGAAAGCTCATTTAAATGTCGCTTTTCCTTAGAAGTTTCGCCGAGAACTTCGAGGAACTTTGTTAAGCGCAATGAGGTATCGTTAGAACCGATTTCCTCGTGCAAAAACTTCCCGCCATCGTCGTCTAAGAGGAGACTATAGATTGAAGATATTTTTAGCTTTATATAAGCTTCACTTAGCGATCCCGCGGGAATTGCTCAAAGCTTTCGTCGTCAAATAGACACCTGCTGCGTGTCAATTCGATTTAATGTTAACGAAGTGATGCCACGGTGCTGCATTAGCGTGGCTCGAAGCGAGACGTCAAAGCTCTCCTTGTCGAATCGTGGAGGTGACAGGAGAGAGAGAGAGAGAGAGAGAGAGAGAGAGAGAGAGAGAGAGAGCGTCTTCGAGATGGGAAATATGTAACTGCCGATGTTTTAAGAACAGAACAGATGGGTTCTGTCGGAAACTGTTTCCGAAAGAGCGTTAAAGCCAGATTTACCACCGGCCTCGTTGCAACCTCGTTTCAGACGCTTTTTATGAAGTTTCGCATCGCTCTTTAAAGAAGTATCTCCCTGAGCGACTGTCGTATAAAATGCGGCCTAGGATGCTTCTTTGAGGCTCTTCTTGAGATTCGATTTGAACACGACGTGAAATTGTATTGTTATGTAGATGAAAGAATGAGGAAAGTTTCGAGTCGTTAAATATATACAGGGCGATTCACGTGACCTGCACACCTGAAATAACTTTTAAATTAGGCGTCTAATGAAAAGTTGTATGGTTTTAAGAGAGGCAAAATGTGGCGTGCCAATTTTTTGTGTGTGTTGAGGATTTCGAAATTTTCAAGGTCATCTCTATCTTTTTTTAATTGGGCCATATATATATATATTTTTTTTTTTTCATCATAAATCAAAAGAATATTAAATTCGAAGTAAAAAAGTATTAAGCCACGTGGGTGGTTCTAAACCTAGTGGTACCTATTTATCCGAATTTAATGTTTGCAACTGTTTGATTTCGTTTTGTAATGTCTTCGTTTCAATTTTAGAAATTTCAATTTTGGTGTTCTATCTTTGCACAGTAAATCTTGTATGTAAGAATGTAGAATGAAGTAAGTTTGTCACGTAAAAGGAAAAGTGCAAAATGTTAACATATGTACATATATACTGAAATTTGAATTTCACTTTTACACGTAGTGTTCGAATCATTTGCTTTTTTGTCGAAAAAAAATGTAAAACAACGTGTTTTTTATTATCAATTTGCAACATTCGTTTCCGAAGCACAGTACTAAACATAATTTATTTTCGAGCACCTATTTCAGTAAAATCACCTCTAAAAATTGGACTTTTATTAAAAGCAATCAGACTAAAAGCAATCGACTTTAGCTGGTTGAATAAATCTCCACAGCACTCGGGTTTCAATCACTTTAGTGAATAATTAAATCCGAAAACTCGAGAATTGTTAATGAACTGATAAATGCAAAATTTATCGAGTAATGTCACGGTATTATGAAACATAAGCGTAAAGATCATTGAATGGTACATCGTTGAATTCGTCTTCGTATCCGCTTCTACACAACATACAAAAAAAAAATAGCATTCTATTTAAAAAATTGAAGGTTTACCTTCAGTTCTAAAAAAACAATACGACTAGAAAAATTTTTTATATATTATATTCTGTATAAAAAAGAAACTTATTATTCTTATCGCTTGGAATATTTGCATCATTCGACATCATTTTCATTGTTAGTATTAAAATTCTCGGACGATTTATTTTCAAACTTATCTTTTGCTAAGTTTTCACAAATTCGCTGCAATATTTCTTCAAATCTTGTTGAAATTTTAAATCTCGTTGAACAATGTTTACAAAGTATTTTTTTTGGTCGCGTAAATTGATATCGCATAAAAGAAATGGAGGGATAGGTGTAACATGGTCTTGTTACGTTCCAAGTGGAAACTCTGCTATTTCTTCATAAAAATGCCAGAACTTACGCGCCATGGGAACGCGACAGTTTGGGAAAGTGTCGGTAAGACAGGAAATGATAGTAAAGGAAAGCGTTTCGTCTCAAAGTCGCCAGCCAGATTCATCAGTGGGGACTAATGGCTGGCCTGCCCCTACTCCAGACGCTTGGATGAGGGCCTGAGCATGGAAACGGTCACTCATCCTAGGGTTAATCGGTAAACCGCGCCACTTAACTTAGCAATCGATCCATCGATTAGCTGTGTTCATTCGCAGACACTAGAGATACATGTTGGTACTTGTAGACGATGAACGAACACTGCGGGGACTCGACAGCAGATAAGGCCCCAACCTGGTTGCCGAAGGGGGAGATTGAAATTGAAATTGAAATGAGACAGTGGAACTTGAACGCGAAGAACGTAACAAGACCATGTTACACCTATGAAATGCGCGTATTATTTTATAGAGGGTGGTCACTGAAAGACTGAATGATATGAAACAAAAATAAATTTTACAAACGCATGTTTTTTCAATTTTTCATTATTTTATTTGGAAATATAATTAATGGATTCTTTTCAATATTATGTGTGAGAAACAACATATTGCATTCCTGCTCACAAATACGGGTTCTTTCAAACCCTTCAGTTTTTCAGTAATCACCCTGTATATATATTATCTGAAGATTCTCTTCTTAGCATAAATATGTCTCGAGTAAATATTATTACATCACACAACCCGACAATCAAATAACACGAAACGAAAGATCACACCAGAAAGAATAAAAAGAACACGTTCTCGGGTACAGCAACTCTCGCCCGAAGAAGAATCTCGACGGAAGATTAATGAACGAGCCTAATCGTTTAACGCGGCGACGGTGTTACTCATCGGCCGTTCGTTTCGTCCGTGGTAATGTAATCGCGGATCAAGCGGGGTCTTTCTTCGCGCGGTTCGCCGACGAAAGGAACTCGAGCCAGCGAAGATAGGAAACTAGCATAAAGAGCCCTGGAGGGCGATTAAACGCTCCCTATGAAATGTTAAACGCTTGCTCGCGCGTTGAATGGGATCGCGCGCGATCGTGCGCACGCGTGATTAACACGAGCTTGAAACTTCCCTTAATCACCGGGGCGAACACGCCCGTAATTCTCTCGCTCTGTCCCCCGCTCTATCCTCGATCGAACGAGTTTGGTGATCGATTATTCCACGTTGCTTTGTTTTGTCTTCTCTCTGTCCGATTACTGTTTGTCCGAGGGCAATTGACTGCGAATTTTAGGACAATTTTAGGATAATTTTAGAAAGTATGTTCGATTGACTCTGACAAGTGTGATTCATTGATCTTCCGCTTGCTATGCGTTTGCTATGTTCTGAGCAATTTTATTATATTTATTAATACTTAATAGACCGTCAAAGTCAGAAAAATTGAAAAACCAGAGAAATTGGAATGCGAAGAATAGGAAAAAGTTTAGGACACAAACTTTCGTTCGTGTATTTTACAAAAATCGTTCAAGTCTGTAGAAACATTGCATATCTGCGAGGCTACTCTAAGAAATTATAAATTTTTACAGGTCATTTTTAACAATTTGGTAGTACACCACGGTGTTTAAGAGATTATGCTCTCTATATTCTTATATGATGCTCTATATAAACTTATTTGTAATAATATTATTGAATTAGTTGTTTTTTGAGATATTGCAGCTGGTAAGAATATAAATTTTGTTTATTTAATGTATATAGTGTTTTGCATAAGAAGATAAATTAAATAACAATGTAATTTAAAATTCGGATAATGAACGAATTCCATCAAATTATATATATTTTAGACACATTTGTTATACTAATATATAAAATTAATGTAATTTGTGCATCGTCCGAATTCTGTGATTTTAAATTTCATTATCGTTTAGTTTATCACTTCTTATACAGGAAAATTTTACGTTAGACAAATAAAATTTATAATATACTCGTATTAAAAAAATAATTATATTAAAGAACTTCATTATACGAATACTCTAATTCGAATATTTAGTCTCATGGAATACTTGTAGTAAACTATTCATACGTATCATGTATGTATTAAATATATATATATATATATTTTTATACATAAAATATATAGTTTTCATACTTTCTGGAAGAATTCATTAAAATCCGAGATGTAAGATTTTATTAAGAAATAATCATGATTAGCAATATGGAAACCAACATAATTAAAAAACAAGGGATTACATTCAATTTCGTAATGCATATCCACTATATTATTATATTATTATTTTATTGCATGGATGTTGATTTAAGAACTATTCGATATTGAGTAAGTTGAAGAAAGAAACAAGTGAGTAAATTTTTCCTGGTAAATCAAGTTAGTATCGTTTATCAATAAGAAAAACTATTAATTACCTCTTCTATCTACTTTGTATTGAAATTGTACTAAACTATAACCATAAACTAGAACTTTGTTGATTATGGTAATCGCAATCAACTTTGTCGATTATGGTAATCGGAAGTAAATCACGTCTCGCAACTTTAGTAGTTTTGTTGAAAACTCAAATTGCAGTTGGATTTATGGGTTCCAATCAGGTTGGAAATTTAACCGAAATTTTCAAGTACCACAATATCTGAAATGTTAATTGATATGTCAATGTTTCGCTTATTATTATTAATTATTGCTGAGAAGAATAATGATTCAACGCAAAGGGAAATAAATTATCTTAAGAGTAGTAATATTTCACCGTTGCTATTTCAATTCGAGAACAATGTTCTTAATCACATCATCGAAACTTTTATGTGTCAAGTTTTTCGTAAAGGAACGAATCTGAATCACGATATTGAATATTGCTTTGTAACTTTCAAAAAAGTTACAAAGAACAAAATTAAAAAGTTACAAGGTACAAAATATTTCACATGATTAAATAACAGTAATTTTAAAATTATTCGGAATACAAAAAAAAAGTTTCATGGGACGAAATTGAATAATCTAGCACGATACGTGATGATACATATATTACTTAACAATAGTGTACAAGTTTAATGTGCAATATAATGCAATATAATGCATAATAGTCTGTTACAATGCGTACTCATATAATACGTGATTTTTTGAAAATTAACTACAACTTTTTAAATTTAAAACTTAGTTAAAATTTAAATTTTTAATTTTACAATTTAAATGAAATTATGTATATTTATATTATTATATTAAATTATGTATATTTATATTAACTTCTAAAATCAAAGGAATATAAATAAAATCTTTCTGATATTGAAAAAGTCGAGTGACGTATTTAAAAAGTTTATATTTAAAGGGTCATATTTTTACGAAAATTCAATTATAATTAAAACCGTAAATAAAATTCAGTTTGACGTATAATTTATCTTTCTATAAATTTCTCTACTTGTTCTAAAAATTATCAAACATAGAGAAAATAATTTTATTGTTCCTACGTTTCTATTTTGTTATTGTTGAAGATAATCAAGAAAACATATTCTAAAAATACACTGGTGCTAAATAACATATTATATTTCTTAAAATAAAAATAAAAATGAAGTAACTTGTGAAATAAGAACAATCGTTCAGAACATTTCTACTCATTTGATTCGTAAAAACTATTCTTATATTTTGTTGATAATAAAACGCACAAGTGATTTTAATGTCATGAATTTGTGAAACTACACGACTGAGGAGTTCGTACGTTACGCGATATAAAATCCAAAAATTACGTAGTTTTATTTCGATGTGTTTTTCTACGTGTATAAAAGTCAAAGCAGTTGCAACAGTTAAAGCCAAGGTCAGAGCAGTTGCGTATGTTATTAATTATGGAGAAAACATTAATTTAACATCACGAACTCTGCATGCAATCTGAAGGGAAATAATTATGATTTATTTACAATTTACGTCTGTAATTTATAGTTTTAGAGAATTAAATTGAAATTGCAATTAAAAATTGTATAATTTCTGTGATTATTTAATTGCGTTCGTTTCAAATCTTTTTCTTTTTCATTTGTTTATTTTAGTACAAAGTGCAGTAAGAATTTTCTTTATTAACAATTTTTACTTACGTTGATTCTTTATTGACAATTTTTACGTTTTTACGTAAAATACCCTGATTTTAAATGTACAATCAGAAATATTGAAATAGAAGAAAGAGGAATATTAATCCTCAAGCATAATATCATTGAATTACAGATGCTTGTAATAGTTTATGTTAGATAACTAAAATTTTTGATACTTTCTTCTATATTTAAAATAATTTTAAAAATTTTCCTTATTGACAATTCTGTTATATATTTATTAAAACTATCTTGATTGAGAATCTGTATATAAAATCTGTATTAATTCTCAAACGGTATCATTGGATTGTAGATGCCAGTAACAATTTGTATTAAATTACTAAATTTTATTACTTCATTTTATCACATATTTTTCGTAACGAAAATTCACAGTGTAATTCATTGAAATAAAAAAATTCTTGAATTAAATAAATTAATCCTGAATTATTTGCACAGTTCGCAATGTCCAAGTGTTTCAGTTAATATAATATTTATATATTATCTTAAGATAATATTTATATATTAAGATAATATTTATATATTATCACTGAAAGTGATTTTAGCTGAGGTAACCCAGAAAATCGGGCCTCTTCAGATGCAACGCTAATGCAACAAAAATTAGCGATTGGTTGATTTGGATCACGTGATTCGTGAGGGGGCGTGGGCTAGACTTCGAGTAGGAATGGCAGAGTATTGAGCGATCGCGCCTGTAATTTATTTTCTATTGATTCAAATGTTTGCATATCAATAAAATTTTATGGCAAAAAAGTCGTCTTCATTTCCTAGTCGGAACAGTTAATCCTGGGCCTTTCAGTGAGACGAATCGTACTGAGGTACAAGTCGTGTACGGGACACGGGAGATTAAAATATTGCATTACAACATATACAAAAAAACTGCACGACTGTACCCCATGAATTTTTGCAAAAGCACGTTTACTATTTATATCCCTCGTATATAATCACGTTCTCCTTTATGCAAAGTCTGTCCTATATTTCATATATTTATTACCGTTTCGCGTAATATTATTATGCAGGGTGAAATGAATTCTGCTGCATGTACAAATAGGCGTATTTAAATTGGGGCTATACGTCTTGGTTATTCACATGAAAAGGTCTTTCAGCAGAAATTTTTATCAGAGGGGAAGGGAGAAATGCTCCCCGATGGGAACAATATTTTCAACGAAATTACTTTTTTCCTAAATTAAAAGGTATAATTATTCAAATTTTCTTCTTTCTGCGTTTTATTCGAACAGAGAGAGAGAGAGAGAGAGAGAGAGAGAGAGAGAGAGAGAATCGTAATAACATGAAAAAATATATTACATTACTCTAATTAAGTATCCTTCTGTTCATCTAATTAATGAAATGAAAAATTACAAATAATTGATTAAGTTAAATCAGGTATATAGAGTGATGAAAGAGAAAGGATTTGATATTTAGAGAGGATTACGTTAGTAAGTACACAGATATATGTGTATATGTTACATAAAATTCTTGTGAATTCAAATTTCTCCATTATTTAACTTAACTCTTCCTACCTATGTCGACTAAACAAATAAAATTTGTATTAATTAGAGAGAATAATTCTCTCAAGATACTAGAAAACAGGTTTGGACAAGTTATTTGAAAAAAATTATTATTTAAATAATACATATTTATGTAACATATACACATATACATCTTGTTTGATTCGATATTATTTTGGAATAATCTAATGTTATTTGACCAAGAAAATTATTGATTATCTGTTGTTATTAAATAAAGTAATATATTTAATTTTATATTTGTTCTCTGATTTGGACCCAAGATAAAATTACGTACTTTTTTCGAGTTGTTTTTCAAATGAGAATAATAAATTAGTTGAAATGATCTATTATCCCAAATAAAATTTGCTAGAAAACACTTAATTCAATGATAATATTCTAAGCAATAATCTTTGGAACATCGCGATAAAACTATCCCCTACTCTTAAACGATCAATTAATAAATATAAATTTTATTTTCGCGTGAAATTTTGTTAAAATTTACTTGTTTGTGCAACTTTAGAAATTCTGTACAAGGGTTAATGGGTGACAGGCAAACTGTGGTACCTAATACAGTTAGGATTCCGCGTGAATAGTCAGGCAAGCAAGTCCCCTGCTTCCCCGGAACACCCGAAGCTGAAATAGCTGAACCAACGTATTCGACTACTGTATACATTAGTTAATTAAAGCGAGACTAGGTCATAAAATGTGTGTACGTGTGTACGATGAGTTTACATAATATAGATGTTATAGATGTTATAGATGTTCTTGCCTGCGATACGTATTTTCGAATGAATAAATAAAACAAACAGAATCATTATTCCTGAATTCAAGTTTTGAAGCTTTTCAATGATGATTTTTCAGTCAATTTTGTGAGGCATGTATCGAGAGATTTCCAGAGGTTTAATGTTCAAGCTTTATCTATAAAGAAGATTAAAATCTCGTATAGCGAAAAGTTTATAAATCAATAGGTCGTGACAAAAGTATGACAGTGTATACATTGTACACTTTTATGTAATATATCTCTATTATAATATAATATATATAAAAATATATTATAATATCTAGCTACCTATGCCTATATTTCATCATGAAATATAATTATAATTATAATATAAAAGTCTTAAGAATTGAAGACGATATTAGGTATCTTCAACTAGATGAAAAATTATAATTTACAAAGTTTCTGTTGCACATTCTCTGCAATTTCACATTAATTGTCTTCTGCTTTGAAAAATTCACTTGTTTTGTTATCAAACTTTTTAAATAGCATGTACAGAATTTATTAACTATCATTAAAAGGCTAAATGAGTAATAAATCTATTATCAACAAGTCAGAGTTCAATGACATAATCAAAGACACATTGACCTTAATACTATATACACACAACATTTGATACATATATTGTCAGATTGATCGGTTTTTTTAGCGAACGATCGATCAAAGCCCACCGCGTAGGTGAAGTCTCGCAAGGAGATAAATTAGAGAAAGGTCAAAGTACCACGGAAGTCTAATTCTACCAACACACGTCCAACGTTCGTGTTTCTTTCCCTCAAGTAGAAGTAAAAACAAAAAATCGGCACGGCAGACTTGAAAACTCCCGGACATTGCTAATGGTTCGAGCCAGAGTATCGTCAGTAGCAGAGAATTTCATTAAAAGGCTCAGTTTCTGAACGCTATCCAATTACTTTAGTCGCAGCTGCGCGTGAAACCTCGCGTCTTGTCGCGTGTGTTCGATTCGATCTTCCTCGAGTATTGGACGTCAAACGTGTCTTTCAACGTATACTACGAGCAATTTCAGTTACTTTTAACTTACGTGCGCGTATAATTTTGCTCGAAAAATCGGCGCTGTCGTTGTCTTTCTTCGCCGTTGCTTCTAATTACGCGTAGATTCTTCAAAATTTTACGTATGCAATAATAACGAAATTAGTTTAATTTAATAAAGTAATTTCCTTATTATTGCATACATGAGAATTGATATATTAAATATTGTAGAAACAGAAGGCCCTTGAATTGTTATTTTTGTATTTTCTTTGTTTTAAAATAATTCATTCGTTAGAATGAAGAATTAGTTTTTCCAAAGTGTTTTCATTGTTTCATATGTTAATTGTAATTAATTAAATGTTAAACTAAACATATATTAATTAATTGATTATAGAGTCATTATTCTATGTTAAAATTGTCGATTTCAAAAACGAAAAAGTTGGATTATTTCTTCTTTATTCTTAAAGCAATTCATTCTCGTTAGAACGAAGAATTAGTTTCTCCGAAACGTTACATGTTTAAAAAATAATCTTATTCCATATATTAAGAGCATCGATTTTAGAAAATTGGATTATTGCTTTCACATTTTCTTTGTAACAATTCTTCTTAAAACAATTTACTCATTAGAATAAAGAATTAGTTTCTCCGTAACATTGCATGTTCAATGAAAATAATTTCATTATTCCATATATTAAAGTTATCGATTTCGGAAATAAAAGACTCTTGAATTATTGCTTTTCCCTTCTTTGTTCTAAAATAATTCATTCGTTAGAATGGAGAACTGTCATTTCCATTATCTTATTAAGCAGTATCACAAATGGAATAACAAAAGTTATAAGAATTTATGATTAAATCGTTTGATTTTGAGATTTTTCATTTATTTGAATCTTTCCTTTTATGGGGAATATAAAATACAAAGTGAAATTAAATATCTTGTATTCTTCAATGGTTTAAAATAAATTTTTATAATGATATATAGATCAGTGATAATTAATGTGATAACATAAATAATTTCTCCAACATGTTTAACTAGAAACCAATTTTTATTATTCCAAATGTAGAAGCTGCAGGTTATATAGGAATATATATGAATGACAACCGTGTGTAAAAATAAAATTGAGAATAAAAAATAACATTTCTTCATTTGAAAATTCGAAAATATCAAGTTAAAAAAATTTTTTTTTTATTGGACTTGGAACTAAATTGAAAATCTGTTAAATGTTTGAAGTGCAATCTATTCATAATATACATGTTCAAGTCAAATAACAATTTTATAGAACATACCAACAATATAATGGTGATTTTCCTATAATTCCCTAGGAATTTCGTTTTCTTTGAAAATAAATTGCTTGGAATTTGCCTTATTGTGACTGTGGTAGTAGAAAAACACACTGTTATTGTATATGTTGGAAAAAATTCAATTAAAGGCGACAAAAGGGAAAAATTGAATAACAGAATCCGTTTGAAAACACAAATAGAGAAAGTTTTGTGGTAAAAATTTGGTATAGGTCCGATTGTCGTGCGAAAAACTTTTTGTTCTCTGCAGGTTAAAAGAATTCAGTTCAAACATCGTATAGTTTGGTACCCAAAATAATAACAAAATGTTACTTTCAAAATAAATAATACAAAATCTCTAAAAGTCAGTCGTCATAAACGATTAAACTTTTAAATTGCACGCGTATTTTATTATGGAATTGTTAATGGTTGACTATTATTGTACGAAATATCACGTATTTATTAATATATAAATACACTTTCAAAACGTAAAATAAAAAATAAAAGATCTCTACGAACAAGATACTACTTTCAGAAATGATCGCAAATGATCAAATTTTTAAGTTGTTTATTGCAGAATTGTTAATATGTTAATGCTTTATAGATTTTTCAGAATTCACTAATTAATGTAGAAGCAAAATATTAATTTCAAGCTACAAAATATAAAATCTCTCGCAGTATTTATCATAGATGATCAAATTTTTAAATTGCATATATTTTGTTATGGAGTTGTTAATTTTATTATTAACATTATTATTAACATTTTATGAATTCTTCATCATATAAAGTATCATAAATTTGTCATGTATATGTTGACACTCGATCTTGAAATAAACATAAGATTTATATGATTGATTAAATACATTACGTGGATCAAAAGTTTGATTTGTATTTAATACTTAGCTTAATATTTCGCTGTATATTTTTTGGCTTTACTAAAATACTTTAGCCAAAGAAATTACTATTGATTCACATACATACGTGTATCCAAATTCTATAAAATTTACTTTTTGTAGGATAGTATTGTGGAACAATAATAAAAAAAAAATTGTAAAGTAGAAAATCCTATCAGTTTGAATGTGAGAATTTTTCAAAAAATTTGCCAAATTTTTTAATAAGTTTATCCATCAGAAATGTTTGTTGAATTTCAATAGTCTACAATAGTTTATATATATATATTTCTTTTAGTAAAGTTTACACATTTTTAGCAAATAACGTCAATAAATTTTATTAGAAATATATACATATTGCACATAGATATAAGTATTAAAAATATATACATATTGCACATAGATATAAGTATTAAAAATATAATAATACATCACTCTATACAAAATAGATCAGCGCAACAAGTGATGAATATACTCACCAACAACCGATGGATGCTTAAATCCTCGATCCATAGAAAAAAATTTCACCAACTTTCAGCGTCCAAACTGCGAGAAACAAATCAACGACAATGAGTCCCATTCACCGCTAGTTTTCGTTTTAAACGAGACGAAACGCGAAAGCCAACAACAAGATGTAGAATTTATTAACATAACTGAATAAATGATTCCAAGTTCCCCATGGTTGGGAACCAGGGAAACGTAAAAAGAATCATGAAAGTCGCCCGAGGTCTTGCATGCCGTTATTCAAACTCGGCTCGGCTCTCCCGATAGAGAGCCGCGGCGGATCGATCTATGAATAATGTACAACGACTGTAAACGACAATGACGAATTCGTATTCGATACGTCGTGTCCTTCTGACCACGCGTGCTGAAGTGGATTAACAGTCGAACCGGCCATTTAGAAATGGTTGGAACTATCGGGGATCGAGGTTGCGATAGTTTGACGACGGAGGGTTAGTTAGATCGTGGCGAGTGCCACGAGCAAGCATTAATTCAAACCGTTACTCCCTTCGATAAGGTGTACTTACCCACCGACACAGGGATTATTGTTTGATTTGGTCAGAAAATTGCGGTCACTCGAACTCGAAACCTGCTGGATTAAATGTCTTATCGATGAAATTGTAGCGAATTAACGAAAAATTTTATCTTCGACAAAATTATTTTTAACGAATTAACAAATATTTTATCTAAAGATCTTTTCCCCTGTTCTTCTTGTTTTCAATTAGCGAAACATGAATATGTATTCATTTAGATTTTTTAAGATTAGTTTCTAAGCACGTTTATTATTTTAAATTATTGAAAATCTGGATATTAAAAGATTCATCTGTAAAGAGTTAAGTAGTATCAAGTGATATTACTTTTTAAATACTGTTTGCATTGGAACATCTTATGTTTTATCAAACCCATTTATTACAGAAGATGTTAAAAATGAAGATGAATCAAATTTTATTAACTTTATTTAACTACATTTTGTCTAAATAAAATATCATAATCAGAATGATCAGAATGAAATAAATCCGTTTTGTTAAATTATCGTTTAGCATAAAAAAATGTTTTCGTTTAGCATACAAAAAGATATTCTTTCTACGTGTTTTAATATCGAAGGTTTATCTTTCTTATTTTGGGTAATCATTGAATTTTAGTAAACAAAGAATTCATGAAATTTTTGACTACTCCTTGTTTCAAATTTTTAATAAAATTCGCTTCAATCATTATAGTTCTTAATTCTTTAACGTTTTGATATTTTGATCGTGTTTGTGTAACATAAAAAAAAAAAAAAATGACAAGACTGAAACACAAATGGATTTAATCTAATTTAATTTTACATAAATAAATATAGTGTTATAAATACAATATATTTATACAATGTAATAAATACAATATAATTTAATTTTGCATAAATAAATACAGTATTAATACTATAATATAATATGAGTATAAATTAATTTAATTTTAGACACTTGTTTCTAGTTTGAAACACATACGTGCAACATATGCACCTACGTAAAAGACGACTGAGATCCTCAAAGCCACTTATTTTGTGCAAATTTTGCTCGCACGTTTATTGACGTTATCCGTAATTAAATAAAAGGGTTAAATTTGTAACTCAGAACAATTTATAACTAAAGACACAAAAGTAATATAACTCGACGACACGGTACAATTGCTCATGCTTACATTTTCCGCGCAATACATCTGCATGTGTTCTCCATTTCTCCATTTTACAACTTCTTCCACTCGATCTAGATAAACTACGTAGACCACTACTTCCTGGCTACGTTCGGTCACGTACAGCTAGAAACCTTGAATAATCATGTACGTACGTACTGCTCTTTCACACCCTCAATCTCCAGTATCCAACTTTCCCCTATATTTCTGTAACACGCGAAACTTTGGCACTTGTTGCGAACATTTGGACGTGAAATTTCTCTTCCAACACTATTTATGCTCTGCATTCGTCAATTTAGTAATTAATTTAATAAAATAACTGAGAAAATATTGCAAATGCCAGAATTGAAAAATTTTACTTTTCCTTTGTAATAACAGGAATATTATTATTGCTAAACATTCTATTCTGGAAACATAATTTAATATTAAGATGTAGAAAGTTCGAATAAAGGATGTAAGTGTAAATTATAGTGACACATTTTTTGAGGAATTGAAATGCAAATACCAAAAGTGAAAATTTCCAGTGGAAAGAAAGATATATTTTGCCTAATTTTAGATCGTTTGCTATTAGACTGCTGATTTTGCAAAACACGCAAATTCGTGCTTTTAAAAATATGATTAAAAGAAAACGGGACTTGAATAACTTGAAAAACTCGTTTTATATAATGACTTGTTATATACCAAATGAAATATTATAGAGAAATGTATATCATAAATAAGTGTAACTTCTGATAAAAATCACATATGTATTTAAACTGCTTCTACAAAGTATCACAAAATTATTATTCTCCGAAAAACAAACGAAAAAAAAAAAATAAATGTTGTTTTACTTAACAATTACACTAAATAATATTTCCTATGGTTATGATCTGCACGTTTAGAAATTTCAGATTTCCATTCAGATATTTTCCACGGAGTTCAGATCAGATTTTTACGATCTACTGTTCGGTAACTGTAAATGTCAACATAACCTTTTCCCTTGCAAACGGAGAAACGACTTTTGTGCATTCTTCTTTACGACACCATTTTATAGTGTATACGCTGTTTTACATACTGTTGTAGTTCCTCAGCTTTATTATTCGTTTTTACGAGGCTTTCTGCCAAAGCTGTTACACTTGCATTTACGAATATTCATACAGGCGTGTATACGTACCCATAACTGTTATTCAAAATGTACCCTTCTCTTTTTATGACATATATGGCATAGAATATAAAAGCAGAAGTAAAATGAATAAATAAAATTGAAAGCAACAGAAAGATGGATCAACTTTATTTTTAAATTAATCTAAAAGTGTACAAAATCTAAGAAAACTTATTATAGTATTAATAATACTAATACTAATGCTAATATCTTCAACAGTTTTTGAAAGTCGGTGTAAAGCATATATTGTTGTAAGAAAAGAAAATTGTTTTCTCATAGATAAATGAGATATTATTAATGTTTGTCTTCCTATAAAATACTATGTTACAATACGCAATAAAAGTAATACTTATTTATCTCATTTCAATCATCGTACAATATTTGTAGGAACACAGATGTTATTAAGTATGTTTTAAACATCCCTACGATGCTCTGTCATAATTAAAAAGTGCCTATATGTGGAGAGAAATGAGTTTCTGAATTAATATTCGTATCTATAATCTTTTCTCCTCTTTAGAAACAGTAAAACAAATAAATGGTGGAATAAAGTAAAATTGAAATAGAATACTAGAATAGAATTGAAGTAGAAATAATGAAATAGAATTTCACCACCTATATTGTATCATTTTATACATATTTATGTAAGAATAAATTCATTCGAAGAATGACACTAGAACTAGAAAAAGTATCATTCTTAGAAAAATCTGAAATGGAAAGTCTGAGGCAGAGAATTATTTATTTATTACTCAACCACTGTAATTAATTGTCATTTAATTTTTGTCGAATGGCATAACTTGATTAAATAAATACCACCGTAATTATCGATTTTTGGTAAGATAAATATCTAAAATTCCTGACAAATTAATTTTGCAAATATTCGAAAATTGATAGTTTTTGAACAGAACGAAATTACATTTTTATACATATCTGATATCCAAAATGATGAAATTCGTTCTGGTCTTCGAATTTATCGCACTAATCGAATGTTGACGTAATAAATGAACACGATTAAACAAGTATTCGTTCGTATGGTTTAAACGCATCATTACCATTTGCGCTAAATGAGCACGAACTCTGTGAAAGTGGGAGATGAACGAGCATTCGTTCGTTCAGTTCTAAACCACACGTAGTACACGTGTACGGCGGGCACAAATTTAAATTGTTATAATTTCGTAACAGGAAATTGCAAAGCGGTGAGTCCGAGTTAATTTCGAAGCGTGAGGCTTCTACTTTCACAGAAAAAACATAAAATATGAGTGTAATAATTATTACACGATGCAAAAAAAAAAAATATTTTTATATTAAAATACCGTTAAAAAATTTTTTATATAAAAATGTTTTATATAATAATAAGTGAAAAAAGTAAAGATTGTTCCTCGAAAATGCTGTAAATTCAAACATCTGTGAAAACATTGAATAATTTTTTTCACGACTTTACTTATTATATAATATAAAAATTTCTTGTGAAAAATGGATCCAATATCACGCTTGAGATGAGCTCAGATATATACTCATTGTCGCATGATTTCTTGTCACGAAATTATAATAGTTTGAATATCGTCAATTTTTAAAAATATTGGATCTATACGTGTACTTAAAGTTATCGAATTTAATGAAAATTTTAGAAAGTAGAATTATAGTATATTCTGTACAGTATAAATATAGAATATAAGTATTGAGTAATATAAATTATGTTTAAGTAAATTATATTGAAAAGCCTAGACAGCGAATAGCTTAGAAATTTGTTAGTATTAAACTTTACTTAAAAAAAGAACGATATACATATATATTCTAAAAGTTGCAATATTACAATAAATTGAGCTCCTTTTTCATACTAAAATGTGTAAATTAGCTTAAACAACGTTTACACTTTCAGAAAACTCATTTATTGTTATTTGACAAATTTCTTTTTATTTAACACTAGAACAAGCAAACTTATCGACTATACGATTTCAGATTTTTTTTTCTTACAATCGCTCGAAAGATGCCTACAGACAGTTTCGTCAAAATTAATATTGATCTTTAATGTTTAGATAGAAATATACTCTACTTAATTTAGATTTAAGAATCTATTTATTTCAATTATTATCACTTAAATAACAATGATTTATACAGCTTGTTCCAGTATCAAATAAAGAAAGGAACTGATAAAAATCGGTGAAAGTAAATAAAACGTTAAGAAAGTAAGAACAATACAGCGTGCTACGTCCTGTGTGTCCCAAAACAAATTCTTATTTACAAAACGCCTGCACCGTGTTCCAGGGAAATAGGGTCATTTGCAAGGTGCTGGCGAGGCTCCGGCCAGAAAAATTCACCAGCGCCAGCGGTGGCTGGTGACAAACGATCTTTGCAATTTACATGTTTAAACAGGAGACATTCTTCGCAGAAAGTCGCAGATTGTGCGGACGATAGCTTGTCACGTGGCCATTAACCGGGCCAAATGGCCCGAAATTAATTCCTGCAATCAGCCGGACGCGATTGATCTCAACGATCCACCTGAATATTCCGACAGCGACGTTTCGATCACGGGACAAATCGAAGCCCCGATTTTTCTCGTTGAAAATTAAATGAAACGCAGAACAGAGGATGCGAGAAAAAAGCGAATAAAATGTACTCGATAGGAAGATCGCGTTCCACGTGTGTTGTTTATAATATGTTTACATTTTCAACAATTATATTTTACAATTTCGAGTTGGAATTTGTTATTTTTATTAATGACTTTTGCTTTTATGAATGTTAATAATATTTCACTTTTCGAAAATTGTTTCCGGTATGATACTAGTATTTTAGAGAATTTATTATCTTTTTTCTTACAAATATTCTATTGATAATATTATTACTCATATTTTAATAATTTATCAACGTTAATAATGACACTATTAATTTCTCAAAAATATAAGAATAAAATAGTATCAGCAATATAAAATAAATAAATAAATAAATATATATATATATATATATATATATATATATATATAATTATAAAATATATAAATCATTATTATTATTATTAAAATTTTTCATACTGATAATCTTATTATTACACCAGAAATAATTCTTGAAGAACGTAATGTTTTAAATGATTTCGATTTCCACGCCCGTGTCAGCTAATTTAACTTGTAATACATGTGTAGAGTTAACATCGTGCGGAATTATACCAACCAATATGTAACAACACCCATTGGGCGACCGTGTACTGGTAACAACATTATACGAATGCACGATGAATAATTCTCTGTATTTATTCTAGCCAGACAGCTCGGTAACATTTGCAATTTTGCAATTTTACGGGAGTGTAAATATTTTTGAGAGTTGCGTTTGATTAATGAATATTCCATATCTTATCTCGTATACTCACGCGAATCATTTCTTTTTTTTCAGGTACGTTTACTCGCAATGCGCAACTACTTGCTACTGCTGATGTAAGTTGGCAAAATTGATTTTAGAAATAAGAATGAGAATGTTATTTATTCAGTTTCAATTTTTTTGGCCAAACTGGATGACAGATTCAATCGTACCAAAAAATCCTTTCGATTTTAATAATTCACAGTAATATCATCTTATTTTAGTTCTATTTATTTGTTTGCTTTATTGGTAATTTGTAGTTATAATCCTAATTTATTATGGTTATTTCACGCCATGTGCATATTAGAATATTGCACAGGTAATGAAATTAAAATTGTTTATTATAATATCTACTATATTGAATGAATATAAACAAACAAAAGATAAATGTTTGTTACATATTTCTCATTCAATATCAATCTTTTAGAGTTTCGATAATAATATCATTTATTATAATATAGCGTGCAGAATGAATGACCTAACTCTGCTGTCTGAAATTATTCGTAAAGTATTTCTTAGATGAGAAAATAGTTCAAATAAAAGTTTCGTTTGAAATTTTTTTTTCATACAAAAAATAAACTTCGAGCAATTTCAGGCGATAGAATTCAGACGAATCACTCTGTATACGATATACGTATCAATTTTATCATTTGTCAGAATTATAATATAATAAAGAATAGTTATAATTGGCGTTATTTGAATTAAAAATTATGCTAGCGTATTTTTTTTGTTTGCCAAAAAGTACGTAGGATTGATTTCGCTACAAACTGTTCAATTGAGATCTCGTTTTCAAATGATCTGGATATATTATATTTATTTAATTTTGATTTATATTATTTCCAACAATGTTGTAATTAAACGTTGGAAGTTTTATTAAAGATTTGGTCGTTTCGTGAGCAACTATCTTTAGCATTTGAAAGAGCGATATTTATAGTTGTTCGAGATAGAATACATAGAAATCATCGTCCACTCGATTTGCACGTTGCAATTAATTGCTCAATACTAATTTGGCGGACAGTTGTAGTAATGTCGTGTGCAGCTGTGTGGTTAACTAGGGATTTACGATCACTAGAAGAAATATGATCTACATTGTTTCATACGCAATGACGCACTTTTCGTGGAAGTCGAAACAATCAATATCAGTTTTTGCGAATTTCCAGATTTTATCAAATAAAAACACAATTGGAGTACAATAAAATACCTCAATGAAAGAATTCACGTAATTTCTTGAAATTTATTTGTCACAAGGAAATAGTCACAGATTCTAAATAAATATAAATTAAAAAAATATATCATTTGTAACTGTAATCTTTTTATTTATCATAGTTTTAGAGCGATTTCTGTATTAATTAGATTTTATTGATTGCCATGGATTTTTCTATAAATGAAAATTTCTTCTTTTGTATTAGGTGCATTCATTAAGTTGAAACATTATTTTTACAAAGGGACGCGTTTTAATTAATTTTTAGCAAATTATTTCACTTTAAAAGAAAGTTAGAACAGAGAAGAAAATTAAAAGAAATGAAATAATTTTAATACAAATCTCTGTTTTATAAAAGATTGTCATTTCGTTTAATCTACAGAATTATAAAATCTACTTAATTCTAAATTATTGATATTCCAAATTCTATAATATATCCTTCAAAATTTCTTTACATACGTATATTATAAATCTTCACTATAATTATATTTTTTTTTTTATATGTATAAATTAATATACTTTTCTTATAAAATTATAAGCTTATAAAATTGAAATTCTATGAAAAATTGCACTTACGAGAAAAGAGAATAATTTTTAAAAATCAGGATAATCATTTGTTATATTTTCAAGAATTTTCAACTTTAATTAAATAATACTTATCACAAAAATTAATGAAAAAATTAATGAAATCTATGTTTAATAAAATAAAATTGCATTATTAAATTATTAAATTATATTATGGAATCTATCTAAATACACTGAATTTTGTTAAATTTGCTTTGTATAATATATTTTCTACTAAAGGTAGTAAATTTAATCGTGTTTGTATCTCCAGTAAAATAGAATTGTATTCAAGTTTCATTTCAAATAAAGATGAGAAATTACATTTCGAAACAACGAATAATTTCCACGAATTTATTATTTTTATTTAAAAAGTAACTCTATCTTGATCAGATAAATTTTTTGCAAATATTCTCTATTCGATTGTTCTTTTTTATTTGAGCTCTAATTCATTGAGACTTAATTCTTACGTACAAGTAGTCTCAACATTTAAGACATTTAATTCTTAAAAACAATATTCTCAGTAATCCATGGAAACTTAATACTTAAGAACAAATAATCTCAACGGAAGCTGAAGTTCATAGAATAAAATTAGAAGCTGATTTGAGAAATTATTTGAAGAAAACAGATACAAGATGCAAAACGAAATGAGAAATTTTATATTTGATAGCCAAATAATTAAATAATCATCTGTTTGTTGAAATAAATCAACGTAGGATCATCTCAAGATAACATCGAATCAAGTAAAGCGATATGTCATATAAATAATCATTTTTCAAGTACATCTTTGACAAGAATATCACCATAAGAATATATTTTAATATAAGTAGAATTTAATTATTTTATTCAAATAGCGCCCATGCCTGAATTGTATTATGGCATAAATGTACCATCACGAACGAATTCATCAGCTATTTCTAATCGTTCCTGTGTTCGTAAACATCGACAACGCGATTCGTTTCACATCGGTGGGAGGTTTATTAATAAGAAAATCTTGTCAGGTAACCGTGAGAATCATCGGCGTTAGGCTCTCGGTCAGGATAAAATAAGACTTCACTGTCACGCGCATTGATTTTCATGCCTCCGCAAAGGCGGCTTCGATCCCTCAGGTACTGCCGTGTCATTTTTAACTCACGCTCGATCGGAGCAACGTTGCTTGTATGCGTGTGTGAACTAGTTTTGAGACTATTAAACCATTCAGTCAATACGCGATATGTCTTACGAAAGTATTCGTACCCTCATCACAGAGAGTACAACTTTCATTTCTCTGCTGTGGGAATATTGGGTCGGCCAATAAGTCCGTGCGGTTTTTTCTAAAAGTAAATAATACATAAAACATTTTCATATTAAACAACAGCGTATTGATCATTTTGATCCATTACTTTTTGCCATCTTTCTCTAGCAGCTTCCTAATTTCGCGCTATATTCCCTTGGAATAGTCTTTTGCAGCAAATGAACTGATGCAGGTACCATTTGATATCTGAATCCGAAGAATTCCGAAGAGAGGGAAACAAGTGAAAGTTTGATGGTGCAAGGTTTGATTGAACAACTAGGATGTAGTAACGCGAACAATTTTTAACGAATCTCCAATGATATATAGGGTCTGTCGTTATCGTGATCAAAGACAACTCCTTTGCTATTCGTTAATTCTGGATGTTTTTTTATGAATGGCATTGTTTAATTCGTCCAGTTATCGATAGTACACACTCGAATTAATCGTTTCATTTCTTGGAAGCAGTTCAAAAAACACTTTTCAATGCCATCAAATTGACAACATAACCTTCCTTTGATCAATCTCTGCTTTTCAAGTACTTTTGGCGGTTCGTCACGCTTGCTCCACGATCTTTTCCGCTCGATGTTACTGTAGACGATTCATTTTTCATCGCCTGTTGTCATACGTTTAAGAAATGGATCGCTTTCCCTCGCGTTTCAAAAGTGAATCGCATATGGTAATGCGTTTAACCAAATGAACTTCTTTAAGTTGGTGTGGTAACGTCGAATTTACTCCTGTATCAAAGTGCCTTTAGATGATTTTCCACGCTTGATTTTGACACGTTCAGAATTTCTACCACGTCTCATGCCGTGTAATGACAATTTGCATCGACTTTATTTTATCACTGAAAGTGATTTTAGCGGGGGTAACCCAGAAAATCGGGCTTCTTCAGGTGCAACGCTAATGCAACGAAAATTGAGCGATGGGTTGATTTGGGTCACGTGATTCGTGAGGGGGCATGGGGTAGACTTCGAGTAGGAATGACGTTGTCTGGTACTGAGCGATCGCGCCTGTAATTTATTTTGTTTCGATTCAAATGTTTGCATATCAATAAAATTTTATAGCAAAAAAGTCGTCTTCATTTCCTAGTCAGAACAATTTGCTTCTGGGCCTTTCAGTGAGACGAATCGTACTGGGGTACAAGTCGTGCAGTTTTTTATTTTGTCGCTATCGATCTCCACTGGTCTTCCTGAGTGTGGTGGATCTTTAACGTTGAAATCACTAGAACGAAATTTTATTAGCAAACTATTTTTGCCACGCTCGTTCTAATAAAGCATCTTCTCATACATATCACAAATCTTTTTACGCGCTTGCGTCGCAAAAAGTTTGCGGTTTTTTCCTATTTCAAAATAAAACAACGAAATCTGTCGAAAATACTCGTTTTGATTTTTCATGTTTAAATTAACACTCAATAAAAAATTCTTAACCAATTTGCACATAATTTTTTGAAAAAGTAAGCTCAAAATTTTGATTTTAAACGAGTTATTAATATTAATAACATAAATAAAATATAATTATGGTTAAATTATAAATTATAAATTGAATTAATATTTTATATATAATTTATTTATATTAATATGTATATATGTATAATAAAATTCTGTATAATTTAATGAAAATTAAATAGGGGAACTAAATTAATAATGATAAATTAAAGTGCCAGCAATAGCGGTTAGACTTATAAATTTATAATTTATAAATTTTATTAAAATAAAAATAATTTTTATATTAAATTTATTAATTTTAGGTGAAATTTAAATTAATATTAATAGTGTGAATTTTTGTATAAAAATATATTAAAATTAAATAATAAACTAAGATTAGGTACCCTATTATATTAATTTAAAAATAATATTTTTATTATTAAATGTTGATTCATTAAAATAAAATAATATGGCGGCCTTTTAATCTTTTTAGGGAAATTTGTTGTTGTAATAATACTCGATAGGATAATCCATGATAGGATATACTTAAATTATATTTATGTATTGTTATTAAAATTTATAAATAAAAATTAATTACAGATAAAAATTTAATATAATAATATTTTAAATCAAAATGTAGTATATTTAAGAATAAATGAATTGTAAAAAATTTAATTTTTACAGATTTAATTTTATATATTTTAGATAATTAATTTTAATATTAATTTGAAAGAGGATTTAATAGTAAATTAATTAAATTGTTTTAATTGAATAAAGTATTAATTGGTGTACAATTAAATTCCGTCGATTTCTAATAGCAATTAGTCGCAACATAGTAAAAGTACTTTCAAGTGGATGAACGATCACCAGGATTGAACTGAAGTTACTTACATTTTACAATGCCTGTAATCAACTATTGGAAACAACTGCACTAACTTATTGGTCAAAACATGTAGAACGTTTCGAAATTGACGCAGTAATAATTACATTTTCTCTCGAGTAACACATAATACGGTAATAAAAAATTATCGCCGAAAACAGAAGCGTCAATGTTTTCTGATAAAAATTATTTTGATGCTTAAGTATTTTCAGTCGATACTATCACGCGAGGAGGAGTAGAATACCTAATTAACTTGTTGCGTGAAAATGATGGGGGAAGTTGAAGAATTTCATTCGCATTAAACAACTTGGAAATTCAAAGGAGATCTAAAATGTAAATCGAATTAAGTTCCATTGAGCAAATGCATATTTTGAAACGTATCATATTCCAAAGCATGATAATTTCTGAATTCTCTGAAAGTTTAGACGTGCTGAATTGAAGTATATTTTCGAATAAATCAGGATGATCCACCTCTTTAATTCTGCTTCGGTTACCTTCAATCCTTATGTTTCTCTGAAATCGAAAAATATCTCAATTTTAAATAAAACATGATGATATTCTTCGATCATGTTTTACGTTGAACATCTTCCAAAAATATTATGAATCGAACGTAAGATTGAAGTATAAAAATTCTTAAGGATACTGCAATACTCTTAAAGCTGTAGAAAGAAACGTATGAAAAGAAACAATTTGTATATGCTACGTACTTAAATAAAATAGAAATACTTATTTAAAAATATGAATAGAATGCGAATTTTATGCATTTATGAAAAATTGGGAATCGAAAAACTATACACGCGATACATGTAATACACAAAAATGAAACCTATATGGAATATCCATAGTAGAGTATATAATAATACATATTGATAGTAGATAAAGAGAAATTTTTTTTAGGCTTCATTTCTTTAGAACTTTTTTCTACGTTTCATTAGGCAGTTCGTATCTTTAGATATTTATAAAAATTTTAAAACGCATAAAATCCTATTTGCAAGATACGATACATTGACCTGCAGCAATGGCTGCGCGAAATGATACGAGGAAGCTGATAAATTAAGCGGTTATAACTTGATTACCAAGAACGTCGTAAAATTTTAATACTGTTTGCACTGACTACGTTCGGAAGTGGAAGATAACGCCTGGAAATTATACTGGTGGGTTCGTTTCCCGTGGGCGAGTCCCACAGGAATAATTCTGCCGTACCTATTACCTTCATCAATACACAATCTGCACGAAACACCAAGATCTGACTTTTGTCCGAGCGATCTATATTTTTAACTTCGCAGTAATACCTACCAAGAGAATAAACGAGCTCGTTAAGCGACATCTTTGATACCAGCTAGCTGACAATCGGTGTGCGTTTGATATTTCAAATGAAATGCCAGAAACGAGAACGGCTGGCATTTTATTTCGGGATACTCAGTAAAAAGTATATACTCAGGAAATTAAATTTTTCTAATTGTTATTTTCAGTTGGATTTAATTAACAGTATGAGTCATGAACGTAAATTAGTCAGGATCAAATAAATTCATAAAATCATTATTTTTTAATTATTACAATAGAGGTTTGTTGGACTGATTTATGTTTAAAAATTTGAATATAAAGTAGATCGTGTGATAATAATAATTTGTAATGATTAATCAAATAATGATAATTAAATATTAATAATTAATAATGACAAATATTACGTGTAACCAGGTCGGATGTAATAAAGTAATTTGTATTGAAACAGGATAACGATGATAAATAACAATATAGTACATGGAACATTATTTTCTTTACAAAAGATAGTACAGAATTCAGATTTAGTTGTAAATAATCGCTGTCGCAATCTTCAAACTAATTGACTTGATTAATTTAACAAACTCAAAGTTCATTTCACTTACTTAATGAAACTTATTTAATAAAATTAATTGATTTCATTTATTTAAAATAATTTGAGTTAAATAATATTTCCGATCGAAATAGAATACAAAGAACTCCTAGATTGATTTATTTATCACTGAACTTTTTAGAGATAATTCATCATTGTATATTTTCACATTGTAAAGGGAAATGAATTTACAAAGGGATGCATATCGAATCCAAACTTCAGATTGAGATACATCTCCGTAAGATGTTTGATATTTATTCATTTATCGACAGTATCGTACGTATCGTAGAGAAGAAAACAATCCTCAATTTTGCAGATTGGAAGTATCTCTCACGGCTTACGTGTTTGGTTAAGAAAGTGATTTAAATACCGATATTATTTCTTATTTGAATTGGTAATTCATTACTAAATTTCAATTAATTATTCATTACTAATTAAATATTTAAATTAATTTAAGAATGATTTATATTATTTAAAGAAGATAATTCAATAATTATAATTAAAATATTTAAATTATTTAAAAAGGTCATCGAGAAACTTATTAACACCAAAAAATTAATACATACACGAGACGACTGCGTAATTGATTCTACATGAAAACATTAATTTAATAGAAAATTTTCTCATCCGGTACTTCGTTTTTCATAAAATTGAATTTAAAAATTTATGTGAACCTGACTAATTACTGAGTGGATACAAATGAACAATCAGCCAGATATTCTATTATTGATATATATTTACAATATGATATATTTTATAAATTCTATAATATAATATATTCTATACAATATACATGTGAAAATGAATAAAAAAATATAGTGTAAAATTTTTCGTTTAAGGCTATGTTTTCAAGAAAATAGTATATAAAATGGAAATAAAGAATGAGAAAATAATAAAAGATTATTTGAACTTATATTTAGGCTTCATTAAAAAAATTAATACTTATAACATAAACAATACAAGATAACAACAATACAACATAAAAGTATATACACGACAAGAATTTTCCTTTTATTTCCATATACACTTTTCATTACATTTTTGTATTTATATGATACTTAATTCTATTTGAAAATGCCATTACAATTTAATTTATTTAAATTACTTTGCTCCTTGCAGTTTACCGCGAAAGCTTATTTCGTTTCGTGACCAAGTGGCCTAACAAGATTACGCGAACGCAGGAACAGCAATATCATCGAAGCAGGACAGTTGCTCATGTTGTTCAAACAGTATCAAACAGTATATACTCATTGTCAGTATCCACATGGCACAATTGTTCAAATAGCGTAGGCATACGCCTTGATATAACATGAATATCAGCCCCATTGTGTTTTCGGGGATATATCATCATAATGTCGGTGAAAAAGAATTGATTCGCAAATATTTGTGTGTTTCGCGTAAGAAATATTTTTCCTCTTCGCGTAATTTTACATTAATTACGTATGCGGCGTGATTGTATTAAAAGCTCCATTATTCTGCATATAATAGCATGAATTTAGTAAAAAAAAAATTTTATCTGTATCTACATACAACAAATATACACAAATTTTAATTGTACGTGGCATAATTGTTTATTCACAGATTTGTAGAAATCCATTTACTAAAAATTGCATTATTTTACAATAGTAGCATGAATTTAGTAAAATAAAAATTTGATTTATAGAGAATTTCAATTGCACGATTGAATAATCACGAATAATTACAAATAAAATTCTTACTTTAATATATATAATACACAAATACAGTGAAAGATAACCTTTATTTATATTTATATTTTAGAATGTTATTTACGTATTTAATTATTGTACAATATCAGTTATATTATTTCACACACACTATATAAATGAAAAGTACATGCAATATTTGCTTTCATTATATATAACATTTTACCATTGTATGTAGCATTATCATAATATTTTAGTATTGCAATATTTTCTAGCACACCGTAGTACTCCGTAGTACTCCGTAGTACTCCGTAGTACAACGTTTCAACTTTTTCTTGTCATCAAAAAATGAAGCATCAAGTACAAAACTATTTCTAAATTATAACTCGCGCAGCTACTTACATGGACTCCGATGTAATATATAACGTGACGTATAAAACTCACGCAAGAAGCTTCAAGCTGAGAAAGTTTCAGCTTGAAGCAACGCTGTTATTACCAGCTGCCGTAACTGCCGCTTTACGATATCATTTTCCCCGGCTTTTATATTAGAAAGCTATCGCCGCTCGGGCATGCTGCCTCGACAAACCAGCAAATATCTGAATCGCGTAATATGTATTATAGCTTCACCGTAGCGAGAGATAAGACCGTAAAACTGGATTGCTATCTACACTCTGTTTGATGAGCTCAATGAGACTACATAAACTTTCGCCATCTATTATAAGGCACGACGACGGTAGCGTCTGCAAGATTATCGCGAACCATTGTATGATGAATTATTGGAAAAATAGCTGTTCTAAAACAATAAAACACCGATGTGATAATATTTTGAGATACAATGAGTGAAATCGTAAAATTTACATTGCATTGTTCAAATTGTTGCTTCCTTGACTGCTGTCTCTTCGTTTTACGTTCTAAAGTTTTGTTAAAAGTTGTTTATCATGAAGTATGTATCAACGAAATCATTATAAGTTGCTACTTTGAAATTCCTTGTCATTTCCTTTTTTTTAACTAGTTTGAAGTATATTACACTGCAACGTTCAATCTTTCGTGTTGTTAGCAATTTTCTAGTGCATGAAACTTATTATGTTATTTTAATCCAGCTCTTTCAATCTTTAATTTTAATTCTTCAATTCTTTAATTTTTTACAAGTGAAACACATCTGATAATTTCTTAATAATTATAATATTAAATTGAATTAATAATATTAAACAAATTCACTTTCTTTTTTAAATGATATTGTTATAGTTTGCTGTGTCTTTAAATATAATTAAAAAAATATCAGCATTTGCAACGTCTCAACTGAAAAATGTTAGGTTGTAGATAAAATTTGGGACAAGTGGGTTGTGAATTTGTGAAATTTCAAATAAAATAATGACAATTATCTTTAGTAGCAGTAATAATAATAATAATAGTAAAAATATAATTACAATTCTTTGTCGCAGCAACAAAATATATTCTGCAAAAGTTCTCATTTTTTCTTATTCTTATTTTCCTTTTTCTTTAAAACTACATTCCTTCAAATTCTTTGCCACCGTAAGTTACATACTCTCGCTCACCTTTGAACTCTGACTCCACGTCTCTCTGCACGTATTTTCCATAACCTCCTGCGTTCGTACATGCGCATTTTTCTTCTTTCAATTTTTCCGTCTCTTTCACGCTATTTGCAGCAGAGATTCAAACATGTTCTCACAAAATCTTAGATAGATACCTTTACAAATATGTTATATATGATAATAATCTGTTTGGATACTTCCTTTTTTCACACATTCTACATCCCAGATCACATGTATAAACTTCCATTCATCAGTTTTTGTTGTTTTTATTTTTTTATTTTTTACATTTTTTTATATTATGTTATGCGTTGTATATATGTTCTTATAATATATATTTTGTAACATATATACATATATACAGGTACATACATGAAACGTACGTACATACACATTCACATGTTTTACAGTCCGAATGCTATAACAAAGTTCAATTTTTAAATATAATATTGAAATAATATTCAAAATACGTAGGTATATATTATGTAGAATATATGTATTGAAACATAATAAATACATTATACTTATTACTCATATTTATATATGAATAAAACATAATATACTTACATACATACATATACTTATATGTATGTAAATATATTAAATATTTTATTCATAGATGAGTATAAGTATACTTGATACTTAATAAAATATAATATACTTACATACATACAAATACCTATAACACAATACAGGAAATGTGCCGAGGATTAAAGTTCATTTTTTAAATACATATAATATTAAAATAGTAAAAACATAATACTATATGTATATTTGACAACTTTACAAGAATTCAATTAATTCAATAAATTATGAAATCAATCTGGAAGACATACTTCTACTTTATATATATAATATTGTATATTTGTTTGAGAAATTTGGACGTATATATGGTATGAAAAAATATAGAAAGCATCTAAAGTAGAGTACTTATTACAATAAAACAATAATAGTTTATGACAGTATTTTTATTACAATATATAATTAGCAGAGGAAGCAAATTTTTATTTGAATTTCATTTCTCGAATGATATTTACAAGAATATAAAAATCCACAGTCTAAAAGTTAAAATCTCGAAAATTTGACTCGTAGGGTAAACTTTATCTTTAGAATTCAAGAATACGATGCCACGGTTGTTCGAAAGCTGAAAGTCGAAGTCAGAAATTGCTCTGTGCAACACGAAATATCCGAGTCATATAAAGTGTTGCAGCTTGACGTCTGTTCGCTTCATAAACACAGACGTGTCGTAAACCCATAACACGGTGTACATGAAATTAGTATACAAGGAGTTAACTTTCCCTTGGGCCTGGTCCCTTTCCTGACCTGCATCAGAAACTCACTAACCCTTCTCAATCATCAAGATAGGAGAAATGTTCGAAATCCTAGGAGAGTAATCGAGAGTCTAAAACATCTCGCCAATTCGTTCAGTCAGTCATGTCACTGACTATGCGATAAATTAGTACAAATGTTGGATGTATAATATAAATAGATCTCTCGCGGGACTTTTTCAAAAATATCTGCTTTAATAAAAACGTTTCCTTGCAACTTTACGTCTTAAATTGCCTGAGCAATTCTAAAACGTGATATATTATTCGCATAAAAATTCTTCAGTTTTAAAATTCTTCTCAAGTCGCTCTTGGCTCGTTCTTTCTAATACAATATGTCTCACAAACTATCGTGCATATTTTGGCGGCGGATGAATGTATGCAATACCCAGTGACATATCTATACGATTATTATACATTTTTTTTTTTTTGATCTCATCAATAGTAACTAAAATCAGAACCAAGTTTCAATTAATGTCGAATTAAATGAACTCCTGTTGTTTCAATCCATTTATTTCAATTTGAACTCATTACGTGAACGAAAAATTACTAGTAGACGAGAAAATCATGAACACCAACTATGTGAACTATTTGTCGCTCGATAAGTTCATATAATTTATCTCCGTTCATCAAACAGAGTTCTTATAATACAATTCAATAAAAAACTACACGACTTGTACCCCAGTACGATTCGTCTCACTGAAAGGCCCAGAAGCAACTGTTCTGACTAGGAAATGAAGACGACTTTTTTGTCATAAAATTTTATTGATATGCAAGCATTTGATAGAAAACAAATTATAGGCGCGATCGCTCAGTACCAGACAACGCCACTCCTACTCGAGGTCTACCTCACACCCCCTCACGAATCACGTGACCCAAATCTACCAATCCCTAATTTTCGTTGCATTGACGTTGCACCTAAAGAGGCCCGATTTTCTGGGTTACCCCTGCTAAAATCACTTTCAGCGATAAAATTGTCACTAACTTACTGTCTAAATGCAAAAGAATTTCATTTATCTGAATCAGTTACTATTAAGCCTCAGATGTACAAACTTATAATTGATCTACTTTTGTTATCTTTATCTACTATCTGTTATTCAAACAAAAATAGGATACAAAAAAAGATAGTTCAAATAATAAAAGTAGAATATAAAAATATATGTAAAACGGATAAGAGTTGGATATAAAGAAAAAGCTGTTATTCGAATTTCTCGGTTACTCGAACAGCCTCCCAACGAGATGCAAAATGTAAAAAAAATATATTTTTTTGATCAGGCAAAATGAAATCGTATAAATTAATGTCCGTTTATATGAACGAAGAAATTATTTGTCACGTATAAAAAATCGCGCAGAAATCGAAACACGAGTGTCTTCTTTATATCAACGCAAAGCTGCTGCTATGTTATTTTATCTTTTCGAAAAAGAGTCCAGCGAGAGTATCCACTTCGAGGATACTAACATATCCACTTAAATTTTTCATCCGAAATAGAATTTATCATGTTATATCGTTCGTTCTTCGGTAGTAATTATATCGATATTTCATCTTTTGGCATTATTCAATTTATAATCCTAATCTAAAAATACTAGAACTATCTATCTCTGACATAAAAAAATGTATATTTAAAAAAATATATATACATATAATGTAATAAATATATAATATATATGTAAGTAAATTATATATATTATATTATCTTAAAATAAATTATTAATATGATATATTGATACATCACATATATTTAGTTATAATTGACCTTATACTACGAAAAAACGGGTTTCTTCCAACCGCCAAAAAAAGTTCAACTGTTCGCGTATCCTTGCAACCTCAGCTTTTCAACTTCGAAAATTTATATTTTCATAATTTTCAATATATCTCGCGCAACGTACCATGAATCAAATAGGACGTGGTCAGAACGCATTTTCTCGAACCGAATGGCGCATAACGCGAAACGTAGATAACAGTAACTCCGTTACGTATATACATACATATATACACATATACATACATACCCTGAATCATGGTGATGCATGCATAGAGACACCTTTTCTTCCTAAAGTTCTGTTGGAATACATGGACCAAAATGCGTGGCGAATGTTCGGCCAGTTGAGCCGGAATTGTACGCCAGGGTTGGTCAAATACATTCCGTTCGTCTCGCGCAAAGTACCTTTTCGATAAAACGATGCGTGCAACATACATACATGGGTGTTTTCATCCATTTTTATTCGATGCCTTTTATATCCTTTCCATCCGATGAAGAAGCAAAGTGTAGTAACCGTCAACAATCTATAGTAAATATACAGCGTGTTTCAGTTTAGTTTACCATCTCGATTATCTTCGTTGTTTTTGGAGGTGTGGAAAAATTTTCTATTCAATATAGAATTGGTGTCATTACGTGACAGTAATGGTTCTTTTGTAAGTGGAGATTTCATCTTTTTAAATGGGACGAATCGACGAAATTAATCTCGAACCTCAGAATGAACATTTACAAATTTCATAAAACTATTTGCAAGAATCTCGATATTAGAATGAATCGAATCTTTTACAAGCACCGATCGAACTAGGAAGACGAAAAAGCACATTGTATTTAACAACATTTTATTTTACTATTTTGCAAAATACTTGCAACTATTTAGAAGTAATATTTGATTTACAGTACTTTCTTACAATTTTCCATCAGTACAGACGTTGCCATTATGCTTAGATAATCGCGTGTAATTACTCAACAATGAAAATAATTATGAATATTATCATAAATAATCTTAAGAGAATTTTCAGAATGAACAATTTCGAATATACTCATAAGGTTTCGAACCTATTCGATCGTTCTACATAAAAGTCTATATAAAAGTACCTTTTTCATATCACAGATGAATTTATCGTATTCAAATCCGAACGTACTCGAAAATACAACTAAGTTTGTTCGAAATACTTACAGAAGGTTCGAATCTAGTTCATCAATGTTCGAATCTACTTGCAATGTACTTGCAACCTCGTCACTGTATATATATATATATATATATATATATATATATATAAATTTGTAATAAAACAGCTCAGTTCTCAACAATGGCATTTGCAAGCACACTGACTTTGACAACACGCACCTCGAGTGTTCACTCGCTGAACAGTGTTCATCCTGGTCTTACACAACCGCGGCGCGTGACCGTGGCGAACCGTAAAAATCAATCGACAAAAAGAAAGGAACGGGAGCGCAATTGGTCCGACGATCTGACCGCGTTTTTTCACTGGGTGAAACGACACATTACGCGGTCGTTAACCTCTTAGCTGCGGTACCGCTTTTAAAAGCGTGTGTCTACATTGTGTCGCTAGAACGACGCGTATGACGATTATACTCGTCAAGCGCAGAGTGTGCGCAGCTGCTGTAAAATTGAATTAAATTATAAGAAAATAATACTAGTCTTTTTTTCGAAATATGTGCAGCTGCTACAAAATTAATTAGTTAAATGAGTATAATGTAATATAATTAGTTGGTTAAATAATTAATAAATAACTAATTGGTACAATGAATTAAATTATAAGAAAACACAGTTTTGAAATCAATAATTTTATTCTTTATTAATATTTCTTGATTAATAATATAACGATTAATAATAATTAATATTAACAGCAAGGAAATATTCAGAAACAATGTAAACAGAACCAGTCAAGTCTCAGTCTCAAAATATTCTAAAATATCTAAAACCTACAAATATGATTTCTTTGCCACGAGAAAATTTAATTTAAGTAACAAATTATTTTTCTTTTACTTACGTATTTTATTTAATTACTTATTTACTTAATTTTACGTAATTACTTTCGTCGAGTCGTTACACAGCTCCGTACTCGTCATTACACAACTAAGAGTAGTTGAATCGGTCGGTGACCGACAAAATTCCAGCGAGTCGTCACGAACCACCGTTCTTAAAGTACCAAGGACTAACTAAGAGTGGGCCATTACCGGAACGCGGCTGCTCGCTCGTACGTCCGGTTATAACTGTCAAACGCACACGACTCTCGCGATAACGAATGCGTATCCCCGACGGCCGCGAATGCGTATTCCCGGCCATCGAACAGACGATATCTCATTAACGCACCCCTTCCACTCCCCCTATGAATTACGTGTTGAATCGAAATCCATTGGTTAACCAGCCGGCGAGCTGCGGTCGATCGGCTCATTGTTCTCAGCATCACGCTTACGTCGCACGATCCAGGCACGTGGGAAGAGATCAGGTGTAACGTCTTACGATAGGTTCGTTACTCCACTGGCGAGTGAGAAGTTGTTGTTCGTGCAGAGTGGATTGGATGAAGATTCATGTTTCTACATAGACAGAGGTGTCTGGAGTATTGGAACGCTGAGTGAAAAATTGTAGATATTTGGAAATTGTTCGAACTTCGCACGACGATCCAATTGGCCTAGTTTCGGAGCGCGGAACCTCCACTTCTTCGCCAGCCTTGAGTTCTCTTTTTTCCAAAGATGCGGTTAGACAGAGTTGGTTTTGTAAAAATTCGTAAACTGTAGAAATTGAAACTACTGAAATTTTTTTTTTTTCTTTTGGTCGCCGGATCTACCACGATCTTGAAAGTCGAAGTAGAAATCTTTTCTTTGTATGAACCTTTCGGAACTTGCTATACCATTTTCTCTTGCTATTCTATTTGATCAGCGTTGAACGTTAGAGTTAAACAACGAAAAAATTCATGAAATCTTAACGTTTCGTTCAAAGTTTAGTAAAATGGCAAAAGAAAATGTTACAACAGGTATTAAGAGGTCGTTGTAAAGAGGAGACTTCAGTCTTTAAGATTATGGTAGATTCAGTCTCGAAAAGAATTTCTTTAACGTTTTCAAAGGCATTTGAATTTTCGAGAATAAAAGTATCTTTACTTTCTCACACGATATAAAAACAGATTGATTGTTTAAATAAAATAAGAGAAACACATTATACATTGTACATAATACATAATACATTGTTATAATAATAATGAAATTTTATTGTAACGTTAATGAAATTTCTACGTAATATAATACACAAAATAATTTGCACGAAAATTACTAAAAAAAAAACTTTTTGGAAGAATCTACTGCATATTTTCACACGGTTGAATTTTTCATAAATATATTTATAATTTATCAGTAAAATCATGAGTACTAATAATAACGATTTTATTGTTTCTTCAAACACAAGAAACTGTCCAACGATAAAAAAATGAAAATAACTCGGCGAATTTAGCAAAATTGAGGGAAAAGTTGAATCGTAGATTTTTACTAATTATAAAAATTGCTAATTACTGCAGGTATTAACAACACATGCTACAAACTGTTATTAAATATATAGTTTTATACGAAGACATAGAAAATTTAATTTCGTTTAACGTCGAAAATTTCTTCAAAAAGCTTTTATTATTTCATCGAAAGTAGATTTTAGATAGAATTTTTTTCAGTCGAGTTTCACGAAAGAAACTCTGCGAGTTCAGCAAAAAATATACACCTATAAACGCGGAAAAATATTTGAAAGCGTTCTTTTGTTTTAACAACAAAATCTCGAAGGCACGTAACACTATTACAGTTTGTGAGATTTCATTCCATTTCACTGTTCCAAGAACGCGTACGTATTAAAAGCGAATAAAAGTTTCGATATCTTCGTTGAGTCTCCCTGAATTTACGGAGACCAGCGTTTGAAAAATAACAGAAGATCCGTCAGCTCGTAGCGAATCGAATGAAAAAAATGGCGACAACATTGAAAAACAACAGTTCTCATAAACGAAAGTTTATTTCTTTAGTTAGATGGCGTAATTTATCTTGACAGTGGCAGTTTAATTGAATTCCACTCCTCTTTGTTTCGTGTTTTCCCTTTCAAAGATTGTACCTCCAACGTAATTAACACATACGTAATTACGCAAACATTTAAAAGCAACGACGTCGAACTAAAATATTTACATGTAAGTTTGCTGTTGCCAACAGTTTTAATTAACATTTTTTAAAATTATTTTTCGATGATTTTAACGTCTCGATGATGTAAGATGTATAATTTTTTACGTTTTGTTGCAAAAGTGAGCGAGAAAGAGTTAAAAAATTAATTAATATTACAATCTTTTTTTTTTTTTTAATAAAACGTTTCACGAAGACGTTATACGAAAAATATATTCACAGATGTACATTTATTTTTATTTCGTTATATTTATATTTTTTAACCTCTGGGTAAACTATTAGGGCCATTGTGGCTCCCTCTAATGTTAAATTAATACTTTGTATTTGAGAAGATTTATACGATTCTCTAATATTTTCTTATTTCTTCAACGATGCGCGGAAAATTTTCTTTCCATTTGCCAATTTCGTAAATCAAACATAAACTTCCATTATTAAGCTGAAATTGAAAGAGTTATAGAAATTGTAGAATTTTAGAATTTAAAGATTTCAGAAATTGTAGAAATTCAAATATGCAGCATTTAAAATTCTTCGTTCGGACTGCTTTTTACGTATTTTCTCTCTTCACTGTGTACATATTTTCGCATATTATGTGCATTCTGCGTATTTCTACGTTTTTGCATCAAAATCCGCTGTCTATGTTTACCGTTAACGCAAACGGTAACTTCAACCTATTTCTTAATCCTTACAATTTTTCTCTACGTTATTTAGAGTTACAAAACATGGTCGTAAAAATAGAAAAATTTCAGTGAAATATTCTCGATACAAACATTTTGTCGAAAATAACCCAAAACGAAGTTCGAAGTATTAATTCGCATTTCTTTCTTATTTATTTACCAAGATAGAGGGATGGTATACTTCTTAACATTTAAATATCGTGTTATTTTTCTTTAAAGATCCTTTGAACAGAGAGACACTTTCCAACGTAGATTTTGCGATCGAAAAAGCAGCAACGACTCTTGTTACTCTCTCGTTCTCACCTTCCTTTATCTGTTACTTCCCCCTTAAGTTTCATCGAGGTCACTTCACTTTTCCCCTCCCCTGATTTAATTGAATCCGCGGTGTCGTCGCGGCGATTGACTTTTACATTGATTGAAAGGGAAGCTTTATTACGAAAGCCAGATGATTCGTAAAAAAAAGGAAATCCCGTCAATTTCAGGCTTCGAAAACATGTTGCATCCGCTGCACGTATTCACATGTGCATGATAACGCATGCAGCTTCGTCTTTGAATGTAAGGTTATAGTTGTGGATGCCTGGGACGAGACCTCGTCAGCAACGATGTATTCAAATAAAATGGGGAACGTCAGAGTACTCGTATATGAGAGAGGCTGTGATTTCCGATCTCGTGGTTGAAATCACTTCCTGTTTTAGATAATAATAGTTTTGTCTAAAGTAACATCACTTTTCAATAGTATTTATTTGTGAAGTAATGATATTTTTTTTTTTTTTTTTTTAGAAAATAAATAATGTTCATCTTGTATAAAATAATATTATTTCGTGTAATTATCTTCCCCGTTTTATATAAAATAATATTATCGTATAATTTATTTTTCACAAAGAAATGTTTTATATCGTGAATAACATTATATTTATTTCATGTCGATGCATTTTTATTTGAAAAAATTGTATTCGTACAAAGTAATATTTTATGTCACGAATGATATTCACTTCGTTTCGATATGTTTCTATTTGGAAAATCGTATTTTGTTACTTTGTTGTTTGTGACAAGTGTACAAATTAAATTACTTGTACTGAGTATACATGTTCAATTTAATTTATTTAGTGATGATAAAATCAAAAGGATCAAAAGGAAAATAAGATAATATTTTAAATCTTAACGAGGTAATATATGTAATTTGCTTCTGATTTCTGACAATTTAATTTTTGTTATTACTTAGAAAATGTTCATGATGTTCCGCCCGTTAAAGTAAATTTTTAATAAAACAAATTCTCTCTACGTTAGAAGACGCTACGCTGTATCATTTCTGATATTTTTTTGAAACATTGTCAGTCTATTGGAGGGAACATGAGAAACGTAGGTATTTTGTGGTATCAAAGCATAGCAAATAAATATGAAAAGATATTTCAGACAAAAATTCTATGGTACTAACATCAACGTAACAAATCATTTTTCGTTATTTCGCTTGGATATCAGCTCGAAATTTTCGAAAGGTAGTATGTAACATCTGACATCTCAATTTGAAAGAATATTGAACGCTATGCAAAAACTATGTATACAGCTATACAGGTTTAAAAATTGGCAATTTTCGCGGTATTTTTTGAAAATTTCGACGACTTCTTGGGAATTCCTTTTCAATTGCCGAGTCAGATGTTGTTTCATTTCGGAGAAACTAAATGTTGTTACGTCAGATTTTGTTTTTCAGAGAAACTGAAAAGCAAAGTAACAAGAAATTACTTATTACAAAACTCACCGTGCAACTTTCTTTTATACTTACGAGTAATTTAAAGTTGAAGTTACAAAACTAATTTAAAGTTGCAAATTCCTCTATACGATTATAGATCAGAAACTATTGATACAGATTGAAATATTAGAATTTATAGTGTCAATATTAACCTATTACTTGCAACTAGATAGATCTAGATTAGGATTGGAGTCTGAAAATGAAAAATTTTAAAAATGGGAACAATAAACGTGCGTAACAAGTATTTCCATTTATTTAAATGCATTAAAAAAAATTTAAAAATGCAGGAACGCGTATAATATGCATAAAATAATTAAGAATACGCACGGAAAATTTTATAAAATAAATTATATATAATACTCGTTATCATATTTCATTAATAAATCTGTTCAGACGTTATTTCATTTTTATTTATAAACATGTACATTTATACATTTCATTATCTCGTAATAAGTAATATGTTAGTTATAATTAGACAGCGGATTTTTATACATTTTTAAATCTTTGAAAACATAATTAAAGAAATGGAATTTGTTTCAATAGAAATTTGTTTCTTCTATTAAGTATCGCAATAAATACTTTCTCTCAGATATTTTATATTATTTTTGCACCATACTCATTTTTCAAATTTTTCACAAACACGTAAATCCGAGTTTAGATTATTTTAACAATTGGGAATTAGAGAAGCAAATTCTTCAAAAAAAAAAAAAAAAAAAATAAATAAGTAAATAAATAAATAAATATGTCGAATGGAGTTTTATTTTTTATTCGTCGATAGAAAAAAGTTAACGAGGAAAACGTGATCGAAGCTTTATTTAAGATTTTTTTTTTTTTTTTCGAAAAATAAATGACACTTCCCAGAAGCTGTGTCAAATTGTTTGCTCGATTTTAACAGGCATTACACGCACACACATGCATATTTATATTTCCCAGTAACACTTTTATTGAAATATTCGTTAAAATTGAAATGCTTTACATCTATACCACGCTGTGCATACGTCGGAACACGTTGAACATCGCTCGTAATTATTTTTAATACTTTTTTACCACGTTACTATACAACCGAGCACATCGTTAAACCTCGAACGAATTGCATTTGTCTTTTCATTTCCATAATGAGAAATTTTTCAGACATCGTAGAAAGTATATTTTATTTCTTTGATTCTCGAATTATTATATTACTTGTATTCTTATACTTCCATATTATTTGTATTATACTTCCTTATTACTTGTTTTTCGTACATTTTCGGACAGTTATTTATTTTATTTTGTGTATATATATTTTCACACACTTGTATTTTACATATTTTTGTATCAATGAATTATATCATTATAATTGCTTGAATATTTTTATATCAATGAATTATGTTATTATAATTACTTGAGTACTTTTATATCATTATAATATTATATATTATTATCATTGCGATAATAATATATATTAATTAATTATAAATTATATATTAATAATTAATAAGACATCCATACGTCTAGAACCATAAATCGCTGTTAGCAAGCACGCGTCCGCAGCGTTACCATTTTTCAAAAGAACTATTGCGATCTATGGTTCTCTGGAAAAGTTTTATCTTCGTAATAAATACAATAGAATACAATGCAAAAAAGAAAATAGAATTTTGACCTTGAAATTCAAGGTCAAGGCCAATTTTGCGTTCTTTACGTGTATCTCCATCAAATCGAAGGTGTAGAATTCAACTATGATAGCCATAGACGAACTTTTCTTTCCATCTTGCACACAATAATTTACAGTCCGACTACATTGAACAAAATTGAATTCGTGGAAGGTTTCGCGAGAAACAGCATCCCGTAACGACGCTCGGACGATAATAATTACAGGATACTTTCCAATTTTCATTCCGCTTGTTATTGTTGCCAAAACAGGAGGGAAGATAGAGCGAATGAAATTACGAGTGTGCCCCGTTGGAAAAAGAAAATATAATTGGGGTTGAAATCATCAAGACAGACACGTTAAACGTTAAAAAGCGAACTGTGTAGTAACGATAACGGCATCCGTGCGACACAATTATAAAGGATTACGACGAAATTGCAGTTCGCAATTACGACTAATAAGGTTAAGCTGTTTCCAATTGCGGCGAGTGCGGTCCCAGTCATAAACATACTACGCAACGTCTCTATTTTGAATCCATAATGTGATCCGTGATAATGGCATAAATTAAAAAAAGGCATTGTTATAAAGGTAAAAGAAAAAAAAAAAGGAAGAAAAAGAAGAAGAGGATAAAGGGACATTGATCGTTCAGCCATCTCAAACTTCTCGATGAAACTTTAACTAAAGTGATTAACAGGTTTCTCGTCTTGAAATAACGAACTATGGTCCCGGTTTGAAAGGAAAGTCACAGCGCCACGCAATTCGAATTCGAATATTACGTTTAAATTTTCTAATTTGAAAATTGGAGAGTCCAAAAATCATGTACAATATTTCAATACTTCGCATTTAATACAATTGCAACAATCAGACTGCGGATTTTTATGCGTTTATGAAAAATTCGAAGTTGTTAGAACGCATAAAACGCATATAATACGCAAATGTAGAGTATATTTTTTTATCACTGAAAGTGATTTTATCGGGGGTAACCCAGAAAATCGGGCCTCTTCAGGTGCAACGCTAATGCAACGAAAATTAGCGATTGGTTGATTTGGGTCACGTGATTCGTGAGAGGGCGTGGGGTAGAGTAGGAGTGGCGTTGTCTGGTACTGAGCGATCGCGCCTGTAATTTGTTTTCTATCGATTCAAATGTTTGCATATCAATAAAATTTTATGACAAAAAAGTCGTCTTCGTTTCCTAGTTGGAACAGTTGCTTCTCGGACTTTCAGTGAGACGAATCGTACTGGAGTACAAGTCGTGCAGTTTTTTTAATATTTCTATTTAGATACTGTTCTTTTGGTTACGATCATAAAAATTTAAAAATATATAAAAATCCGCAATAATAATTAACGCTACCTAAGAAATTTAGAAAAAAAATCATAAGTCAAAGGCTTAAGAAATTTCACTTAGTTTTCGTTGTATCACTTTGTTGGAGATGTGTATTTCCTTCCTTTGAATTTTGTCTCTTGTCTATTAACGACTCAATTTTTATCAATATGTTTGGTTTACTTTATTTAAATATGTATCATTAATACGTCATAGCATTCATTAGTATTTTGTCGATTCATTGCGAAAATACCAAATGATTTATTTGCACATTCATTAGTTTCCAGATCTTAAAATATTATAAATGAAGGAAATTTTGAAATTAAGTATGAATTATACTGAATTGTCTATTATAAAGTTATTACTATAATTACTAAAAGGAATAATTATAATACTATTAATGTACTCAATAGAAATACTGAATAGTATTAACTGATTGGCAAAATTAATATTTCTCAAAATATTAGTATCAAAAATGTTTTGTGAATGTGGATCTGGTTTTCTTTTTTCTGTGTGCAGATTAGATTGTATTTAATGTTTTAGTATGACATATAAATTTTACATGTTTTATCAAGATTGTTTCTTACAGTTTATTTGAGATATTTATTTATTTGAGATTGATATTAGAAATTATTCTTTAATATTTTCTTGGCAATATTACCAAATATATGAATTTGAAATTAGATATTTTGAGGTCAAAAATATCAATACAGTTTTTTTAAGAAGATGGTATTAATGAAAATAATATTTTCTTTATTAATTTACAAAATATTTTTCTATTTATAATGTTTCTGAAAATATAAAACTGCAATGTAATTGTAAAATTTATTACACAAAAATATCTTTTTCAAAATAATATTCCAAACTATATTTCGACAATGGAGTAATACATTAACATTTATTTCAATTGAAAAAAACAGAAAGTCCATGTGAAATCTTTTTCATTTCTAAATACGAACAGTAAGTTTATTAAAATTCCAGACTATTGTCACATAATCTAAAATAATGAATGCTATATTTCCAAGAATGAAACTAATATATATTACACTCTAATCTATTATAATTTATTCCTATGATAAAATAATAAATTGATTGAAATTCTAATTATTACGTAATCCGATATGATAAATATTGTATTCATCCAATAATGCAACTAACAGAGGTTATAATCCAACCTAATAATTTATTTATAATCCAATGATTGAAACTTATGTTTGAATCTCATTATTGAAATTTATTGAAATTCAAACTTATTATCACATGATTTGAAGCAAATACTAAATATCACATGATATAATATTCAATTATTTCATATTATATTCAATATTATGTTATATTATTCAAATGTTATAATTCAACAACTTAAAATAAAATTCTATTGTATTACATTATCTGAAACAATAAACATTATAATTACTACAGAATGCAGCCAGTGCATATCATATATCAATATATCATAATCTAAGAACACAATCAAGTTGATTGTAATTTTAAACTATTGTCGCACAACGTAAAATGACAGGTGTTCTATAGATAGTGCAATTAATAAACACCACGTGTTTCTCTCAAAAAGTTCTACAGCAAAACCGTCGAGTCACGCTGAAACGTCACAACCGTGGAAAGGTATTGCATTTGAAAATCCTTCCCTCCGACTTTCAGATCTTAATTCAATTCTTGGAAAGCTCGCGTCGCCTTTATTGCACTCCGGTTGAACTGTTCCGTGCGAGGAACGCATTAACGTGTCCCAACTGTTCCCTATGGATATTGCGCGATTAGTCAGCACGTTTTAGCGAAATCGGTGCCGTTTCATTTTTCTTTAATTCCATTGCCTTCCAGCCGCAGTGACTCCCACTGATATTATTCGAATCTCATTAAACACTGAAACTGTTATAACTTTATAAAAAAAAAAGAAGTACAACAATAAACTTGGGCTCATTTTAATATAGACTTGACGCTTATATTTTCAAAATGGATTCATTTTTCATAAAAATTCGTTTTTATGTCGTGTGACAGATGGAACAGCAATGGTGTGTTCTTTCTCGAAAATTCAAAAAATATTTTTTTCACGACTAAATCTATCGTGAGTTCGAAGATCGAAACTTTCTCTCGAAACCTGCTGTATAATTTCTTTCTATCAAATTATCGAGCTTTGAATATATCCGAGAATTCGACGAGGTCTCAGAATTTCTTGAATTTTTGTCGATTGATCTTATATTGAATATTCAAAATTCAATAAAAAGGCGTGAAAAAATCGTAGCTCAAGTTTTCAGAAGCAAGACAAGGTTTTAATCTTCAAATTCGTTGCAGAGTTACTGAAAATAACATTTTTCAATGATTTTACATTCCACGACAATTTAAAACACTTTCGAGAAGAAAAGTATCGCTACATGATGTGAAAACCTTTTAAAGTAAAATAAACGATGCTCTTTAAAAGTAGAGGCTTCAAGTTTTAAAATAAGCCTGGATTTATTGTCGTAATTTATTTACTTTTAATTGTAATAGTTTAAATATTTAGTCTTCGAATCACTATGTGTAGAGGTATGAAATTGAAAAATGTTAAGTGCGAAATTGCAAATTCATTTTCGTCTGTTATTTGACACATGTATAATGTAAGTTTATTTGAAAATTTTGAATCTATAACTAATATTTCAAAAACAATGGATTTTCGAGAAAAATGACGAATACAATGGTTTAATGGTCAATTACAGTTTTTCAATGAAACTTATTCTGCGTGAAAAACAAGGGGAACTTTCGTGTGGAACATTGTTTTTCTCAAACTTATTCTTAGAGAGATGTTTAATAAAATAGAAACTCGTTTCGATTTTGCTCTGACCGAAATAGTGGATGAAAAGTTAACTTAACTGCTCAATATGCGTATATTGATCAAATATTTTTCGAAGTTTATTTCATCAGAATCTTCACACAATAAATCCAATCCTCGTCAACGAACGTCAACACGATCTTTCAATTTTCTCGCGGAATTTAATCACGAAATTGTTTAAAACAGTTTAAAAACTAAATTAAAATTAAATACCAAACAACAACGCAAGTGTTTCATATAGAATCTTTTGTTGCCTAGAATCACATTCTATAAATGTCACTCCTCTTTTTTTTTTGACAACTTGTTCATCAAACATATTCGTCCGAAAGTTTATTTTTCTTGGAATTTAATCACGAATTTAAGAATGAAAAAATTAAAATTACATTCTGTAAATGCTAGACTTCCTCTTGACAACTTACATTCATCAAATATCTTTCGTCATCATCTACAAATGTGAATACAATTCTCTAATTTTTTTCGTAGAATTTAATCACAAGTTTAAAAACTGAATTAAAATTATCACTGTAATTCAAGTATCTCATGCAGAATCTCTCGTCAAATGTCACTCTTCTTTATATCGCTTATATTCATCGAATATTTTTCGAAAGTTTGCGACAAGTACAGTTTTCCAATTTTTTCCACGGAATCTACGAATTTAAAAATTAAATTAAAATTAATACCAAACAGTGACGCGAGTGTTTTATAAAGGATCGCTCGACGTCTAGAATCACGTCTTATAATAAATATTGCTCGATCTCCCCTTGACAACCTATAGTCATCAAATATCTTTCGAAAAGTTTACTTCACCGCAATCCTCGCGCGAACAGATCCAATCCACGCGTCGACAAAACGCATGGGAACGCGCACGATTTTCGAATTTTTCTCCCGCGTAGAATTTAATCAAAAAATCCGAGCCGTTCTCCAGTTTCGCAATTAATACGATCCCCGATCTGACGTCGAAGATACTAACACAAACGAGTCAGCCTGATGCGAGAAAGCCTGATAAAAGGCAGCGCGAACGAGGGATCATTTTTCTCGCGTGCGTCGCGTGGCTGCTTTAAAATAATTTCACCCCACTCCCTCCTAATGCCGGCATTGATTTATCGACGTGCCTCGGCTAATTGGCGTCGTTTCTCTTCGTCTCGTCGGCGAAATTTTTCCGCCGAGCCGTCAATTACACTCGCAACGAGAGATCCGGGCCGAGTGCGTTAGCGAGAAATGCATCTCACCGATTCGACGAATTTCAGTTAGCCAAATTAATCTCCCACCTTAATCTCTTCGTTTACTGAAATTGTTCCGTCTGGAGGAGGAACAAAGAACGCCGGATATTCGTGCAATTTCTCACGCGAAACTTTTTACGAATATATCGTATCACGAAACATTTCGTTAGCAATACAATGAAACACAACTGTTATGATTATACATTGGTCGAGTTTGAAACAAATCTGAAACCATATTTATGTCTGATGTAGTTAAATCTATTAAATGCGTAATTGTGAAAAATTTTGAAACAAATCTAAAAATATATTTACGTTTAATGTGTATTTAAATATATTAAATGCATCGTATGTATTGTATGAAACGTTTTAATGTATAACCAAAATCTAAAAGTACATGTAGAAATATGTGTAATTGTAGGGACAACTTGTAAATAAATTATATATATATTATAGTATTATATTAATACATATATCGACATTTCATTAATATTGCAGTTTATTCATTATAATTTACTCATTAATATTGTATTAGATTATCATAGTTGTCTAAAAACACATGTTTCCATACAGGAAATTTCTATGAATATATCATGTGTATTTTCATATTTCATTTCATATAATGCATTTATAAAAGATTTTACATTTTCAAATTTGTTCTCAACTCGATGGCTACAATGGAACATATATATATATATATATATAAACATTACACACACACACACACACACACACACACACACACACACACACACACACACACACACACACACACACACATGTACAATACTGTATTTATACAGTGTATATGTATGTATAATAGTTAATTATAGTAGTTAACTCTTAATAGTTAATTATATATATTAGAGTATATTATCAAATTGTGTTTTTAGGCTTTCCAGTTTTACTAAAACACGTAGATACTGAAAACTGAGTGGTGCAGTATCACGATTGTATTGCAGTGTAAAATTGTAAAATTCAAGTGAACGGATTAATAATAATGTAAGTAAACAAACGTGAAATTAACGCGACGTAACGTATTACAAGCTTAACTGAAAAGAAATTAGAATCGTAATTACAAATGCAACACTATGTTTACTTGATAAATTAATTTACATTCAACAAATTCATCTCGAGATAATTCAAAAATCAGACAGACGTTTTCTTTAAAAATAAACGTCCATAGTTTCTCGTAATTTTTACCTTTCGTTTCGTCCTCCGTCCGACAGTTTAATTAAATTCCCCGCATTATCTTTTAATTTGAGTAGAATGTAACACGTTGCATATGAAAATGGAGACTGGATACGAACTGGACTGCATGAAAATCGAGATGGAAAATAAAAAACAAAGGGGAGAAAAAAAAAGAGAGAAACGAAAGAAGAATGGAAACACTTGGAAATGAAAGACAAAAGGAAGAGCGAAAAACACGGTTGCTTTATCGCGTTTTGGTTGAGATTTTTCACCAGCGCGTCTTTTGATGCCTGGCAACGCGACGAAACAGAGGGGATTTTTTTCTTTTATCTTTTGTACGAACGTACCAATTTTTTGTCGTCAAACTTTCAACGTCAACGATATTCACTCAATATAATTCGATTCGAAAATTTTTAACAAAGTCTATATTCTACGGTGCTTTGCCACCATTTTCTTTTTTTTTTTTTTTTATTACATTTGTCCATACTTTTATCATTCAATTATTTTACTCTCAATTTTGATCATTGTTCGAGAATTAGTTGAATAGTATGTTCAGGGGAGATAATATAGATAAAAATCTTTCGGTTGAACGAAGGAAATGAAACATGGAATAAAAAGAATTTTGAGAATATCTTATTTAGTAGAATAGTTCAAACAAACAATTATGTACACAATATTTCTAACGTTCTTTTTTTAATAAAAAAGAATAAAAGAAATAAAATGATCCTGAATATAACATAGTTACATGAATACAAAGATATTTTAAAAAAGGAAATTTAGACTAATAAAGAAAAAAAGAATCAAGTTCGAAAACGATCGACTGGACAAAGACTAATTTAACAACCATTCTGATAAAATTTGCTCGAAATTTTATATAGATTATATAGAGGAGGATAGCATCTCATTGCAACAAAAAACTTTTGGAACAAAAATAAAAAGAAAATCACAAATTTTGATCTGAAAAACTTCAAATCGATACGATTTCTTTTGAAGATCGTAGAAAAATATTTTTTCCTCCTGTAACGAAGATTTCGTAGTACGTATTATAAATTTGTCAAAAAATAACTGCTCAAATATATAATATTTTTTAAATTACAGATCCAGGAATTCTTGAATCTCTCCCAGACGGTTATTAAAAGATTTAACAATATCCAATAACTAATAAAACAAGCTAATACTTATTTAGCTAAATGTTCTTGAAATAATTATTTACTGTTAGTTTTACTTGTTTGAACAAGAAAATGATTTATTTATTATTATTATGATTTAATTAATACATTTTCTTCATTTACTTTAACACATCGTAGATATGATTCATTGTTACGATATTCTCAATGTTTTTACAACTGTTTGAATTTGTTATTTCGTTGTTTTTTCCTCGTGAATCAATCTCAGATTTACTTGATATTTTTTACTGTTTTGTGTCGTTATGGGAGGCAAATATCACATATTTGGAGCGTTCTGTGGGAATAAAAAGATGGTAAATCTCCGGGGCGAAGATCCTGGAGAATTTTCCATTGAAAAAAAATTCTGAATAGTTTCTTTTGTCGAAGGTCGTGATACGCTGTCACACAGGAATAGCATTTGTCATCATATGTAAGTACATGTTTCATCGCAGTATTGAAACATCAGTACAAAATCTTGTATCGAAGAAAAGTTATTGAATGATGTATAGTGAACAGACAATGGGCGTTATAATTCATAAAAAAGAAGAATTTTAATGTGATGCAATTATCTGTTAGATTCAAAGATATGAATCTTTCAATAACACCTACACCTAGTAACAATTTACAAAGTTTACAGAGTATAATTTATAACCGTTTACAAAGTTTACAGAGTCCAGAGTATAATTATTCCTAAAACTGATAATGTTAATCAGTCAGAGAATTAACAAAAATCTACTTGTTTTTCTACGTGCGTTTTTCTCTTATAATTGTACAGAAAATTCACCAAATAATTCAGCTTTTACATTTGTATGACGTGCAACATGTTGATCGCGTCAAGACCAACAGTGTATATTGACAACATGATGAATGTCGAATGTCGATCGCGATGAAAGCGCGATGCTGTCGCTTCGTGAATGCAGACGCGCATTGTATTATACTGACCATTTCGTGTAAGCGGTACGGTAATCGATGTCACGTCGAATCTGTCTACAGAGACGATCTTACGTATCAGCTTTTCCTGAGAAGCATAAATCATCGAAACACGTCAACTAGAATAATCTGATCATTCATACTTTAGATGGCTTTCACAGATTCGAGCAAACGAACGATCTACGGAAGAAAATCTAATCTAATCTGTAATTTAATTGTTATAAAACGTTTTTCGCGCGGTGCGCTGGTTTATTAACTCTCTTAAGTACTTTACGATTTTTTCATTTTTTTTTACGCGTATTCTCTACAAAGCGTTGTCGTAGAAACAAAACGTATGAAAACGGAAATATTTTTGTAAAAACAAGATTCAGTAAGAGAAACCGAAATATTGTGCAAAAAAACAAGGTTCAAAATATTGGATTCGTCAAAAAGTATAGGGTAGGTCAAAAGTTTCTTCCCATATATTTTATTTTATTTCTTTTTTTTTTAATAAAACGTTAAAATCAAGAAGAAACTAATTTTTTTAATTTTATACAATAAAAAAATTATGGACTTATTTTAGTAGAAAGTGATTTTTGGGCCATTCTATAATTTCGTTTTTTTCTAATATCTTGAAACGTAATTAACTTTATTTTAAACCGTCCGAGAGGATACCACATGGACTATTTCTTCCCCACCGTAAGAATTAGTTTCCACTTTCCCGCCGCAGTGATCTTTCTTTAACTTACAATTAGCTAATTGTAAGCCAAAGCTGTAGCGGAGAGATTGACGCAGTGGAGGGGGTAACCCTGTCGAACGAAATAGTGGGGAAATAGCCAGTTCGCTATCTCTGCTATACGTTATTGAGACGCACATGAACATAATCCGACTTTCCAGTTCTAATGAACCAGCAAAGTCTTTGCCTTCTTACTGATTTTTCTCTTTAAAAATAGAGTGAATTTCCGGCCGTAAATCAAGGCGCCCCATTCAAAATTCTCGAACATATGTAACAAACAAATAATAATGACATAGAAATGAAAAGAAAGAAACACGTCCTCGATACAATTTAAAAAAGAAACACGACAAATATAACGAACAATACAATTTAATAACATGATAACATTTAATAACATAATTTAGAAAATTGATCGTTCAAATTACATAGAATCTGATGCATAGGGTTTCTTTACAGAAAGGATTGAATTACTGCGCGGTATGTAAATTGAATGCAAGAAAAGTTCTGAAAGTTTCCCATGAGTAGGACAATCTTTGTATCCAAAAGTATCTTATGCATACAAATGAGGAAATGACACTGGCGATAAAGACCGACGATTTAGACAAGCCGAGCTTCTTCATTTCGCGTCCGCGTAATTCTACTCTTCTTTCGGGGTTTAAATATCTTTACTTCTTGCGGAAGCTTCAGTTAAAATCTTTAGTTTAAAATCTCTTCTGTTTGGTAATAATATGTTTATAAATGAATTTATAAAGTTCTTCGAGATAACGAAAAAAAAAAAAAATGAAAGTGTACGTGTGATCACACAATAAATTGTATTTGATCACTTTCTAATTACGCTAAAAGTATTCTAGAATTACAGCACTTTGGAAATGATCATGCAGTTGTTCGGTCAATAATGAAAATTAAATAATTAATAATTGATTTATTACGTGAATTCGTAACGATCGAAACGAGCTGAATATCATCGACAGAAAAATGTTAAATACCATAAATAACTAAATGATGCTATAAAACAAAAAGAAAACATATCGTATAACACGATATTGTATAAAAAGCAAATATTCCGTCCAACAGTGTCGATCAATACGTTGATGATATTTGATATTCGAAGAATAACCAAACGTTCAAGCAAATTGATAATCAAGATAGAAATGAAAAATTGCAATATTAAGTTTACAACCGAAGCGGCAGAAATGTCGAAATAATTGTAATAGTAACCTACTTCTTCTTAACGTTACACGTTGATTTAACCATACCCGATGTAATTAACGACCATCGAATGTTGCAAAGTTCTGTCATCAATTACGAAGATTAATCGAGGCACGGGAAAATGGCGAAGTAAAATTTGATTTCAAACGGAATCGTATTTTGTTGCGAAATTGCACGGCGAATTCAATCAGCATCATTTTCACCGTTTCAATGACATTTTGAGCCAAGGCAGATATCGTATTCGATAAATTGCATTTCCCGCCTGTTTCGAATTTTCAAGCGTATTTCATTCGACGCCCCGGGTCTCTGCGAGTTCCTGCGCGTTTCAGTCCGCTTAGGTAAACTGTGAAACAAATTGGGATAAAGAAAACCCGAAGAAATCTTAATTGAGCTCGATTCGTTGTTCTCGCTACACTCTTGCCGATGGTAATTCCCGCGTGCTCGATGGATCGAGCCAGGGGATCAAGTTTTTGTTTCGTCGCGGTAACTTGCGTGAATAACCATCGTGGAAAAACTCTCCGTTTTTTTGTTTCTTTTTCTTTTTTTGCTACTTCGCCGGGAGCGCGTAAAATTAAAATTGCCGGGCAACGGGAGAACGAAGGAGAAAATGGTGGCTGACGTAGTTGTTTTGGTGCTTCGGTGAAGTTCGATGATGTATGAGATAATTAATTATTGGGAAAATCGCGAAAGAAAAGAAGAGAGCGAGAGAGTTTCCGCAGATAGTAAAAAAGGGGAAACTGAAATTTTCCGTAACATTATGCAACCTTTCTTCCTATTAGTTGAAGTTATTACTGAACTAATTAGTTGAAGTTGTTTAGAAATAATATTGGATAATACCAGGTTTGAAATAATTAATTGGTATCATCAAAACAAAAAAATCCGAAAGAAATGTCCGTTTGTAAAGTAATTAAATAATCATGTTAATTGTACTGATTATGTTTCTTTTATTGTAGAATTTAAAAGTATATATATATATGGAAACAAGATGAAAAACTTTATATGTATTAAATATATATAAATATAAATAAATATATAAAAATATATTATTTATATATATATATATATAAGTAGAAATGGAGATATAAATATATAAAGTTTTTCCACTTTGTTTCTAGTAATGCTACCGATGGAAACTTTATGCTTTAATCGTTATGCACTGAACAGAAGCTGAATATTGAAACGGACGGTCTCCGAAATGCGCAAGCCAAAGTTGAAAAATCGTCGCCGTTTGTTTATCCGAAGTTGAACGAAACTTGGCCGGAGAATTAGCGTGCATATTCCCCGGAGAGCTGCGTGCTAATTATCCGAAACGAAGGTGCGTACAAAAGCGCGGCTCGTGCTTCCAGTTTCTCGCCTCTCTTTGACAGCTCACCTTGCGGTCAAAGCTTTCCAACAATTTCTGAACGAACTTCCGGCGAAGTTACGTCCGTAACGCGGCTTCAAGGCTACCGCCGGGAACTTTGGCCGAGGAAACTTTATTCTAACTTGTTTAACGTGGAGAACTGTCTCACTCGTTTTGATCCGAGTGATCGCAATAAACAGACGACAAAACGAATAACGATCCTTTCGGCGATCGAAATTTACCGAAACCGTTTCAGACGATGGTTCTTCTCCTGTCTTTGTTTTTATATATATAAGGTATCGAAAAATTGGAAAGAAGCGATTAATATTTACAGTCTCTTTGGCAATTGAAATTTACTGGAACGTCACCTTGTTTTAGATGGTTTTTATCACTGAAAGTGATTTTAGCGGGGGTAACCCAGAAAATCGGGTCTTTTCAGGTGCAACGCTAATGGAACGAAAATTAGCGATTGGTTCATTTGGTCACATGATTCGTGACGAGGCGTGGGGTAGACCTCGAGTAGGAGTGGCGTTGTCTGGTACTGAGCAATCGCGCCTGTAATTTGTTTTGTATCGATTCAAATGTTTGCATATCAATAAAATTTTATGACAAAACAGTCGTCTTCATTTCCTAGTTCACTTCAGAACAGTTGCTCTTGGGCCTTTCAGTGAGACGAATCGTACTGGGGTACAAGTCGTGCAGTTTTTTCAATACCTTATATGTATATATATATATATACATATAAGGTATTGAAATATATAATATGAACATTATAAGGTATTGAAAAGTTGAAAAGATTAATATTCATGTGTATAGTGAACAAATGACATTTTTTTTGGCAATTGAAGTTTCCTTGTTTCATAATATATAGGGTGTTGAAAAGAAGCAATTAATATTTATGAAGTGTGATAAAGAATGGATGACAAACGAACAACGTTCTTTTTGATAACCGAAATTTACTGAAATATTCTCTTGTTTGGATGGTTTCCTTGTTTTTTTGTTTTTCGTAGTATATAGCGTGTTGAAAAGAAGTAATTAGTGTTTATGAATAACATTCTTTCTGATAAACGAAATTTACTGAAACGTTGTCTTGTTTAGATAGTTTCCTTGTTTCTTCATTTTTCATAATAGGATATTGAAAATATTTATGAATAACAAACGAATAACGTTCTTTTTGATACTAAAATTTACGGAAATGTTTCTTGTGTAAATAGTCGTTCCTTTATTTTTCATAATAAATAGGATGTTGAAAGGAAGTGATTGATAATTATTAGAATATGTCTAATAGTTTTATTTGACAACTTTTTAAAGAGAATAATTCTACATGAAAAAATATACAAGTCGAAAATGAAATTTTTTCAAAGAATTTCTAATTATCATAATCAGAACGAACTTCAATATACAGGGTGGGCCAAGAATCACTTCCTACTAAAATAAATCCCTAATTTTCTTATTACACATTATTTTTTATTTTTTTTTACGAATTTTTAAAACATAATGAAAAAACCATGTTTGAACTTGAATATTAAAAATTTAGATTAAATTTAGGTTAAATGCAAAAAATTAATAAAATTAGTTTTTTCTTATATTTTGATATATTATTTTAAAAAATAGACAGGAAAACTTTTGGTCCACCTTGTATAATATTGCAAATGCTTGCATGCCATTTTTTTGCAGCCATTCTAAATATAATGTACTGTATCAAGTTTATAATTTATTTATTCCAAAAGTGAAGAAGTATTTCTAGTCAGTGGTCGCCTATCGCTTTCTAATTCTCGTTAAAAGTTGCGAAACGTCAATTAAAGTAATTGATGAAAATTGGTTTTATTTCATCAATCATTGCCACTTTTAATAAAATTGTCCGTCATCACGGAGATGTATATACTGCGCTCGATTTGCAGTCGTATCGAGATCAGCTATAAATTCCCGCGTTCCGACGCAAATAACTCTTTTTCATTTAGGCTGTGACCGCGATAATGTTAAAAGTTTAATGTGCAGATGTGAAATAAATCAGGGAGATTGGACCACGTGCTTTATAACCAATAATACCTTCCCTTTTTATCCACTTTTCTACGAATCGTTCTTCCTCTGCAATAATATTAATGGACGCGGCATATTTTGGAGTTATTTTTAAAATATTGTTTTAAAAATTTCCTCTACGTCTGTCTGAATTTTCCTCAATAATTTTTAACGTTACTTCGATCATACGAATATTGCGGCTATTAAGGATAATTATGAAGAATAAAGATATTGCACTTAAATTTTGATTAAATTTTGATGTAGAATTTTGTATTTTAACCAAATTGTGAGTTTTTTTAATGCAAATTTTCATAAACTCAATTAGAATTTTAGTAGAAATTCATTTCATCCAATATTTCTGTGAGTTTTTGTAATTTTAAATTTCCTATAAATCTGCAATTTGGTAATAAATTTCTAAATTCCATTATTTTTTGACAGGAGATGGAAAAGTTTTAACTAGTCGCAATTACGATTAACTGATTGAAAATTGTTGAGTACTGTAAATAAATTCAGTTTGTACATATTTGTGTATTACTTTTTAACTGTTATTATAACAATACTGTAATATTGTGTTTATTACTATAAATAAAAAGTAATGTATAATACATAATGATAAGTGAAAAATAATGCAAAATATATCATGTACAAGCTTCTCGAACAACGACAAATTAATTTTATGTATAGTTTTTATATAATTTTATACAGAAAAAAAAGTATTTACAATTTTTAGTTTACAATCTGCATAATATTCATATACACATATATGCGTACACATATACATATGTACGAAAATTATTGACTTTTGTATTAGACATTTTTCTATCGACATTCTATTCACTGCTTTCTTTAAATATAATTCTTTATTAACTTTATAAAATTGTAGATTGTCTTGTGCCAATTGTCTTTCAAATTTTCGTTCTATCAATCACTGTACTTTCATTACTTATCAATTACTTTTCTCTCAAAATTTATTTTAAGAATCAGCATATTTTTAGTAAGTTAGTAAATATAGGTATCTGCATCAAATCATACTGAAGTTGAAGACCCACAGATATCTTGCGAAGATTTTACTACATCTTCCTATAACACGTTACGAAGTATAAAAAGAAGGCATAAAAAGTATATACCTAGTCTTTATAAAGAATTTTATATTTTATATTTGCTATTATCTTTCCCTGTATGTCGGAGAGTTATATTAAATAATTCAAATTAATTAAAACTTTATTTTTGCAAATGCTTCAAATTACATAAATATGATAAAATAATTAATTGTATGCTGTGAAAACGCATGTCTTCATTAGTTTGCCGGAAAAGTTTCTTCTGTAATCTGTAATACTAACTGTGTCCTAATAAATAACGTGTGATTTTATTACTAGTACTGTTTCCTAGTATTAGGAATTTATGATAATATAATATAATAATATTATTATAATAATATTAATAATATTAATAATAATAATAATAATAATAATAATAATAATAATCTCATTTGAGAGTATCGTTAACGCCATTTTCCATTCTAAAAAATAGAACAGTAAAATAGTAGAAATAACGTTCTTTGGATTCCTTTTTTCATTGTGACGTTTCAATTTTGAACTTTCATCTGTATCGCGTTTAAACGTATCTTTATCGCCATTAATAAATACCCGAATGACGCGAGTAACGTCATTAATGACTATTTCATACCACGGTGGAACTACTTTCCGCTTCACGGTGGAACTACTTTTCACAACAATTTCTCTAATATACAGGAAAAGCAACTTTGGCCAACGTGCCAAGTTGTTTCTGGCGAGTCATGCTGCAATATTCATATCGGCGGAATAACGTACACTAGCCACGAAGCGTACCATGAAAGCGTACCTAAATCATTCACGATGGAATCGGCTTCTTTTACGTTGGGACGATCGACGAAGAAGAAAAATGCCACGATATCGTGGAGATTTTGGAATACGCAATAGCCAATGTGCGAATTAATCGAAAATCGTGACTAAACGAATCGTGACGTACTATCCCTCTCAGCAATGAACGGATGTATTCCTATCATGTCAATAACATTAGTGCTGTCTTATAAAAATATAAACATAATAAATATAGATATAGATATAAATATAATATAAATATAGATATAAATATAAATATAATAAATATAAATATAAATAGATATAAATATAAAGTAATTATAAATTATAATTATAATTGTGAATTAATTACGAACATTATATTAATATTAATTGCACGTTTTATATTTCTTCTACACATTACATTTTCCCAGTATTAAATACATAAATATGCAGCTCGGGGAATTTATTCAGAACGTTGCATGTATAATTGATACTATCGATCGTATGAATTTAAAGAAGACAGGTATCGTTTTATTGACTGAAAAATAAATCGAGCAGCACCAGTTAGTAGTATTGTTCCGGCAATGAGAATACGAGTTACAGAGCTAATTTATCACTGTGCGAAAGAAAATAGAGATTTTTTAGGATGCAAGGTAAATCATGGAGTCCTCTGAATTACGCGTTATTAATGACACGGTGATTTAAAAGTTTGCTTCAAGAATTCCCCTTTCGCAGTGCCGTGCCTTTTAAAACATTCGAAACGTTCTCCAATCTCATTGTTGTATCCTTGTTTGAATCTGTATAATTCGTCACAGTTGTCGTTCTGTGTAATTAAATAATCTTTCAGAAAAATTTTGTTCGCAAATTTAGACGATGTATTCTTATTGTGTAATAAATATTGAAGATTTTAAATGGTCGAATGAATAATTCAGATGTCAAATATAAATAGTTTGAATAGTATATAACAGGGAAAATAGCGAATAAGTGATTTGACAAATATGTCGAATCACAGACATTAAATTATTCTTTTATATTTAAACGTGAAATATATAATTTTTAAATATAAAATTATTTCTGTCGATTAATTAATTTAATTTAATTTCGTTCAAACGTTTATAATATATTATGTAAGAAAAACTGATTGCATGTAGTAAATAATCACGGTTCGTTAATTATTAATACAAATACAAATGCAAATGATGAATTCAAACAAGTCGAACGATACAATGTTATAGTTATATCCAAAGTTTCGATAATGGTATTTGTATAATTACAATTTCTTTTGTTTTCTTTTTTTGTAATAATTTTAAATAATTTTCGAATTCCAATTATTATGAAAATTTCAATGAAATTTTAACGAAGATTAAAATAATAAGAAAAATCATGATATATTTAAGAAAGCTATAAAATATCATTCTCGATTATATACACTTTCACTCGAATGTTTGGAGCATATTGGAAATTCGAAAGACTTTTTTAAGTAATGCAAATATTTTATTTATAATATTAGTGTCTTCAAGCATCCTGACTATATGTAATTGAAAAATGAATTCTCTACGTATTTAGAAATAAATTCTCCATGATTGTTCACAACTCTTTTTGTTAAAAAAAAGTTTCTAAATTTCTTTAAATAATCATATCTCTTGTACGAAAAAGTTCACGTATCTCAAATCTCTGAAGGAAAGTGTTATCGTTTCATTTAAATAGGACGTCAAATCAGTTTCGAACATCAAAAATCTGTGAATAATATCGGTCGCTGCATATCCGATTATTACGTGTTCTATCAATCGCTACGGATATTTGCCACGTTATATTCTATTTTATGAGCAGGTGCGCGTTTCTAGTTTATACGGTCAGACATCAAAGAGCCCTTCGCAAAATACGCTCCGCGGGAAATATAAGCTGCAAAAATTTCTGTAAACACGTGCCACATTTTTTACCGGAAAAACTCGTTAAATAACGCTTTGCACACGCGCCTCTCGTAAATTCTTCTGGCATTACGTACAGCTTTGAAATCCATCACGATTGCGAATCCATTTACGAATTGCCACGATACTCGGTTTCTCTAATCAAAATTTTCAGCGCTGCAGATATTTATTTACGAACGAAGTGTCAAAAAAAAAATACACAAATGTCTCATTTACGTGTCGTAGGAAAATTTTAAATACATTTAATATTTGTGATAACTAGTATAGCGCATAACTAGTACCGATTGTTTATCATCAAAATATATTCACGTTCGTCTGATCCTTTAAATTAGTAATAAAATTAAATTTACTGTTAGACAATATTTGCAAAAATAATTAGATCGAATCATTTGAATCATATTCGTTAATTATTACATTATTATTATTAGGCTACACATATTCTCGGTAAAATTAAAATAATTTACAAACATACGAGAAATACGAAAGATGCTATTATTTATTATTATTCAGAATAATTGATTTTCTTAGAGATTAAGAATTAATCAACATAATTTTTACAGAATGTGTCTGGTATATTTTTAACTTTTTTCGATCTGTGCAATAATTTTAACTTAGGTAATTTAATCTCTGTAGAATTATTTAGATCGGTCATAATAATAGATGAAATTGGAAATGAAACGAATTAAAAATGAAACAGTAGAAGATATCGAATGTGATTATTAAAAAGTAATAAAGTTCGATAATAAATTTCTCTGGAAAGAGTTGCTACTATTCGAGGAAGGAAAGGAGATCGCATAAAACATTTATTATCTTTAACTCATACTCTCTAGTCTCTTATTAATTTATTACTCTGATTGATTACTTAATAAAAGCGAAAATATATACCTCGGATATCTAAAATTTTTGTATATTTTACTTTGCATTTTTATTTTAAATTTATTTTATTGTTTTATTTCATTTTATTTTTCTTTATTTCATTTTATATTTATTTTTATCTTCGTTTAGGAATATTGTAAATGGAAATGTACAATTTCTGAGAAAGGTTCCGACAGAAAATTTATGATACAGTAGATAATTTCGAAGTTGGAGTAAGAGCAACAAATTTTCTTGTGGATGTTTGGGGCCTGTTCGTTTCTACTACCCGTGTGCGTTACTCGTAATAATGATGCTCAAGAGGATTAAAGATACTTCTGGTACAAATGCATTTTGTTAAAGTAGTGTAGTAAAATCTTGCACACTCTCGTAAACGGAGATCGAGCAGGAGAAATTTGATAGGTTCAATTTTGTTAATTTTCTACGTCACTTGGCAATTAAGAGAAGTATTTTAATTTAAAATTATTGAAGAAGTGAATAATAATCTGACAGATACGAAAGTACATAAGCTTTTTGAAACTAACGCTCTGTAAGAAACGAGTGATATTAGTGACTTAATTTAATTAAAACGCAATTTTGTAAGAAATGATAAGATATTATAGAACAAATATTAATTTTGGAGGAAAAATTGGAGGAAAAACTGAAAATTAGAGAAATTTAAGAACGAATGATTGTAGATAAGTTTAGGAAATTAAATTTAGGAATTTAGGAAATTAGGATATTAGATAAATTTAGGAACGAATAATTATATTATTCTAAGAAATCTATCATTATAACGAATCATTGAAGAACAGCTTTTAAAAATATATAATTACTCACGATATTTTATAAAAACCAAATAGTATTAGTTTAGCTGTTATGACAATTTAATTCAATTAATACTTTCTAATTTCTTAAATATTCAAACAATAAAAACAAAATCCTAGAATCAAATATAAAGATAATCTTAACTCTTGAATGAATGATAATTATAAAAGTGTTAGTAAAAGTATAATGATAATTTAATGATAAATATATTTTTCTCTCCAATTCTAATAACTTAAAGTTACATTTTAAATTATAATTCCGTTGTATAATCGTAAAATTGATGATCCTTCTTGCACGCACAAGCGAAAAGACATAACTGTAAAAAAATTATACTTTATAGTTCACGAAATTTTTCTATGTTCATGAAATTTTACAAAAAAATTACTTCGGAATTACAATCGTAGTAGAATACACAAGCGAATATACGTCTTTGTCGTTTCATGAAGGTAAAATGTAAAAAATCTGAGAAAATAGAATTTTTAGAAATGAATTTTTCCATGCCTTCCAGGAGCAAGAGTCTCTAATTGAAAACAAAGAAACGCGAGCAAGAATAACTGAAAATTCTATGTACTCTATATACGTGTAATATTGGGAACCAGGCGTATCACTATCGCCTGGATGCTGTTTATCTGTACGGTCATGACGTGTTGAAGGCTTTTGCTCGGTCAAACACGGTACGTACTGGGCAAACAAAGCGAGAAAGATAAACTCGGCATTGTACACAAAATGTATAGAGCGAATAGTTATAAATGGTTTTAGCGCTCGCTGCTAACACGGTTTATGTTAGATTTATGATATCTGGCGAGCATCGGACAGCTTGAAAGAAAAGGCAATAGTTTTCTGTTTCAGAAATTAGATATTAAAAACCAAACGGCACCGGTAGGTTGTTTCTTCTGGTGTCAGTGTTTCGTATAAATGAAAAAATATTTCTAAAAAAAGATTTACACATCTGATACGCAACATTTTCAGTCAGATAAGTGATCAATCAAACGAACCGGTTGATCAATGAATTATAGTAAGTCAATTAGTCTCTCGAACAATCGATCACGCCATCACCGGTAATTAATCAACTTGTTAATTATTTACTCAGTGGAATCGCTATTTTTCGAATATCTTAACATTCGAACATTACAATCGTCGTAAAGAATGTCTGTTAGTAGCAAATGATATTTCAGTTACTAGCAGACATTCTGTTTTGATAATATAACATTGAATATTAATCCTTTGTCGAATGTGTCTTGATAGAATTATTGAAATGGTCATAACGATCAATTTACAATTTTTGTTAAATATTTCATGCATGTAAAACAGTGGATTTTTAAAGATTTAAATGACTTTTCGTAAAGCCAAACATTATGTACTCTATTGTGTTATAAATATTTTTATACTTTTTTATTTCAATGTTTCCAATGGAAATTATACTTGTCGATAGTTCTAGTGTTAATGTATAAAGATAATTTTGAAGATTATTATTACTACGAAGGAAAAATTGAAATTACTTTCTCCATGTATTTGACTTTTTTAATTATCTAGATTTTGTTATCCTCCGGCAAAAAGTATTTAGTAATTCCAGAAACGTCAAATCTCAATAATATTACAATGTTACTTTCAACATAATAAATAAAAGAAAATTTTTTTAATTGGTTCTATTTAGTTTCATTCAAATATATTTCAAACAAAACTCAAGTTATTCGAAAGAAAATTTAAAAAACTTAGTTATACTTAAAATACAGAAGGTTAAGATAATCGAGAAATGTAAGTTCATACAAGAAATAATATTTTACTAGTATAAGTAACCTAACTAATTAATTAAATATAGTATTAACGCGTTAGTCAGTTATTATAATTAATAATAAGTTATAGTGTGTAAGTAATTAAATGAAATAAATAGCGAAGCATTTGTTTACTTAACGATCAGGTTTTATCAAAAGAATCAGATATTGCAACCGCTCGCTCGAAATTAGTTCAGTTCACTCGCAATCGGTAAACCTGTATCCAAACAAATTGGTCTCGGAATATAGTTACTTGCAAGTTGGTACAGTTCAAGTGGAAACATAATACGTTCAACTATCGCAGAATTGAGAAACGATCGTTCTCAGAAATCGTCCGGCGGCGCGAATATCCAAGGTCGCTGGTTATTGAAATTCGATCGTACCACGCGATCCTAACAAAGGGTGAACCACCTCCTTCAACGTATATAACCTATCTCTACCAGAATTCAGTCTTACATAATCAAATCGAACTCCAATAAACTGACGCCCCCATGCGGAACCACTAATCTCGAAATCAGCGAATCAACCATGAGAAACTCTGGTCATCGTCACGCCAGATCGTCGATCTTCGCGTGAACTTCTTGCAGAACCTCGGTTGCCAGTGTCGATGATCGATACTCTACAGTATCGATTGCTTCGGCGATAAGAGCCAAAGATGTCCGTTTGCGTAGTTTGTTAATCCAACGATACACGAAGTTGAAGAGATTCTCAGGATTGAGAGATATTTTGAAGAGAAAAGCTAGCAAGTGGCCTTGCTGGGTTCACACTTGGCAGAAATGCTCGCGAATTGTTCGACAACAGCAGTGTGGACGCGACATTGCCAAAGAAGGTCTTCGATGCATCCACGTGCCTTCGAGTTCGCGAACAGATTCTTTGATGTTCTGCTTATGTTCACTACGCTGATGTTGGTGAAAAGTTCGCTGAGAGATGAAGGAAGGCACGGACGCTCTCTCGGTGCCCCCTACTTCGGCTACGGGGAATCGCGGGTGCAAGATGGGGCACAAAAGGCGGATGTGTTCGCACGTATTCGGGAAAGTTCCACACCTTAGCCCAACGGTCGAGGGCCTAGTCTACCGCAAAACAAACCTCAGCCAGATGGCCAGGGCTTTATGGCGACACAAGCCCGCTCACAAACCAGGGGCATTTTGGCATGGAAAACTCTCCCGAACAATGAAGTTGATCAAATTCATTATTTAATGAAATAAATTGGTTATTATTCACAAAGCAAGAAAAAGAACATGGTAGTGGTGTTAAATTTAATTGTTAAGAAAATTTATTTTGAATATAAAAAGTTAATACTCAATCAAACACTTTGACACTGAAATTGAAGTTAATCGATTTGGCAAGTGAGCGAAGAAATTGTAAGATACTAAGAGGGTTAATAGATGCGACCTTCTTACATCTCAGAAACTAATTATGAACTCAGCTTGAAAATTTGCTACAACATCTCATTTAATATCAAATTTAGTTCGAAAATCAAAGGACCAAAAGCAGACAATCTGATTATGAACTCAGTTTGAAAGTTTGTTACGATTAACATCTCATTGTAAGCTACGTGTATCATTTAATACCAAATTCAATTCAAAAATCAAGAGACCAAAAGCAGGCGGTCTGATTATGAATTCAGCTTGAAAATTTGTTACGATTAACATCTCATTTAATACCAAATTCAGTTCAAAAATCAAAGGACCAAAAGCAGACGATTTGATTATGGCTTGAAAATTTGTTACAATTAACATCTCATTATAAGCTACCGCGTATCATTTAACCTCTTGCGCTGTAATGACGTACCACGTACGTCGAGAATTTTTTATCCCAAAATTGCAATATTTTCTCAGTTTTAAATATATTTAAGTATAACCCAGGCAAAACAAATAATAAATTTATTACTTCTTAATAATTTCTATCTAGTAATATCATACCGACGAATTTAAAAAGAAAGCGACGAATTATTGTATATGGTTTGATCACTCGTTATCAGTTGCCAGCGCAAGTGGCTAATGTCAAATTCAGTTCAAAAATTAAAGGGATCTCGTCGGTCACTCCTTGACAGAATTACCGAGTCCTGAGACTCGGATATTGCCTGGCAAGCTTGCGAATGGGACTGGAAAACGCGTGTACATGTAACACGCGTACCGCAGCTGCCGCATAGATGCGTGTGTTAGGGGCGTTGGTCAAACAAATCACAGAGTTACAAAGCCCGGCTTGCTCAAAGCGTCGCGCGTGCAACCTCTCTGACACTATTGACACGCAGCGTGCTCTCTCACAGTCTCTCTTGCATCTCCACGGAATTCTCAGCGTCAACGTTCCGCATATAAATATTTGCCGGTATCGTATCGCCGTGAGATTTGCAAGTGAAACGGACTTGGCTGCTGCCCGGCATATATAATCCGCGTTGATAAAAAAAAAAAATAATGGCTCGTTCACACGCATTTTCTCTGATTCTTGACGAGTGTAAACGTTTGTTTGTAACAGGATGCAGATGATACACAAGTCTTATTTGAGGAGTTTGGCTGTTTTGTGGTTTCGTAATCGTACCTAAATCTAGCTCTTTTTATAATTTGCTGATAATTATAGTGAACGTATACATTTGGTGTTGTATGATGTGATGTATAATAGGATAATATCTGAACAGAGTGAAAGTTATAATAACGATGTAAGAAGAACAAAAGAATTTCAGAGAAAAGAAATTTCTGAAGGCAGTCTTGAGTTCAGTTAACATAATAATTCACATAAACTTTTTATTGTTTCCTACGAAAGTTGAAAAAACAGTGGAGGATATTATCTTTTCAAAGATTGAAACTGTGTATCATTAACTCTTGCTATTATACTTGTCTCAGCGCGATGGTAATTGTGTGAAATGCTGCCCACTTTGCTGAGGTTCTCTTGTTTTGCCTTTTACAGCCATCGGAGAGATGTTATAATAAATGGAGATTGTAGACTTTTAAATACGTATATTTAATAAGAATGTATATAGATATGATGCGAGTCTGGGTGTCTCCTCGTGTTAGACTAGAACTGAACTGACTGATGTTACAAGATAGAATCCCCTCTCTATGCTAAGAAACTGACTCTTATAGGCGCGAATGTACCTACGTGACTTCTTGGTGCTAGCCAAGAATCTCTTTGTTTAAACAGACTTTGTTTATACCCTTACCGAGCCTTTTTCACACGCTGATTCTGCCTCTTAGGGCAAGATAAAGTACAGGACATCTGGAGATTCTCGGCAAGGTAACGTGTTCCTAGAATCTGACCTGAGTGCCCGTCTCGGGATACTGTTCTGTTCTGCTTCAGAACAATACTTGTTCTAGCAAGCACGGTGATTACTTCAAATTATATATTAGAAATATACATATTAAAATTATATATTAGAAAGATGTAATCAACAAAATTTCGTGTTAAATACCATTTGAATAATCATTTTATTTGAAGTAATGTTTCGCAAATAAATAATTGATAAATTGATAAATGATACAAAAAAGTTTGTCGAGGGCAAAAGATTAAATCGTAGAGTTAAGTTTAATAAGTGTAGATGCAGGATGACGCGAATTTTCAGTGATGTTGAATAATTAAGGTGGAAGATAAAAAATTGGGAGTTAATGTTTCTTCTAGAAGATGAAAATCTTTCAAATTATTAAAAAATTTGTATTATATTGATGAAATTTAAATTTTTATTATACTTATGCAGTAGTTCGTTAAAAGTTGTTTGAGCACTTACCATTAGATCTACCATTACCTTTAAATTGATTGTCATCAGTTTAAAATGAGAGTTCTTTGCATGGCAATAGTTCTAGCAAAAGTATAACTGGCGTGTAGAATGAATTTGTAATAAATAAATTAGTATTGCCATAGAATGTAGCTAATTGAACCGATTGCTTTTTATAGCTTCTTCAAGTTGGTAAAGAATATGATAAAAAAATCTTTTTTTATATTTCTCAATATAATAACCTCTCGATAAAAAGCAATAATGAATACTCTTTATACATATATAATTATAAAGTACAGAAAATTACAAAATGTACAAAAATGCATGCAACATATGTAATATATCATAGAGAAATATTCATAGTGTAATACTTCTTATATTCGATACATAAAATAGTTTTACGCCATTTTTAATATTATCTAATATTATAATATTTTATTTAATATTATTAAATAGCAAGCTACGCCATTTTAAATATTATCTTCGTAAAAACATTAAGCAGTCTACTCACAGTTCCGACAACTATGTGATATAGAAAATTTTTTCCAATTTTCTTTTTTTTTTTTTAGAAAGTTCTATCGTTTTACAAAGCGAGCAAGAAGAAAGAAAACAAGTAGCTAGATGAATAAAATCGCGCTAAAATATAAAGTATCAACGTGCACTCTAGTTCGAAAGAACTCGAGGGACTCGTGAGACCAAAATTATATAGAGCTGTCCATAAATTGATAGATCCCTGCAGCTGCCACCATTTGGATTATCATATCCCCTCGGACACGTTGCGTGCAAACGAGTTGCGTTGTAAACGTATCAAAGCGACGGAGAAACGTTTTGCCATGTAATTTACTCATTCCATTGGAATTGCTCTATCGAGATAATGGGCCATTCGTGGCATTGACCGACAGTTAAAACTACTGGCGTGCGTTCAAAGTCAACTGTCACGGCAGATACGTGTACGTATAGTTGTACAAACAAATGGCTACGGGTTAAATTCATTGAATGAATTTATGGATAAACAGATTTAGCAAGTGGTATAAATATTGTTGAATAAAGTAAAATACGTATCAATATAATTAAATAAAGTAAAGCACGTATCGATATGATTGAACAAAGTGAAATACGTACCAATATGACTGGATAAAGTAAAAGAATCAAATGAATTTCTTTCTTATAGAGTTTTATTTACGGAGTTTTGAGCTGAGTCGTGCTTCGTAGAATTTTACTTTGTTTTTTTTTGTAGTATTTATTACAGTATTGCACTATTTATTGCAGTATTAAGTGTATTATTACAATATATTTTTCTTTAAGTGTTTCTTTTTTAATTTTAATACACAACGTTTGAGTTTGAGAATATCATTTATCATTTTAACTTTAGTTTGTCTACAATATATAGTACAATAAATATTCTGGATATGAATTCAAACAATGTTGTTATTACAAGCACTTTGTATATTATACTGTGTAGAATGTTAATTAAATGCTACACACACACACATATATAAGCAGTTCAATTTTTTGCTACTTATGATGTAAACTATATATAAAGTTTACATTTAAATAAATGAAATTTTGGTAACTTTTAGAGTTTCAATAGAGTCTAGAGTTTTGCAAATGTTGCAAAATTTAATAATTTCCATAAATTTTTTTTTTAAGTTATGATACAACTAATGTTGTAATTTCTTTTTTGGTTTATTTAGTTTCTTTCTTATCGTGCATAACAATTTTCTATACAGTATTGTTTAATTTTTTCTTGGTTCTTCCCAGTCTTCACAGAAGAATTACTTAAAATTACGCAGTCCCAATAGAATCTGTATGATTTTAAACTGACTAAAATCCTCGTTTTCCTTTAAATATTTGAAATTTGATTGGTTGACCATATATATATATATATATAAAAAATGAAACACAAGACTCGTTTACAGTAATAAAATATTATCTTTTAATTTATATTTCTCTTCTTACGATACTGAATGAAACATAACGCGATTAACGATCAATGATTATTAATTGTGATTATCGTAATAATTGAGTCAATGATTGCATCAGTTGGAATAAATTTCGCTTTCCGAATAAGTGATAATTACAGTTAATCTATGAAATTAAAATGATCGTAATTACTAGAAGCGATTAACTTGTGGATTACAAAATGATTTGTACTCGTTAAGCTTGGATCAACAAGTTTTGAAGCTGCAATTTATTAAATTTATTATCTTTATGCATATGACAGGATAATATTAAATAACAACATTAAATATCGTTGTTAATTAGTTTGAAACGTAATCTTCTATAATTATTTATGTTTGATATGTTGGAAACTTCATTCCATGCTATTGAAATTTATTTCTTGCAGAAAATTTTCCGGTATTATTATATAAAACGCAATGAATATTTTACTTACTTCTGTCCTGGTCTAGTATTAAAATATCAGTAACGTAATTTTATAATTTATTGTCGCAAACACCTCAAAATTAATAATTTTTTAAACGTATTACCAAATCAACGATACGTTCATGCAATTGGAATTAAAAATTTATATAAAGTTACGCGAATTTCATCAAAAATATTTAACACATTTTTTATTGATAAGATAGACATATTGACATTTTGATTTATAAAAATTTAGGGCATTTAATATTATTTTGTATTTTACATACTTCATGTAAAAATTGGCAGACAATAAAACGAAACTAAATTAAAAATTCCGAAATTCTTGTGATCTCCAATGTTTACAATTAATATTGGAATATATAAAATATGATAAAAAATATAAATCGAACATTTTCGTAATTACTTAAAAAGCGTCGCGATCCGCGTCATTAAGGAACATGAAGCTCGAGACCATACTACATACATATTATCCATTTTAATGAAACTTGTTAGTGTACATGAAACTTTGCCCAAGAAGTTTGTCCTGAAATTGTTTAACATTCCATCGATCGAAAGGACTTGTTCCCCTGCGTCGAGAACATTGTTATTCGTGCAACAAATCTAATAAAACGACCAACTTCGTTATTTCTCGGACGCGTGAAACGTTGTTCGGCATTATTTCGGCACGTGGCTGAATGAACACGATTTACTGCCACTCGTTCGTTCAAGTTCTCCTCTTGTTTTCCCTTCTTTGTCCTCTTTTCTCTTCTATTTTTCTTTCTTTTTTGGGGAGGACGTTAAAAATCGATGTATTTTTTTTTCAAATAAGAAGGAAATACTAAATATTTGTATTTAGTACGACGATAAATTGATGTTTATGAATTTTTGGGAAATTTAAGGTTTCACGGGTACAAAATATTTAACAGAATTGAGAGATATTAATTTAGATTGAAGAAATCCAAATTCAAGTTTGCCAGAATAACTTTTGGAAACAATTTTTTAAAATATCTGAAAAAATTCGAATTTTCCAGAAGAACGTTTGGAAACAATTTTTTAAATAATCCGATCAATATACGGATGGTTTCCTTAGTCCCGTGTATCTCAGAAACTAGGTTTGGTTAAAATATTTGAAAAATGATCGTTTAAATAGCACATCAAGTTATTTGACTCGATGTTATCTTGAAATAATTCTAGGTCAATTTATTTGATCAAGCAAATGACTTTTCTCTAAATTATCTGACCACTTGGCTGTCAAATAAAATAACTTTCCATTGTATTTTGTATTTTATATCTCAAATATCTTTCGTATTTCGTATAACTTTCCATTGTATTCTGTATTTTATATCTCAAATATTTTTCGTATTTACTCTGCTGGAATTCCGATTATTTTCTGTCAATAATTTAATTTTTACTTCACTAGCTTATTTTCCAAGCAAGAATAGTAAATTACCTGAACGATTCGTTTTTTATCTTTATCCAATCCTGTCCAAATAGAAACTCAATCCTCTGCTCGACTTGACAAATTTCTGCGATTGACACGTCTTATCACACGCTATCGAATCCAGCTTTTGGAGCACTCTTTTCATTTAGAATCGATTTCTTAGTTACTACGTTCACAAACTTGCATAAACTTCCACGTTAGCTTTATAACGCAGCTCGCATTTACAAACTACGGTACTCCCTCTCCTTCTCCCTCTTCCACCCCCATTTGCCTTTCACGATTTAAAACTGATCTATATCCGAAGCACGTTCTCATCTTACATCACGTACGAGGTAGGAAATCTCTCTCGCGAGATTCTTTCAACTCTCCAAACTCGAAGGCTCAAGCCAGAAACCATTGGATCAACGGGAAATTCCCATCTCGATCTCGATCCTATCCGTGGGCGTCGTTGCAGCGATATCGACGAGATCGTGGAGCCGCTGGAGCGTGATCGACCGAAATAATAGCGAGCGTTGGTAATCGAGCTCGAGTCGTGGTTACGAGGTTACGTGCCATTTCATTTCCATGATGTCCATCGGTTAATCCGTTAATTCCTCGAACGAGAAATCCATCGTTGTCTAATGATTTTCTAACCCCATGGAAGTGATTTAATCTTTCCTTTGTTTTTTTTTTCCTTTTTATTAATTGAAGGAATAATTACATTATATTTAGTAAAGTGGTATCATTTGTTATTTACACTGGCCCGTAAAAGTATTTAAAATTGATGTATTTATAATGGAAATGGACATTGTACTCATCAGATACTACATATTTTGAAATTTCCATTGTACGATGCTTAAGGTACACGCGAGAATAATATAAATTTGAAATCGAACAACACATGTCTAGGGTAGAACAATTTTATTTACTAAACTAAATCACACTTCGCAAATTTATTGAAAATGTGCGTAAAATGATAATAATATTTATAAAATTTATAAAAATAATATATATAAAAATATTTATAAGAATTAACATTATAGAAATATTACTATTCATTGTAATAATTATATTAATACTTTCTGCACGATTTATTTATTTTTTTTTATCATTTCATCGAATTTTGAACATTAAAGTTAGATGACGAAATGTTAGAACTTTTATTGTTCAATAAAATCGTGTGATGAAAATAAATCGCGTACAGTATGTTCTAAAAGATAGAAAGGAGACTTCAATCTTCAAAATGATCTACATGGAATTTGGTATTTAATAGAATATATTTAATTTATATGCTAATATTATAATATATATTATCCTATCTAATTATACATCTTAGGATCTGTAAATAATTATTGTGGTATTAATATTCTTGCATGTAATTATCTATTTGCATTCATATAATCTCTTTCTCCCTCTAATTTAACATTTTATATGTAGCATTATATTGTATTAATATAAACAATTACATAGAATATATTTAATTCACATACATTAAACAATTAAAATATAAAATTTCCAGACAAATTAAAGTTAAAAAAAAGAGTACACAGAATACTTTCATATATTTCACGAAAAAACATTCAAATCTCTAAAAGTACACTGTTTTATATCTATAAAATATCTGACAAAAATTATACAATAAATTGGTATACTTTCATTGTTCCGTAGTCAATACATCTATAATAATGATGGATCAATTAATTTCAGAGATGTCTGAATTTTTACAATTTTCTTTCATTTACTAGAGCTTCATTCCTTGAAATGAGATCAAATAGATTGTTATTGTGTATTTTCGTCACAGCACGATACAATATAATCGCTATACAAAATTAAATTTTTACTTAGTTAAGCACTCGATACAAAATAGAAATGATTAAAAGCGACGATACGAAGTTCAAAAAGAAAAAAAGCAAAAAAAAAAAAAAACACGACTTGTATCCCAGTACGATTGGTCTCACTGAAAGGCCCAGAAGCAACTGTTCTGACTAGGAAATGAAGACGACTTTTTGCCATAAAATTTTATTGATATGCAAACATTTGAATCGATAGAAAACAAATTACAGGCGCGGTCGCTCAGTACCAGACAACGCCACTCCTACTTGTGGTCTACCCCACGCCCCCTCGCGAATCACGTGACCCAAATCAACCAATCGCTAATTTTCGTTGCATTAGCGTTGCACCTGAAGAGGCCCGATTTTCTGGGTTACCCCCGATAAAATCACTTTCAGTGATAAAATAACGAAACGACAAAGACTGAATTTAAGCGAAACTCGCGCTCGTCGATCGTGGATTAACGTAATTTCACCAACATTGGGTAAATGATCGCGTGGTGAGATACGCGCAGGAAATATGCGCCGAGGCATTGCGGAGATCTCGATGCATAAATTTGTCTTACGGTTTAGCTGGTTCGTCCTTCTCGTCAGCCTTCGTGAGCCGATAGTTATTCATAAGCAAAGACGCCGCGCGAGATCTCGTCTTCTTCTTTAGATACTTACATACCTACGTATCTACGAGGCGTCGTAGTAAGCTGAAGTTGCGATGATAAGCGCTGTTGTACCGCGAGACGGAATAAATAATTCGTATCCGCGGGAAAAGTTAAGTATGCATGGTGCCTGACGAGCGAAGGGTGAAGATTTTCCTTGAGGATGGTGACTTTCGTCCTGCATGTATGCGCTGAAGGAATACGCGAGATATTCGTGTTATGGCAACGCGTATAATATAGGGGTGAAGGAGGAAATCTTAACCTTCGTTTAATGAATTCAAGGTGATTTTGACTGAACCGTCTGGTCTTAATAGATACTTCTACCGCTTTAATCTTGTGTATCTTGTTCTTGAGACTACCGTTTTATGCAAAGCGCTTGAATAATATTACTTGCTAGTTGCAACATTATGTTGCACATATTACTGCGATAACTATTTTTATATATATAATATTTTATTAATTCTCGTTCATTCTTTGTGTCAATTTTTTTTATAAAATATTATTATTATTATTATTATTATTATTATTTAGTATATTATTATATAACATCATATTACAAATACTATTGCGAGAATTATTTTTGTGTTTTTGTTAACTCTCATCCGTCCCAATCGTCGTGCCAATTTAATACATTTTTTTTTTATAAAATGTTATACTATTGTTAGTATTATTATTATATTACATTATAGTATATTTATTATATTATTATACAACATTATGTTACAGATATTACTGCGGCAATTATTTTCATACATTTTATTAATCGTGCGTCCCGAATTAATCTGATACATTTTTCTTACAAAATATTATATTAAACCTATTATATTATTATTATTATTATTATTATTATTATTATTGTTATTATTGTTATTATTGTTATTATTGTTATTATTGTTATTATTATTATATTGTAGCACGTTAGGTACTAATACAGAAACAAGACATACATTTTTGACATTTTAAATAACAAAATATGCTGCCAGAGATAAAGATAATATTTGTTTTCAGTATACTTGAGTATTTTCTTACAATTATTATATCTCAATTCAATATGTATCATACAGTGATAAAAATTCAAATTGATCCATCATCTGGATTATGTGTATTGACAATGGAACAACGAAAGTGACCAATATCTTACATAACTCTTGTCAGATATCTTATAAACATAAAACAGTATACTTTTAGAGATTTAAATAATCTTCGTAAAATATTATATAATTATAAACCTATTCCATTATATATTACATATTATATATATAAAGATTATGTATTTTTTTTTTACTTCAACATCTCTGATGGAAATTTTACACTTCAATCGTCAGTAGTTCTGATCTAAATTTACATAAATATCTTTGGTTTTCAATATACTACGTGGTTGTAACAAATGAAAATTCAAAATAAATGATTTTCACAATACGAGACGAGATAAGAGAAAATAAGATCGAACGATAACGACATGAAGTTAGAGTAAGCTCTGTGTGGATCATATACACGATTGAACAGAGATTTAGTTCTTTTATTCTTAACAAAAGAGATTGCAAATTCATTTATTTGTCTTTCCATTATATTCGTTTTTTCTTATTGTGTCATCAAGAGATAAATTTAGTTAGAAAAATGAGGGACAGATGAGGATTAATTATATCATTAAAGGCCAAGTAACAATTTATCATAATACTATGAATATCCCAATTTCTTAAAATTTCGCAAAATACATATTATGAAATTTAACTTGAATTTCTTGAAAGTATGTGTTCTAGATGAAAGACGTTAGGTCTTTTCGTTGTTGTAACTAGAATTTGAAACTAGAATTTTGTAATACAAATTGATCAAATGATAAAATAAATAACATTTCTGTGCAACTTTCTCGCTGTAAAGATTTATGTCTCAAAAAGTTAGGGGTTGAAACTGGTATTTCGAAGAAAAGAAACATTTTGTACTCGAACACGAGCGTGACAAAAATACCTGCGATAACCTCACGTTCTTTCATTTCTTCGGACGTTGAACTCGAAACATTGAATTCAAGAAGAAAGAATATTGCTCCTCAAATTCTTCAATCAAACGAGAAGGGTACTGATATATCTCGTCGTAATGTATTTCTTGCGTGGCTGGCAGTTCATCAGTTTTCATCGAGATGATTCTTCTCGAAAAATATCAATATTCCACGCGCGTCCTAGGGTTTCGAGCTAAATAAATTTCAAGCTGTACTTTCTTATTCGAGGGAAAGTGTTTGCGCCTTTGTCCGAATTATTTATAGCTCCCCTGTTGCATCCTTGCCTTCTTCTTTTCTGTCTGTGACTGTTTCTTTCCTCTCCACCTTTTCTTACGTTTCGTTTCTTGTTTCTCCTACCTCTCGGTAATATTTCACGACAAATAGCATCCGAGGAAATACTCGGTTTACCGGATAACACGACAGAACGCTATTTTTGCGTTTCATGTACCATTTTGTAGGATCGAAATGATTTTACTTTCGCAGATGATCGTGTTTTATTTTTGTTTCGGAAGAACCTTGAGATCCTTTGAGTTTTGATTGTACTAATTCCAGAATCTAGATGTGAGAATACTTGAAACCATTGTAACTTCGTTAAAAATAATTGGAGCACGAGACTATTCTATTTTCAGTATTGAGTTCTCTTCTTCTGTCTCATTTTAAAAAGTAAATAAGAATTTATTCTCGAAAATTGTCGAAATTTAAACGTTTTTATGGATATCAAGGAAACTTTTTCGTACTCGGATCTATCATGGTGTTGAAGATTGAAGTTTTTCCTTTACAACAATGAAAGATTGAGATTTATTGTACCATTTTCTTTCACAAGATTATGAGAGCTTGAAATATCGACGAGTTTTTGTGAAATATATACGAACATTTTCTGCGTTCACTGTATGCATATATTCACAATGTTGTATTAATGTTAGATAAAATGGCATAATCACGATTATAATAATTGGAATATTATTAATTTTGCTTCTGAAAGTCATTAGGCTTTTATCTTTCTATTTTAAAAATATTCAAAGAGCTAATTTCATTTTCAGCTCGACTACGTTTTCGATTTATGTTTTTTTTTTTTTGTACTATTGAGTTAATTTTTATTCGATTAATTTTAATTTCATTTTATTTAGTTTCATTCATTTTATTTTATGTTTTCTTTCTCTTTTCAACTTGAATTTCTGTTGAAACAAGAGCGAGAGAAGCCATCCTATATATACGTAATTTCACGCAAGACTTTAAAGACGTGCTTTGTGACACTAAGGAAATACAACACGACTTAAAAAGTCGTATTGAGCCATGAGAATTTTCAGATTGTGATATTGGAAAAATTCCATCACACTTTCTACTGAGAATTCTGAGTGAATGTAACGAAATTTTGGATTGAAATATTCCATGTTTCGTCGTCCTTTCGCGCGATGTTTAATTCAAATTGCACATATTGTCAATAACCTGTATCGCCATTTAATTAATAATCGATTGCGTTAAACTGACTTTAACTAGAATTTATTTTCTAAAGTGTCTCGATTGCAATTTCAATATTATTTCTATAATTAATTTTTAAAAGCTGAAATTAAAAGTGAAAATTCAATAAATATAATTGCAATACAATAGTGTTATATCTAATAATAATTAACGAATTATTTTTTGAAGTATTTAGATCCGTGGCTTCAATTAAATTCATAAATATACTCCGAAATCTATCTGCAATCAATTTTTAAAAATTACTCAAAATTCAACAATAATATAATAATATTATATTATATATTCTAATAATTGATGAATTTCTTTTTTGAAGTGTTTCGATCTTAGTTTTAACTTAATTAGTATCCTTTCCGGTACACTTCGTATGCTTTATCCTTTATTTTTTTTATTATTTTTATTTATTTATTTTTGGATGATTTAAATTTAATTTGCTTAATTTTTCACCATTTGCAACTAATGTTCTCTGTTCTAACATAAAAATTCACTCGATTTTCAAACGTTCACTAATTGAAAGTAATAAAATATTATGTATAAATTATTAAAATGCATATACGGAGCAGCACAATAATAATTGATAAAATTATCAATGTTATTATTATTATTATTAATATATAAATTAAATATAATATAATACAAATAATATAAGAATAGCAATATAAATCCAGCATATTTAATAATATAAATTATTAAATTTTAGTGTGTAATTCAATCTCCATAGCAAACCAATTAACATATAAATTTGTAATAACATACAAATAATATAAGCATTTTAAATCTGTGTAATTAAATTCATTCTTTGAACACTAGGTTCATGCTCCAAATTCGTCTTTAACACTAGAACTAGCAACGACTAAAGTATAAAAATTGAGTAAAAAAAGCACAGGAAGCAAGTAGTAGAAAAAAATTTACAATAATGACAAAGAACACGAAATTCTGTTCGTACATTTCATAAAAATCATTCGAGTCTCTGAGAACGTAACATCTTAAATCTGCTCTAAAAGTATTCTAAAAGAAAAAAATTATAAATTAGTCATTTTGACCATTTTGACAGTTCTAAGTTCTAAAAAAAACACAAAAGGTGTTAAAAATAACAACTTGCCTCAATTCTTTGGCCATGAATATCAACGACTGTGCGTCGTGTCTCGTTGAATTGGCAAGAAAACTAATTGGACCTACTAATAGAACTAATAGAAAATTGAATCTTTGTTTTTCTAAGAATGCGTCTGGATCGATCTCTTTCGATTTAGCGGGGCCGCCCTCTCTTCGTCGCAACAATAAACGTTCGAGGCTCTGTTAAAAGGAGCATTTTGCGACGAAGTGACGACTTCTCACGGAGGAAGAAAACATTTCGAGTCCATTTAGACTCGCGGTGGAGCAAAGAAAAAGAAATAAAATTGCGACAGAGAGAGAGAGAGAGAGAGAGAGAGAGAGAGAGAGAGAGAGAGAGAGAGAGAGAGAGAGAGAACGCGCTTCATGATGACAGTAATTTTTGAGATCGTTCGCGTGGACACGAGTACTTTCAGGCTCACGCTACTCACCGACACACTTATGCCCTTGTGCATGTGAATTTTTCCCCCTTTCTGATTTTGCATGTTTCCTTTTGCCGTGTCAGCCACATCGTGGAAACTTATTTAGGAAATAGTTTGGAGACACGTCAGAAGAGTTGGCTGCTTTTCGATTACTGTTCGCTATCGCGGCTGTTTGAAATCAGCGATGATTTACGCCAAAGCTAACTACTCAAACTCAGAAAAAATTTAATTTATTATTATTTTTACTCTTTCTGAAAAATAGAAATATGTTTTGCTATATTTCTTACGCTCGAAAGTGCTACGCTTGTGTCGAAAAGAATCTGTAAAATGTTAATGTCGCAAAGTACTCGTAATAACTAAAGATTTTATCGTCTACCATAGATATATTAACTCTTGAGTCATTTTTGAGAAAATATTCTTTTCTTTATATTATGTTCACTTTGTTAAATTCACGAATGTTAATCAACAATCTACTTGCCTCAGACAAAATAGAACGTTCCGACCCTTAAATGTTAAAAATTTTTTAAAAAACGTTGAAACATTAAAACATTAAAATTGTTCGCACGTTGATTCTAAAGCCATTAAAAAAAAATTGTGCATTTAAAATTTATTTATTATATATATTTTAAAAAATTATTTAATATTATATAATTATTAAATATATTACATATATTTCGCAGTCAAGCTGGATTCTACACCGTATTTTACGTACAATAACCCTTTCTTTTTTATTTAACGGCGGAAGGAAAATACCATTTCGTACATCCTGACGTGTCATGGGATACCGTGGAACTCATGCATATGCGTCCTGCTTGCTAAAAACCCCTTGCTCGTGGCTTTCTCTCGGAAAAGCTGCGCCGCGTTACTTCAGAAAACAGGCTGGAAGTTAAAGTAACTCAGACTTTAGGGGACAATAATGATCTCCTTTTGCCGTAGCCGAGCAAAATTTTAAGACGATTACCTTCTAAAGTTTATCTCGAAGCTTATAAGGCTTGTAAACTTTCGGTTAATCACGCAGAAATATATAGAGCATTCCTTTTTCTCGCTGACTCACCTTTGTGTAATAAACATGGTAATTCCTAATAAACATGGTAAAGCAGAGTGAGTAATTTTATTTCCAAATTTTCCGAAGGTAAAATGCCTGAGACTCTGCATGAAAAAAGATCAAACTTTCGTCAATCTATCACACGCGATTTCTTTTCTAAGTTTTCTTAACTTATATGCGGTTACGTGCCGGATCAGCTTGTTCTTTTCTACAAATAACGCAGCGCCATTTTGTACTTGTATTCATTTCATATTGCGACAAATTTTCTTGGTCATACTTAACACTGAAACTACTAAAACACTGAGAACGACCAATTTCTTTTGCTTTTCATTTTATATTTTCAATGGTGTATTTTCGAAGATAATTTTGATTTTTCCTTGCAAACCTTCCTACGTGTCTATTGTTCTTGCAGATACGAACGAAATTTTATTAACGAAAGTTATTCAGCGTAGAAAATATTTAAATTTTAATTTTACGAAGTAAAAGTCTATGCATGAAAGATATAGATATACTTTTATAAACGCAAGAACACTGCCCTTGTCTTTCTTCATAATTCGTACGCAGAATTAAAATTCAAATATCTCTCAAATTAATAATTTTTTGACGTGCATAGTTCAGAAAGAATGTCGAGTTGGATGAAATTACATTAATGGATGAAAAAAACGTTCAAAAGAGGTGACCTTGAAATCTTCAAAATTCCTCCATCTATAGAAAATTCATTACTGCGATATTATAGTTCTCTCTGTGCTGAATAACATTCGTTAATAAAATTTTTTCATGTCTCACAATGGAGATATTTGAAGTGATAAACTAATTATAATTTCTTGTATTTTAATTTCTCTGATACAAATTTCGTATTTTCGTCATTGACAATTTTAATGTTAAAGAACCTCTTCTTTAAAGAGGAATTTTATTTATAATCAGGCTTACCGTAAACTTTCGAGATTTACTCTTCCACTCGATCAAGCATTTGTTCGTTCATTTCCACTAGGACGACTTGTTACCCTACTTGTGGTTGTGTCAATGCACGCTCACAGACAAAAGACTACCTCGTTGAGCCATATAATTTACTCGCAAATGAACTGTATATATTATCATTTTTTTAACGTTTAATATAATATAATTTATTTATTATATTATTATATTATCATTAGTTATTTACTAGTTTAATACAATATAATTCATTTATCACAATATAATGTATAATATACACATTTCCACACACGTTTGAATTTTTACAATTTTCGAAAAATTTTCACCCGCTAAATTATGCAAAATTATCTCACTCAACTCACGATTGTTAAAATGTAGACACTTCAAACTTTAAAATGAAATCAATTTTTTCTTCTACAAAGTTGTATCAGTTTAAATTACAATACAATTTTTTATTATTATCAGTACATCTTCGCGAGATCATCTTAATTTCGTTTACCCTAACCGATGAATTTCCTTCTAACCAAGTTAAACATTGACAACTAAAATTCCATTAGAGAGACTAAATTTATAGTACCTTCGTGTCCTTCTTTTCAGTGTGAAATCTCAACGTTTCGGTCCACGTTTCTGGCTCTCTTATTGTGCTTCTATTTCTATCTTGTTTGGTTTGGTTTGGTTCGGTTTGATTCTCTTCCACGTTTCCCCTGTCTCTTTTCTATCCCTATAGATCTTACTTCTTACTTGACGCAAACTGTGGAAATTTTTAGATGACTTTGGTTTTCAATTAAGGGAGAGAAGTCTCTTTGTTCTTCCCGATGACCGTAGCTGTCGAGTATAAGTTAGAGATTTTATTTCCTGGACAAGCGACCAACGTTGCCCGGTCGAGGGAAATAAAGAGAAAAGTCGCAGAGGAAAGTGGCATGGTTAGCGAGCCAATGACATGATGACTTATACCGTGGACAGACTTCCTCGTGAGGAAATTCGACTGGCAACGCTTCTTCCTCCAGGTGAATTTCAACCAAGACTCATCTTTGCCTTGAAGGAGTCGACCATTCTTTCAAATTTATCACTGCGCTGAGTCGCCATGTTGTCATTTGAGTAGATACTGTATGTACAAAGCAAGTTGCATTAACCGCGAGTTTTATTATAATAATTTATTAGGTTTTTTTATTTCTGAGTTTTATTATAATAATTTATTAGTTTCTTTTGTTTCTGTTGACACTTGTAATATTCAACTTTTGACTGGTGTTGTGGAATCATTGATGAAGTTGACTGCTGATTTTGCATACATTTATTGAAAATTCAAAGATGCAAAGATGCAAAAATACGCGAGATATCCAAAGTAGACTATTTAATGGACAAAATCAATTTTTATTTAGATTCCATTCTTTTTACCTACGTTCACAAAAATAGCAAAAAGGTGTAAAAATTCGCAGTCTACTAATAATAATTTACATCATACTACAGAAATTTAAGGTCTCTCTTTAAGGTATCTAATAAATTTATTAGAATTATTATTATTAATTTATTATTATCGGGAATTACTTAAAATAAAAAAGATTAACTAGAAATTAAATATGTATATAAAAAGTATTTTTTCTACTATTTAACTTTTTTATAATAAATGACAATTTAACAGAACGAATATTAATTTTATTTTATTCTGACGTGGCACTGTATATTTTATTGTTAATTGAGTTTTGATGAGAATATGATACAGATCCTTGTTTTTTATCTTTTCGCTTAGGTTTTTTCTTGTTTGTTTTTAATTTTTGTATATCATCATTTTACGGACGGTCCCTTTCGTACATTAATTCCCTCCGAACGAAATTACATTCTCCTCTTTCGATCGTTTCACTGACGATCGGATCATTCGATTTCACATGACCACAAGTGAATCAGGAGCGCAAAGCCGATTACGCGGTACCGATAACTGTTACCACCGTTTACGCAGCTAATTACTAAACTGTGTGAAACTTTGTCGTTTACTTCCGATTTGGAGCATAGTTGTCTCAATTCATCCTGCCTGTATGCCTGCATTATAAATCTTGCACGTCAATAAATTCTAAAGCAAATCAGCTGATTTTCTGGCTTCGATTTTTTGCAAATTTTTATTATTTTCTATTTTTATTATTTTTATTATTTACTTTCCTTCAAAGTAATTTCGACTCTAAAACATTATTTATAAAATTTCATGGAATAATTTATGTACGAGAAGTATTATTTGCTATTTACTTTATAAACTTGGTTACTTGGTACTTACTTTAATAAAGAAATTTTCTACAATAATCCGATAAATTTTCAACAAGTTTAACCCGGGAGTACCCATGTGGCGGTCTAATACCTAATTATCTGAGTATTCGTCGGTTTCATATTCCATATCCTTTTTGTAAGCATGTTTCACAAATATTTTTCATGTGTATTAGACACATTTCCTTGAAACATCTGCAACAATAGGACTTCGTTTTCATGTCATGGACTATAGTTTCATGTACTGCGTAAATCTGTGATAAAGGTCAAAGATGTTAAGGAAAACTCAGACGCTGAATGTAAACAACTCATCACGAAGCCAGACGAAACTAGAAAAGATTTGCTAATGGTGGGGGTCTGCTAAACCCCCACGTGGGTATACCTGCACTAGACCCTCACGTGGGTAATCCCGGGTTAAGAACGTAACTGAAAATAATAGAGACAGAGTGGAAATGAAAATAAGAACAAAAGTAAAGATTCTAAAAGTATAAAGTACAAAAATTCTAAAAGCACAATATATGAATATAATTGTAGAAAACACTGTAAGTGGCAAACATCAAATTTTCAATCGTAGTATATCATCATATTGAAAATAAAAATAACACATTAAGAAAACATATTTTTTCTTTTATGTACGAGTGACCTGGAATTAACACCCGCAGTATTTGCAGAATTTAATTAAATTCTTCGCTTTTTTCCTTCCTCCCCCGAAGAATTTGGCATCCACAAGAGCCGCTTAATTATATTTCCTCGTTATAAAATATTTATACTTCGCCAAAGGGCCGTGAACTCCCATTTCAGCTAAGGACTTCGTCGGCAACGTCATTTGCTTTACTATTTTATTGAGTCTGCCTATTCGCTCGACTGTACTACTACCAGCGTGTCGCTTTAATACACGGTCGTACTACTGGCAATAATGATAACGTTTATGACGTACAGCTTAGCAAATACACTTCGCTTAACATCTCTTCCTATGATCCCCGTGGTTATTGATTCTGGTGGCTCGTAAAAGCTAAATTCGCTCGGTTTCCATGAAGAGCTTTGACTTCCACTTTGATACTTAAGGGCCTGTTCCCCCGGCTTGACCTGTGGAAAATGAAAGTTTATCTTCGGGGGGTCTACTTTCAAACGTGGTTTCCCCCCCCCCTCTATTTCCTGTTTCATGCCCTTTCTCTTTTTGCGCGTACGTCTGTGTCTGTGAAACGAAGCGTTGGCTCATTGCCCTCAAGCAAGTTCTCAATTTAAAATTCGCAGAGGATCGAGTTTACTCAAAAGAGTCGACAATTCGAAGCTCGAATTTATCTTCTGAGGAAATGCAGGTTGCACTTCGCTTAAGGGGCACGGGTTAGTTTGCAGAGGTAGAAATGAAAAAAGTTACGCGATGTAAGGTGATATTGAAATGAACAGTACTTTTCCTTTTTTTATTTCTTACGTATCGAGAATGTTGGCGCTATATGACACAAAGATGGAACATTAAAGTTCTTCAAAAACTGTTTTTTACTGTTATGTAACGAGATAAAATAATTTCTGAGACTAATACGAATTATTTATTCACAGCACTCGAATTTGATTTTGAGGATGTCAATCTTTTTTTATTGTTATGTAATAGTAGAGATAAAATACTATATATTGCTAAATACAGATATAACTAAAGTAAGTAAAGAATTCAGTTTAGCAAGATAATATAACAGATCAAATAATTCATCTTCTTCATTTTCGATATTTATCTAGCACCTAATTTTTTTTTTTAACTAAATTTCTCTATTATAATACTGAAAATTAAATAATTAAATACAGTAGAACCACTCTCTCTTTGAACCACTATTTTTCGAATATCTTAATACATATTCTACTAGTAGTCTGCTAGTAACTGAAAAATTATTACTTACAAACATTTTATTGCCGTAATATAACGATTTCAAATTCGTCAAATTTCGTCAAATAATGAAATGAATAAAATATTCTTGTGAAAGTAATATCAATTTAACAGTAAAGTAATTTCAATTTAACATAAAGAAAATAATGCACAAAATAACTCTTGATTATAATTGAGGAAGAATAAGAAAAAAAATTATATATTTTTTGAACAAGAGTTAAATGAACGAAAGAAACAATGAATGCAGAATTTTAAATCAGATTTTTAAATCGGGCTTTAAACTGAATGTTAAGGTATTCGTAAAATAAATGTTCAGATAAATGAGACTCTAATTTCAAAATTGTAATGTTGGATTTTTGAATGAAATTCTCAATAATTAAAATTCATAATAATTCGCTTCTATATATGTATATATGACTTCTAAATTTCATTGGCAGAGTTGTACCAAATTTTGTAAATCAATATTGATCAATTGAATCTTATTAAATTAACAATATTTTTAAGTTATTTAAACATTAATACTGAATGTATAGAGAATTGAGAAATAAGGAAAAGATACTAATACATACAATAACTGTGATCTTGATTTCAAAACAGACTTTATTTTTAAAAAATTCAATCCTTATGTTCATATGAAATTTACACGTACCACTATATATCAAAAATTACCAAAAAGTATACAGACACAAGATCTAATTATGAATATAATACTATTTCAAGTATTATATTTTATAGGTATACACCATCAAACAAAAATGTGGAACATATTTCAGTTTTATACTTTGTAACATGTTGACCAAGGATAATTCGAATTGACATTACTTTATAATTCTATATTGCAATTTATGGGATGTTTTATTAATTTTTTGATTGCAATACCCCTAAACGTTGTTCTCTTTTTATTGTACAAATTTCTAAATATAATCTAATGATTTCTCTTCGAAGGCTTTTTCATGGATTAGACTTCTTTAATTTTATTGGAATTATTTGGAAATTTCGAAAAGCCTATTGCTTTTATGGCGTTGGAGCTAGTAAATATTTTTGGTATTCATAATCTGTAAATAAATATCATACATTTGTATTTTCGCCTTAATTATTTGGAGTTGAGCTTCGCCCTGTGAAAGTATAGTAACAGCAAAGATCGATGACGCTATCACGTTGTATCGTGTGATTTATATCGTTCAGTGGCTGCTGACGTAATTGTAGTGTCACGTGATTTGTAGCAATTAGTAATTAGAGATACACTATTGTACCGTCATGTGATTTGCAGCGATTAGGAATGAATGACGTGACTATGGTGTCTTGTGATTTTCAGTGATTAGCATCCTGTGACACGACTGTGGCGTCACATCGTTTTCAGTATCTGGATCGTAGTATTCAGATTGATGACGCTGTCATGTGGTTTTCAGCAATTAGTGATTGTTGACGTTTTGTAATTTTCAGCATTTGATGATTGTTAAAAAGTGTATTACAGTAAATTTAAACATTACTAAACTCAAACTGTATCACATATTATATTGTATAATATATTATTAAATTTAAATATAACATATAGTATAATAACTTTTAATACATTCATTTATGTCATTAAGTTGGTCCATATTGTATATGAAATCTCACTTTTTAAGTATCTATAACTTTCAAATACAGCTTCTTGAGAATATCATTTAATTAATTAATTAAAATAATTCGAATCTATATGATTCGACACTTTATGAAATTATTTATATATTTATGAAATTATTAATTTTTGGAATGGAATTATTAAAGCGTCACAATTCCTTTTAACTAATTTATGCATTGAAAAATTCTATAATCTAAATATCCAAGACATGCGTATACATAAATTCTAGAATATAATAGAAAAGGTGTTCATTCGTGACGATTAATTATAAAATTTCGATATAATACTAAATATCGTTCATGAACTAAATGTTTATAGCAAACTTCTTCTTTAACCTAATTGATGATTGACAACTAACAAATTCAAACTTCAAAGAAACGATTTATTTGAAATCGAATAATTTATTTATACATTTAACACTTGTATACAATAGTTATGTGAGAAAAAATTATATTTCGTGAATTTTTAATAAAACTCGTCAACTGCAAAGCAAACTAGCAAAAGTTACTCTTAAAAATAAGCCGATCGTTGCAGTGTCAATGACCATATGCTAAAACATATAAAACACAATGTGTCATAAACAGAAATATACATATAACTATGTTAATAAATAATTTTACAATTAGAGCTTTTCACCAATCTTATACATACATAGCATATGTTCTGAGAGGAGATATTTCCTTAATACTTCAGGTATGTACAGTAGGGTCCATCAAAGGGTTCTAATTAAAGCAAACCAGGCGGTTAATTCTAGAATCTGTTACGGTCATCCGCATACACATTCATCAGTTAGTCTTGAAGCTAAGCTTATGATGCATTAATCACCCTAGAAGGATTCTACAGTACAAACCTAAACTTTGACAGTCTAGAAGGATTCTAGAGTAGAAATCGATTGATTTCTCTTCCAACTATTGTCAAAATTCATCCAGTTGCACATAAATATCTTTCGTGCGTGGAAGACATAATGTTATTATTATATAATAATAGTTTTTATCCTCGAGGCAAATTATCGTAAAATATCAACCATTAGGTTAGGACCAATGTGACTTAATACTTTTTTATTCGATATTATTTTGAATTTATTATTAATTGAATTTGAACATTCTTTCCATTTATGATGAAAAAAATATATAGTCTAATTAAAAAAAAAAATGGAGATGACCTTGAAAATTTCGAAACCTGTGAAAAATTGATACATTGTATTTTGCCTCCCTTAAAACCATATTATTTTTGTATCAAATAATTTTCTTATTTTACTAGACGCATAATTTAAAAGTTATTTCAATCCCCTATATTAATAAATGTATAAATTGTCGTATAAACACGAGTGTGATTCGTAAATTTTTTAATGATTTATGTTGTACATGTATAAACACTTTCTTTGCGATAAAGAAAAATTGAATTTTCTACAATTAACATTTATTATAATTAGCATCGATTAGGTATTATTTATTGTGATCACAGTACGATTAATCAGTATAACGATATATTAACGTGAACATACTTTATTATCAGAAGATTGCGGTTTTTCCCGCAAATATATATTTTTAAATATATAATTTAAATGTAAGGACAAGAATCTAGATAGAAATTTTATAGCAAGTATTTATTACTATATTTTGGATATTCTGCGCGCTCTGTTCTTTGTATAAAATTCATAGAGCAGTTGTTACGTAGTAGTATATAAAATAGTCGACTACGTATGAAATTATATAAAATTTAATAACTAAAAAATACTGTTTATTAATATTTATTAAGTCAGTTAATTCAAAGCTTGCGGCTAATTAAATATAATACATTATATTACAATAAAATAAATTACAAATTATAAGATATATATTTAAAAATCAGTATATTCAGTGTAAAAATCAATATATTCAATATCTAAAATGATATAATCAATTATAATTATAATTATAAAATATTTAAAATCAGTATAATCAATTTAAATCAGTATATCAATATATTTAAAATCAGTGTCAAAATCAACATTAAATTTTTACACTTTTTAAAAAGCACGAGCGACTTTTTGTCTGATGCAAAATTTAGTACTGGAAGGGTGTTCCAGCGCGAAAATCTGGATGTTCCAGTGTTTCTCATTTTCCATTTCTCGAAGCAGAAATAAGGTTCTGATCTATCATTTGCTAATCAAATCTTTAACAAAGAATTAGTAACCATCAGTTAAATCCATGTTCATCTTGTACGACACGCGTCGCAGAAACGTGGACTAGCTGCCAGGATACGCAGCCAATGTAACCATCCATTTCAGTCAGATCAATTTGGACGTATACGAACGACGAGCTAATCGCGCAAATACGCATCCAATATAATCGTGGCCTAAGTCGTGATGCAAGTGGGTTAACATTTACCTTGACAGTAATAGCTCGACTGCAGATTATTATGCGCCGGTGTTGGGCATTATTCGAATGATTTCAAGTAAACGTTCGTCTAAAATAATTGCTCGAATATGTTTCCTTTTGTTCGAACATTTCATCCGGATAATAATTGTTCGTTGTTCTTCCTGTTCATTCAAATATTTTATTAATATATATGACGATCGTGAAATTTTTCGAACAGTAACGCAAGTGATTATAATGATTATAATCATTTGTAAATTTTAAAAATTTTTTGCACGTATTTCCGTACGTGTACAATTACCCACTTACGCGTGTAACGTTTGTAAGAAGAAAAAAAAAGTAAATCGAAGGGAGAATGTCAATTTTAACAAATTTTAAGTTCAACATTTCCGAATGCTCCTATGTGCGCTTTGGATTAAAATTTTCTGATTTTTATGCTCGTTTTGATAATATGAATAAGAAATTGCGACGTTATATGTTATAAATAAATTGATAAATAAATATTATAAATTAATAAACAAATATAAATAAATTAATATTAAAATAAATTTTCGTCTTCTAGAAATACTGAAACTTTCCTCGCTGAACTCTTAGAATTATAAAAGAATTGCACGAAAAATTAACACTTGATTATTCAACGTTGAACAAAGATAACAGACAACGAAATTCTGACGATCGATAGATCATTCGTTTGATAATAATTTACAGACCCTGGTCGTCGAATTAAAACTGTGAAACTCCTCTCGACTAACCAAGTTATTATTCTTAAATTTCCTACGAAGAGAACACAAAAGCACGAAATAGTACAGCAATATACGACACAAAAACAGTATAAAAATTCACGGTCCGTTGATTACGTTACGCATAAAACCAATGAATGCTCTAAGCAGACAATGCACCTTCGAACAAAGAATACTTTTACAACACCGAACCATCTATATCGTTCCACTTTTTCTATTAGCATTTATTTCTCATTCATTCCCGAAATACAAAGGGAAAAAACGAGAAAGAGAGAGAGAAAGAGAGAGAGAGAGAGAGAGAGAGAGAGAGAGAACGTTTACAAGCATTCAAAGCAGAAATCCTATCGCACTTTGTTAGTATAAACCCCGATACAGTTTCAAACGCTCGATTCATATTCGCTGTCTATTGAACGAAGGGTGAAACGCGCTTTTTTTTAGTAAAAAAAAAAAAAAAAAGAACTTGATATAGATCGATAACAAACAATCCGTTTGCAACGCCATAATCGCGTCAAATTTGTTCGACACGATGTCAACGAGCAAATTTCGTATATAATTCATATCATTAGAAGTTTGTTAATTCGACCGGGCACTTTCCATTCGGTCGCAAATCGTTTCGAGCCGTATTGATTCGCTGCAGACGGATTTCAGCTACGATTGGTCTGTTTCTTTTTTTCTTTTTATTTATTTTTTTTTTTTTTTTTTTTTGCAGTGAAAGCGTGTGTAGCGTAATCAGGGGACATCGATCGTTTTAAAAGCCAGAAGCCGGGGAAACACTGTCACTCTTGGCGGTGAATTTTTCTTTCTCCTTCTTTCTGTCGTGTTTGTATTTTCTTTTTTTTTTAGAAATAACGATATAGAGGAAAGCATTTATTAAAATAAATTGGAAGTTTATTTGATCTCGTAATATTTTAAATACTTATTATTAGACGTTTATTGAGTGTTTATTGAGTGTTTCTTTTTTATTTACAATCGATGATAGTGATTAATTCTTTAAGTTAAAAGTGTGTAATATTTTTCTTGGTGGAAATTTAAGTTGAAGTTCTGATAGGGAGACGAATTTTGTTAGTAGTTCCAACTATCAGAATTGAAGTTAAATAACTATCATAAATGCACAATAAAAGTCAATTTTTAAATAATTAAATAGTTGAAATACCGAAGAGATTATGTGTTTCATTTTGGAGGTCCTTTTAGCTTTTTCAACTGCTTATATTTTTTGATTTTTGATTTTTATAAGTATATTGTTGTATTTTTTTTGTAAATCCACAACGATGCATTTTTAGAAATTTGGATGATTTCTTGTAAGATTTATAAAGTGAAATTTATGTTCTTGTATGCTTTAATTTCTCTGATTTAAGTTTTATATTTTAAGTGTGACTAATTCTTAACATCTATCCACAGATAATAAATAAAAATAGACGTTAGCTATGATATTTACTAATTATAATATTTTAACCCTATGGTTCTTAAGTGAGTACACGATACTTAAATTGAACTCTGTAAAATAGCTTAAGAATATTTAAACGTGAGAGTGAGACGCTCAACTGAATCGCTATTTCTAATAAATATCCAAAACTTTAGCAAATTTGCACAAATTTTTTGAACGTGACTACATATTTCAATCTCAACACTTTCAATCTCTACCTGAAAGATATTTAATCAAGGTGTCTCCCCAAGATTGATCTTCAGCCAGCTTCAATTATTGCTATTTTATTTACACCTACTGATATTGGCCATTCCTCTAATTATATACACTGCAATTAGATCCACGCGAATTGCAATTTCGATAATATAAATATTACATAATTGCTCCGATAAATTATGATATTACAAATATTATTAAATACAATTGAAATTGCAATTTAGAATCCACATTCTAATGCTTACGCGAGACAGTGTGAAGAATGGAAGTGATCGGGACGAATGGAAAGTGAAATGGCAATTTTCAATTTTCATCAAATTTCGCGCTTTAAACAGGCGAATCCGCCCTGTGGATTTGCGTTACGGTTTACTGTTGATTTAGTTTTAGCACGTAATTTCACGCAAATTTCTCGTCTTCCTGACGAACAAGCCACGTGATCGATCTCTCACGTATCCGTGATGCGCTTCGCTTCCATCCCGTAGAAAATCGACTTAACTACGACGTACGCTTTCAGGCTGTATTACTCCGCGATCCTTCTTTGTTTTCAGTTCGTCCTGAAATTTTACGCGTTCCCCGCAGAAATTCACGATCGTGCAAACATTTCACGAGAAATGTGTTACCAAGCTGATCGAGGTTATGTATGTACGGGGCGAAAAGCAGAAAGGATAGATACGAGCGAAAAATTCGAAACAAAGGTTGCCACGTATATTTGATGAATCTTTTGTGTGCAGATCTTTTCTTCTTTCACGTGGAAAAAACACGTATATGATAAATTCGGTTTCGACCTTTTCGTATTTTAGTATGGTTACGAAATGGTTACGAAAGAAGCATAATGTGCATATAGGTACATTTCTTGGAAATAAGAAATAAAGTCAAAGAATGTTTTGCTAGGAACGAACACTATTAATTGTTAATTTAGCATGTTAAAATGTAATCTAGTAATATTTTTGGAAATGTATTGTTAGATAATAATTTATGATAGCATATAGCAATAGCAACAATACAATAATAATATATCATGTATATGATACATATAAAATAATATATAAAATTAATATTGTTACAAGGGAATGACAGAAACACGAATGGAAAAGAAAATTGTAACTGCTTTAATTAGCAAAAGTTTGTAAAGTGAAAGGAATAAATACGTGACATACAGAAAATTAATTAGATTGTTCAAAAATAATTTATTTGCACGTTTGTTATCAAAGAATTTTTCACTGTCAAAGAACATAATTGTAATACTGACGTTCGACTTTAATATTTGGTAATCATTGTATGAATACGCTTCGGTAATCAAACTGTGTATCACGCGAATTAAGAACTAAGTGAATGGTTGATGGGATTCAACGTTGTTTTTAAATAAAATCTCGCGTTTTAGTAAATTCTTTCTGCACACACGGAAAATATGTCAAATATTTGCGCCAGAAGCTCCCCTTCTCTTTTCTCCATTTTTCTGGGAAATATAAGTTTCATTTCTAATATTATTAATTACAACTTCAATACTTTAAGATATTCTAAATAAAATATTCATATTTATTTCACTCTAAATATTTAAGCTTAATTTAAGATATATCGATAATTATTAGAATGTGGACTTTTATATGTTCGTGGAAAGTTTGAAAATATAAAATTATATAAAATTCAAAGTGCAATATTTCTTACAATATTTATCAAAATAATCTTCTACTTAGGTTCTATTTCTTAATTATTTCCATAGAAACATAAAATTGCATAAATATTCATAACGTAATAATTAATATAAATTTTTATAATAAATATTTAGTTCTATTTAATAATAATATATTATAATGACATTTCCTTTATATTATAATAAATATTTAAAAGAAATATTTAATATCAAAGAAGGAATCTGTTACTAGTATACTTATACTCTATTATATTATAATATTCAAGCAACAAAAGGAATTCAAATACATTCTTATTATATATCCACAAACATAAAACACATTCCTAAACTCATCTCATTATCTTGAAGCTTTGAAGTTTTCTGGTACATATAGTCACTCCAGAAAATTATCGATATTTTAAACTCATTGTATTCGTAAAAAGAAATCTAATTTTAAAAGATCGTTGCAAAGAGGAAATTTCAAGACCGTGATAAAATTAGTTGGAAAAAAATCTTTTCGGTATCCGTAAAGATATTTGAATTTACAAAATTTCTGAGAGAAAAAATGTTTTCACTTAATCACTTTCAAAATGACGTTAATCACTTTGAAAACGATTTTTCTGTTTGGTTCAGAATTCTCACGTTTCATTATCGACATTTTAAATTGCTGTAACTTCTTAACAAAGAATCGTAAACCTATCGATCTTATGTTCATTTCAAAGCACGAAGATTCCAAATATTTCCAAAATACTGCGTTCGTTTTTGTCAAAGATGTTTCCACGTCATTCTGGAATTTCTCTCCCAAAAATCTTTCTTACGGACATTAAAAAAGTTTCTTTCATAACCAAATTCATCACCGTCTTGAAGATTGAAATTTCTCCTTTACAACGATCCCTAAAAATTTATTGTACGATTTTTTTCTTTTTATTATATAGAGTTAATGAGAGTTGAAAACATTAGTAATTTTATCGTGTGTACCAACACTGACTCAACATTCAAAGACTGAAATTTTATTTCCAGTTGTAAAACAGTATGAATATATATAATACATCACTTACAATTATTTTTTCAACTATCCTTACATCTTAGCGAGTCGAATTATACTTATATTAATTACCTTTAAATTAATTAAGATAAAAAGTATCTTTACTAAAGGTTAATCTCACATTAATTACGAAAATTTACAAGTAACACGACTGTTAAAGAAATTCATTTCCAAAGAGTTAACTTCATCCTCCCTAAAAACTCATTTCATCCCTGAAACGAGAAACCTGACAGTTCCTACCGAGCATTGAAACTTCTAGAATTCATCGTGGATTTCACCGGGCTATTGTTCAACCCGTGATACAGGCACGCCGAACTTCCGACAGATAGAGTTCGATCGTGCAAGTCCCGTGAAAAGCGTCCGTACGATCGGTACGCAGCTGGACCAACCTGGATTACTATTACTCGTTCCACGCAATAATCCATCTGCTTAAACTCCGTCTGTCCCATTAATTTGCTTCTTTCGCGAGCTCTTCCGGCCAGCGAGAAGTCGGCGGGAAAATAAGTTGCAACGATCGGGGATGAAGAGCGGTCTGCGGGAAGCCGGATATTGGAGATACGACGCTTTCCATCCGAAGGCACGAGTTGTGAATACACCCTTTGGAAGAGTTGCGAACGCGCGCGCTTTTTCAGAGTGGAAGGGGGACGGGGTAACATCGAGGAGTGGGAGACACCGTGCGAGCGTATAGAGGTCGGTAGAGGGCCAGCTCTGAAACGTGTTAACGAGCTATCTTGATGCGAGGCGAACGGTAGAAAGAGGTATTTCGCGGAGGAAGTTTGCCCAACAAGAGCTCAATTCGATACGCGGCTGCTGGCACGTTTCACGTCCGATCAGTTTCACGCTGCGTTTAGAGACTTTTAGCGGTATTGGGTTTGCACAGGTTTTGCACTCGGAATTAACCCTTCTCCCCCCTTCCTGAGGATCATATTCTCGGCACCCCTCGCGGTGTAAATTAATCCCTTTGCCAGATCGCGTTCACCTGCAAATCAAGTTCACCCTTCTCGCGGATCAGATTCACCCTTTTGCAGATTCTATCTGATTTGCGAGTGACTCGAACGCGTACGTGAAACGGTACGGTTCGTTTATTTCTATCGTCATGCTCTTTATTGAACAAGCTGTTTCGAAAGTTAAATTTCTGCAGAAGAAACATTTCGACCGATCCTTCGAACGGTGGAGGTTTAATAGATGTTATTAATCAAAAATTTTGTTGCGAACCATCGTCGCGACAGATCGTCGTAATTAGTATACGAATGTGGGTGCAAAACTATCGGGCGAATATAGACGAATCTACATAGTGTTAAATAATCAATTTTGTGTCATTTTATGTTACTTTTTGTTCAAGTATCATTACACACGCGCGATAAAACTTTTATCTCGGAATAGTGATTTTACGTCGGTTTTTATTTTTATTACAGTGGCTTGAGAAAACAAATTTGATTTGCAAAAAAGTGAATTTGATTTTCAAAAAGGTGAACACGATCTGCAAAAGGGTTAATTTATAGTGCAAAGATGAATATGATCTGCAATAGTTCGTGTACAGCGTAGCGGGTGAAAATTGGCATTTGAGGTACCTTTGTAAAGGGGAAGTTTCAATTTTCAATTCCATTGTAAACTCAGTCGTGAAAAACATTTTTTAATAGTTTTACATAACAATTACCATGATAATTGTTATAGAATTTTCAAGAAGAAAAATGGATAAATCTTTACTTATCCACCCGTTACGTGATGTAAAAATATTTTAGAATAAAATAAAGGATGCACGTTCAAAGTAGAGGTCACAGGTTTTAAAATGAGCTCAAGTTTATTGTTGTACGATTTTTTTTACGAAATTGTAATAGTTTAAATATTTAGTGTCCAAATATTAATGAGAGTCACTACATATAAAAAATTTTGACAAATTACTAGTTATAATTATTCGTCGGACACACTTCTTTTTCCCGACGAAGAAAATATAAGTTGAACGTATATGGAAAGAGAAGAAAATTTAACTATTAGAATAAAAAATTATTCTAACTTTTGTGATTTATATTGCATCGTAACAAAAATCTTGTCAATTATATATTTGTTCAGATAAGCATCTTGAAATACTTGAAAGTTTTTTATAAATATACAAGGTAGGCCAAAAATCACTTCCTACTAAAATAAATCCATAATTCTTTTATTACATTTTTTTTTTCAACATTTGAAAAAAATAATTTTCAGAACATAATGAAAAAATCATCTTTGAATTTAAATTTAATTTAAAATTAATGAAATTAATTTTTCCTTATATTTTGATGTTTTGTTAAAAAAAAATAAGTGGAAAGAAACTTTTGGCTCACCCTGTATTATGTATATTATGTGTATTATGTAATGACATGTTGGAATTTCATTATCAGTGCAACAAGACTCTAAACTATCACACCTGAATGTACAGAAGCTACGAGATATTACATTTAGCGCAAGTGACACTCAATCTCGTTAAATCTGTCATACGAAAATTAATCGAACAGTTTATTTCGAAGTTTGCGTATCCGTTTCGCGACACGAGCAGAGAGCTTTCTGAAGTTGGCCGAAAAATCATAACATTGAACTCCTAGATGTGTGCAATGACTAGCTGAGCTCTCTCCTTTTCAGTTTACCACAGACTGTCAGCAAAACTGTTGACACAGGAATAGCTTAGCTCATAATTTCAGACCATACGCTTCGGAGTATGCTGTTCCTTCTGTGGTCTCACTCATAGAATTATGTCCTCAGTTATGTTGCGATGCTTAATGCAGTCGTACCCTACGCTACGTAATGTAAACACCATCTTGGAATAAAATAAACGCGTTTTTAAAATAGAGTCTGAAATGAGTCCAGGTTAATTTATCATCTCTTTTTTTTAGAAAATTATAACAATACATTAACCCATTTGCATCGCGAAGCGAAATATTCCGCGAGTAAATTATAAAATAATCACTTAATCGTTTAAAAGTCACTGATTAACGATTACAAATTATGAAAGTTGATCAAGATTACTGTTTTACTTGAAACTTGCACGTTTTGTCTATGAGACGAAATATTTAATTTCTATGAGGTATTATATTACAATGTCTTTCGTTTTATAATGTTATCTAGTTATTTATTTATCTATATTATAATATATTATATAATCTATTATATTATAATATTATCTAGTTATTATCTAGATCATTTAAAGTCCTTTCTCAATGATATTCGTCTTAATTGTTACAAAATTCAAAAGATCACCAGTCGACGCGTTAATGATCTCGATTGTTATGACCATATTTCAGTAGTTGATTAGATAAATGATTACAAAGCAACTGCTGTCGTCGGTCGCGATCTTCTCGTGAAGTTTTTATCGATATCGTGTGTCGAACGGGAATACCGTAATAAAAGTTAATATTTTCTGAGAAACCGGCGCTCGAACGCAGTTATGACGTCTTCCATAAAGGGAGCTTAACTTCGGGGGTGGGAGGGATATCCTGCATGAAAGGATGAGACGGATCGTTTTGCAGTAATAAATGAAAGCCGTAAATTATGGAAGTTTACGAGCGACGTGGCGCAATCCCGGTTTTATTCCTGGATAGAGCGTATATATAAAGGAGGAGTCCCGCTGCAGGACAGAAGTCAAGAACCTGGAATGATCGTTGGGCTGTTATGATCCCTATTGTGCTGTCCAGAATTTCATTGTTTGAGCGGCCATTGTCATACACAGTGTGTGTGCGTGCGTGTCTGAAACAGCATTGCGGAAAGAATTAAGAGAGGCTTTGCCAGTCAACCGCCATAAACTTATTTCGCTCATGGTTAGTTTAGCCACGTGTTCACGTCGACTTCGGATATATTCGGTCTGGATTTGTTTGTTTAGGTTACTTGAACTACTCGTTTAGATTTGATTCTGGATTTAAGTCAATTACGTCATTTATTTAGAATTAGATTAATCAGATTATTTGGATCGTTATCTTTATTTGGATTAAATTCTTATTTCATTATTTCATTTTATTTAGTCACTTAGATTATTTAGATTTATTTAGATTTATTTGTTCAGATTGTTTGAATTAATTAGATTTGTTTCTGGATTTAAATTAATTAGGTTATTTATTTAGATTATTATTTTTATTTAGATTCAATTGTTATTTCATTATTTTTTGTTTAATCACTTAGATTATTCAGATTTATTTAGATTTGTTTATTCAGGTTATTTGAATTAATTGTTTAGATTTGTTTCTGGATTTAGATCTTAGATTAGGCTATTTATTTAGATTATTATTTTTATTTCGATTCGATTATTTTATTATTTTTATTTAGTTATATAGATTATCCAGATAATTTAGATTATTCAAATGACTTAGATTATTGCACTTGAAATGATTTGTTTATATTGTAATAACAATATTTGTATTAGAAAATCAGATAGTCAATTGCGAGAATTTTTTTTCAGAAAATTACTTATTGATTAATTGATTAAATAATTCGTCTTACCGTTAATCTGACTAAAAAATTGATTCGAAAGTCAAAATGAAATTACGTTTTATAACGTGCTATGAATTCATAGCCAAATAATATCTCTAGCACGGAGGCTTTTCATTTTTGAATACAAAACCTTGGAATATGAAAGCTATACCTTCCTTTCCCTTCCAATAAATACAATTTAAATATTGGCGCAGCCTCGTTATTGCTTCGGTTGGAAAATTCTGGAATATGATTTGAATGTTTGAAAAAAAAGTTATTGGTTCTCGCTATAGAATTAAAATGCAATCATTGTCATTTTACGCAAAAAGAATCGTGGTTTTTGAAGGGCGTGAAAGATCATTACATATTGCTTCTAGTTATTTCTTATCAAACTTAGTTAGTTAATAATCTTTCTTTTTTCTAACGAAGATAATTATTCATAAAGATTTATTTCTTAGAATGAATAAAAAGTATCTGTAACAGAATAAATAAATACGGATAGAGTGAAATCTATTTGAATAATAAATTGAGTAATAATATTCAATAATAATTAAAGTAGTATAATTTGTAGTAATATGTTTATTTTTATGTTTTATACTGTTTTTAATTTATAGATAGAAGTATAATATATTAATAAATATATTACAAATTAATGACTTATTAAATGTCATTTATTTCTTCGTAAGAAAATTGTTGGTTCAATTCTATTCTTTAGATTCATATTCTATTGCAAAGTCGCCTACTATCCTATTTATTCTTTTTTTACAAGGTTTTCTTAAACTACGTCACTCTTGAACAATGTTTTGTCATGTTCCCTATTTTGATGTGTTATATTTATTGTACAACATATGCAACTGCAATAGACCTCAATTGAGCTTAATAAAAAAGAAACGTAGAGAATGCTTATCCAATTATTGATTTTTCTACTTGTGAAAAAGAAGTGAACTACGTGCAAATATGTCCAATTATGTTTAGTATATTACATAATATTTTATAATGTATTTTTCTGAGATTTGTGTCACATAGTTACATATTTATACGAAATTAAATAGTTAGAAGTTAGTTATATAATTATACAATACAATAGTCATACATAATAGAATTACGTAGTTATACAAAATAACTATATAATAAAATTACTAATAATTATTATTAATTACTATAATTATAATATTATTATATAGTTATACAAAATAACTATGTAATAAAATTATCTATACTAATACTAATATTTATTCTTCTGTCATGAAATTACATACTATAATATAATATGTTTAATATATAAAGTTAGTATAAAATATAAATAACATTAATATTATTTATATAATAGAAATGGTACGCTATATTACAGTTTTATTAAATTAATAAAAATTACAGTTATGTTATGTAATAAATATTAATATTAATACAAACAATAATAATAATATACACAAAACATAAGTCAACATAAATAATTGACATTAATACACCAGTCGTAGAATTAATTATGACGTAGCTCAAACAACAACGCTAAAAAAATACAAAAACAGTCCGTTTGTTGATGTCGTGTCCACATAAATTTCGTCAAACATCAAACAACCGTTTGAAACATTCAGAAGACAATACAAGAGACAAAACGTTGAACTGTATATCCAGTGAGACAGTAAATTCCGACAGCCGATTCTTGCAGAAATTATCGACCAATTGTGTTCCCCTCTCCGATGAAGTTCGACAAATAATTGGTCGGCAAGTACCGGAGTTCAAACGTTCTCGTCGGTCCAATTAGTCGGGTTTTCGCTTTCGGATAGTCAACAGTCGGCCAGCTCCGAGAATTCTGTCGCTTTTCTTTTTTCCCCTCCCATTGCGGTATTTCGAGTCGGTGTTTCGACTCTGGGCTTCGGATCAATACGACAGGCGCGCCAGAATCATCCCTCGTTTTGATAGCCGCGAATTAAAGCTTTCACGAGACTTTGGGGAATTGACGTTCTGAAAGGAGGTTGGACGCGGCAGTGGCCAACAGTATTATTTAATTATCATAACTGCCTTGGCAAGTTTCGTTTGACACGGAGAGATGAAAAGAAACCTGGCAGTTCGAAATAACGAGTCACTCGAGTTATCTTATTTTTGAGACTGACTTCACTTTTCCGCAGAAAATTGTCAATTATACTAACGTTGTTTTGTAGATGTATTTTACTTTTTAAAATTATTTCAGACAATAATCTATTTGTAAACTAACGAAATTATTAAGTATTTCATATGAAAGTTAAATTAACCCCTTGCGCTGGCAACTGGTTCGCGGACCATAACGAGTGACCGAACGGTATATAATACTTCGTATATAATAATTCGTCGCTTTCTTTTTCTTTACTGGATAGAAATTATTCAGAACGTAAGAAGTAATAAACTTATCATTTGTTTTGCCTGGGTTACATTTAAATATACCTAAAACTGAGAAAATATTGCAATTTGAGACAAGAAATTCTAGGCGTGCGTGGCACGCCATTCCAGCGCAAGAGGTTAATTTACTTCCAATTGAATGATTGATTCGTTGTTTCGTGAAATTAATTATTTGCTACTTGCCAGGATCTTTATTTGTTATTTGATTTGGATAGAAATAACTGGTTTCTCATAAAGTATAACGTGTCCAGTTATTGCACGTTTGCATTTATTATTTCTTATTTCTGCAACTACGCTTATTTACAGACACCCAACCAAGTTGAAATGAATATTGCTCGATTTTTTGATGACGATTGAAGAAATTTAGATATGCTTCGTGGCCATACATTAATGAAACAAATATATAATTTGTAAAATATAATATTCCTCTCCCGTTTTCGTCCTGTCAATAGAAAGACTATTTTCATTTGCAACATTTGAAGAACTGTTCTGCTGGAAACAAAATATTACCCTTTATTATCACATATTTAAAATGTAGTGAAAAAATTATCAATACATTGTATTTTTAATAAAATACGAAAATTACTTCATTTAATAGCTAAACATTCATTCGAATCATTCGAAAGAAAATCATTTAGGTATTCATTTGAATAAATAAAAGCATAAATTAGCGAAAGAAAATAATATGTTGTTCAAACATTTCGTTTAGATAATAATTCAAAAATTTTGTCCCAGAAGCTTGTAGGAACTTTTATTACTACTATACTATACAATTATATAGAACAATAAATAATTTCGACATGTAATTAAATTATTACATAAAAATAAAGTAAGTAAATTAAATTGTAATTAAATTAGCTAGTAAAGTAAAATAAATTAAAGTAATTAAGTAAAATACAAGTAAAGTAATTAAATTATTATTAAATTACTTAGAACAGTGAATGATAGACATTACTAATCGACGATCTTTTCTTCGTTTTTTCATCTTTTTGCAGTTAAACGCAGGCAACGTTTTGTCATTAAACGTTGCGCTCGCAACGATAATACCGTCCGCATTTCAAAGAAATATCAATACAGTAAGTAGAGAGTGCAGAATGCAAGAATCGTAGAAGCATTTGAAATATTACATTGTAGAAATAGAAGCTTCGCGCTTTGTCCTTCGTTCTCTCCACAATTGCTATTATCTCGCCGACTTTGCATCACGCGATGGATTTATTTCCCTGTGAAGCAACAATTTACCATTCGCAAAACTTTACGAGTGCAAAATAATATTGCTACCCCAATTATTATTACGCTGGAAGCAGGATAATAACTTACAAGCAGTTTCTGTTAAAAAATAGGCGCCTACTTGTTTCATCGCGTTATTTAATGAAGACTAAAAACAAATTGGTATTATTATTGTAATAATCATGTGCGAAATATTACTCAATGAAGAAGGGAAAAGAATCAATAAATAAATGTCCTATTCGAGTTTCTTCTGTGATTTACTTCTTTTTTTTTTTTTTTTTTTTTTGCTAAATTTATGACAGTAATCCCTCAATTTGTGATTTGTGCAGTTAACAGTGGAACAATTATTGTCCAGTGCAAAAAATATAAACATCAACTGAACGCAACTCCTCCTCTGAATAATCTAAAGAACAGTCCAAAGAACAAAGAAAAAAAAAAAGAATCGATCCTAAAACTAATATACTTTCTAAGCAAGTTTAACCATTATAATAAATTGCAAGATTTAGTTCCAAGTCGCTGACAATCCACACACAAGTAGTTGATGCGACTTTAAATAATGAAAAAGAAAGAAAAAACTTATGATTCTATCATCTGTACTTTTAAATAGTGTAAGAAGTTTCATAAACTTAGTAATCAGTAGTATTGGTATTTTATACACTTGGTAATAACAATCAGCAAATCAGGTAATTCCGTGCGAAGGGATAAGTGGAGAATATAAAATAATATTTCGTTTATCGACAATATTCCCTTTCTGGAAAAAAGAAATGTTGCACTTTTATCGCACATTTTATAAAAATTCAATATTTCGTATTACATTAATTTCGTTCAATGCGCCATTTTTATTGATTTTCGAACAATAGATGCACGTATCAAATGCGAATTTTAAAATATTTCCATCGACGACGAAACTCAAATATTAAATACTTCAAATACGAACACGAACAGTACATCGGGTCTATAATTTTCAATAAATTCCAATCCTTCTTTTTTGGCAAACAAATATGGGTTTAAAAGATTGAAAACATTTGATACCACGTATCGTTTTGTTTTTTTTTTTTTTTGTTAGTATCGAAATCGTAATTTCAAAATGGAAAAAGAGGAAATGTTTGCGCGCAGATGTTTCAAAATTTTATTTTCAATTTTCTTTGGCATGTAATTCCGTAGGGAAAGTCTCCGTCGCTGGAAAATTTCGCGTTTCAATCATATATCTCCGTTCGCATTTATGTGCACATGTTGTATGCGCGTAAAATCAAAATTTCCATTTTTTTTCCTTTCTTTTTCTTATTCGTTAGATGATGTCACAATTAAATTGAAGTTTTTACTGTAAAATTTAAACACGGTGTGTTTTTCTTCTACTCTCATAATTCGAAACAGAAGGAGCTATAAATTTTATGGAATAAAATTGGCATGGTTGGGCAAAAAATTGATCAACGATCGATGATTGAATTTTTTCCAAAATAATCCAACTGACAAACTTCTGCCAATTATTTTCTCATTTATTTATTTTATGATATGATATAAAAACTTGCTGTAATTGCTTAAAGTCACTTAAATTCAAAAAGTAGAATTAGATGTGTGTTACCTTACCAAACGTTTCAAAATAAATTTCAGGATAAAACTGAAGGGAGAAATGAAATACGTGTATCGGTGATTATCGTTCTTTAGAAATTTTCTAATTATTCGTAATTATTTGAAAATAACCGAGAATTGTTTTTATACATCAAGCTCTGAATTTTAAATGTTTATACCCTAAATTGTACATTATTCTTTAAACGTTATTACAATTATGCACGAAATAAAATTTCTTCCCATATATCACAGTGACATTCACTTCGCAAAAATTAAATTTCATTCAACTGATTTAACTTTAAAAATTAAATAAAATTACAAACAGTTGCGTGTGATTTTATTACAGAAAGTACAGCACCGTCTACGTACTTTCTTGTTGAAGATCAACATTTCATAATTATAATTTGTTTATAATTATCGACCTCTCTATGACTACGTGACGAATGAACAAAAGTTACAGCTAGTTGAGGAATTTCAGCTGCGAGAACTTGTATAAAGGTTCGTACATACAAGGCGTGACGATAAACTTTTGAGAATAACACTGTTCCCCATCAAAGTTGCAAGAATGCAGACAGTTACGTGTCGCTGCTATGTAGCTTGATTCTCCCTTTGCCGGCGTGCTAAAGAGAAACATTGTCGGTTGTTTCAGTCGCGGTGTAAATTCGTTTCCCTGGAAACCAAAATTTTCGGAGTGAACATTTTGGAAAAATTATTTTCGAAATGATACGGTGCCAAAGCCAGGTATTTTCAATTGGACAGGACAGTTTCGAGGTGAACGTGATTTGAAAATGAATCTAGAGAAACGTATATTTTTAAATGTGTAGATTTTGATATGCGAAATGAATAGTAAATCATTTCTATTAATTAATTAGTCTCATTTGGAAAGTAGTTACATCTTGTGTCAAATAAATGAATTGCAAATAATCTGTTTCAATCGATTCGTTGAATAATAACTGCGAATAATAACTGAAATTTAAACAGAAACTTGTATTTTAGAATAATTGTTTCCAAATTTTATATATAATTTTTATGTATGCTTATGTCAGAAATGTTTTCACAGTATCATTTATGATATATAAATATCAATACAAAAAATATAAATTTTTGCATTGTAAAATAATTCAGTTACATTTTATATGGAAAATTATTTGTTTGATTTTGGTACAGAATTAATTTTCTTCTGTTGTCCTTAAAATAAAAATAATAGAATGGTTGAAATGTTTCTTGATCTAAAATTGTTATTCCTCATCTTTATTTCAAATAAAAACATAGAATAACTTTTTGTAATAATAATATAGAAAGGATAATAGCACTCAAAAGATTATTATATTACATATTTTTTTATAATAGGTCTATTAAATTGCTTTTTAGTATATTAATACTCTTGCAATCATTAAAAACATAAATTTCATTCACTTATTGCAACTAGCCTTTTGCTTATTGATAAAAGAAATAACGATGAAATTTAACTTTGCAAATAAATTCAGATGATCAAGTTACATGAACTTTATTTTAATTTTTTAGATATGTGTGTGTGTGTGTGTATTAGTAATTTATGTGGAATTAACGCAATTTTCTCGTTTTGCACTCCAAATTAAATTATCGTATCTTAGGTTAAAAACTACGAGCATTGGACAAATGAAACTCACGTTTCTATCGATTAGAGCAATAGTTTCAATATATTATAAAAACAATTAATTCAATGTGACTACTTCAAAAATAAAATATTATTACACACAGCATTGCAGTAATCTTAAAATTATGTATTTTAATTATTATAACACAACAATCTAAATTAAAAATCAAATATTGTTGTACAATGACATTAATATTTTGACACTATTGAAATTGTTATAATTATATAAAAAGAAATCGTACAATAATAATCTCAGAATAAAATGAAACATTTTATAATCTTAGATCAAAATAATAAGGATCTTGATGAAATGAAGTAAATGTATGGAAGTAGAGACTTCAAACTTTAAATCAACAAAAGTTCAGATTTATTCCCGTACGATTTTTTTCCCTACAAAATTATAACAATTTAAATATTTAGCGTCCAAGTATTGATAAGAGTAACTGTGTATTACATCGCCGATGTTTATGCGTTGATTTCATTTCTCGTCGAATATTTTCATAAAGATGTTTCTCGCGTATCCTCAAAAGTTTTAGCCAGTTCGAGCTTCGGACTGCGTTCCGCCAAGCCTGTTGCTTGTCCGATCCAAGTCCGCATTGAATCTATTTAGAATATGATTGGAATCTCATCGCTGTATCTTAGTTCGTAAGCAATTTCGAGACATGCAAGCAGTGACACAGCTGAGGTCAACACCCGATACGAGTAGTCTGCCCCAAGATCCTCCCGACAGTCTGTCTTTGATAACTAGACAGTTAGTAGTAAGGTAGCGCTGTGGGTTAACGGAAGTATTAGACCCAAGGGGAAATGATCTTCGTGTTCACGAATTGCTCGTCTACTGACTCGAGGGTTTACAACGCGTTTGCAGCTTCCCGAGAGCGCAAACATCGGGTACCTCCTCTTCGTGTTTCTGTTTCTTCTCCTTTAAATCCGCGATGTTCATAAATTAATTTTTACGCTCTTGGTAATTTAACTTCGATTATTTTTTTCTTGCATATTGATATTAATCATGAAACAGTGGTGATAGGGTTATTTCTCACGCACAGACGCGTTTCTTACTTACCTGCGAGTATTAATGTTTACAATAACGTATGTAATACATAATAATAGTAATGATATTTGTATATAATATAATGATGATTTGCAAATTATTCACGTCTCAAATGTACATACGTAACGTGCAATATTTAAAATTCAAATTAATATCTGTTCTGGAGTAGAACAGAACACGGGCACTTAAGTCAGATTCTAAGAACACGTTACCCTTCCGAGAATCTTCAGATGGTCTGGCGTTCTCTCATCTAAGGACACTTTCTCTTGCTCTAAGAATCAGAATCAGCGTGTGGAAAGGCTCGGTATGGATATAAACAAAGGGATTCTTGGCTGACACCAAGAAGTCACGTAGGCGCATTCGCGCTTATAAGAGTCAGTTTCTTAGCATAGAGAGGGGATTCGTTCTTGTAACATCAGTCAGTTCAGTTCTATGTGTCTATTCTGGGTGTCTAACACGAGGAGACACCCAGTACGCATCTCCCAGACTCGCATCCTATCTGTATACATTCTTATTAAAAACTGCACGACTTGTACCCCAGTATGATTCGTCTCACTGGAAAACCCAGAAGTAACTCTTCTGACTAGGAAATGAATTACCATAAAATTTTATCGATATGCAAACATTTGAATCGATACAAAACAAATTATAGACGCGATCGCTCAGTACCAGACAACGCCACTCTTACTCGAGGTCTACCCTACGCCCCCTCACAAATCACGTGACCCAAATCAACCAATCGCTAATTTTCGTTGCATTAGCGTTGCACCTGAAGAGGCCCGATTTTCTGGGTTACCCCCACTAAAATCACCTTCAGTGATAATATACGTATTTAAACGTCTACAATCTCCATTTATTATAACATCTCTCCGACGGCTGTAAAAGGCAAAATGAGAGAACCTCAGCAAAGCGGTCAGCATTTCACACAGTCACCATCGCGCTGAGACAATATCAAAGTCAAGATGATTTCTCGTTTCATTTGAGAGACTTCACTGAAATGGAAAATTGTTTAGAGGTTATTTATTCCACGTCATTTTTGATAGTGACATTTGTATCATAGATATAACATTTCTAAACATAACAGTTTTTAAACAGTTCTTGAACAATTACGTGTCAATTTTTCAAATGTTTTATATATGTATAAATAATTTCTTCTGTGCTTCTATGGGCTGTTCGAATATTTTTGTGAGCTACTAGTTTACTATTTCTTACAAGAAAAATATAAAAAATTGTTAACTTCAATGATAAAGTAGGCAATCAAATAGTAAACGAAAGAAGATATTACTTCTTGAGTTTGATGAATCGAATATTTTCCTTTCTCTCCAAAACTAACAGAAAACTGACATTCACTGTCATTCACCCTCTATCAGTCACGTTATAAATTACCCCCTTGGTGTTTCATTTTCAAATGCTGCTAATTATTACTTCGCTCATCGAACCAGGAAATTCAATGCCCGACATCGATCTCGCCATAGTTATATGATGTTTAACGACACTTTCTATCAAATGTACAACCGATAATGCAATCGACTGCTCTTATCTTATCTTTTCTTTTCTTTTTTCTTTCTTTTGTTCTTTGGAAAGAAAGAAATACAAATATTTAGGCAGCTGGTGCCACGAGATCGTAAAAGTAATTTATAATAGATATTTAAAGTATTATATTTAATTTTATATTCTCTCTGATATAGACTAACCCTCGAGCCGACAGTTATTTTTGATCCACGCAGATTACTATCTTCTGCACTGATTGTAGACAAAAAGTCGTAAATTCACAGGATATTTTCTGTACTAATTGCAAATAAACAAAATTTATATTATAAATTTATAGGATATTTTCGCTTTTCCCTTTTCTCATACATGTACTCTATAAACGAAAATGATATTAAAATGTCACGTAGCAAAAAGCCCGTAAATCCTTTGTTAAAAAGTTGTAACGAAAATATGAAATGTGACAGTCGAGAAGAAGCAATTTTCTGGTCTCTTGGATCATCATTGGACATTGTATCTTCAGATTTCTACTTAAAATGGAAAAATATCAATTATGCATTGATAAATGTATAAGCGTGTATAGCTGTACGTTTCATGTTTTCGTTGTTACTGTTTGTTAATATTTTAACCAAGCATTTGTAGCATTTCGCGACATTTCTGTGGAACAAAGTTTGAGCACTAGACTTTGAAACACCCTGTATGAATGTCACTATGATATTAAATATTTGCAATTTTTTGATACAGATCAAAAGTGACCAGGATCGGTAATTTTTTCAATTCAACAGTTCGAGGGTAAATAATAAAATTAAATCAAAAATAAATCCTTCAACTATAACTATAAATCAATTGACAATATTAAGCAAAATACGATAAACGATTTCAATCATGACTTTTAATCGTCTTTCGTATCTCTTGATCTTAATCTCTTACTCGTATATATTCATGTTTAAAAATACGCAGAAATGTCGATCGACAATTAAATTAGTTTCTATTATATTATTATATTAATTAAATTAATTTAATTTAGTATATAATATTAGAGTAATTTCTTATATGATTATATTAATTTTTATTCTTTATACTTCTTTACATTTATCTTTTCAACTTCGTCATTTCTTCGGCGATTTCTCAAAATAAAGTACACCTGAAAATAAAGGATCAAGCAATGTAGAATCTAAAAATTCTTACAATCGCCGAATATTCAACGATTTCAATTCGAAAAGTAAAACGAAACAAAAGTTCGATCAATTTGTTCAAGAAAATATCCTACAGAGAAAAGAAATCAAGCGATTTTCGTTTTTCGTTGCAGTCATAATCACAGGAAGTGGCGGGGGTAGGGACCGGTACAGCGGTGGTTCTGCCTCCGCTCTCAGCTGCGGGGGTGAGAAGTACCGCGAGGACAAGCAAGGAAGGATGTTCGATGGGAAGACGATGATCAGAAGGGAAAAAGAAGAGGATACGAAGAGTGCGGACAACGTGTCGAGGGGTGCGATACCTTCCAGGCAGAGTCTCTTGGAACTGGTCAGCAGTAAATGCATGAGTCGCCACACGCCTACGCATCATTATTATCATCAGCAACAGCAGGTCAGTACGATATACTCGTCGCTCAGTTCATCTATCTCGGGAGAGTATTTCGTTCGTTGCGGGCAATTGTTGCTTGTTACTAATTGCGTTACAATGTACGTCTGATGATGGGATTAATTTCAATGCGTGTTCCGTGAATGAGGATCAATAATCGTGTGGCTTTTCATTCGAGATCAAGAGTGTGTTAATTGATAATAAACTTCGTGTTTTTTGATGGTAAATTTCGTGTCGGTTTAACAGTAGCGTGCTTTTTCGTTGATATCGTGTGTGTTTAATTGATAATAATATTATCAATCATTATGTTAATTGATTTATATCAATTATGGTTTACATATATGTATATTTGTATAATTTATATATTATATATATATAAATTAATAATTGCTTATATTAATTGATAATAAACTTTGTATTTTTTAAATAGTAAAATTCGTGTCATTTTAATAATAGCGTAGTTTTTCATTGAGTTATGTGTTTAATAGTTTATATTGATTGATTGATAATATTTTTTAATAATAAACTTCGTGTCAGTTTAGTCAGTCTGGTTTTTCGTTAAAAATGTTTTTAACAGTTTATTGATATTTAAACTATTGTTAATTGATATTTAAACTATGTGTTTAACAGTTTATGTATAGTACACTATACAATATAATGTACTATACACTGGTGTAAAATAATTGTTAATCACTAGTTAATTGATAATAAACATTGTATTTTTAATAGTAAAGTTCGTGTCAGTTTAATAATAGAGTATTTAATTCTCATTCGTTTCTTTTGTCAATTTGACACATTTTTCTTATAAAGTGTTATACTTTAATAATTACATGTTATATGTATTATACTATAATAATTTACAGCACGTAGTATATACAAGTAGAGAGACGAGGCTTTGTAACATCTATTTTTCTAACATATAACATATATTTTTGACATTTCTGACAACAGGATATGTCGTCAGCATTACAGATAATGATCGTTTCCCTTGAGCAGACAGTTCCTTACCTTCTAATCATTATATTGTTTCAATTATTCATTCAATTTACCATCTTTTCGAAGATGTGTACAAGTATTTAAAGCAATTCAAACAAATGATATTTTCTACGAGTCGTAATTTTTATAAAATATTTAACAAAAACAATCAATAGATGCTACATGCATTTTACAATAAGTGGCCCGATATTAGTGTTGATAAAAAGAAAATTAATACTTTCTTTCTTTCTTTCAATGCTACATAAAAATTTAATGAAACAAATATAAGTTAGAGAAGCTAATAAAAAAATATGATTATACCCTTTTTTTTTATAGTACTTACGTTAACACGATTTTCTCAAAAATAATAAATCATAATAACTTAAAATTCGTTTATGAAAACTTACTTGCGAATTTTGTGGTTTTCATTGATGATCTTTTTTATCTTTCTCGTAAGATGTGAACGCGTGTAGAATCTGTTTACTACGTCGAAGGGAGAAATATCGTGAGAGCATTTGCTTCGAATAAACGCTCCATCGCCCGTTAGTGTTCCCGACATGCGGTATTCGCGATTTATTTGACGTTATGGGGACCATTTATGCACACGCGACTAGATTGTACTGCTACATGAAAACACGTGCAGCCGCAGCAGCGTTAAAACCACATGTATATTTGCAACTTGACGTGGGAAACAACTGTTCTAATGACAGCGGACCGTGAAATTTATTTATTGTTTGATATTTACTCGTTTTCAGTCTAGTAATTAACAATACAATTACGTACTCGCTAATTACGTCGTAGAAATGATGTAGTTCGTTAAATTAAAATTAAATTGAATTCGATATTTTCTTGATTTCATCTAATTTAATTTTGATTTAATTAAACGTCAAAGATAATTGTATTCTTTCTTGTAATAAATATACGGTACAGATGTCTGCCAATCATTATCAAATGTTAAATCACTGTCGTGGTTTTCATATCGTTCGTGATTTATTAATTTTATTAATTTTCGTTTTTGTTATCGTTAATTATTTTTTTTATTTGCGTCTGCGTGTTGTTTTTCATTGCGTAACTGATTAGGATTTAGTATTATCTTTTAATGTCGAAAATTATTAAAGAACGCTTCCATATTTCTATTATTAATCTTTAATTTTCTGACATTTAAATACATCATACACGTGTTATTTATTTTTCTGTATCGATTATAATTTTCGTGTTTTATACATTTTTACAATTTTAAATATAATGTTGTTTATGCATATATAATCATCTTACATATAATTCTTTTTAAACAAAATTTTGTTTTTAATAAAGTAACAATGGAAGTTATTCAAATATTGGATGATCAATCAATGGAACATGATTATTTGTTTATATTTGGAAAATTAATTTTTTAACTAAATACTTTTATTCGAAATAACATTGTAATTGTTAATAAATTTCTTTTTTATATATTTCCAAGCTGATATGTTGCTTTTCGTTTAATTTAAATATTTCTATTTAGTTACATATTTGTAAGTAAAGTACTATAAATTGTTTCAATAATAGAATATTTAAAATGATCCATATGTATCAAAATTGTTGAATAAAAATCTACTTCAGTAAATAGTACATTCAAGTGAAAGTTTGCTAAACTCATTTTTAAACATTTTAAAAACAATTTTAAACTTGTTGTATACGTATTGATTATTTCATTAAAAAATAACATCTTAGTCTCAACGCTGAACCTTGTTATTTTTCTTTATTAAGAGAATTCTTAATTACTTCTTACGTAATAAAGAAATCTCTGAAATACTTACTTTATCACATTAAAATTAAAGTAACTTTACATTGAATGACAAGGATAATCCTGTCGTGTTCCACGTTTCTTTCTCGAGATTCTCTGATGCAAATTCGTTTCTATATTTAACGCGAGTGCTCATTAAAATTCTTTTGTTGAAAATGAAGTCCCGTCAATTCGAACATTTTCACTTTTGTCACATTGTATTCGGGGGTCCTTCGAACCGTGGATTGACCTTTAGCTACGCGATTTCATTCGGATGCCTCGTCCGACCGTGTCATCTAGGTACTTTTTTTTCTCCATTCTTTTCGAGCATCGTATTGTCTCTTAATTTCCTTCGCCAGTGCCATTGTGTCAACCAAGACGATCCTCCATTGTCCGCACGAGAGTTACACAAAAAGCAGTGTCCAAGTCGGAATCTGGGTAATCACCTGGGAGAAGAAACAATTTTCATTCCAAACGAGGAACAGTGAGAGAAAAGGAAGAGGAGGAGAAAGGAGAAAGAAACGAGGGACAGAAGGAATGAATAAAAAAAAAAAAAAGAAAAAGAAGAATTTAAACAGAGAGACCTGACAAAAGGAAGGACACGACGGAAGTCCGCTCTTAATCAAATAAATTGTCTATATCAGCTTCTCGAAACGGCCACTCTAACTTTTCCTCGAGGAACTCATTTGACTCCGATCCCCTGACTTCTCGGATTCGCTTTATTTAAACGCGATCGCTGTTGGGTCTTCGATTAATCGTTACTGACCGCGCAGGGTCTTAAAGAATGAAACTGTTCTACTTATTGGAATTTCGTATCGGTGGAAGCATCGACAAAATGTATGTCAATTTCGTATCGGTGGGTCAGAAAAAATATTGGCACAAGTTTCTTTCTTGGCGAGATCATTGTGAAAATTGATGATACATCAGCAATATCTGTTTCTGTTCACTACGCTCAAAAATAACGTGCACAATTCCCGGTAATGAGTTGTACAATAGTAATACGAGAGGTATAAAAATTCGAGAGTCAAGAAAGTATCGACATGCTTGTTATTTCAACGCTTAATCTACATTTAATGGCGAAATTATTAGGAAAATGACAAAATACTGGAACGTTATAAAATGATATCGCGTTAACATTCGGAAAATTATTATTAAGAATAAATTATTATTTTTAATATTAAAATTAAAACTATTAAAAATGTTTTATATTTGATTCTCTCGAATGTTTATATTACTTTTATTGTTATTGTATAACTTATTGAAAGTTGCTACTGTGCATGTTACTTTTACATGGTAAGCTATCTATGGAAGCAGATTTTGTTAATGCATTATTCGGTTTCACAAAAATATTGCAAGAGAACTAGATGTACCAATCTGAATTATTTTTCTATATTACGGTAACTTGCCAATAAGTTCCCATTTATTGATTATAATTTATAGATTATCCTTTGTATTCTTTGTTGATTTAGAAATTCACAATTAAAATTTATAATTGTAATGAAATTACAATTTATAAGGACGATCCACAGGTAGTACAACAATTAGTTCAATTTAAATTTCACCGATTTTTCAAGATTCAAAATTCACGAATCTTATATACATAGTGTTTCATAGAATTTATCATAAAACTAACACTGATCAATTAGGTTCAACTGTACTAAATTTAGTAATACTTTGATACGTCTATAAAATTTTGATGTTGATGAAAATAAAAAGTAGAATCTGATGAAAAAATTTCTTCATTAAGAAAGAAGAACAGATACAAATACTTGTAATTACTATATTATCCTGAGTAAAGAAAATTCTGAACCTACCAGAATGATTAAAGTGATGAATTTAAAATTTTTTATAAACTTCATATATCTGATTCATTGTTTTGTAATATAAAGGAAAATCGAAAAATATAATTTTTGTCCCTATTTGATCAATTTTATCAGTATTGTATATATTTAATATAACTCTCATTTATCAACAGTTAAAATAATAAATAAATGATAAACAAAAATGTAAAAAATATAAATATTTATATATTTAATTTCAATTCCAGACAGAGCATTGTTATTTTAAAGAAATGTCTAATGAATTCTTGATAAAAACAAACGTTTTACATACATTGCAATAATGTATTAAAGGTTTCAATTTCTACCTATATTTATTGCAAGATTATATTATCTTTCGCACAAAGTGCTTTCAAATCAAACTTCTCACCATCGCCGTCCATTTTCTTGATTCATTACAGATCCGTTCCACGATCAATCACTGAACTGAATAATTTTCCAATTTCGACATCCACGTTCATTCCAACGTTACAAACTTTCATCTTCCCTGACAAAAATGAGACTTATTCTGAGCAACAACTGAAACTCATCCATCATTGTCCAAACGTTCTTATCATTTATTTTTGTCAAATTTCACACGATTCTTCTCCACTAACATTCAAAATTCATACTCTGGGACTTCCTTCAGAGTTTTCTCCTTGACGTCTGCATTTGAATTTTGAAGAGATTTTCAAAGCAATGTAACTCTAAGGATTTTATAATTCATGACATCGAATTTCCCCAATTGAGGGGAACCTTGCCAGTATTTTCAAAGGTTATTACAACTTTCGTTTGATTTTCTTTTTGATAAAAAATTCCTAAAAATCTGAATTATCCTGTGATTATAAATTTTTTTATTTTCATTCTGTTTGTATTAGGATCATGCTTTGACTAATTGCAGAATTAATTATTATACGTAATGTACTAACTTTTAAATTCTAAATCTAACTTGGTTTATAGCAGCATTCAGAATCTAGTTTCTGTGAAAATAACAAAATCTATAAAAAAAAAACATGATTCTAAACACTGAATATGTAGTTTTTTTTAAAGAATTGCTCTACCAAAGAATATCTTTTAAGACTTGCAGCTAAATTTTTTTGTCACGATTAATATTCACAATACATTAGTGTACGTTGCATTATTTAATTGGACACAAATATCATACCCAGCAATCTTACTCAAATTATGAAAACTTTATATAATTTATATAATTACGAGAACTTTATATTTATATAATTGATATTCAACATTTCAGAATTTATTCAAATAAGACTTTCTGTTATGAATTTATTTTCTACGAAAAGACAGCCTAAATGTAAATTTTAAAAAATAATCCTAATTTTCTATATCTTTATGGCAAATTTTAATTAATCCTTCAGTATTATAAATATTAAAACATACAAAATGTATTACACAAGGTAATTAACTGGTGATTCTACGTGTAAAAATGTGTCGAAAAAGAAGAAATACAATTTTTTCATTGAAGCTTTTCCTTTCGACAAAATCAAAATCTTAAATTTAGCTAATTTCATACTGTATAGGTGTGAATGATCGCAACGAAAATATTTGTAGAATAAATTTTTTCGTTTAAGGTGAGAGAAAATAAACTTTAAATATATTTCGTAAAAAATTATTACAAGTGCACATGTACTTGATGATTTTTCAAACTCGGTTTTCTCGACAATGGGAAAATTTTATTGTACGTTTTTCACTTATCTTCGCGCGTAGAATAACCTTCTACCGGTTATTATTCTTTTCTGTCATATCTGGAATTAGTTAAATTCAAGTATACTCGATAAATTTTCAAATTCAATTTTCTCGAATCGAAACGAAGGCTTCAAAAATTTTATTCTTTTTTTTCGACACGCAGCCGGTAGATCACGAAGTGGCGGAACACCCTATATATACGAATATCGAAAGTAGTGCAAATGCCTACTTTAACATTTAATATAGCGTATAAAAGTCCGCAGGCCTAATTACAATAATTACATTATTGAAATTTTATTTCTAATTACGAAGTCGAGAAGGCTCGTGTGGATTCCACGAAACACTAGACAACCGCGATAGATGAAAAGGCAGAAAATGAACAAAGCAGAAGAAAATGAAAAAAAAAGCGTCTTAGCAAAAATATCAAGCGTTCGACGCAAATTACGCGAGGCATCCGATTATTATATAACATGTGTGTGTGTATGTGTGTTTGTATGTTCGTGTACACGTTCGTAAAGTCGATGAAGGTGAACATGTTGACAAATCCAGCAAATATGTTACAGGTGTATTCGGTGCCGCAGCGGTATTTCAGCTCGTCCCGCGACTCGCTTCAAGGGGCTTACGTGAATCGTGGCGCGAGTGAATTCGACCTAAGCCGCAAGCCGAAGAGGAGGGACCAGCTCAGGGGTAGATTCAAACTGCCGTACACGGTGGCGCTCACGCCTTCGCGCGACCAATCGCACTTGCACACCCCCGCATCCGTCAATCATCTGAGCCAGAGCAGCTGCAACGGCACCGAGACGTGAGTATCGGATATTTTTCGGTGATCGAGCTCCCAGCGTTGTGAAATTATGTCGTACGCGTGTTGAACGTCAAATATATTGCTATTACGTTGCTCCTTTTCTTCATTTTGTATTTTCCTATTTTTAATTTAATCGAAGTTTAATAATTATAATTCAAAAGAGTTTAAAAGTTTCTTCAGAATATCAAATGATATATTTTTTATAATATTTTCTTTTCAATAATTGCGATATTATATTGTTATAATATTTATATTTTAAATAAATTTATATTTATATTTTATATTTATATTTATTATTTATATTTTATAATATTTATATTATATTATTATGATACAATATTTTCTATTCAATAATCGCCAACTCCAATATTCACCATTCAAAGATGACATTAAATACTTTGTAATTTCTAAATTTACAAAATATATTTCTATTTCTTGAATTTCTTTCAAGGTTGACAGATCTAGTTAGATCAGTGTCGACATTTCGTACAACACACGCAATACACGAGTATCGTTATAAAAATATCCTATAAATGTTTAACCGTATGCACGCGCACCAAGTTATGCGAGCTGAGTCAGTTCGGCAAAATCCAAACAAACAGAAAGTTCTGCCCGGTTGTTGCATTCGAGGCAAGTTCGTCCCGATATCGCACGTGACATGAGCCAACCCCTGGGTTATAGATAGAATCTATCCGCAGTGGCGTAAAATAGCAAACGTACGGTAAAACCGGGATGTAATTTTTGTTGGTCAGTATTCAGAGGGGCGTTGTGTTCGACGGCAGGAAGTGTACGATTCGATGGTAACCTAGGGCAGTAAATACCTAGCAACAAACGCTTACACAACGTGAAAGTGTCGAATGCGCGCGATGCAACGACCATACGAGTGAGCTAGAATGATCAGGGTAAGGTAATACTAGCAGCATGGATATCATATGGATTATTTCACAAGTACGGCCATTTTTTTTTTTTTTTTTTTTTGTTATATAAAAGACTGGTCTGTATTTTGCGGATCGGTGCTACGATAGCTTTGGTCACGAGTTGTCAGAGATTTGCCAATATCGATGGCTCTTTTCTTTTTTATTTTTTTATTTCGCATTAACTTTCAGCTGAATCAGTATTGACGTAAGTTACTAGATATATTTAAAATTTCGCGCGGAGAATTTAATTCCCGTCCTGCTTAAATTCGCGGAGAAACGAATTTTTAATTTTCAAAATTTCGAATTTCGCTGTGACCACAAAGATCTAAATTCGCTGTCAGCCTGATAAATGTAATCTTTCACAACTTCTTGTCACCATTTGCGTTTAAAATTAATCTGTAAATATATTTTTTGTAACACTTAGAAATTTTGACATGCAACACATCAATCAAGTAAATAAATGACATTTTTATATGAGAATTCTAATTAATTGTGCTGATAATTATGATTAATTCACAATATTTTGTTGTCATTGAATGATAATAAAAGATATTACAGAGATAAAACACGATGGGGTGGTATTTAAAAATTATCAAAAATCTGCAGTTTCTGGTAAAGAATATGTATTTAACACCAAAATTAAAAAATTTCTTCTTTGCAAAAAATGAAATACCTTTTGTTCTTACTACATTAAGATTGTGTATCACAATCTTCAATCTAGTTAAAACACATAAAATGCACATGTAGATTTTCACTGTAGATGTTCACTTATAAATGCTTGTACACAGAAAAGAATTGTATAATGAGACGAAGCAGTAAATTCCAACATACTGTATTAGATTAAATTAGATTAAATTATATTAATTGGAAAATTAATATTAAAATTAAATTTCTATTAAATTATATTATCAAATAACAATACTACTACTAATAATAATATATACGAAGTTTGTCTTGAAAGAATTCTTATCCATAAAAATTTTGATCTAAATTCCCTCGGTATCATATAATAAAATCGCTTCTTTCAGTTCGGAAACAGCATTATATTTCTATCATTCTACCGTTTTATACAATAGCCTGTTAAGATTCCCCCAGACGATATTAAGGTCACAAAATCTTGCTACCCTATTTGAAAATTATTTTTATCTATCCCATCCATGTATGTCTCTATAATCTGACTATAAAATACATTTATTTTTGATGATGGAAAAGATGAGAATGGCAAATATTATTTGCAGCACAGAAACAAAATATTTTCTGAGATTGCAGAATAATTGATTATTAAATCAATTTATTAAATCTGTTTAAATAAAACTACTGAGGATCATGTTGCAATGACTGAATTTGTCGTCGATGTGAAATAATAATACGTAAATGAATTAAAAATATAATTACACAATTACAAATAATCAATGAAAAGAAAAAATATTTGAATTTAAATCTCAAAAATTTTAGTGCTTTTAATACTATATATACTATAGCTATACTATATATGAACTATACTCAGGTTGTAATTAGATTTTGTGCTGATATATTGGATAGAATTAAATGTGTAAAAATATGCTTTTAATTATTATCATTCTTCTTCTTCTTCAAACACGTTATCAGATTGCGAATTTTTATGCAAATTCATATTTTTATAAATAAAGCGTTTCATTAATATACTTCAGATACTTTACACATTAATTCTTAATCTTCCACAAATGTATGAAACTTCACAATCAGTATTAATACACATTGTATATCTATAGTAGTTATAAATATTTAAAGAGTTTCCTAGCGAAACACAATCATCTTCATAATCTCAAATTATCACAGTTATACAAAATCACTATCAAGTAATAGAAAATTTGATACACATAAAGAGAATAAATTAATTAATGATGTAATAAATATACAATAGAAAATAATAGAACAATTATATAACTTAAGAATATACTTAATTAATAGACTAAATTAATTAACATACATATTAGTTAGAATGGTGTTTTATGTTTCTGACATCAGATAAATCAAAATGTATCACGTGTAATATATATATAAAAGATCAATGGCTAAGAAAGAACAAAGCAAGAAATTCCTACGAGTGAAAGAAGTATTGACAACAAATGGCGAACGTATTTGTTACCTGTACGACGTTTCTGTAGCCTTTCATAAGTTGTTGTGTCGTTGCTTCTCTGCAGGAGATATACGGTCCAGCAGCAACAGCAACAACGCGGTAGCAGAGGCTATCCTGGACAACCGGGAACAAAGGGTTTTCGTACGGGTGCCCCTAATTGGTCCTTCATCTTCGATCCCGCGGGACGTCTCTGTTATTACTGGTCGATGGTGGTCTCCCTTGCCTTTCTCTACAACTTCTGGGTCATCATCTACAGGTTCGCCTTCCAAGAGATAAACGGTTAGTCTTTTTTCCTCTTGCGAGTCAGTCACATTGTCTGAAATTCATTGAATGTGAATCTTTTATTTTACAAAAATTAATTAACGAGGCATTGGAAGTGCAATCTCTTCTTAATTTTATTGCGTGACTACACGATTGATATTCAATCCAAGTGTCCAAGGAGACGATACAAGTAATGCTAACTTCACTTTTAAGATTTCTGAAATTTTGCTTTTCAATTTAACTTTCAAGTTAAGCAAAAAACTTCTGAATAGTCCAATTATCCGTAGTTCCTTTAGTGTAGGTTTTCAAATATAAAAGTAATATTTTTTATCTGTAGCAAAGTCATCGTAAAACTGTTTGTAATATTAAAAAAATGTAATACTTCTTCTTAACAGTGTCATTAACTTGAATTATACATTAGCGTAGAATGCATTTTATTCTTTCATCCAACAATACAATTTAAAAAGTTTTACATCTTGTATATTAGTAAATTTATTAATTTGTACACTTCTGTCAGATAGGTTAAACATTTTTAAAAATTAATAATAATGTACTATTTTGAATAGAAGAAATAATATTTTAATAAAGAAAAATTTGCTACATTTACTACAATAAAAAAAAATGACAATAAAATTAATATTTTTATCAAATTTAAATGTTATGCATTTAGTATAAATAATCATAGTCATAATTTGCGTTTACTCACTTGTCTCCTTTATAATCCAATTGTGTCTTTAATCACTTCAAAATTTAAATACCACGCTTGATTTATCAAAACAAAAAAAAAAAAAAAGAAACTAATATTAGAAAATTGCGTTGTCGCAACATTTGAAAGTGCATGTTATATTTATAAGAGAAATTTTGTGTTATCTAGGGGAAACACGCTGGGTGTGGTTCTGCTTGGATTACTTCTCCGATTTTTTATACGTACTGGACATAGTATTTCACATTCGAACGGGATACTTAGAGGACGGTGTCTTACAAACAGACGCGACGAAGCTGCGAAATCATTACACAAACAGTACTACGTTTTACATGGACATCCTGTGCCTGCTGCCCCTCGACTTTTTATACTTATCTATAGGATTCAACAGTATACTTCGAAGTTTTAGGCTCGTAAAAATATATCGGTGAGTGTAACTTGAACCTGTCACTGAATTGGGCCAAGTTATGCAGAATACGTACTATATATATTAGAACCATTAATTGAGTAAATCCACTTTGAAGATTTTAAATTTTAAAAAAGAAAGAAACTTTGCAGTAATCTTGTAATCAACAAATAGCTGATTTTCCCCTCTATTAACGATTTTTCATTTATGTAACAGAAGTTTAGATTGAAGTAAATGGATTTAACCAGCAAGAATTCGTTCAATTGGATGTTGTCCAAAATTTGGTTGAAAATAAATGAAATTCATATAAGTTCTATTGTATTTTTAATTGGGTATATCTTATTTTTATTTTATTTTATAAAGTTTTTTAATTTATAATGACTGATACAGACGATAGAATTCTAATATACATTATATTAACATATAACAGTACAATAAATAGATAAGTTTAGAATGGAACTATAACTTAGCTAGTTTTAAGAGTTACATGCAAGAGTATAAAACTTACATTTTAAGGGTTTGTAGTTTTTGAAAAATTTGGCCCAATTATTAACTTATATAATATTATAATACATTACAACTGTATTAGTGTATAATATTCTACATAATATTAATATAAATTAAATTTGTTCTGTGAACAAATCAACAATGATAGAGTAACCATATTAGTACTATATATATTCTTTAGTGTCAATTCCATTAATATAATATTAATATATAACATCATATGAATTATTAATAATAATTATGTTATATTATAATACATTAATTATACTATGATATTAATATACATATGAATATAAATTGGGTGTTCTGCGAGGAAATCAACAAAGTTTGATAGCGTGACCATAACATTAGTATAGCATATTATATCCCATTATATATATCTATATATATATATATATATATATATATATATATATATATATATATCATACATAATATAAAATTTATATTTCAAACAGGTTCTGGGCGTTCATGGACAGAACCGAGCGACATACCAACTATCCGAATTTATTCCGCTCCACATCCTTGATACATTATTTACTGGTGATCTTTCACTGGAACGGGTGCCTCTATCACATTATTTATAAGAACAACGGCTTCGGCAGTAAGAACTGGGTATTCAGCGACTCGGAGACCGCGGACGTTGTGAAACAATATTTGCAGAGCTACTACTGGTGCACGCTGGCCCTCACCACCATCGGCGATCTCCCCAGGTAATTTCATTTCCATCTTCCGTAATTCGTTGCATTGTTTCCGTTCGCTCTTTGTTCCGCGCAATAATCAGAAGTTTTGATAGAATCTCGAACGTAATAACGGGTGAATAACAAGTTTGTCGTGCAATTAAAATTGCTACGAGTGACATGATAATTTTATTCAGGTTCCGACGCTTTGATTCATTGCAGTGGCTTGCAGAGTAATTTCATCCGTTTCTCAACGAAATTGAAAGTAAAATTGTCGAAGCACGTGTACGTTCTTTTTCTTAATTTTATATTTCTTTTTTTTTTTCTTAATTTCATTCATCTTTTTCCCACTTCTTCTTTTTCTTGACTTGATTTATTTTTATTTCTTTAATTTTAGAATTTTGCTTCAGTGCATTGTCGTTTTCTTGTAATATATTTTCTTCTTTTCGGCGAATGAAGAGCGTTTCATATGTTATACTTTATATCAACGACTGATATTTTTTGTATGTCTCATTAATGAAATTGTAGTTTAAATAAAAGAATTTCTTCAATAGCCTAATGCTCAATATAATAGAGTTATTAATAATAATTATTCATAAATTGATGAAACATAATTCATATAAAATAATATAATATATAATATGTAAAATTAATAGAATTATATTAATGATATAAATAAAAAAGTAATTGTAATAGACTTAAGTAATTTCAAAGCTCGATCATTTACACTCACTGAGTGTACAATTAGATAAAAGATCAATTTTAAAATATGTATTAATATAAAATATAGAATAAGAATTTAATTTTAAATTTTAAGAGTTTAAAATATAATCTAAGAAATTATAAGAACTCATTTATTTAATACGTGCTCTAGAAGTTTTAAAAAAATAGAAATTGTTGGCATATTTTCAATATTTTTATTATTTTTATTTTGTCCACATATGTAGATTCGTAAAATCAGCTAATCAAGAATTAAAGTAAATGGTTAATAGTACTGAAAATTTCGAAATTGCACCTTTACGAAGCAAATATAACACAATTAGAAAAATTTTCGAATCATCACTATATATAAAATATTACAGAGACAATATTCCCCGATTATGAAAATCTTATTCTTATTGATTTCCACAATTTTCCCGGTAGAAAGAAATCATGTCGCTCTTCTTGATTTATGCAACACTAAATATTTCTCATTATAAATTTTATCTTGGCTATCATCGTGAACAAATCCATATTGACAAGACTGAGAATATGTACAACTTTATTTCTAATGAAATAACCATTTCCTTCGTAATACTCGTACGAAACGTTCATCACGTGTTCAACAAATCACAATTTTCCCTTTGCCATTTCATTTGCAGACCGAGAAGCAAGGGCGAGTATTTGTTTGTGATAGCTCAGCTGCTGTTTGGTCTACTGCTGTTCGCCACGGTGCTCGGACACGTGGCCAACATCGTAACTTCCGTCAGCGCGGCCAGGAAGGAATTCCAGGGTGAGTGAAAAGCAGACGCAATTATTCCTCTCGCGCTTATTTTTCGACTGTCAAAAATATCGTACATCTACGATTTTAACGGTGTTGGTCGCGATTCTTTTATTTCATTTTGCACAAACGTTCATAAACGCGGCTCGACAACAGCACCAGACGTCAGCTGTCAGGCAAATCTCGGTTAAAATTCATTTCACTTCCGCTTCATGTAATGACAAACTATTTTTTGAAAAATAAAAATCAAGACATACGCACAGGATATATTTCATAAGTATATTTTCATAAATATGAAACTTTTTTTTAAATCGTTTGTTATTCGAAAAAAATGTTTCGAGAGTGAATTTAGCGAAATCAGTTTAGTTGTAGATGAAGACATTCCGGAGATTTCAAGGTTTTTTAAATGGAATCCTGTATTTATATTTTTTTATACATTAATCGATTTTATAAAAAAAAGGTATTAACTTATTTATTAATTCAGGAGATATTTTAACTTTAATTTCATAAAATCTGCGCGTAAAATATAAGAACGATATTGTATGGACAGAAAAATACTATCTCTGCGTTTCCTTATCTTTCATGCACAAATTTTACAAAATTAAAGTTGTAATACTTTCTCGGCATAAGTAGGTTAATGTCTTTTCTACAGATGTATCGATTAATGTATAAAAAAATGTAGGATTCCATTTAAAAAAATTTAAATTGATTTTTAAATCTCAAAAATTTCTCCAACTGCAAACGAATCGATTTCATTAAATTACTCTCCTCTCGAAATATAATAAGATTTGTTAAAAATAGTTTTTTGAACAAAGAATAGTTTAGAAGCTAATTCTATTTATAAATTAAAACGCGGCATCACATATATGACTAGAAAATTAAATTGATCATAATGATTAGAAAATTAAATTTAAATTTGCAATTGTACTTTTGAATGCAAGAACTTAATTAGATTCTATATATTCTCTGAAATTTATTATCGCATCATTGAAATTAATGGTGTTCCACGGAAATTTGTGAAAAATTAGTGTTTCATACTTTCAAGTGAAACATTAGTTAACCCGAGTGTAGTGTGACTTATTCGCGAAAATATTCGAACGCCCACAGGAACTTTTCGCTAATATATTACACGTGTTACATAAAACATTTTGAAGAATATTGCAGTTAATTATGACTGTGTTAGCCAAGTTTGAAATAGATCTACAGATATCCATAAAAATTACAAAATATATGAACCCATATATTTTTAATTAAAATAAATAACCCATTACGTTGATTACTAATTTTTTATTAAATATATGTTTGCAATAAATTTCTTATATTCTATATACTTCCTAATTACCTACAATTAAACCTATTCGCCATGGATACTAATTTTTTATTAAATATATGTTTGTAACAGATATCTTCTTGTATATATTCAACATATTTTTATGCACATATATCTCTACATTCCATATAGTATATATTCTATAATAAAATATTCTCTATATATATTTATATATTTCCACAGACATTTCCAAGGTCACTTAAAAAATCAATATAGTGTAAAAGTGTTTTACACGACACGTTGATAAAAAACTTCTGCGAATTCAAACACTTTCAAACACACTGTGACGGCAATCTTACCTGCAGTTCATACTCGTGCAAAGAAATTCGCATGTAGTTTCTAGAAAAAAACTGCACGACTTGTACCCCAGTACGATTCGTCTCACTAAAAGGACTAGAAGCAACTGTTCTAACTAGGAAATGAAGATGACTTTTTTGCCATAAAATTTTATTGATATGCAAACATTTGAATTGATACAAAACAAATTACAGGCGCGATTGCTCAGTACCAGACAACGCCACTACTCGAGGTCTACCCCACGCCTCGTCTCGTGACCTAAATCAACCATTATCGCTAATTTTCATTGCATTAGCGTTGTACCTGAAGAAGCCTAATTTTCTGGGTTACCCCCGCTAAAATCACTTTCAGTGATAAAAAAAAGTCCGTCAAACACCGAAATTTCCATCGTCGGCCACGCGTTTCGCGTTTCAAATTTTCCAAGAACGAGCCTAATGACGTTTGCCCGGCGAAAATCTGATAATCCCGAACATTTCGCGCGAACGCAATTAGAATGCAGAGCAACCGGCGATAACGAACTTGGCAGAAACTCCCTGAAAGGCCACGACCGAACTGATACGTCCACCGGGCCATAAATAATTTTATTCAATTAAAACGGCCGGCGAGGGGTGCACATCATTTCGCGGCGCTCACCTGCGGTTCGTTTTAATCCAGCCGCCGCAGTTTTGCCGCATTCGCTGTACTCCTTCCGGGTAACCACTCTGCTTGTTTCCCCTCCCTGCTTCGTCCGCATAGCTCGCTGCTTTCGTTTCAAATGAAAACTAATGGGAAAAAAATAGGCTTTGAAACAGTTCAGTTTCAAATGAGAACGTATTCCTGTTGCGTCGTGTTAATAAACGTGAGTTGTTAGAAGTTTGTTTTTTTTTTCTTTACTATTATCAAAAGTGACGGTGCGGATGTCGACCTGACAATAATTACAAGCGGCACGTGTGAAAGTGTTTGAATACTTTTTCGGATTTATTTTGTGAATACATTTGCGTGACGTTTTCACGTTTTACGAACGTCATAACGAGAGACGACCGTCGTAATTGTATTGAGCGAGTTTAAAAATATGCATATAAATTGCAAGATATTTTGCATAAACAACGAAAGATTGTTATTTAATTGATTTTATTTAAACTGTTGCAATTTCGTGTAATAATGAGATTGAGCTTGTTTCGAAGTTCGAAGCCTCTATTTTCGAATCGTTCGTTTTATTCCATGATCTTTTGACTCTCTATAACCAGAATCTCATTTACTGGTTATGATTTCATTTTACAGCATGAAGCTTCTATTGACGTGAGTTTCTTCCTTTTAAAGATGATTTTACATCATCCAACGAGTGGCAAAATAACGATAGCTTTTTTTCTCAAAAATTATAAAAATTTAAACACGTGTAAAAATATTAAAAAATTCTTTTCATAACTAGATCTATCATCATTTTGAAGATCGAAGTCTTCTCTTTACAACGACTCTTCAAAAATAAAGAAATCGTGTTTTTCTCGTACCATTTTATTTAATGTTAAGTATCGAATATTATTAAATGAGAAAAATTCAAGAAATCCTAACATTTTGTTCCAATTTCAATAAAATGGTGAAAAGAAAATAAGTTTTAAATGGGTCGTTGTAAAGAAAAAAATTTCAATCTTCAAGATCACAGCAATATAGAGAAGAATTTTTTCAATGTGTTTGACTTTTGATAAATTTACCACTGAAAAATATCCTCAGTTTTCCACCCGGTATATGTTGTAAAATCATTTTTAGAAAGAAGACAAATTCACGATCAGCCAAAATAGATCAGAAATGATCTCTTCTTAAAAACTTGTATTATCAATTTGAATTGTCGACGATTTTTCACTGTCACTGGTACAGTTAGGCTCTTCATTTTGCATCCACCGGCGAGATAGCCAGTAAGGGCTGTGAACGCGACAGCGAGACCGCGTTCTTAATTATAAAACTCGACTGCTGTTCCTGGCGCGCTTACCCTCGAGAGAATTACGTCCGGGCTTTCACGAGCCTGATTGCGCTAAATGGTTAACAGAGACACGATGAAATTTGCAAACTACACTTTCGTCCTTCGTTCGGATAGGGGAGCGTGTTGCTTCGTGTTACGTGCTACGAGGGAGGATGCCTCGGTGAAATCGAAGTAAACGGTGCAGCTTGGCGATGCAAAATAGCAGTTTCGCAAGCATTCCTGCCCGCTAGAGACCCTGCTCTAATGCCGCCGCACGTTGTCATTCCCAGTGACCACTATCACGGTTAATATCGTTCCTGTGTTTCTCTGCGTCGCTGCCAACAAAATTTTGGTGTATTTATACACCTCGCCTGCGAATAGGTATACCTCTCATTTGTCCACTAGTTAAATATTATACATCTGCCGCATTGGTAAGTAGAGTTGGACTAATAAGAGGAAATTCCCAAATTAGAGATTTAGGAAACTACGAATAGAAACTGAGAATACCTAGAACCTAGAGCATACAAGTCGGAAAGAAGGAATAAAATTTCTTTCACTCAAAAGAATTTCGTTTTCGATCAGATACACTTGAATTTAGCTAATTTCATGATGGACAAGAGCGAATAGTCACGAGGACGAGTTCCACGTGCAAAAATGTGGCGAGAAATGTGGAACACGGTCGTTCATTTTTTTCGTTCATTTTAGAGAAAATGGACTTTGAATATGTTTCGTTGGAAATTGTCTCAGCAGTGTAGGTGTAGTTGATAAATTTTCAAACTCCATTTTCTCGAAAGCATTCTACAACAAAATTTCACTTTGCGTTCTTTGTTTATCCTCGCACATCGAGTAATGTCCTGTTAATTGCTCTTTTCTTTCTTGTCTGAAATTAGCTCGAGCATACTTGATAAATTTTCAAGCACAATTTTCTCGAGAAGAAATTTTTTTTTTTGTTTTCTCGACTCGTCTTTTTACGTATAATTACTTGTTATTTGGTTCGTTTCGAGACATCCCGTCTCACATGTGAATAATTATTTTTCGTGTCGAAATTCACTTACACTTTCAAACAATCATAATCACTTCAGTCAATATTAATCAACAAAAAAAAAAGAAAGAAAAACTTCATATTTTCACCAAAAACAATCAGAACTACAACTACCCCGCCACTTTTACTTTCCACCATAGTTTCAATTAAATCCGTGAACATCCATCTTGAGAAAACTTCCCGTTTTCACGGAAGATGGTCATAGGTGTAATTTCTCCGGGCAGATTAAATTCTCTGGAAGTAAAACGTATTAAAAGAAGAAAAGAGAGAGAGAGAGAGAGAGAGAGAGAGAGAGAGAGAGAGAGAGAAATCCACTCTTATCAAAATGCAAACGGTATGGGTAAACGACGAAAATGGCCGACTGACGCGTGGTAATAATAGATAATCCGCGAGAAACGGCCGCTTTTTACCCGATTCGGTCGTTGATGAATCGCGAGCATTAACTATACTCGCGACATGGAACACGGAAAGAGGGCGCAAGAACAGACGTGCACCCTTGATGCAGCCTCGATGGAACGTCGACAGAGAAACAAAAATGGACACCGTCGCTGAGAGATTCGCGGGCCACGATCATTACGAAATACAGATTGCCCGACCTTTTTTTTTCCTCTCTCCCCCGTCGGTGTAAAAACGCATTAAGCAACCAGCCAAGGGTAGGGAGCACGAGAACAACATTTGTCGTAATTGCAGCTTCTGCCTCGTTCACCCGTGGCCACTGTGAGGGCTGGTCATTTATACAATCCCGTGATAATTCCGAGCCAGTTGCAACCATTGTTCGATGTCTTTTTTTCTTTAACGAGAATTTTTTTTCAGACTGCTTGGAAAAATTGACAATCTTTGAAGGTCGATCTACAGTGACTTCCATTAACTAGTCAACTGCAGAATTTAGTTTTAAAAATCTCTCACTGGGGTGCGTAATTAAAATCGAGCAATAACGAGTATAGTTCCTATTAATTTTACGAAAAAGGTAAAGCAAAACGAGGAAGGATTATATTTTTATTCGATGAAAAGTTAATAATTCATTGTTGAGAAGGTTATTGCTATCAAAAACTTAAAAATTGTCAAAAATAATAAAATTCATAGAGAAATTAAATTATTGCTATTAAAAATTTAAAAATTGTCAAAAAATAATAAAATTCATAGACAAGAGAAATTGAAAAAAGAAAAATAATTTTAAAAAATTCAGTTTTCAGTGTGATATTTTTCAAAGCATGATACTACAAAGTGGCACTTTTTGTGAGGCACATCAACTTTTTTTATAAAATATATAACAGTTTAATAGTAACATAAAGGACACCATACCATTAAATGACATTTTTATTACCCCTTATTGAAATTTGAAGTTTTTAAAGTAAATGGCAATTTTTTATTTTATACGACGAGTATATACGTCAACCGCTTCGAAATAAAGTTTTGGATTGACGTGCATACGCGTTGAATGCAGGTTAATAGTTTGAACACTGTTGGAACACTGTTGAGTTATATAATTCTAATATATAACGATAAATCTAGGCTTATTTTGTTTATTGAACTTTGTTGGAATATCTTGGACGAAGAATTTCTTGAATTTTCGTCTAAATCTAAGCCTAATATTCAAAGTTTAATGAAATAGCGAAAAGAAATCAAAAGCACATCAAGTTTTCAGGACTTCGTTGTAGAGAGCAGGGCTCAGTCTTCACATCCATTGTAGATTCACTCGCGAAAAGAATTTTTTCAATGTTTTCATCTACTATACTATTTATAGCATTTTTGAGAAGAAAAGTGTCCTCACTTTTTTACACCGCTGCGTAATGTGAAAATATCTTGGAACAAAGTAAGTGATACATTTTTAAAAGTAAAGGCTTCAAGCTTTAGAATGAGCTCAAATTTATTATTGTATAATTTTTCTTTCTAAAATTATAACAGTTTCAATATATAGCGCCCGAATATTAATAAAAGTCATTAATAGAAGTATTTTGGTCTTGTTGCACGAGACCCGACGAGAATTGGATTTCATTGTTCCTTTCGAGAATTTTCTCTTTTCCCTTTGTTGGTGACAAATTTCTAAGACACGACGTAATCATAATTACTGTGTAATGAAATCTGTTCGCGAAAGTAATAAACTTTTTGTTTAAACCGTAATTTTGACATTCTGAAGAAGGATCGCTTAATCAACATACGCTCTTTCGCTTCAAAATTGAAGCTTCTATCTTCCGTCTGTAAGAATGATCTGCATAAGGCATCTTATTGTTAGATCGCAAAATTATCTCGGAGAATATCAGAAGTTCATTACGGGTTACGGGTAATTTTCTGAAGAAAACGACCAGATCTCCTCATTTTGTTTCAATTCAATTTTTCTTGTAATTACGATAGCAATTTTTTTGATAAAATTACATTTACACAGCATTTTCAATTATACAACATAGAAAAATGTACAATATTAAATGTAAATTATTATATAAAATATTTAAAATATTATAAAATATCATATAAAATATTATATAAATTATTATATAAAAGAACAATATTAAAATTAAATGTACAAAATTAAATTAAAATGTATAATATTAAATTAAAATAAAACAGTATATTAGAATTGGATTAAGTATAGGATAAAATTGATTCAGTATCAAGTGATATTTATATATTGTTTTCACATGTTTTCAATTCGTTTCTCAAACGAAAAGAAATTTTACTCTAAGAATGTTCGTTTCGTTTTATTTTGCCATTTCATTGATCTTTGAATATTAGATAAAAATTAATATTTTCATGTGATGTTTAAAATTCAATAAAAGGATGAAAAAGAATCGTTTTGGAATGTCATTGTAAAGAGAAAGTTCATTCTTCAAATCCATTTGCAAAAAAATGTTTTTCACTGTTTTTACATACTATACTATTTATAGCATTTTTGAGAAGTAAAAGCGTCTTGCTACTTTCTCCTGCACCGTGATGTAGAACATCTCGAAACAAAGTAAATTATGCATTTTCAGAATAGAGGTTTGAAGGTTTGAAATTAACTCAAACAATTATTTATTGTTGTACGAAATATTTAATGTCCGAATATGAGCAACTGTGTATATTATATGATTAAATAAAAATTATCTGATAATATTTCCCGAAAAAAGAATATTGAATATTCAATTTTGAAAAAGAAAAAGAAAAGAAGAGGAAGAATTTCTAGATGAATATTTTGATTACATAGTGAGAGAGCTCGTCGTTCTCTTTTCTCTGACCATTTGATATTTAACGAAACAGTCTCTAAATGCAGTTGACCAACGCGACAGACGCTCATAGGAAATCTTACCTCGAGAAGATTCTCCACATTCCCGCGACATTGCGTTCGATCAAGGCAGAGGCATTTAAACAGGATGTTGATGGAACGCGTAAGGCCGAAGAGAAGATCTGAGAGAGTGTTTGACGTACTTGGCTAAAGCGATGGGTCTTTAACGCGCTATTTTCCAGGCGAGCTAGAATTTCCAAATTTCAGTTAACTTAATGGATCTTCTGTGAGCGTCGTTGAAAGGAGGATGAGAACACGGGGCTCGATCCGAGCGAACGTGCTGAAATTTTCCTCGATAAAAGTAGTCGTGAAGTGCTCTTCAGTCTGTTGCCTGCAATAATTTATAAAAAGAAGTTGCTTCTGACGCATTTAATAGTCTTATTAATACGTAGCTAATCAATAACTAATGTATTAATAACATACGTAACTAATTAATAATTAATAAAACGTATTAATATTACAAAATTCTACATTAATATTATTTGTAATATATTATTACAAACTATACACTATTACCTATTGATATCAATTATTTTATATATTATTAAACGTAGTAATATTGTAATATGTAATATATATACTCTCGCCGCGGAAAGTATGTTGACAAGCATCAAAAATGTAGTTTCTGGCAACTAAATCGAAAATTTTAAGGTGAATGGAGTAAATAATTGACACATATTAATTGATAGTATCTAACAAAATATATTTAACGATAAACTATATGAGATATTTAACAACTACAAAACAATTAGTCATTTATATGAATTGTGTGCGGAAAGTACGTTGATAAGAATTGGTTATGTAAAAAAACAAAGTTTGCAGTAGAAAAGGTACACATTTAATATGAAGTTTAGTAACCTCGATTATTTATGATCTTTTGAAGCCTTTTTGGCATACTTTATATTAATTTATTAACTCTATTTCAGACCATGATTTTCATAATGCTCTTTAAAATAATTGCTTATTATTTCTACAATGCTCAGGCACATTTCTGTCCAAATGGGGTTCAGATGGGGTTCAGATCAGGGCTCTGAGCTGGCCACGGTAGTAAATGAATATTGTTTTCATTATAATACATTTTTGCCACTTTACAAACATGTTTTGGATCATTGTCCATTTGTAAAATAAAAGAATCTCGGATGTTCATTTTTTCTGCCGAATTTGTCAAATTTTGTTGCAAAATATATACATATTTTTCTCCTGTCAATATTCCTTCTATAAATTGTAAACAATCTACACCGGCCGTTGAAAAGCAACCCCATACTAGAACAGCTCCACCTCCGTGTTTTACGGTAGCAGTGATTAAAGAAGGTTTAAAACTTTCTCCCACTTTTCTCCATACTGACTGTCTTCTTTTGTTCGAACGAAGTTCAAACTCGTCCGTGAATATAATATTTTTCCAAAAGTCGATTGGTTTATTCACAAATTGCTTAACAAACCCTAATCGTCTCTCAGCGTTACGTTTGCTGCTAAGTGGTCGCTTTCTCGATATCCTGCTTCTTTCATTCTCATACGGATTTGTGTTTCTTTAATAGGAAGATTCAATTCAGATTTCAGTTGTTTCGAAAAAATGTTGCGGTTTTTGTGCACCTCTCTTAATATCATGCGACTCTGTCACACTGTTATTTTCCTTTGCTGTCCTGATCTCGGAAGATTTTCGGCAGTACCGTTGGTTTCTAAATGGTTTACCACCTTCCTAATACTATTCTGCCGATATATTAAAATCAGACGCGATTTTTCTGAGTGTCTCTCCTTTTAAACGTCTATTAAATATTTGAGATCTCTTAGCAGGTGTCAATTCACGAATCTTTGGCATTCTACAATAATGCATATATCTACATGTGAAAATGTTAAAATGGTAAACAAAACGTATAGTTTAAAAATTAATTATTATAATTAATCTTTAAGAAATTATAAGAAAATGCAGCTAAAAATATATGTCAACTTACTTTCTGCCTGATGCTAAATCACACTTCAACAATACATCGCTATTTCACACAAAGGACGAACCTCAACTGTTCAGACAGTGTCAACAAACGCTGACACAACAATCTGAGGAATGAAAAGTCTACACATTGTGTTTACAACGAAGAAAAGGAAGATAGAGAATTTTTGAGCGTGTCAACATACTTTTCGCGGCGAATGTGTGTGTGTGTGTGTGTGTGTGTGTGTGTGATATTATTAGTGTATGATAATTTTATTAATATGTAGACAATTCTAACGTAATAAAACGTAGGTTAATTAATTGCATTTGACACATCTCTGATCTTGAGGAAAATTGTTCATACGTTTTTAATACAAACTCAATTCAAGAGAATTATTTCAATCGCTTATAACGAAATTTTTATTAATATAATTAATGAACTAAATGAATAGGATCTGTAAATTTTTTATATTTCTGCGTTTTTTATATTTCTGCATGCATTACTGAATTTTTTATAAATGTATAAAAATCAGCAGCCTAGTTGCAATAATTATTTAAAATTCACAGGCAGTCATATGTAAAAGCTCACACATATCTGTAAGCTTCAAATTTTTAAAAAGATATTCGATATTTTGTAAATAGTAATCTGAAAAATTGACTATATTTCTTACGTTTGGTTTCTGAGAAATGTAATTAAATCGAAGCTTATTGTACAGTTACTATTAACACATTAAATTGTTTATGCTTAATATAAATATTCACTGTACAAGGTGGAAAGAAGTGTTTGTCTTAAATTTCAAAGTCAAAGTTTTCTTTCTTTTTTTTGCATTGTATTCTACTTATCACGAAAACTTTTTCAAGATACCATAAGTCACAATAGTTCTTTTAAAAAATGGCAGAAAAGTTTCTTAATCATTTAACATTGCGAATGTGTACGTGCTAACAGTGACTTTATGATTCTAGACGCATGGATGTTTATTTTATATAATTTTGATTTGATTTATCATAGTTGTGGCACCAGTGTGAGTTTAAATGATAAAACTAACTGATAACGTTATTCGAAATATAAACATTATGTAATACAGACACGCGTCCAGAACTACAAAGTCGCTCTTAGTACGTGTCTGCAGTGTTAAATAATTAAGAAACTTTTTTGCCATTTCTTAAAAGAATTATTAGGCTGCAAGCTTTGATTCCTTGGAAAGTTTACCTTCGTGATAAGTAGAATACAATGCAACAAGAAAAAAAAGAAGTTGAATTCAAGGTCAGATTATTTCCATCAAATCGAAGGTGTAGACTTCATCTATGATAGCTACGGACAAACTTTTCTTTCCACCCTGTACATGTAAATAATAATCATAAGATCGTGTTTTCAATTTATACATATCCTTAATGAAATATTATTTTAATATTTTATTATTAACATTTACGCATATTATCGTTATACACAATTATATAAATATATTCTTACTTGCATTTATACATATATTTTTTATTGAAAGATTAATTAATACCTTCTGACATTTACAAAACCATTCTTTCATAATTTTCAAATTGCGATATTTAAAATTCCACTTATGTAGATGTATGTGCATAAACTATTCCCTGACAACAATTTATCAAAGAACATTTAAACAAATGCGTACATGCGTTTCAAAAGAAAATTTGTAAAAATAGATTGTTAAATCAATCAAAGGAAAAGAAAAAAAAATAATAGTTGCGAAAATTTACTATTCATTGAACAGTTTTGCAGGGACGCTGCAATTTTTGCCTCGATTTATTCATAAGACCGACGCTTTCGGTTGTATTCCCAGCACGTTGAAAGTTGTTTCAGATTCAACTAGAATCTCCCCCACCAACTTTATTTACAGCGTAACGGGTAGTTGAACCACGAGCAGATTAATATTGTAAATGTAATCTCGCGGAATCCGAAGAGAGGGACACGAAACGGACGGGGCGATCTCTTAATGACGGGAGATCCCGTTCTACGATTTCCTTCGCAGAAATTGGACTGAATCTTGTCCGGGGCGACGTTGATGGGATATAAAATTTTATTCTGTACCTTGGCTACACCTAAATCTGCCGGTAACTCGCGATACTCGCGACTTCGCTTTCAATGAGCTTCACCTTTATCTCCTTAATTGCCATCGTCGTTGCGCACGACTCTTCGAAATCACGGTAGATTTATCTGAACGATGAGATTCGATGGAAACACGGAAGCTGTATATGGTGTTTTAGAATTAAAGTTCAACACGTTGACTGCGTTCAAAGTGAACACGACGCTACTCGTTAAAGCGTCAAGAAGTTTGAATAATTGAAGAATTAAAATTGTGAACTTAAAAAACCAATAGAAAAATTCTGTGTTAAAATTTCCACCAAACGCGAAAGATTAAATGTTACATTAATGTGTAATTGTAATGTACCTGTGTAAAAAAAAAACTGTGTTATTTTCACTCTTAAGTCAAAAAAATTGATTTTTCAAACATTGTATGTTCTGTTATTACAATTTTTCTAGAATATTCTAGAAAATTAACTTGGAGTATTCATCGACATCTAAAGCTTCGAAAAACGTTTTTTTTCAGAATGAAAATTTTCAAAACCAGTACCAGAGATATCTGAAAGGCTACCGAATCAATTTCTCACTGTGATAATATTCCCAAAGCTGTTGTCTAGTATTTAGGTAAAATTTTGATTCTTTTTCTATTAATAAAAGAAATTGAAAATTTACGACAAAAGTTACACGTTCAAATTCAAATGGCTCTCATTTCTTTAAAAATTCGTACTTTGAAAATCGACTTCGGGAAATACTAGCTTTTCTTGTAAAATTAAAAAGAGAAATTTACTTTAGATAAAGATAACCTGCACGACGGAACCATTATTCGTACCACCATTAAGTTCCTACAATTCAATGAAAATAAGACGCACGTTTACGACAAAAATAAAATTTTTGCCACGTTCCACGATGGAAGTAAAAATTCCACGCATAGAATCATCTTTCGTCTCACGAAACCTGCACTTCGATCTGTTGAAAAGCAAATATTTCATTGGCCCAAATATTTGTATGTAAATGTGTTTACACGTAACGTTTGTTTGCATACGTTTGCGCACGTTTGTGCACGCAAACATTTAATTAGCCCCAAATAATAGAATTTCGCAAGTTCGTCGTCGACTATCCACCAAAATGGGGCGCTGATTTTTCCCACTAGGTCAGAAGATGGTTGAATAGATACGTTTGCCTCGCTGTTCGTTGAATCCGGTTGACACGCAAAGTGTTTATTCAGCACGCGGATGTTTGAAGCTGCGCGCCGCTGAGAAACGACGCGGCGACTCGACACACGGGCTTTTATTCCGCGGACATATTCAAATACGTATTTCGACTCGCAACGGGAACTCCACGCTGACTTCTGCATTATAACTCGCAAACGAACTTCTAATTGTGTTTCGCGTACGTGTAGCTGGAAACTGAGTTCCGGCCGGAAATTTTGATTAGCTCGCTAAGCTCAAGCTGACTGTAAATCGAGACAAAAATCTCGTGCGCGCGAAATTAGTCTATAATTGTGTATGCTGATACGTAACGAACAAAACAATGCACACGAACGAAAAAGAACTCAAACTTGAAAATCGCCTGTCACGTAGTAACCTGAAGCTGTAATTAATAAGTAAGAATATGTTTAAATGTTATTTGAGATTAAATCATCGCAAGGAATTTTCGTTTACCGCGTTCATAAAATTTTGTTTATATTTTATTCTTTTCACACGTGCGACAAATGCTCCGGGATGACATTTACACACCAAATGTGACAACTAAGGGAGTAATACAATTTTTCTTTTGATAACGAGAAATTCAAATTCGTCAGATTCGTACATTACAATGAGACTTCGATCGCTTGCGAACAAGCACTTGAATGAAACTGTTAAAATTTTCAATTAGTTCTGATATAACAGATATTCCTTACTTTTAAGTTTTCTGTTCTAAGAAAACTGTTTATATAGACTGAGACTCATATTCCTCATTATATATATGTACAGATAGAAAACTTTTATTTTTTTCGGAAGTGAGAAAAAGTTCTAGTTGAACAGAAACAGATATTCTGCTTTGAAAAGTGCTTTGAAAATTTTTTCAAACAAATTTACCGTTAAGTGTTACATAGTTGAAATCTTGAATCATGTAAATGCATAAAAATCCTGATTTACATACTCATCTATATTTCCTGTTTTCAATTCCTTAAATAATGCTAATTGCAAGTGAAAAAAAATATAAACTTTTATATTTTACTTTAAATCAGTTAAGAAATAAATGTTCCTTTAGAACGTTTATTAATCAAATATAAAATGTTAAAATTGAACTTTTATAACAGAATCAAAATTTTAATGTAAAAGTTAATTTAAAACAGAAAAAGAAATAATTTAGAAGTTAAAAATTTATTAAATAACTTATATTTATAAAAGTTTACAGTTAAATTCAAGTCCTGTTGCAAACAAACAACAGTTTCGAAGATCTTCGTCGAACTGATTCTGGATTCTTGCGCTGGCAACTGGTTCGCGGACTATAACGAGTGACCGAATCGTATACAATAATTCGTCGCTTTCTTTTCCTTTTGAACTCATCGGTATGATATCACTGGATAGAAATTATTAAGAAGTAATAAACTTATCATTTGTTTTGCCTAGGTATATTTAAATATACTTAAAACTGAGAAAATGTTGCAATTTGGGACAAAAAATTCTAGACGTGCATATCATTCCAACGCAAGAGGTTAAGGCTAGGACGATAGGATGAAATCACGGACACGAACTCCAAATGCGACAGGATTACGAAGAAACAGAGGATTTCGATGGATTCTCAACGTATTGGAGCGCGTGCTGGAATTTCAGTTCCAAGGCTGCGGCAACTGTTAGTTCTGTTTCACTTTTCACCCAAACGCGCGTATCGCAACGGGTGCAATAAGCAAAAACGAGTAAATTTCGATGAGTAAAGTGAACACGAAGTCGTAATTGTTGGGATAGACACCTGTGCAAGAACGGCCGGACAAGACCAAGAATTAACCCTCCCGTAGATGTGCCCTTGCTTTAATTGCAAGTATGTCCAGGTTGCTGCTATTATGTCTTAAAGTCCTGAACTTCGGCGCTATCTCTTCCTCTCTCTCTCTCTCTCTCTCTCTCTCTCTCTCTCTCTCTCTCTCTCTCTCTCTCTCTCTCTCTCTCTCTCTCCTTCTCTTTGTATCTTCAAGTAATTTACCTGTAAACTAGTTAGGACGTTTTGCTCGCTACGATCAAGCAGGGAGCTTTGCGCGACAGGATCCGAAGGTAACCTGTTAAGGACATTGGATCGAAGTCGTAAAGGAAGTCCATTTCTGCATCGCGAGGTCGTTCTGTTGTGTTTGAATCGAGTTGCAGTTTATTGTTCGAGTAAAGTGGATTAAGAAGTGAAAGAGAATGATCTGTTTTGTAACGAATTATGAGGAAACGAAAGAGATTTAATCCTTTTTATTTGTTAGGTTAGATTTAGTTTTGTCAGATTAGGTTTGAGTTTATTTATGGAATTGCTCGAAAATTTTAAGACACTCTGAGGGAAATGTAGATAAGAAAAGATATATTTGAATGAAAAGGAAATATTTTTTATTTGTTTTTGTTTGCTATATTCGTTGTTTGTAACTTGAAAAATTGATACGACGAAAACGAAAAATGTGAAATGTAATTTTAACGATGTCCGCGGTTTTAAAATTAAGAACAATTGATTATGAACTTGATTGAAACGAAACATCCTTGGATGAGAGATCTCTATGATTTTTTATACTTCCAGATTAGATTGCACATGCCCACGTATCAAATCCTGATTTAAATATTCATTATTTTCCATTGATATTAACTAATTATAACGAAATATCAGAATACGAGATAGGGTAAATAATATTATACAGAAATACTCATAATCTAATCAGTATATTACTTTTGATTAAGAACAGCTTGTGCTATGAAAATTATTCTCTCAACAGAATTGTTTAATCGTTATTGTATGATCACTGTGTGTGTATATATATAGAATTGTTAGAATCTAATACGTGAAACTGTTAAAAACATTATTGAAGTAATTTTATTACAGTACTAGAAATAACAAATAAGTTGTTCCATTGATTGATAGTTTTAATATTAAAGGCACTTTAATATCGATATTAATTTAAACAATAATATTTAATATTACAAGCAAGTTTTCAATAAAAACTTTTGCATTGATTGACTCCTCAGCCTTTCGTATATTAATGGATACAAGATTCTCGATCGCTGCTCGCGAATTATTCCACGGTGAGTTTCACGCTGATCGAATAAAACGGTGGTATGGGACACTATCGAACGGAGATTGATTTTATGAAATTAGCCAGACAACAGGAACCTATCCATAAGGGGTAACTTTGGCTGGTAGTTCATTGACCCAGGGCTCGCATTTCGCCCGCGGTGAACCACAATACGCCAGCTGGCTAACCTCGGTTAAGCCAATATTAATTTCATTAATTATGCGCCACCGTATTACGATATTAACGCCGGTACGGCCATTCCGCTTTCGAGCATAATTTTCTCGGGGACCGTAGTAATTATTGCGAGAGGCCTTCTTCCGAGCACGATGATCTCGTTCGAGGTCGTTCGAGTTCTGGATCTGAAAATGGACGAATGAAGCGTACACACGTGCTGGCACGTCGAAGATCCTAGATCGAAGAAATTAGAGCGGATCGCGGGATGAAATTGTGTTTTAACGAATTGCTCGATTCTGAATGAAGTCCTCGGATAATGTCAAGCAATTTGAAGTGGTGGTTTCTCGTAAATTATTGTCGATGTTGATGATATACAATGGAGGCACGTTTAGAAACCTCTTTCTCAAATATGTTACAGGTTTCAAAAATTTCGTTGGTTCTGCGATAAGATCCAATTGTGAAGTAGACAAAGTGTAAAATAAATTTAAAAATGTACAGTAAAGTTGAAAATTGCAAAGTGTGTAGCACAAATAGACGTACATTAAAAGTGTCTAAACAATTTATTATCTGCACTAATATTAAGCGTACTATATTGCTATTATATAATAATTCTTACATTACTATATTGTTTGCAAACAATAATTATTTATGTACGTTTTTGTATTTAAAATTCTTGCATAATATAAATATATTCTGTATAATAATGCATCTCATTCCAATGTCAATGAAACTTCGAAATATAACACAATATACACGTATAATATTAAAATTTTCGTAATAAATATTCGAATACCTTTCTGAGTGACGTATATATACAGGACCTAAAGTTTTGTCCCACCTATTTCTTTTAATGAAACATCAAAATATAAAAGAAAACTAATTTTATTGATTTCAAATTAAATTTAAATTCAAACATGAATTTCAATCTGTAAGAAGAAAATTTAAAAAATATATAATAAAAAATTACGAATTTATTTATTTAATGATTTTTGGCCTACCTCGTATAAAGCCAAATTTTAGTCATATCTTCTATTGATAGAATTAATTGAAGAAAAAGACTCATCAATATAACATAACATAACATTTATTAACTAGACTTGAAGTAAAAACAAATGGACAAGCCTTTTGTACACGTAATACAGTAGTTAAATCAACGTCAGTTAACTGATACGCTTATTGTTATTCACGAATTTTTGCAAAGATATATGAATATACATAATTTTACAACTTCTAAAAAATATATACATATACCCCATTCAGGTCATTATTAATTATTTTTTCGTTATAAATAATAATATAAATAAATATAATAAATTATTATATAAATATAATATATAACAAATAATAAATAACTAATCATTATAAATGATAGCATATGAATAATATAAGTAGTATAAATATAATACAATATAACAACAATAATATATATGATATATAAATATAAATGAAAATATGCAATAATAAAATTCAATTATTCTATCAATGAAAGAAGAGAGATTTGTACATAGATATTATAAAAGAATTAATTTCAAAAGTATTTTATATTGCACGTTTAATTTCACACACGTATGACGTGTTTCACACGAATTCTTGCAAGCACCTTCCGCGAGGCGTCTCGCATAACAGGGACAAAGTAAACGAACTTTGCAGAGTCTCATTGTCAGTTAAGCTGCTGAAATATGTACTCAAGTGTTTCTCAGTGAATCGTAACACGCTGCTATTAATTTTCTGTTAATTATTTAGGATACGCTGCGTTAACTCGCTCGTCTTCACGTGCGGCAGCAGCTGTTGCAACTAATATATTGCAATAAATTGCTGCCAGTCGTTAAAAAATGGGCATAAGAAGAAAGTTGAACGATCAGCAGAAAGTTATTGAACACAAGAAAAACATGAAAACATGGAATAAATTTGTAACCTCGTGAAATATAGCTTCTTTTTAATTTGAAGCGCTAGTTTCTTCGTGCTGTGTCCTTTCATAAATGTTTCTAAAATCCAATTAACTCGGAGCATCCATAAATTCAAGGATTGCATTAAGCATCGCGATGTAACTGAAGAACATAATTTCGTGGGTGATATCACGAAAGGTACTACTTGCTCCTGTATGTGTGGTGCAAAATTATAAGCTGAGCTGTTCCTGTGTCAACAGTTTTGCTGGCAGTCGTGATAAACCGAAAAAGAGAGAGCTCAGCTGGTTGTTGGACACATCTAGAAGTTTAACGTTACGATTTTTCGGCCAACTTCAGAAACTTTTCTGCTCGATACGCAAACTTCGAAATAAACTGTTTGATCAATTTTCGTATGACAGATTTAACGAGAGTAAATGTCACTTACGCTAAATACAATATTTCGTAGTTTCTTCAGGTGTGATAGTTCTGTCTCGTTGATAATGAAATTACAAAATATACACAATACAGAGTGGGCCAAAAGTTTCTTCCCACCTATTGTTTAATGAAACATCAAAATATAAGAAAAAACTAATTTTATTAATTTTAAATTAAATTTAAGTTCAAACTTGATTTTTTCATTGCGTTTTAAAAATTATTTCTTTCAAATGTTGAAAAAAAATATGTAATAAAAGAATTGTGGATTTTAGTAGGAAGTGATTTTTGACCCATTTTGTATATTTATAAAAAACTTTCAAGTGCTTCAAGTTTTAAAATGACACGGAGTCTATTATTGCTTTTTTATAAAATTGTAACAATATTAATAGAAGTCGCCAACCTAATTTTCTAAAAATTCGAAAGTCGAACGAGCGAACGTATCGTTCTCCAAACCGTCCAAAGTGTTCCGTTTGTGTTCGCCGTTCTAAATCAGAGATCAAAGCCACGTGTTAACGCAACGGCCGCGCAGCAATTCCGAAAAGCCCAGTGATATTTCTAGCAACGTCTATCAATCGTTCGATATCTCAAACGGATTGTTGCCAGCTTTTCGTTCACGGTAAGTCAATATACATTTAACTAGGAACTCGACACACAGGGTAACAGAGATCGTTCTATCTCTGATCGTCGCGTGAGGTCCTCGTGTGCAAACATATACAGGGTGGTCCAATAAGAATTTTGTAAACAAAAGTTGTTGAATATAGAAAGGGCTGCAATACGGTAGTAATTATTATTGCATATATGAAATCAGGTACTTTTTAATTCGTTAATCGAAACAAATCAAAATTCTCAACAAAAAAAATATCTTATGTGCATATATGTCGAAAAATTATTAGTTTAAGGTAGAGATATTTTAATTTCAATTTTGCAAAATTTGTCGTGAAGAAGAGGAATTTATATTGTCTTTATTTTTCGTGCAATAGGTTTTATAAAATTAAAGTTAAGATATCTCTTTCAAACTAATAATTTATCGACTTAATATACACATAAATTTATATATATATATAAAGAATTTATAGAGAATTTAATGACTGTATTAATTAATATATATATATAAGTGAAAAAATATCACCAACCAAAGAAAAAAAAAAATTATTAATGACACGTTACAGATCCTTTTATACTAAACAGCTTTTGTTCATCAAGTTTTTTCACATTTCCAAAAACAACGGAGATACTTAAGTGATTTTTATCGGACTACCTTGTATATACCAGGAGCTCAGTTGCCCGAGGTAAAAACTGTTTTTGCAACTTAAATCCACTCGGACAGGATCCGCTCCTGTCGAAAACTTTCCTGCGTTTCACGTTTGCTCGATAAACACATCGCCTCGACTATTTTGACTTTATTGCTTATACCGGGGAACACTCTTGCAAACATCGATACACGTAAATAGTACGGGACGTATGAGAGAGGGGATTGGAATGGAGGAGGGAAACACGCGGAGCGTCGTGTTTTATTAAAGAAATAAAATAAATGATGTGGACGAATTGTATCGTGTATCGTAAAATGAAATAAAAATGAAATAAAATAAATGTGTGTGTCATTATGTATCGATTAATAATATATATTATTAGCAGACTGTGAATTTTTTTTTGTGTAATTTCGTGTTTTCGTGAACGCAATTAAGCAATGGAGCTCGATCAAAAATTTACTCCTTTTATTAAATTTTGTAACAAGGTATACCACTTTTGACATTTTATATACAAAAAATCGTTCATAACTTTGAAACTATTAATTTTTCGACCCATATTTATTAGGATTTTTTTTTTCATCTTTCGGCGAATATTATTTACCCTTTTTTCCATTCACCCTATATATTTCTATATTTTTAAATTTTCCATAAATATACAAAAATTTGGAGTTTAATTATCATGTAAAATTCTATCATATCGGGGAGCAATTAAATGCACTGATGAAAGAAAGTCAAATAAAATAAAATGAAAATGAAGTGGATACAGAAATGAAAATTAATCTAAATTTTTGATAATTTGGTCTTCTTTTTTTATAGGAAAAAATATTTTATTTGGAAAAAGTAGTTTTTGAATGTTTCTCCCTTTATCCTTTAGAGCAACACGAAAACATAATGAAATTATCGTCAAAGAATTAATAACAGTTAAAGTAAGAATTTAATCTTTAATTAATGATTAAAAATAATAACTTAAGTTTTTATTGACTCTTTAATGATCATTATTTAATTGTAACCAACGACCAAAGTAGGAATTTAATCGTCATTTACGATATTAACAATAAAATATTGGAAACTAAAAATTTAATAAACAAATTCAAGACGGAATATCAAGACAGAATGTTATCAAGACAGAATTTTGACCAAATAGCATTACTGTATTAACACTGCTTTCTCGGATAATATCAAATATTTATGATCTTTTTATAAATGTCGTTTTTTTCACAGTTTCGTGTCGAGTATTCCTTTATAGAAGTGAATATCTCTTATTCAATAACGATTGAGACCGATCGAAGGTGTCTTGACGTAATCATTAACACTAGAACTACCAAAGTGATCAAAATGACCAATTTATAATTTTCCTTGGATATTTTATAGACGTAACAGCAGTGTACTTTTAAAGATTTAAATAATTTTTCGTAAAATATATAAATGAAAGCTTGTACACTCCATTGTACTATTATTACACATAAAGTTTTTCTATTATTTTTGACTTTAGTGTCGTCTCTGATGGAAATTTTGTGCTTTAACTTCATCGGTAGTTCTAGCGTCAATTTCGATGAAAGACTGATAGAAAAATAAGTTCAGTTTTTAATTAATTTTTTAAATTAATTCTGTGATAAATGCGTTGTCAATAGCTTCGCCCTTCGACCCCCTTCTCCCCCCACCCCCTTTCAAATGGGTAAAATTCATAGTTGTTACTCTAATCGCTTTAGTTCGTTGCCTATGGACGCGATGCAAGACTGAAGACGATACAAGGGAGATAATTCGCGAATGCCCCGACGCTCTTGGTTATGTCGTTTCCGGTAGTGGGTCGGAAAATGGCGGCATGCACATGGAAGTTAACCTACGATGGGGATAGGTCGTTGGAGCCGTGTTACATGCGATCCTAGTGAAATTATGTCGAGCGCGATACTTCCACGCTAGGATTACCGTTTATATACATAAGCGAAGTGTTAGTGCACGTTAGTCTCGTTTTCGTAATCTTTACACTGTGCCGCTCCAATTTATCGCTCAACTCGTTAAAACGCGGAGAATGACACTCGTATATATAAAAAACTCTATATGACGTTGATAACCTCGTCGTCATTTCACTTACATTCTGGATGAATTGCAAGCTGAAAATTAAAATAATACTATTAATTATAATGTAATAATACTGTTGATTAATATAATATTATAATAAAATAACACTGTTAAGTATGTCAAAAAGTGATACGAAATTGAAAATACAAAAATTGTAAATACACGTGCGGAAAAATTAAATTATCTTCTCGTTCTTAATAAAAGGGTTATTACAATAAGATAACGTGGTCAGAAATTGATGAGTTTAAAAGGTATCTGATTTTAACTTTAATTTTGTACAGTTTGTCAGATGAAGGATTATAGAAAGAATCTAGAATATATTTCTTTAGCTTTCGAGATAAATTTTAGAAAATTGAAGTTCAAGTTTTAATCTAGTAAATTTTCGATCGCATTGTCTTAATATTCTTTTTTCTTTTACATAGAGCAAGGAGATAAATTAAGTTTACTAGAACTAGTAAAAAGCAACTTTCAATTGAGAAATGAACACGTGCTCTTTTAATATTTTTCTCTAGTTTCGATCAACAGAGTTAGATACACATACAACGTAATATAATGAATATAATAAATATATTATATTAATATTAATATAATTATATTATAATAATATACAATAATAATAAATAATATTAATAAATAATAAATAATTGTATATTATTAACAAATAATATTATAATAATATACAATAATAATAAATAATATTAATATTAATAATATACAATACGATATATTAGTATATTATATTAATGCAACATGAACATAATGTAGATATCTTAATCAATAATTTGATAACTAAACGATTTACATTCACATTCCTTTTAAAAGTTGTCTATTCACAAAAAGGAAAAGCGCCTTATATCAATCTAGTCGGCTATAATATATATACACTCGCCGTGGAAAGTATATTGACACGCTCAAAAATTCTCTATTTTGACTTTTTCTTAGTTGTAAATACAATGTGTAGACTTTTCGTTTCTCAGAATATTGTGTCAGCGTTTGTTGACACTGTACGAACAGTTGAAGTTCGTCCTTTGTGTGAAATAGAGATGTATATTGTTGAAGTATGATTTAGCATTAGGCGGAAAGTACAGTCCCGGACAGAATAATAGCGCGCATGTGCTATATTTAATTTTTCAGAAATGGCTTAAGTTTTATTATTTCCGGAAAGTAGTACATAAATGTCACGATACAGAAGAAAGGAATTTGGTCTGGAATCAGATCGTTCTTTTTGACTTCCACTGTAAATAACCACAAATAGGTAAAGTTGGAGGGCGAAATCATAGCACACTCGTAAAATTTATACAATAGAAATTTATAAATAGAATCCGTTTCCATTTTTTCTTCCATTGCACTCGATCTCTTGCAAACTATAGACGTTGCTCCTTATGCTGTTTAGTTAATGGAGGTTTTCGTTTCATTTTCAACTGGTTAATATTTTCACATGATTGGAGAGCACGTCGTATATTGTGCGCAACGCATAACAAAAAATGGATGCATTTTCCCGCATAATAATGCTGCAATTCACCGTGCACAAGTTATACAAAGGCAGAAAGTAGCTCTTGAAAGTATTCGAGCGCTTCCAATCTACATCGTTAATAAATAAAACGCACACCTTAAATTTAAGTTTTCAAAATAAGATTGTACGTAAAGTCACATAGGAGTCTCGAGAATGTATAAGTAAAATTACAAACAAATCTGACAACACATACAGGATTTACAGGGCATTGAGTGTAAACATATCCATTTCGGACGTCTGAAAAGTATTCGAACGTACGAATAAATCTTGAATTGTTTGAATTGTTAATATCTGGTTGGTCCTCCTTTGGCATCAATAACGTGTCTCAACCGACTTTCCATACTGTATACAAGTTTTTCTGCTGTTTTTTTTTCAATAGAATTCCATATTTCTGTTATTTTGTTTTTTAACATTTCTTTGGATGTTATGTCATAATTTCTGAATTTTCTTCCAATTTCGGCACATAAATGTTCTATGGGATTTATATCAGGGCTCTGCGGAGGAATTTGTAGCGTATGCGGAGTATTATATACAATCCATTTTTTTACAATTTCAGTTGTATGTTTAGGATCGTTGTCCTGTTGAAAATAAAAATCGTCAATTTAATTGCACTTTGTTTCAAATTTTCTTTTAAAATATTCAGATATTTGTATTTATTCAAAATTCCGTCAATAAAAACAAGATTTCCCGTTCCATTCGCCGCCATACACCCCCATACCGTGACCGAGCCACCTCCGTGTTTCACAGTTGGAATCATATTCTGCATTTGCAATGCTGTGTTGCACTTTCTCCACACATAATGCTGTCCATCTGAACCGAAAATATTAAACTTACTTTCATCCGAGAAAATAACTTTATTCCAAAATGAAATATCTTTGTCAATGTACATTTTTGCAAACGTTAGTCTTTTCTTTCTACTAATTTTACTGATACATGGCTGTATTACATAATGTTTATATTTCGAATAACGTTATCAGTTAGTTCTATCATTTGATTTAAACTCACACTGGTGCCACAACTATGATAAATCAAATCAAAATTATATAAAATAAACATCCATGCGTCTAGAATCATAAAGTCACTGTTAGCACGTACACATTCGCAATGTTAAATGATTAAGAAACTTTTCTGCCATTTTTTAAAAGAACTATTGTGACTTATGGTATCTTGAAAAAGTTTTCGTGATAAGTAGAATACAATGCAAAAAAAAGAAAGAAAACTTTGACTTTGAAATTTAAGACAAACACTTCTTTCCACCTTGTACAGTGAATATTTATATTAAGCATAAACAATTTAATGTGTTAATAGTAACTGTACAATAAGCTTCGATTTAATTACATTTCTCAGAAACCAAACGTAAGAAATATAGTCAATTTTTCAGATTACTATTTACAAAATATCGAATATCTTTTTAAAAATTTGAAGCTTACAGATATGTGTGAGCTTTTACATATGACTGCCTGTGAATTTTAAATAATTATTGCAACTAGGCTGCTGATTTTTATACATTTATAAAAAATTCAGTAATGCATGCAGAAATATAAAAAACGCAGAAATATAAAAAATTTACAGATCCTATTCATTTAGTTCATTAATTATATTAATAAAAATTTCGTTATAAGCGATTGAAATAATTCTCTTGAATTGAGTTTGTATTAAAAACGTATGAACAATTTTCCTCAAGATCAGAGATGTGTCAAATGCAATTAATTAACCTACGTTTTATTACGTTAGAATTGTCTACATATTAATAAAATTATCATACACTAATAATATCACACACACACACACACACACACACACACACACACACATTCGCCGCGAAAAGTATGTTGACACGCTCAAAAATTCTCTATCTTCCTTTTCTTCGTTGTAAACACAATGTGTAGACTTTTCATTCCTCAGATTGTTGTGTCAGCGTTTGTTGACACTGTCTGAACAGTTGAGGTTCGTCCTTTGTGTGAAATAGCGATGTATTGTTGAAGTGTGATTTAGCATCAGGCAGAAAGTAAGTTGACATATATTTTTAGCTGCATTTTCTTATAATTTCTTAAAGATTAATTATAATAATTAATTTTTAAACTATACGTTTTGTTTACCATTTTAACATTTTCACATGTAGATATATGCATTATTGTAGAATGCCAAAGATTCGTGAATTGACACCTGCTAAGAGATCTCAAATATTTAATAGACGTTTAAAAGGAGAGACACTCAGAAAAATCGCGTCTGATTTTAATATATCGGCAGAATAGTATTAGGAAGGTGGTAAACCATTTAGAAACCAACGGTACTGCCGAAAATCTTCCGAGATCAGGACAGCAAAGGAAAATAACAGTGTGACAGAGTCGCATGATATTAAGAGAGGTGCACAAAAACCGCAACATTTTTTCGAAACAACTGAAATCTGAATTGAATCTTCCTATTAAAGAAACACAAATCCGTATGAGAATGAAAGAAGCAGGATATCGAGAAAGCGACCACTTAGCAGCAAACGTAACGCTGAGAGACGATTAGGGTTTGTTAAGCAATTTGTGAATAAACCAATCGACTTTTGGAAAAATATTATATTCACGGACGAGTTTGAACTTCGTTCGAACAAAAGAAGACAGTCAGTATGGAGAAAAGTGGGAGAAAGTTTTAAACCTTCTTTAATCACTGCTACCGTAAAACACGGAGGTGGAGCTGTTCTAGTATGGGGTTGCTTTTCAACGGCCGGTGTAGATTGTTTACAATTTATAGAAGGAATATTGACAGGAGAAAAATATGTATATATTTTGCAACAAAATTTGACAAATTCGGCAGAAAAAATGAACATCCGAGATTCTTTTATTTTACAAATGGACAATGATCCAAAACATGTTTGTAAAGTGGCAAAAATGTATTATAATGAAAACAATATTCATTTACTACCGTGGCCAGCTCAGAGCCCTGATCTGAACCCCATCTGAACCCCATTTGGACAGAAATGTGCCTGAGCATTGTAGAAATAATAAGCAATTATTTTAAAGAGCATTATGAAAATCATGGTCTGAAATAGAGTTAATAAATTAATATAAAGTATGCCAAAAAGGCTTCAAAAGATCATAAATAATCGAGGTTACTAAACTTCATATTAAATGTGTACCTTTTCTACTGCAAACTTTGTTTTTTTACATAACCAATTCTTATCAACGTACTTTCCGCACACAATTCATATAAATGACTAATTGTTTTGTAGTTGTTAAATATCTCATATAGTTTATCGTTAAATATATTTTGTTAGATACTATCAATTAATATGTGTCAATTATTTACTCCATTCACCTTAAAATTTTCGATTTAGTTGCCAGAAACTACATTTTTGATGCTTGTCAACATACTTTCCGCGGCGAGAGTATATAGTATAGTTCAATATGTAATAAAGCTGAAACAGTAGAAATTAAACAATAATTACAGTTGAACAACAATCACCCAACTAAACAATGAAAGTTTCGAATTTTCATCAACTATCCGATCTCCATTTCCCTTATCTTCCACGCGACGTACCATCTCTCCGCCCTGAGAAAGTCCATGGCCCGTCGTTCTCTGTTTACTTATCCGACATCAGCGTACCTATCGCTAAGGCGAAAGCGCGCCTATGAAATGGCTATTGCTCGGTCGTTCGCGTTTCAAAGTTCCCCGGAAAATATTATCTTTGACGGGAGGGAAGGTGGTCGTCGGCGAGGCAGCGGCGCGTTCCAATATCGCGGTGAACGAGGAACATCGCGAAAACATTGCTCGAGGTTCGTTCTCGCTCGACTACGGTTTGATCATTTCTCATTTGCCGTTTTCTTTTTTCTTTTTTCTTTTTTTTTTTTTTTCGAACGATCCTTTCTCGAGGAAGCGCGGAAACGCGTAACGGCCAAACGTAATTATCTCGCGGGAGATGGTAATTTCCCAACGAGCGCAATTACATTTCCATCGGCGGGCCGGCTCCATCGATTATTTGCGAGCGGGATATTATGCAAAATATTCTGATTTCACGGGATCGTGGCCGAAGGAATTTGATATCAGAAGAACGGAATCAAATAGAGCGGAATGTATGTAATTGAAATATTTTTGTTTCAGCGAGAGACAAGAGGTGAGCTCTGTTATACCGTCAATAATGGGGGACTCAACTTGAATGCTCGTTTTAACATTTAACGCGTGAATGTTACCTCGATTTGGACAAACGCAGTGTAAAAACACGAGTCAAACGAGAAATTGAGCGAACTTTTCCTTTGTTAATAACTTTTCAATAAATAAAGTAAAGCATTCGCAACATCATACTCAAATGTTGTTGACAACGTGTCAGATTGTTTTGATTTCACTAAAATTCAGACGAAAAATAATCATCAGTATAAAAATTGTTATTTTGCAAATCGGAACGATCTGTGGATCATTATCGAACTCGAATGCGTTCTTTAGAAAGTTTTCGACGTTAATTAATAATGGAGTCCAGAAACGTAGTTTAAGAAAACAAATAATAAATTATTTGCAAATAGTATCTTATTTGAGATAATTCAAGTAAAATAATAAATAATTCGACATAAGATTGTTTGAAAATATCACGTTTGGGGCATTATTTAAATAGAGACTTATTCAAACACAAAATCAAAAATAAGACGTAAAGTGATTTCATTTCAGTCAAATAATAAAATTTAAATAACATCTAAATAACTAAACAAGATAATATATTATAAATTCATCATTATATTATAAATATAATTTGGTATATTTTAATAATTATAATTTACTTCAAATTATTATATTATTACACAATAATATGCTATACTTTACATAAACAATACAAAAAATATTATAATATTATTAAATATTTAATATAACAAATATTAAATATTATTCTATAATATTATGCAATAGAATTATTTGTTAGATTGCACAAAAAATGTTTATATCACTTGTTTAAAATTTAACATTCGCAGATCAACGATTTTTACGAGAAATTACAGATACAACTAGAAAAATAAAATTCTAACTCGGATATTTTTAATATTTTCATGTATCGTGTACCATGCATTTCATACCTTTTTTTAGATAAATATAATTTAATTTTGGCATAAACATATAAACATTCAGAATTCCAACCAACACTGAAATTAAAAAGTTAATTTATCACGTGCATGCACGGTAGAGAATTAAAACAAACTTGAAAATTTAAACGTCAACAGCATTATTCTATCTAATTGTAAAATTAAATCTGACAAGGTGTGAGTTCAAACGTGAGATAATAATTAATAGTCCATTCCGGCGTCAGTTCCTGCTACCCTTTTGCGTTGACTTAGAAGATTTATCTAGACTCATTAATCAAGCCATTCGGTATTCTTATTGGTTGAAATATGTAATAAGGAGAATGATTTATTTCAATAGGAGGTCTCGTAACAATAAAATTAAAAGCTCCCGCGACACGAGGAAGAACCATTACTATAAATATCCTTAACGTAATTTACAAAACAAAGAAAGATCGAAATTCATGTTTTAATTCTATATTAAAGTTAATTCTATATAAAAAAAAAAAAGATATACGTATCGTTTCTCATATTTGAGAATAAGAATTAGTTTCAAATGTAGAAAAATTTGATTGCTCTGAAATTATTACGTATTTATTTAAATGTTGCGTGTTTAAAGTTTAAAAGTTTATTTTTCATTCAAATATGTAATATGTTACACCGACACGAAAATTTAGTACAGGAGAACTGTGTACACCGAGCTCGACGTCGTCGCTACGTTTTGAAACAAACGACGAGCGTGTTGTCAAACGTGACAACCAAAACGAAATGGCGAAGTGAAAACCGGTTTTCGTTGGCACTCCGCTCTTACCAATTAAAAAATTGTCGTTTCGTCATGTAACGTTGCAAAATTCGATTTCGCTGCTCAAAATTACTGCAAGCACGTCGCAAATGGATGTAAAACTGTAAATCTTTTCAGTCGGGAAAATTCCATTTCAAGTAAGTAAAATAACTTTGAACGAATCCCTTACGAACGAATATTAAAATTAATGTTAATAATAATCTTAAATTTTGGTATTGAAATTAATATCAATATATTGATACAAATACGGGAAACAGTTTTGTATACATGATTGAAGTATCTTAACAAGGGAATGATCATTTAAATGCATTTATTATAATTGATACGTGTTTATAAATATTTCAATGTGTAGAATAAACGTACTGGTAGATTGTGATTTAATGATTTATTTTTCACTCGCATATTCGTAATATTATATTAAACTTGTTTTTCTTCTCACCCCGTCGCTATTGTTATTCTTTCAGATCGCAGTCTTCTTTTCAAATTTCAAAGTTAGTATATTTCTTATTTTGGGCCAAGGACAGTATTTCTTGATAAAAATAATTGTTCAAGCTTTTCAGAAATTAAATTTAAACGTAGTAATTTACGACAATTCGAACGTTAAATATCAAGTTTTTAAACGTTAAATTTAAAAATCGAAATATTAAAGTTTAAATATTAGTATATTACATCTGTAATAATTATTTTGAAATATATTATTTTTATTCGTTAATTTTTTAATGTGTCTGATGAACAATATTTAATAAAGCATATTTGACAAAATTTCAGTGCAATAAATAGTTGCAATACACAAATGTACAAAATTAATAATGTTTCCACAAAATTCGAAAGAAAATTTTTTCTTTGAAATCTTTAATTCCACCAAAAGTATACTGTATAAATATTTCCATCGCAGAGCTTTCTGCTGTATTTTTTTCTTTTTCGAAGATAATTATTACATATATCGAATATTCTTAAACAAATATTTGATTCATACTTGAAGAAGATAAATCAATCTAACAAAACGCCTATTCACTGATCGAATAAAAAGAAATTCTTCAACCTATTTAAATAGAAAAGCAAATTTCTAGCGTGATTGTTTCAATACGGTGTGTCCGAATTTAATTTGTAATTACAAATTACTCATAAGTTACTTGTATAAAAAATATCTCAGGGAAAAATTGAATGGTTATGGCAGATATTATTCTGTTTAATTTTCAAATTGAAAATATATAATTTTCAGTGTATTCAGTGCAACTCATGATTTTCTACAAAAAATACAAAACCATCCCATTTCATTTCTAGTTGCATTTTGAATATTTTGAATATGCACACATGTACATATACTATCAATCAAAAGTTTGGGTACACTCTTTGTATATGAAATTTATAGATCTTCTAAAATCAATAGTGGTTTTGTCACTTAGAGTATCTTAGTATATCATGTAGGACACGAATGTAATTGTATAGTGTAATTAAAAAATATTGAAAAATATAAGAAATTAACATATGATGAAATATTAACATTAGAATTACCAAAAAGATCAAAATGACCAATTTATAATTTTTGTTAAATATTTTATGGATGTAAAGCAATCTATAGATATTTTATAATTGTAAAGCAATTTTTAGAGATTTAAATGATTTTTCACAAAACATATAAATAAAAGCTTAATTTTAAAAAAAAATAATCTAAAGTATAAATAAAGAGGAAAGTATTTCATTGTACTATAAATTTGTTCTAGTTTTTTACTTTAATGTCTGTGACAGAAATTTTATGCTTTAATCATCGATAGTTCTTCTGTAAATAATAAGTGTAAAATATAAATGCAGTAAAAATGTATCCAAACTTTTGATCAAAAGTGTTGTATCTTTTTCTTTATTTATCAAAGAATGTTTAATGAATGAAAAGTTATCATTATACAATTATGAAATTATTATTAGTATATTATAAACGAGTTTATTATTAAATGAATATTAATAAATATCATCACTATTATTGTCAACATACATTGTGCACGTAATATTTTAACCCTTCTAGTATTTCAAGAGATTTTCGTCTTACTTTAACACTTTGAATTTTTTTTCGGTTTTTCTCACTGATTTATTACTTTTACAAAATGCTCCCATTAAAAAACAATATTTAAAATTATTTATACCGATTGTGAGAAAAATGTAAGTATCTGAGATAACAAGTACAAATAAATCTTCTCTGAGAAAGTTAGCTAAAGTCTACCAATTTTTGTAGACACCTCAAAACGCAAATCCTAAAGTATCTCGATTTAAAAATAAAGTGACCTTTCGTACCATTTTCAAAATAAACGGCTCGGAAAAATTGTAAAGTATCAAGAGGGTTAATAATTAATAAAATTTGTTTCAATTTTACTAGAAACGTACGAAACGTTGAAAATCATGGTCCAAATTCGACCATCGACTGTTCATCTCAAGACCGTTCAATTCTTCTCCGACGTATTTTCTACATTTTCGCGAGACAGGTAATTTAGAAGTAATTCGCGATTGTAGATAAAAATATTATCCACCTCGGAGAGTCAGAGAAAATAGGAAGAAATCGTTCCAAGATATTCGAGATTCTCATATTCCCTTGTCAAAGGTGGTGAAATTCCGATGACGGAAACTTCGAAAACGCTCGGCGGTGGATAGTGTTTCGCGGCGTATCGCGTTCACAAAATGGCTGACCAGGAGGAATCGAGTCGTGTGTCGAGCCGTCAGCCTAGTCGTCGATCGAACCATCAACCGGGCGCAAAGTCCAGCAAAGCAACGCCAGATAGATTCGATTGTGATCCTCATTGCCAGTTTGCCACCATAGCGGAGGATCCGACGCTGATCGTGCGTAAACAATCGAGTTTTTAACGCCAAAACGCGCATTTTGATCTCCCCATGTTCTAGTATATCCCGAGGATAAATTCGTAGAAAATCAGAGTAGTTCCTCTCGAAATGAGAAATGAGAACATTAGGGAGCTTTGTATTTCTTTTTATTTCTTTTTTATTTGAGAATTTATTTGAGAAAATGGAATTGAAAAATTTGTCAAGTTGACGTAATTAAAATTTGGCTGTCTGTGTACAGGGTGAAAATTTCTAGGTCAAAAGTTTGTTTTTTCTTTTTGTATTGTATTGTACTCATCACGAAGGTAAAACTTTTCCAAAAAACCATAGGTCATAACCTAATATTCTTGAAAATTGTCAGTATGAGTCTGAATAATCAAATAATAAAATTAATTAATAACATTATTCGAAATATAAACATTACAGTTTATAATACAGACACACATCCAGAACTATAAAGTCGCTGTTAGAACGCACGCAGTGTTAAATGATTAAGAAACTTTTTCAAGAGAACTATTAGGTTGCGATTTATGGTTCCTTGGAAAAGTTTTACTTTCATGATAGATAGAATACAATGAAAAAAAAAAAAAATTTTTTTTACCTTGAAATTCGAGTCAAGATCAATTTTGTGGCATGTTCATTATATGTGTTTCCGTTGACATCAAATCGATCATTTTCCCTCGAACCAATATCACGTTCTCTAGTGAAGTAACAATAACATTAGAATTAGACGTTTCAACATCTAATGGTGAAAATGTTGAAAAAGATTTAATTTGATGGGTTTCAATCCAAAGTTTACTTTTGAATGATTTTAGGCTCTCGTTGAATGTCTGTAGAAATCTAAGTGAAATTTCTTTTTACATCTATTTGTAATTTTCCTTATCTCGTTCCAAAAAAGCAAGACAATAATTTAGTAGCTTGAAATTGTAATTTAATTATTTCATATTTATTTCAATATTTAATTATTTATTATTAACGTTTACAAAATACTTGAAACATCTTAATATTTAATATCAAACGTCTTTGAATATTTTAATATTTTAAATACTTTAAGTTTTTCGAATAATTATTTCTCAAATTTCAAATACTCTAACGCAAAGAACTTCGTGCCATGATTTGCAAAATAATAAATTTCTTTCACTTTAGCGAGATTAAATTTTCTGAATAATCTCAATTGCAAACAAAATTACTTACTACGCAAAAAATTTTACATCGAGTTCTTTTATTTTACAATTTTTCAAGTATTTTTCTCTTACTTCGAAACGTTATGAAACCTAATCTAAATCCACTTTGTTGAATTCTTTTTTATTTATGATATTTCCGTATTATTTTATCGTACTCGTGCGTGACATTCCTTCACGTTCAGAATATTTTACGAGGTCTTTGAAAATAGATATGATATTGAGAAATAAACGAAATCCTCTTGTACTAACGTCAGCTCCTACATGAAGGCTAACGAAGAAAAGCATCCTCTTATTGTTTGAAAGCTCTCACGTCATACTTCCTTTGAGACATTCTACGTACAGAAAAGGCACAAAATGACAAGGTTAAAATTTATTCCTCATCATCTTTAAAGATGCAAGACACTATCATCGCGAAGTATATTATATATAAAATGCATCGATAAAATGAAGGACACAAGAAGACGTAAAAATGGACAGAATGTTTCGATTAGTTCTTGGATTTATCTCATCTTAATTACATTTTGTTTTAGCATTAAGTAATATATCTTCAGTTCAGTTTAAAAATTCAAACATGATCTTCATAGGACGTTGTACCAAACTCGAACAATTATCATCGTGACACGTTCCACTTGGTACCAAACAACTTTCATCTGAGACATTTTTTTTGTATTTCGGTAAATTTCTAGTTTGACGACTTTTCCCATTTTTTTAAATGCGACGTTTCTTTCTTTATAAATTTAACAAGAAATACGTAATTTCTTCGACCTCTACCCGGATTGATTTCTTGTTCAAAATTGGAAAAAGCCGTTAAATTAGAAATTTACTTATTTTACAAATTTATTACAAATACAATTACAATTTATTACAAATAAATTTATTTATTTTACAAATTTATTTATTTATTTGAGTATTCTTAATGCTGACGGAAATGATCACATGCAAATATTTTCTATTCTATATAGCTCTAAGTAATATTATTAGTATCGTAACAAAGAGAAAATTATAATGTCATAATGTGTGTCTTCATTTATTCACCTGCTGTGTGACGTAAAAATTTTAAACAAAACGAATAACACATTTCGAAAGTGGAGGCTTGAAACTTGTTAAACGAACCCAAGTTTATCACTGTTAACAATTTCTCTTTTTTAAATAAAATTATAACTGTTCCAATTGTAGGAATTTTGGTATAAAAATGATGATTATGGTGAGTTGAAGGTAAGAGTTTATTTAAGGTGATTTGAAAAAATTAAAATTATCGCTATACTCTCGATACGTTTTATACCAAACACGCTGAACTCGCTACTCACTCAATTTAATACAATACTTTGTAATTAAATCCATCGTACGATTTTTTTCTCTTTTTGCAAAATTGTAGCTTACACTGGTGTTTGGTGTTCGAACAATTAATCGTCGCTGTCTGCGACAAAAATCGGTGGATCTCGAGCTTGTTCCGCGCTAAGCCAGCAAGTTTCGCGAATTTCGGTCGTGCTCGACAATTTTCGAAACTTTTCGGAATTATTTCGAGCTCATTGGCGCGGAGGGGAACTCCTTGATAGAACTGGTATTTATTGGATTACTTCGGATATCGAGCGCCGCCCCAAATATTCCGCACGCCGCAGTTCGCGGAACAACCCACTTCTGTTTCATAATTGAAATACTTTCCGCGCCATGCTTCGCGTTTCTTTACCGACTGTGAGCAAAGAACGAATGATCGAAAACGAGACTGTTCGAGAAACTAGCGAAGTAGATACGTCTCTCTTTGCGTCTCGTTTTCAGAAATATTCCATGATTTCGTTAGAACGAAAGTTTATTCGTTCGATAATTAATAATTTCGGGAATCATCACGGTAACTTTCGTCGATACTCGATTAAAGTATTTCGAGACTTCCAAAATATTGAAACTATTATAATTTTAGTAGAGAGAGATCGTACAGTAATAAACTTACGCTCGAGTTTTAAAACTCGAAGCTTCTACTTTCAACGTACGTCGGTCATTTTTATTCTAAGATATTTTTACACCACGTAGAGGGTAAAAAAGTACAGTTAACTTGAAATAGAAAGCAATTAGACACTTGCATTAATGTTCACTACATTCAATATTTAAACTATTACAATTTCATATCGTAAAAAATCGTACTCAGTTTCTTCTTTGAAACTTTTATTTGAAGTAAAGTAATAAACAATCTCAACAACAGAATTAGAAACTATTTTAAAATTGTTTTATTTTACTACTTTAGTTGTAAAATAAAATTAAAAAATATTGGAAAAAACAGATGCACAAGATGAAATAAAAAATTATCTTATTATTATTGATAGAGCCAAATAATATCGAGAAAAATCGTTTGTTCAAGCAAAACTATTCAAATGAGATGTTATATGTTAGATATGCGTTATTTGAACGATCATTTCTCGAATATTTCGTTCGAGTAACTGCTCCTAATTCAATATTGCTTTCTACAACAGCCCATTGAAACGTTTCGAACACACGCCTGCGAGGAACGGTGTAAACACGCTGACGATATACCTAAGAAACGACCAAAGAAAAAGTCAAACTCGAAATGTCGTGGATACTGTTGAAAGAGAAAGAAGACTGATCGTTGGTTTATCTCAAGGAAAACGCCTCTAGGTCGGAGAGATAGTTTCACGTCAGGCGCGAAGACTTTGGCTTTCCTTCCCTCTGCTGAAGAAGTATACCGTTTATTTGCTGAAAAATTCAGATTTCACGTCATTTACGAAAAGTCAGCAATTCCTAATCGTAACAATCGTTCGGAAAGTTTCACTTGGCTGTTTAAGATGAGAGTTGAATTCTTGCGAAAAATTTTCTCCCTCTAGAATTATATATTTTTGTAAATATTTCTATATTTGAAAGCTTAAGATGAATTCTTCGTTTAGTGTTATAAGAATATTTACAATACATTTCAAGATATGTATTTAATGATATTTTATGAAGAAGTTTATATTTAAAAGTTGCAAAATATATATATTTCTAAATGATTAATATTGTTTAATTATTATTTAAAATGATTGATATTATAATCATATTGATAATATTTATATGGTGCTTCGAAATATATATTTGATAATATTTACTGACAATATTTTACAAAAATATTTTTAATATCTTCATATTAAAATTTTACATGGAACGACAATATTAAAACAGATAAATATTTCGCATTGCGAAATTCAATTCTAAACTTCGCCAGATTTAATATACTCATCGCGAGATATTCAATTATTTCTACAAAATAGTATCTGAAGATGCTTTAATAACTCAAACTAATGCAAAAATATATAATTTTAATAATTCAACTTTAATCTTTCGCGATGAATTAATATAGTAAATAATTTTGATTTATTACATTTGTTAAATTAACAAAAATTTTGATTCGCATAAATTCTCAATGTTCGTAAAAAGTAACGAACATTTAAATTGCAGAAAACGAACAACAAGCTACATAACAACAATTATTAAAACAGGCAGTTAACGTGATAATTTTATTTCAAATCTTACAGTTAAAAAACATTGGTGGAAAATGCCTGTTATCATAGGATGTACCAAGGAGAACAATTGCAAAAGACTTGCATTCTTGAGAGCGAAGATGATTGAAGAAGCTCGCGCGGCAGGTTTGCTTTATTTCACAGTAAAACTATTAACCAACTTCGAATAACCAAAAAAAAAAAGAAAAGAAAAAATTAATTTCGAATATAGCTTCAAAGAAAATTACAAAATTGAGCTCAATTTCCTCTTAGGCCTATTTAACAATCGATTGTTAAACGCCTTGTTTCGAAGTTAACCGTGAAATATCTCTTTAAATAACGAGGTAATTGCGTTCACGCGCGTGTGCGTTCATTTCCGGTTTAAATTCACTAACGAAACTTTAATTAAAACCAGCAACATCGCTCCGTTGTTCCCCCGTTTAGCTATTAATTAACAAAAAGCACAATACAATCCGTGGCGGATGATAACGCATTCGAACGCGTAATCCGATTAAAGAAAGAAACGTATAAAACCGGATAACAGGATATGTGATGATCAACTTTAAATAATCTTAAATTTAAAATTTCCAATTTCCAACAATACCAGTGCGCGTGATCCCGTCTCGATTTTAATCTCTTGCGTTGGAATGACGTGCCACGCACGTCTAGAATTTTTTGTCCCAAATTGCAACATTTTCTCAGTTTTAAGTATATTTAAATGCAATCCAGGCAAAACAAATAAGTTTGTTATTTCTTAATAATTTCTATCCAGTGATATCATACCGACGAGTTCAAAAGGAAAAGAAAGCGACGAATTATTGTATACGATTCGGTCACTCGTTATGGTCCGCGAACCAGTTGCCAACGCAAGAGGTTAATTTTCGAGATAGTTGTAAAAATGTTCAACAATTTTTTCATACAGCAAGAACGATTTAATTTTGTTCTACTAACTTTCAATCGCAAATTTTTTTCTATCTTGAAACTTATTCGAGTCTGAACGAACTACTATTGATAGTAAAAAAAAAAAAAAAAAATATTAGAGAAATTAATCTCCAAATAGCGAAAATAGATAAATTCAATAGCTACAAAGATTCAGTGAAATGTGTCTGACTAATTATCCAGCGAATGTAATACCGCGAATTCGAACCTAGAGAAGGATAAAGGTGGCGAGACGGGTACGAGCTCCGAGAATCCTGGTAAAAAATCGCCCGATAACGAGTTCGACCGTGAATCAAGAGTCGCGGAGCAGCAGAATTCGGAATCGGCCGAAAAAGAAGCCGAGGTCTCAAGCGAAAACAGCCGCTCGAGTTGAAGAAACAACGAACAGAGCTCCAATCGACTTACGCAGGAAAGTTGAAAATTCATCGACAGTCAGGCAAGAAGAGAATAGGTAACCAAAGAGGCGAAAGAGAACTCGACTACAGTGCAATAATCTTCGCGGTTGATCCCTGAAACGGAGCTTATAATTCACTAAGGTAATAATCTCTCGTTTCCTCGTTAAATCTTTGTTCCGAGGGCTCGTTTCGGTTATAAATAGAGAAAGGAATCATAAAATATTGTTTGGAGATACTGCTCGCACCAGTTAGTCACAGGTACCATTTAACTTTAAATCAGTCGTAAAAAATTTGTAAAATAAATAATTTTATAAGTAAATTTTAAGGTCTTATCAGTAAAATTTCTATGGCGTTGAGAGAATTACGACAACAAGACAATTAGTTCCTTGTTTCATTAACTTTCAAGATTTTCCAATTTCTTTTTTTTAAATATGTAATATTTTGAACGTGTAATTTTTTATTAAAAAGTACACGTAATTTCTAAAATATTCCTTGATCATGTATATAGTAATTCATTTCTTGTTTATTGAATTTTCGGTCTATTATAAATTATTAATTTATATTTTCATTAAATTTTGTTGTTAGTTAGTGTATCATTATATTGGTACTATAATAATTAATTTCTTGTTTATCAAACTTTCAGTTTATTGTCAATTATTAATTTACATTTCTATTGAGTTTTGTTGTTAGTTATTGTATCATTATGTTCTATGACACATTAGTAATTAATTTCCTGTTTATTGAACTTCTAAAATTTTTTCACTTTTTTAAATATAATACGTGACATTTAGTCTCGTTGAATAAAAAAAATAATTAAAACACAAGACACACAACTGATGATTAAAATGTCTCTTTTAGAAATAATTTATTTCAAATTTTAAAATAGATCCAGCGATCTAGAAAATCAGAAGGTCGGTTCTTCTCGACTGATCCATCGTTGAAATTATCGTTTGATTACGTTCGATCGTGTTTGTCACACTTCGTATTTTTGTCGTTCACATTGTGACATTTGAACGGGGTTATTTTCCTACGCGATATTTTAGTCACACTGGCAAACTTTAAACTAAAATAAGCTTCAGAACATCGCCAATACTTCATTGTTTAATCTATAATCAAGTTAAATTTCATTCATCGACATTATACAACTTCCTTTCAATCGCTGTCACGCCTCCGCGATTAATCCCTGAAATCGTCAAATTACCAAAATTCCGCTATATGTTATACACAATAATTATACACAATAATTCGCCTATTTGTTATACACCATCCACAACAAAAATGGAACGACGTTTTCAACTACCGCGTCTCGCCTCTTATCATAAATTTGCATCGTTCGGGCAGAAAATCACCGAGGCGGTGCCCTCTCCGGGGGAGACTCGTTTAGCCACGTTAATCGCCGGGGGCGGATTAATTCGTCGACATCGAGAAGCTCGAGCCTCGCGAGGCCCGAGCGAAAAGGAAACGAGAAGTAAGGAATCAAGAGGACCTTTTTGCGCTTCGTCGACAGCTCGGAGCCCGGAATTCTTAGGTAAATTTACCGAATCGTCCGTTAACCAAGGACGAAGGTCCCAACTAACGATTTTGAAAAACAGGCTGCGAAAAGTTGGTCCTCGCTGTGGACAGTGATTCAACCAAACTTTTACCGTGACACCGTCAGCATCGGAATCGGGTCGCCGTTCTTGAAACAGTATTTGGAATTGCTAAATTTTTTCTTGAAGATCGTTTCGTGCCGACGGCATGGAGAGTGAATCGAATGAAGGTACTTGAACTAAATTAAGGATAAAGAAGGAAACAGGGGATGCTTGATTTTAATTATTATATTTTTTTAAATTATTTTTTAATTATTGGCGCGTCAATTTCGATTTACAAGAGGTTGTAACACGTACGAATTTCAACAACTTTACGAATAATAGAATCAAAATTAATTAGAAATAATGAATCGGAAGTTAATTAAGTAAATAATGTTCCAAAATTGCACACAAATTCTAGAGAAAAATAGACAGTGAAAGGAAGAATTGTAATATTTAGATCACTCAATCGTATTAAATTTAATGCATTCTTTATCCTTAATATCCATCTTTATCAAAATTATCAAAAAATAGAATTTAAAGAATTATCAAAAAATAAAATATTGTGAATCTATATTAATGGCATAAAATTCATAAAATGGTATGAATAGTATAACGGTGTATCAAAAATTGGCGTAAAACGATGTAAATTAATATCAATGGGTCCACGTTAATACGCTCGATGAAAATGAGCGAAATGCAAATCAACAAATTTCTGGTACGAGGATTTGAAATACCTGTACGATCTTCCATAGAAATTGAAGAGGCAGACGAGATATCGGAAGAGACTGTGGAAGAAAAAAGCCTCGAGGAGGAAGCAACGAAGTCGGAAGCTATAGGTGAAATCGTGGTAGGCAAAGAGCCTGATTTGTTGAGACAGGATGAATCGGTGCAGATATCGAGAGACTCGTCGCACTCGTGCGGCTGGGATGAGCACGCGAGAAAAAGTGAGACAATTTCGATTTCTCTGAAAAATTAACTCTGATCGGGCAGTTGATAGATTTATTTATATTTGCTTTTATACGTTGACTCAATATTTTATTCCTTTAAACCTTTCTAATATATAAATGCATTATATAATATATAATACAGTCTAACATGTAAATAACACTTGAAGAAAAAACGGAAATTATAATATTATATAATATAATCATATAATAATCATATTTATTATGATGTGATATATAATTAATTATATACATGAAAAAATAATATATATATATGTAATAATATAGTTATATTGCATATCATATACATATTATATAAATATGTATTTGTTTATACAATCATGTTATTAATATTAATATATTATTAATCATATTTATATAACTAATTATTATGTAATTATTGTTTATCACGTAAACAAATACTATTATCATATTCACTCATATTTATTTTATAATTGTGTGTACAATTATTTTCCTACCATATGCCCAATCCGAGTAGGTACATATACGGCTATGATAGTAACAATGATTGAACGAACGATTTAATGCGGACTCGTACATGCTTACGAGAGTTTCTCATCAGGAAATTCATTTCATATGGCGTCAGTTTTAATCAGCTTTACGAAATTTCGTAAGCAGCCGGGGGATTTAAGCTGGTGGTATGCTTTCCGGTGAAAAGCCGAGACGAAAGATCGAATGAAATTTGAAATGCGCCACTTGTAATCGGCTTTATCGAATTTCATAAGCGAGCGGAAACTGAACTCGTAAAATCGCGCTTGGATACACGATATAGGGAATTTCATCGAGGCATGAAATTACGATGATTTTAATATGACGTTATTTTTTCTCTTTTTCTTTTTTAGTTTGAAAAACGTCATGAAGTGAATTTTCTAAATTTTCGTTATTGTACTGGGCTGATATTATTAGTGAAATTTTACAGAGAATGCTCATTCATCGGCTAAAGTATGATTTTATTTAAAAAAGAGTGGAGGTAACTTTTAGATAATTTCTACGCGTTCACCTACATAACCTAAAAACTATATAAACCTAAGACAATAAATTTAATTATTAAAATTAAAATTCGTCTAAATTAATAATTTTTCAACGTACATAAATTAATTATATACAACAACTTTATAAAGAATCCTCATTCATCGATTAATGTATTATTCTATTAAAAAAAAAAAAAAAAGAATGGAGATGACCTTAATGTGACCTCCACGCGTTCATCTACAGAGAAACTACATAAACCAAATTACCCTCGATACTATTCATTTCTTAACCAAACTATCTTCTTGTTAAAAAATACACAAAGTTTACGAGATATACAATAATTTACATTTATATATCGAAGAAATAATTTTAAATCATTAAGATAAACTTGTTCCGATCGAGGGGTACTCGCGAGTAGAAGAAACTTGCAGATTCACAGATCAATTTCGATTCTGTTCCCGTAGGATTCGACACGGCCGTCTTCACACTGGCCACGTTCGCTGCGGTTTTCGCTGTCTACATTTACATCGTGTACAGTTTGAGCAGTCAGCCGACGGTGTTGCACCGAGTCTAACAGCGGTTTCCTGATCAAACGGATCGGAAAGACCGTGCCGACGAGCGTGTCAACTGTTTGCGACAGCCGTGTGCCAAAACACGAAATGTAACTTGTTACGAAACGCAAAATATACCAGCACCTGGCGAATGCACTTCAACGAAATTGTTTTCTTTCATTCGAGCGAACGGCGGCGCGGTCGTACTTTCGTAAATAATCGAGTTGGACGAAAAAAAAGAAACACGACGCCGTGGAAATGTTTTCTCCGTCGCGAGGGGAAAACTGTGAAAAATTCTGTCAAGTCGCGAACAAGTCTTGCTCGACTTTTTACTAGTAGATTAATTAATAACGCTTCCACCGCGTTCCGTGGTTCAATTAACAGGAAACTAATTGGATTGATCGATTCGTTGGACTGAGAGCGTGGATCAAACGGAATCGATGATGTTTGAAAAGTGCTGATAATTTTGAAATGTAACTATTTATGAAGCTATTTGGACGCTGAGAGTATAGTAGGAAATTTCTAAATTTTTTATTCCTTTTAATGTCGAAACGTTTCCGTTGTGTAAATAAATAATTTTGGAATTTACAATAACAATAACAACTGCCGTCATCGTTGATCACATCTACTGCATATTGAATTGGGACCATTCGTAATTTTCAATTGTTATTTCATTATAATAGTACGTTCATAATGATATTAATATTATATTGTTTGATGATTAATAATTTTACCAATCCGTTGTTGCCTCTATCGTGTATATTTTGGCTAAAAATTAACAACAAATTTACCACATAAATATCATTTTGGATACTTCAAGTTCACACATCCTTATATTAAGTATTTATTTTTTATTACGCTAAATATTTGTTTGTGTTATATATATAATTTATATTGAATATTTATTTATTTTCAGTATCATAAAATGAGTTTTGTCTCGCAATCAATAATCAATCTGTTCCGCAAATTTTCAACAAATGACAGCAAAAAACTAAAAACACTTCAACCATGAGAAATAAGTATCACTTTACAATCTTTTTCGCATTTACGAAAGAGTCGGCAGCCAGTTAAAATACCGATGAAGCACGCATATTAACGATTAAAATAACAGCACCTGTTATTCAAACGGAGCGCGAACGAAATATAAAACGTAACGTGCAATAATTTTCTTCATTCATGACTTTTCGTTTGATTCATTAATAAAATTGAAATAAAATTAAATCCCCAGTTGAAAGTTATTCCAATTCTTAAAATATAAAACGTACAGAGAATGTAATATCTCATCGTGTTATTAAAATTGCACAGAGAGGAAATGAACGCTTTAATTTTACGTTACAACGTCTGAAAACTTTTCTTCGAATTTTTAAAGCGTTTGCAGCTATAAACAATAATTTTATTCATACTCGGACACTAAACATTGGAGCTGTTATAATTTTGTGAAAATAAATCGTATAAGTAAATCGTACAACAATGTATTTGAGCTCGTTTCAGGATTGTTACAAAAGGCAGTTACTTTCAATCCTTAAATCCATCGTAGACTCAATCACTAAAATAATTGTTTACTATTTTCACATATTACGACAATTTATAGCATTTTCGAGAAGAAAAGTGTCTCATCTGCTACGTGATGTAAAAATATTTTAAAATAAAATGAACGAAAGTAAGGGCTTCAAGCTTCAAAATGAGCCCTTGATGAGGTTTATTGTTGCACGAATTTCACAGAATTGTAACAATTTAAATATTTCGCGTGAGTAAGGGCATTTAATAAAAATTCTAGAGAATTTCTACGGTGAACGTAGAACGTCCAAGTGAGTATGATGTATATCCCGTTACCATTGACTCAGATTAATTAAATTTCTGGATTCCTTTGACAGAGAATGATGACCTTTCACCGTCTCCAGCTCGGTAATGTTCACTCAAACCTGTCTACGGGTGTCCGCAAAATTGCGATAAGTTACTGCGCCCCTTGAATGTGTAGGATCCCAGAAATTAGACGAAGGCCTCTGAAATGCAGTTGCTCGCGAAAATATCAAAGTGCTTACAGTGACTCTTTATGAACAGTCGCTCGTATAAATATTCGAACCAGAGATCAAAATTAACAGGTTATTTTCGTTTTGAAGAAAATTCCGTTCGAACTTAGATATTTCGTATAAAAGAAACATAATATAATATGTTTTTGTGAAATTTTTCTCTCGTTTTGTGTCTGTTAACACAAAACATTTTAATATTTCATGAATATTATAACAAGACACAACTGTCATGATTATACTAGTCAAGTTTAAAACAAATATGAAAAAGAAGAATTTTACGGATATAAAGAAGGAAAAATTGCAAGATATTTAATATATTTCCGTAATAATAAATAAAAGGATATTTAAATAATCACGTTAAATAGACCGCGGATTTTTATGTGTTTTTAAATTTTTTATGAACGTAACTAAATAGGTAGAAAATTACTTTACTTAATAATTATTGTGTCATATTTGTGTTGTGTTATATCTTGAATGTTTAGCATTATTACAATACGATATAATGTAATACATTTTATATATTTATAGAAATTTTTGAAATACGAAAATGCTGACACTGCAGTATGCAAAAATATACAATATATATTTTATCGTACCAAAAAGGAAAATATATGTATATATATTTTAATATTTTACATATTTTTTCATACTGCGTGCATTACCAGCATTTTTGTATTTCAAAAATTTCTATAAATATATAAAATAAGCCTTTGTTAATAAGTCTCCATATTCGATAGAATTATTTTTATTATATATCATTGAAATTAACTGTACATCTGTATTTTCTGTTAAATATCTATTTGAACGACGAATATTTTGTAATTCCGATATATTATAAATTTTCGGATTGGTTTCAAATTTTATCAATATAATCATCCCGGTTCGTTTTATCAAATTTTAAATGATAAGCGATTAAATGCTCCGTTAATACTCAAAACATCGCGTAAGAATGCATTTCGATTCGGGGAAATTGAATGCATACGCCGATGCTAATTAAATTTTCGTTTCGCCCGACTCGACAAGCCTCATGAGCTTGTGAATTTTTCTACGTTAATTCTCCGTTAATGAATATTATAATTCATTCCGAATTATTTCTCTCTCAGAAAGAGAAAAATATGTGATTATAACGACGATCAGTTCGACAAAATTAAAGCTAGAATAGAAACTTGCTCAATTTTTGTGTTGCTCAGCTTGTATTCTTTGTTGTATTATAAATTTTTAATTAGATTTCACTCGATACGAATAATACCTCTTAATTAAGGGAGAACAAAATTAACTATCCATCTTATTACTTGCAATTAATTAATCACGAGCCATCTTTTTTATATTACTTCGATTGTACGCGATAATACGAAACAGACAAAAATAAACATAACATTTCAGCCAAATTTATTTTAAACTTACTTTAAACTATTAATTAAACGTCGAACAACATCTTTATTCGCCAATGGAAAAACAAGAATAATATCTACAGATAAATCGAATGAAATAATAATTTCGTAACAGCGAGTAATTCCATATCTCGTACATACATAGAGCAATCTTGAATGCATTAATAACAACGGTATCTCGAAAAATTCCAACGAACCGCAGAATTCAGAAGAAAATTCTCCTCCGTGGAGTCTGGAGGAGAACTGAACAAATAAAAAGGCTTGGCAGAAAGATTCCGCTCCTCTGACGGAAATCTTCATAATTTAACAGAATTCAGCGTTGATTTGACACACGGCTCGGTAGGCTAGCAATCTTACAAATCCGAATTTTCTGCTACGAAGCGGCATTAAACTTTCATCTAGAATATTTTCTCGATTTACTATCCAAAACTTTAAGGTTAATATTGAAAGTATATTATCTTTTATTTATTCTATATATTTATTTAGATTTGTTGAACATGGGAAAATTTTTATAAATTTTAAAGTTTATAATTGTAAGTTAATAAATTTTTAAGATTATTTATACATTTATTTCCAATTAATTTAATATTTTTTAATTTAATAATTTATTTAAATAGTTTAATTATAAAATATTGAATTGTGATTTCAAAGATATAGAATTATTTTAAATTATTATAAAAATATTAATTTTTATCATTTATATTATTTTTTATAAGTTTAAATATAATATTTCTAAGAATATATCTTTTATCATTTAATTATGAAATAATTTTAGAATGAAATATTATTAGGTTAAATTCTATAAAAGTAAATATATTTTTAATTATAGATTATAAAATTTTATTATTTATCTATTTGGTAATATTTATTTCTTCAATAATATAGAATTAAAGGTATATAAATTTAAATAATTTTTATTATTTTTGTTATTAATAATTTTATTAATTTTGAGTTCTAATATATCAACAATTATATTATTTTAATATTAATCATATCCTCCAACTAATAAAACAATATTATTATTGTTATTGTTATTATTATTATTCTTTATTAACAAGAATTAAATTATGGCAACAAATTTAAGTTATAAACTAATCAACTAATGATATAATCACAAAAGAAATTTTTTTCGATATTTCCAAAGACGTTTTATTATATTACAATTGCAATTAAATTAGAAACTTAATTAGAAATTAAAAGTAGATAAAAATATCTTTGAAGGAAACAGAAAACGAAATCAGGACTGTCGTAGAGGGTTTGAAATGAAACTGACAATGAGTAGAGTCTTAAATTTATCTAGATGGGGGCGTTTCCTCATCTCAAGGTTATCTTTATTTTCTTTAATAGAATCATAAATTTTTTTTATACATTAATGAATATTTCTTGTGAAAAATTTTTTTGTCTTAATTTAGAAGAGAGAGAGAGAGATATTTTAATATTACCCTTGTCCTTCTTCGTCTTTCGTAGATTTTATAAAATTAAAGTACAGGTATCTCTTAAATTAATAAATAGAAAATAAAAATCTAAATAAATATCTCTTTTTTAAATTAATAATTTTTCAACGCGTAATTCTTTTACTTTTTATAGAAAATATCGAATGTATATCGATTAATATATAAAAAAAAAATATATATATATATATAATATATATATTTATAATATAATTTATATATATATTTATAATATATATATAATGGGATCATATATATATATGATCCCATTTAAGAAATTCATGACCTTGAGATCTTGGAAATGTCTTCATTTCGATAAATCTGACAGATATTGTAAGATATCCCCTATGAAGCAGAACAGACTTCGTTTCTCACAAGTAACAACGAATAATTGCGTATCCTGTTCAGCATTTACATCAGCAACCTGCTACAAATGTACAACCTAAACAGCAACGGCAAAAAAGCAATAATAGCTTTCGCGGACGACATGATAATATATATAAAGGACAATAAACCATCAGTAATAAAAACGGAACTGCAACAACTATTTAACAAAATACAAGAATATTTCCATACGTGGAAATTAAAAATAAACATTAAAAAATGCGAAACTATACTATTCAGACCATACATATCAAGAATATCCGAGGCAAACTCGGACGTAAGAACCAACACTAAAAAATTCGCCATTCACGACCACAAAAACTCCACTAACGAAGTGCCACAAAAGAAAGTTGTCCGCTATTTAGGCGTACATCTAGACTTCAAACTAAACTACAACGAACACGTTAAATTACAAATAGACAAGGCACAAAAAGCATTCATCTCGAACAAGCGTATCTTTTACTCAAAAGACCTCAAAGACAAAGAAGTAAAACTCCCATATTACAAACTGCTACTCCGCCCGATAATAACATATGGTTTAATATCAGCGCCACCATGGAAAAGATACGCCTGTTCAAACGCAAATGTCTCAGAGCCTGTATAAACATGTACAAAACACCAGAATCAAACTTCACAAAAACAATAAGCAACCATCGCTTATACAAAGAAGCCAGAATAACGAGGATAGATCTGTTTATCCTAAAAATAATAAGAAAACATTGGGCAAACATATCTAACATCCACAGCAATATTTTAATACTTCACTCAATCTACCCCAATCCACAATACTACGAGTGAACAAAACAAACAGGATACACGCCACCGGAATCATTTATACATCTAGACAGCACATCACACATACAAAATAGCGAAAAATACCCAATTATTTACCACTACAATAGAAAAACTTACAACAAAACAATACCATATAACAGTAACTTATCATCAAACAATCCCAAAATCCGATTGTACAAACTATTATGTACAAACTAACAGAATACGACACACGAAAATCAAATATAACACTAAAAAATACTGGTGGCTGTAGCGGCCCTATGATTCCTCGACTACGAGTTTCGAACACTCGACTAGCACAAGCCGCAAGTGGCTGCGCGCCTAGCGTCGAGGTCCTACCGATCTCCGACGTTAAGTAAGCAGCGTGCGGAACCCCGCTAGGAAGAAGGTGATCGGGGGCCAGCGCTTAGTAGCGGGGGTTAGTTACAACACAAGCGTTCTGGGGAAGAAGGGGAGAGTCGTCGCTGCCATCAACCAACCTCTCCCATTGAGATGAATCTAGGCAGTGACTACAAGACGAAACGCATTAATAATCGCCTTTCCTCTCTCTCCCTCCTTCCCAACTGCATCCAAGGCCTTTAAATACTTTACAGTTCCTTCAGTGGCTATAACGAACAAACAAATAAGAAATAAGACCGAGATCAAAGACCCAGCGAAATGAATTTACAAAAAAAAAAAACAAGAGCAAGGATGAAACAGAAGAAAGGAAGACGTTTCCCTTTGGCCCTTGTTAGGCAATATTAGAAACGCATCTCTAAACAGTATCCATAAAGCCCTATAAAGTAATATTCGCTATTACTCTACGGGACCAACCAGCAATTACCGCAAGAGCCTAATGGCGCAACATAAATGAGAAAAAGGCAGTCGGCCATCGACTGTCCCAAACTTTTTACCTAGAACCTTTTCCGGCTACATCCCAAATAATCCAAAGAAGAAATATAAAGATCCCATCCCTGTTCCCTTCTCCCTTCCCATCCCCCATCTTCTCAATCTCCCTTTACAAATCGAAGATCAGACATAAAATATTATACAACTGCAGTGCTTTGTTGTATAACAAAAATAAACATCCATAGTATAGCAAAAAAAAAATTTAACGCGAATTATAATAACAAGATAGCATTAAGTGTAATCAAGATTATGCGTTCATCAGGGTTGGTGCTGATAATCTGAAATAGGCCTCAGTCTGCAGTTATTCAAACGTAAAAACCTTGTAAATACCATTGTACATATTGGCACTAATAAACGTTTATAAAAAAAAAAAAACGAATAATTGCGTGGATAAACTGAAACGCAATTATATAGAAGGAGTCTAATTTAAGACTCCCCAAAATACAGAGAAGGAGTCTAATTTACCGTCGTTCACTCGATCAGTTCTGACTGAAACAGCGTCGGCCAATAAAAATCCGTTTGGCCGGTGATTCGTGACGCATTTGGGGAAGACACATAAATTACCGATGCTCGATGGAAAATGGCTTGATGTTCGGCTAGATTGCCACGGAGTCCTAAACACGGACGAAACTCCTAGCTCCGGGTATAATAGACACCGGGCGCGATCGAAAGCGAACCGCCCGTCATTGTTAGACACAATGTGTCGTTGTCGTACACGCGAGACGAACTTACTGAATAAACCTAGCAAACTGAGGTGTTCTACGACGTATCGTAGGTATTGTTGATTCGTTCGTATTGTCGCGTTACATCAGGAGAATTGGTTGCTCAATTAGCCCTTTTGAAGTGGCGCGTAATTGTGAAAAAGTTGATGAGATTCGCCCATTTGTTAACCGAGTGTTGCTTCAATTTATTTATAAATATATATATGTATATAATTTTAAATTAATATAATCAAGTAAAGTTTTCTAATAAAAATATATTTTAGTAATAATTAAAAATTAATAATATTATTAATAGTTTAAAGTAATAGAAATGAATTTTTTAAAACTAAGTAAAATTTATTTTGTACCTTTTGTACCAGGGTTAATTAATTTATTTTAATAATTTAATTATCTCGAAAATAAATGATCTAAATATATATATCGAAAGCCAGTCGATTTTCCAGCGATTTATATCAGAAAATTGTTAGATCGAGTTGTTTTGAAACTTTGCGTGTTTGATCATGTTTTGTGATAGTGAATGGTGTTGAAGCTTTACGTTGAAAGGCGAGATTAACTGGATTGTCTCGTATAATTTCTCTTTCTTTCGCAGAATTGTGACAATTTAAATTTATCGATAACTTTCGATCAAATACGAATTTTTCATATGAACACTTTTGTTTCTGAACTGTAATTTTTGTTCATGTATTTTTGTACATGTATTATCGTTCTAATTAGAGAATTTTTTCATGTTTTCCACAATATATCATATTTTTTCAATCCTTCCAATTTTAAATTGATAATTGTGCGTCGACGTTATTATCTGTATTATTATTCAAACTTTATGTTCTCTGCAATATATCCCTATAACATACATTTTTAACCCTTAGTAGCCTATATTCTAACTGTATTATGTTGTATTATGTGTTGATGATTATTTATATAATTCTCTAATACTTTCTTGTGTTTCTAATCAATGTTGAGCAAAATTTTGTTCAAGCAAGAAACAAAGTTTTATTAGTCATTATTTATTAGTTAATAAAAAATAAACTAAAATAAAGTCATTATTTATTAGTTAAATAAATTAGTTCAATTAGTTTTTTAGTTAAATAAATGTCCAATCGAATAAAAATTTATCTATTCAAGTATTTATTCGATGAAGATTTATTCGAATAAGAATTTCGTCGTCACATTTATTTAATTGTATCATGTTGTACAAAAAGGAAAATGTTTCTCGTATAAATAATAATTTATCTGAATAAAAATGTATTCGAATTATCACTTATTCGCATAACGTATGCAAATGAGTATTCATTCGAATAGGAATTTCTATATTTATTTATTATATTTATTTAATTATATTGTGTCGAGCATGAAGGAAAATGTTTAATACATGAATTAATTTTACTTTTTTCAAATGTGTGACCAAACGTGTTCGTATGAAAACAAAATTTGAAACAAGAATAATAATTATTTAATATATTTAAACTTCAATTATTGAACTGAAATTAAAAGTCCACTGCTAAATAATTATTGTGTTCGTTTGAAAAGGAGGATTTATCCTCTATAAGTACCAAAAAAAAGAAAAAAAAAATCTGCAACTTTTCATAAAAGTGCGAAGTAAACATTCCTTCGACGAAATCTCTCGCCCTTCGTCCTCCAGCCGCTTCAATGACGTATTCCCCGAAAATAAAAGCAACAACACGGCGCATAATTGAAGAAAAACATGCACAATCCATCTTCCCTGCATTTCTGTCTCGAGGAACGAGCACGATACAAAAGGTATCGCTGTGCTGGCCTCGTTATTTCGATGTTCCTCATCGATTCCACTTCTATTTGTCAAAAAGAGGATCGATGACGTCAGGCAGCACTCCGAAGGTTAATAGCTCCTCGAACGTGCCCCTCGAACGAAAACGACGATTCCTACAATCATCTAGAATCTGAAGAGGAACGAAACTAAGGACTGGGAACGGTTATGACGTCGGTTTCGGTTCTCAAAACAATTGGAAGAACCGAAATATTCTCGAAACACAGATGTCGAGTAAATCGTTGTTAGTTTTGACATGGTGGTTTTCAATTTTCGTTATCAGCCAACGATTGGTTGTACTACTATAGTTATAGTTATAATTTAATTACTATTATATATACATTGCGGATTAGTAACTTTAAAATAGAAAATTACACAGAATGCGCATGACGTGAAAGAAATAAAGTATAGTAAAAATATAAAGTATAGTAATACGTACACCAGTTTTCTACCAAAATTCTGTTCTTCAAATTGCACTCTGAAAAATATAAATCTCCATGAAGATTATAACGTCATATCGATCATGATACACACACTGGCAAACTATATGGATAATTGTGTCATTTTTATAAAATCCATATAAAATATGTAATTATGACAGACAAGATCTTTTTCTTGGTTGAAATTAGAAAATATAACGATCATATTCTTTTCACAATGTATAAAAATGTAAAATAATATATAAAATTAGAAGAAATGTTAGAAAATATAACGATTACATTTTTTTCGCAATGTGTATGTAAATACCTATATTTTACAATTATTTTTTTCAAATGGAATAGAATAACATAGTGAAAAGTTGACGAATTTAGAAAATATTTTAACTCCAATTTTCTTGAACAAGATTTTTATGAAATATAAAGGCATTTATGGATTTTTTGCTACGTTTTATAATTTTATAGTTCAATATTTTATTTTGTATTTTATATCTTATGTTTCGTATTTAATTTCATAGTTAATGTTTTATAGTTTTGTCCCAGAGTGTAAACTGGTCAAAGTGACGAATTTATAATTTTCCATAGAAATTTTATACATTTATAGTGTATTTTGGAGACTTTTACTAAAGAGTGATTGTTTTTAAAGAACATATAAGAATATATTTGGACACTTTTAGTAAAGAGACTTTGTTTTTAGAAATTTTTAGTAAAACACATAAATAGAAGAATCTCTTAAATCATGCTGCAAATTTCCCTCTGTTCCTTGAATTTTAACACTAGAACGATCAAAGTGATCAAAATGACTAATTCATAATTTTCGTTAGATATATTATAAATGGAAAACAATGTAGTTTCAGAAATTTAGATGATTTTTAATAAAATATATAAATAAAAACATTCATTCCATTTTGTATTTTACAGTTTCTCTATTTTTCTCACTTTAACATCTCCTAAATATAAAAATTCTATACTTTGACTCTTCTTGACTTCTACCTCAGAGTAGTTCTGTTGTCAATATCTCTGCTACAAACCACAATCATCGATAGTTCCAGTATTTTATTTTATACAGGGTGGCCACTGAAAAACTGAAGGATTTTAAAAAGTCATAACTGGTTCATTTTCAAAATGGTTGTCATTTGATGGATGTTGTTTTTCACTGGAAAAAATCCATTAATTATATTTCCAAATAAAATAATGAAAAATTAAAAAAACATGCGTTTGTTAAAAGTTTATTTTTGTTTATATCATTCAGTCTTTCAGTGACCACCCTGTACATATTATTTCGTTTCTCCTGACGAAATCGTTTCAGTCAGAACTCCCACGCGCGCGACGATTCGTCCTTGAGACACGATTCTTCGCGATCTTCTATATTTTCAATAAACGGAAATAGTAAACGAAGGGAAACGGGACGAGGCGGCACGAAATTGACCCTTTCCATCCCGCCAATGATTAATGTAGAGATGTTAATAAACAATTTGTTAAATAAACAATATAAATAATGTTTATTTAATAATAGTAATGATAACAGAACAACAAATAATTAAACAAGACAAATAACATTCAAACAACACAAATTAACAATTCAAATAAACTCGTTTAACAATCGACACTTTTAACAGCTCTCTCATTCTCTCTCAACGCTTTCTCGCGACTCTCACCGACTTGGTTTTTCAACTCGCTCAACTCTCCTTTTTTCAAAAAGAAAAGCGCTCCACGCGTACGTTGTGCTTCTTCTCGCATTACATTCATATTTTCTCGTATTTCTACGATCAGTCAAAACAGGCCATCTGTTATAATTGAACATAACTGAAAATATAACTACAGATTAATTATAATAACCCCTTGCTGGAATGACGTGCCACGCACGTCGAGAATATTTGGCCCAAAATTGCAATATTTTCTGAGTTTCAAGTATATTGAAATATAACCCAGGCGAAACAAATAATAAATTTATTACTTCTAATTTCTATCCAGTGATAGATGAACTCAAATTGAAGACGAATTATCGTATACGGTTTGGTCACTCGTTATGGTCCGTGAATCAGTTACTAGCGCAAGAGGTTAATCAACGGTGCTTTTCTTCGAAGAAAACGTCATCCGGGGGCGACACGCGAAACGATGGCGCGCCATGTGAAATTGCCACTTAGACCTGTCGCGGATTGGGTTAAATTTCAATTTCTGCCGCGCGGCTGTGTCTGCCGAGTGGCGAATTATTGGATTACCCCGAAATGTTCGACGAATCTGGTCGCGTGACGGAATGTTTCGCGGCGTCTCATTACTCGCGCAATCGAGTTTCCGCCGGCTGGCTCGCATCGCGATGAATTTTCACGCTGTTTCTCTCAGTTATATACACATATATACGTACGTACGTGCGATATCGCGCGAACGTGAAAATCGACGAGGTCGAGACGCGCGTGTTAAATTGCGCGCGGGTCGCGCGATCGTACGAAACGTGAAATAATTTCGAAAATCGCGTGCCGGTGACGAGCTTTAATTAAAATATGTTTCGCGCCCGTATCGCGCGAAAATAACGCAACTATATTTTCACGTCTTTTTTTCTTTTCTTTTTTTAGTATTGTTTACGTTTTTACGTGAACAACGTAGTTCTTTTTGTTTCTTTGTTGGTTGTTTACAGCTGCGTTTAACCGTTGAACGAGTTGACAGCCTTATTTAGGTATACTTGTTTCATTTACCGATTTAATTTGGTTAATGAAAAATAACCAAGCATTATTTATTCTAATTTGTTACATTGTACCGGAATTCTACATATTTTACAGTTGAAAGAATTGAAATTTAAAATTCGAATTAAAGCAATTTACTGTATCTGTCAAATCGAAACCACGAGTATGACTAAAGACATAATATGTGCCGTTGGTTTATTAAATTTAACCTTCAAATACAATTTATTAGTAACATCTACGTGCAACGTAGCAATTACATTTTATGTGCATCAACCATCGAAGTCGAGTAGAACAAATAAAATATTTTTTCAAGCGTTTGAGAATTATTATTTCATCGTCGGAATTCTCCGCGAAGCTTACAACAAGCGACCGCGGAATTGGGAATTTTCGCCAGTTGAAAACAGAACCCCCTGTGCTCGCATGACGGTTTAGCGAGGAAGCCTGCGGCCTATCGACGAGCAAATATTCCACGGTATCTGTCTCCAGGGATCGGAGATCAGCCGTGATAATATCGCGATACGAGCGCGATGGCCTCGTCGAGATTTTCGAAGGATGAAATTCCGCCACTTGAACGCGACATCGGAGGCTAGCACAACGATTAATTCGAACCGTACGAAAAAATCGAACATTTGCGGTCACCGATTCAATGTACGTACATACGTACCAGCGCAGCGTTTCAAGAGCATAATTCTTCTTTTTTTTTCCTTTGTGTTCATCGCGTTAGTGCACGTACACCTTTATTCCAGAAATTGAATGAAACCGAAAGAGATCGAAAAATTTAAATAGATTCTACAGGGTGGGCCAAAAATTTCTTCCTGTTAAAATAAATCCGTATTTTTTTTTTTTATTAAATTAATTTTCTCTTATATATTTTGGTATTTTATAAAAAAGAAAGGTCCATCCTATACTTGAAACGTGGATCGTAAAACTTTCTCGAAGAAAGAATGTTCCTACGTTGCAATAGATAAATAAACGTTTTTAAAAATAAAAGTTTCAGACAGGATAGAACTTATGGTATTTATTTAACACTAAAATTATGAAACAAAATAAATAAAATAACTTTACTTCTGCAACGATTAATTCAGGAAGACTATAACGTGCCTAAGTAACTCCGTATTACTCCATCTCAATCACCGGATATCGATCCAATAAAGAATTTGTGGCATATTTTAGACTTACAAATCAGAAAACAAAAAGTATTGACTGAAAAATGATTTCACACAATAATAGCACAATGCCTCAAATATGCCTCACTTAAGAAACTTTAAAATATATAATTAACAATTGAACAGGGAAACAATTGTTGAATTAACAATTGAAGAAATCCCAATACTTGTATTTCAAGCACTAAAATTTTATTTTATAGAAAAATCATATTATTTACATTATAAAACTTTGTCTAAAATCAACAATCATTAAATCAAAGTCTCAATATTGCAGAAATCTTATTCTATTTCAAATAATAAAAGACTATAAATATTATTTATATTATACTATATTATATAACAGTATTACTACTGTATTATATAGTTATGTATTGTTTGTAATTTGTATTTAATTATATATTATATTATATTACATCTTTTCTATCTAGAAAAAATCGAATTATATCCTCCAGAATTATTAAAAGAATATTTATCTTAATAATCATTATTACACTGTAAATTTTTGTGCATTTTAACATAACAATGCAATACAAGATACAAAATGCTGTGTAGCAAAGCATGAAGTATATTATCATACAACAAAATATCATTTATTATAATATTATATATATTCTCATTTATAAATCTCATTTCTTGAATCACTTTGATAAAAATATAAATTTACACGAACACATTTGCAATAGTAGTGCAAATCAACGAAAAGCTAAAATCATACTCAATAATCACTGCAAACTAATGAGAAACAATAAAAAGAGCATCAAGACAGCGACAGTTTTAATCAAAATGGCGCGGAACAAGGCAATTTAAATGAGAGTTACTGGAATGTATTTTTGAACGCAATCAGGATGTTCTAGATTCTAGAGTACGGCAGTTTATGCTAACAAAACGAGACTGAATCCTACGCTATATAGGATTATCTTCGAGAATTTCGGAAGGAGAACACAAGGAAATGGTGTTGAAACAAAATGACCTTCGCGACAACCTGAAGAGGATGTCCTTCTCGAAATACAAGACGGCGATCATGACAGTTTAAGAGGTTGCAATAACCATTCTCTTTTTAGGATGACATTAACTTTATCAAGAAGCACAGTCGTAAGATCTCCCTTTATTTTTAATTTAATTGGTCTTAGAGTGAAACAATTTTAAAGTTAAATGCTTTCTGTACTTGCATTTAGATGATTGTACATTTAATGAATTCTTTTTTTTTATTATGTTAAAATAAATTATATTATTATATTATATTATATTATATTAAATAAATAAGTTATATATTAATCTATCTAATAATGTTTTATAAGTTACTTTAAAGCGTGCGAAAATCCTTGCACGTATTATAGTTTACCTCTCATGCACTCTACCAGATTTCATCAGATTAGATTTCTCCTATATTAAGTTCATGAACTCTGATACTCTATCTCGGCGCAGTTTTCGTTTAATCTCTTCTTCAAGATTGTTTCAAACTTCATACATTGCGCGAATACGTTTGAAATGTTGCCTATGAATTGTTGCACATTCAAGGTTATTGTCTTAATAAAAATGAAAATTGTATTCCTCGGTGCTGGGTTTTTCTATAATTTATTTAAAATATTACTAAAAGTGCAATATAGACTATATTATTTTAATTGCTTATTATTATTATGAAGTGTTGTTAGACTATGTTTCTATCATGCTTCGGTTCACATTTCATTTGATATAGGATAAAAAGATAACAACTTAAAGTAGTTAAATTTATTTTAACTAATTTATTTTAACTAATTTGTTATTGTAACAATTCAACAGAAATAAAAGCAAAAATAAAATGGAAAAAATATGACTTTCTAACATTTATGACTTTAACACTAAACCCAATCAATCGATGCGACGGATTTCAAATTTTCCTTTTTTACAATTGCCTGAAAGTATTTTATTTTTAAGGAATATTTTTATTAAAATTGATATAGTTTTTATTTAATTAATATAATATGATATCATGTATTAAACGAAATTATAATTTAATTATTATCATTTGAATTATACTGATTTATATGCAGAATTTCGATACGTAGATATTCGTTCCAATGATAACACACGCATAAAATCAAAAAGTTAAGGCTTATAAAAATCAAAAATTGAGTGCGACATTTATAAAAAAAAAAATAATAATAATAATAATTAGCAATAATAATTAGTAATATTTCAAAGAGCCATGAAATGAAAGATACATGTGTTTATGATTGGACAAAACGCACCGGATTTCAAAGCAGAGCGCCTGTTAAAAACAGTTTTTTCAAAAGAGTCCCACATGGTCTCGCGACAAACGAGAGAAAAAGCAATTGAAATAAAGCTCCCATTGATTTTTGAACGCGTCGTGATCACGGCACCGGTCCGAACGTTACACGCGGCGTTATTAATTACAGCATTAACGGATTTACGGCGAATCCGACCGGAACAATCGAACTAAATTGGACACGGTGAATAAATCTTGCTTTCAAGTTGTTTGCGCGCCTGATTGAAAAGTCCGGGCTATACCTACGATCTCATTGGATAAATTTATTTCGTACAGTGTTACCACCTGTCGAACGAGCTAATCTGATTTAAATCTTTTCACATCGCCATTCTGACTCTTCAGACAAGTGTTCGCGAAAATTTTTCATCAGGGCCTTTTATTTGAAATTTTACTTGAAATAAAAAAAATAAATAAATGACGAGTCATTATTATTATCAGTGATCTTACGAGCGCATGATTGTCCAATCTTCTACAATGCCACATCAGAATAAAATGAACATTCGTTTCATTAAATTTGTTCGCGAGAGTTCCATCTTTTCCGCCACCCACCCCCTCTACCAGGGTCGTGGCGCATGGAGCCATCTCGAACCAGGATTGCGTCAGCCACAAAGGGCCCGCCGCAACGGTTTCCGCGGCGCGGCATAAAAACAAAGGCTGGATATAACCGTCCTTATATCCATATACGGATACGGCGTGCGACATTTACCTCAGTCTTCGTCCATCACGTGACCACCCTGGGGTAGGGGCACCGGGGTGATATATACGCCTTCCTCGGACCCGGAAAGGAATTCGTCACGAGTCGCCCGGAGTCATCTTACGCAATCGGCAGAATCAACAAGTCGGGTCACAGTACGAAAGAAGTCCTTTCGGCCTCATCGGCGTAGCGTGTTTCTAACCACGTGCCTTATAAACGCGACATCCTCTATCAAGCGATACCGAGGGCTAATGCCCCACCCATATCAGCGCGTAATAATAAGAATATACAGTCCACTCAACAATTAATCCAACACGATCTCGTCACGTATATCCGGACGCGCTAACAAAATTATTATTATTATTTTGAAGAGTTAAGAAGTAGAAAAAAATACTTTTATTAATTAAATTAAATTTTAGCACTTGAATCTTTTATTTTGCGAATTCTATTATACATGGAGTTCGTTAAATTTTTAATGATATTATACATTTGATACTATGTTATATACTATACTATACAATACTATACTATACAATACTATACTATACTATACTATACTATAAAATATTAATGTAGTATATTATATCAATATATTAATTAAATATATTAATATAGTACATTACATTAATATTATACGGTATATTTATTAATATTTAATTAATTAATTAATACTATGTATATTATATTGATATATTAAATAAATATATCAGTCATTATAACATTACAATAATGCAGTATGACAAAAAATATCAATAAAAAGTATAAATGACAACAATTTGATAAAACAATTACTCTACATCTTTCAAACTCACTCGAAAGACCGTCATATACTCAAAACTACGAGTTTGCATAAAATCCCGCAGTTTAGTCATCGTTCTAAAATCCAGAACATTCTTATAGATATCAGTCTCTCAAATTTTCTTATCCGACTATAAATTAAAGAAAAGAAATATCTCAGAAACTTCTCTGCTGTTCGCCGAGTTTCTAAAAATTTGAACAAATGTTCCACGCAGCGAAAGACGCGTAATTTTTAATTTTAATGACAGAGAGAGGGAGAGAAAGAGAGAGAGGAGGGGGAGAGAGAGAGAGAGAGAGAGAGAGAGAATGAAAATTTCTAGCATGAGCCGCGCATGAAATTGAACAGCATCGGCGGTTTTTTAATTCCACTGGTTCGGGCAAGAATTATGAACAATTTTGTTCCTTCGAACGGGCAGGGGATCAAGTCAAATTTCAAGACTTTACGGTTAGAAGAACCGAGAAAACCGAGAGAAACTATTTTCGAGAGCGGAAATATCGTGGAACACGCTGGTTTCGAAATTCCGTTGAAATTCATTGAACCTCGGGAAACGTGCAATTAATAAGCAATGTTTCAGAGCGCGCGATTTGAGAAAAAAAAAAAAAAAAAACTGGGTTCCCCGTCAGAAACAGTTCGTTTACATCAGTTGCATGTATCGTCAAATCGCATCCGATATATGGCTATAAATTAAACTGGTTTCTCTGCATTTTACGAATGCTTCGAGAATAAAACGAGACTACAAATTATAAGATATTACACGCCAGAGATGAGACGATTGATCGATTAAAATTTGTCCACGATTAGTAAAATCGATGTAATCGATGAAATTAATTGTGAAAAAAATTTTAGTAAGTTAATATAAATTACTGTAATTAAAATCCATTACTGTAATTATTAGTATTACTAATTATATAATTAGTATAAATACTGCAATTAATTTAATTTCTATCGTATATAATAAACAGGATATAAAATCAATGACAAATGCATTTACATGTTCTTCTAATAATTATATACTATATTTAAAATTTAATGTAATTTGTGTATATATTTTTATAAAAATAAAAATTCTTTCATGTTCGAATACTTTGTGGACTGCTGTAGAAATCACGAATGTTTATTAATATTAACAGTTCATTAATATATTTACTTTTTATTCAATTCGTTGCTTGAGTAAAATATAACTATATATAGTTGTCACAGTTATCATTTCGTGCTTTCAAATTCTCATACTTTTATTATCCTTTCTATTCCTCGAGAAGGAACATTGTGCCAAGAAATGGCACGCTTCTTTGCCAGTCAGAAAGTACATCCTGGAAAATAGCCGTGATGCAAAGTTGGCTATAAAATTTTTATAAAGCCTAGAACACAAGAAGTGCATAGAAGAATACAGGATAGATCGCGTAACAACGACCATCTTTCATAATTTCATTATTAATGGACCGAGTTTTTCGCGGACTTTCGATTTCTCGTACAATTCCTCAAATAAATTCCCAAAATTCAGCTTCCTCACGTTGAAATAAATTCGACAGTTTCTAAAATTTTCGTCAATTCAAGTATAAAAGAAGGAGCAAAGAAATCACACGGACCATAGAACATGAAACTTACAATAGAAAATAAAAATACAATTCAAAGTCTAACCCATGGTGTTATACCCATTTTAATTTTGCAAACTTTGACACTTTTATAAAATTTTTCGAATCTCTTAAAACGTGTTCCCTCGGATGCTCGAAAATATTTGAGTAATCAATGAGAGAATCTTTAATAAAACAAGTAGTTCGACTTTCACCAGGTCGTTTTTTAAAAGAATTTTTCTTTTATGAACATTTTTATCCATTTTTATGGACCGTAATATGTTAAAGATTCAACTTTCTATATATTACCTTAAAACTTCCCTCCGCTTCTAATGGAAGGCATAAAGATTTGATTAAACATAAAAGCATGCAAACATTTTCTCGTCCGTTCTTCACAGCGCTACAGTGTATGAAAAAATTACACGTAACATATCGCTCATTAAAAAAAAAAAAAAACGTTCGCAATGTCGGGAAGAAGTTAATTTATGAGCTTTAATTTATGAAATCGTAATGAACAATTGACGTCAGATAATGTTTTAAATTATTGTACTACAATATTACCGATGCTGTCATAGTGTTAAATACGAATAATAACATCGTGCGACAGTCCGGTTCATTATCGAGTGAAGAAGCACTGTTCGGGAACTTCGAATGATATCCCGATTTTTTAAGAGAAAAACCAGCAAGAGGACTAAACTCACCATGTCGAATTGATGGCTCGTATTTCTCTTTGAAAAACGCTCTCCTACTTATTGTTTTTCTTCTCCCACAGATACTGTTGATTTAATAAAAATTAAAAATACCTTCATATCGACTTTTAAATAAAATACAATAAAGTATATTTTAATACAAGAGTATGTAATAATAATTAATTAAGATGCCGATCCAGTTGTAAATTATGGTAAACTGAAGTTACGAGTTCTAAAAATAAATCGACACTAAAGTATAGGAAGGTACTTTTCCATAAATTGACAGAGTTAGGAAACTATATCATAATATTATATAAATATGTGTAATAGTGATGAGAGAATTGATTAGGATCTGGACAAAAAGGAAGAAGCTCATGCGAGTGTTGAACTTGCGTGGCTCGCGGAGAGGAAGAAAAGGAACAAACCTAGCATACACTATTATAGCGGGCGACGAACTGGCGGCCCGTGCCCCTACTTTCTTCATCGGTAAAGCGATCCCTTCTACTGCAACGATCTCTTCACTACGTTGACTATATCGATTGTCATTCCTTCCTCGTCGTTCGTGAGCTATTCCTTCGATGGGAAACCGGCAGAGAGAGCGAAGAAGTTCCTAACTCAAAAAGCTCATAAAGCACTAAAGAGGGTTAAGAGTTCGAGCGTTGAGGATTTAAGCTTCTGCGCTCAAGGTTCAAACCCAGAGAGCTCTAGCTCCCAAAACTTGAAAAAAACGCGGCTCTAATCTTCGAAGCTCAGAAACTCAACGCTAGCTTGGCATTTTCGTGGTTGTAATTATATTCTAGACTTTTATGCATTAATTTTACAAGTGAAAAATTGCCCACAGTGTCAAGTCAAATGTCCAAGACACATTGCTTTCTATAATATTCGACGCATAAGACGATTTTTTATCTTCTAAGAATGTCTATTTTTTTATGTTAATCTCAGAAATATAATCCGTAGTTTACAGTCTGTTCACGAGCCGAGTCATCAGTATTTGACGATTTTAACCACTTGCGCTAACAACTGATTGCGGACCATAACGAGTGACCAAACCGTGTACAATAATTTCTTTTAGAACTCGTCGGTATGATATCACTGAATAGAAATTATTGAGAAGTAATAAATTTATTATTTGTTTTGCCTGGGTTATATTTAAATATACTTAAAACTGAGAAAATATTGCAATTTTGGGACAAAAAATTCTCGACGTGCGTGGCACGTCATTCCAGTACAAGAGGTTAACTATAAACAATAAATAAAGTCAATTTTATATTTTTATTTTAATTTAATTTAATTTTAATTCGAATTTAAATCAATTAAAATTGCTTCCGGATTCACTAACGAATAGCTCAGGCTTGGATGTTTTACCTTCATCATACTAGCATGCAAGCATTGTTTAACACTAGAACTACTAACAATTACAGCATAAAATTTCCGTCAGAGATACTAAAGGCAAACTATGGAGTATACAAGCTTTTACTCATTATTTTACGAAAAATTTAAATCTTATATATTATAAATATAATCTAATATAATATTAATATAATAAATATTTAAATCTTTAAAAATACACCTGTTTTTACGTCTATAAAATGTCTAACAAAATTATAAATTGATCACTTTGATCACTTTGATAGTTATAGTGTTAATAACGTCGGACTATAATTACGATAAATGAGCACCGATCGAAGCTTCAAATTTGACGATCTACCGTCAAATTCCGTGGTTGTTGTATCAATTCAGAAAAGACGTGCGTTTCTTTCCACCAGAGAAATTTCTGCGAACGTCAGGGAATATAGTCCCATTTAAACTGTGATACAAAGGCAGCCAGTATCGCAGGTGGACTCCACATAATGCTAAAATATTGCGTTTGAAGTGAAGTCTATTGTAGACTGTGGCCCCAGAGTTTAGCAGAGAAACAGAGGAGACTCGTATTAACTTTTCAGGTAGTTTATTGTTGAACGAAATGAGCTGGAATTTGTGGTCGAGCTCCGATTTATTCAAATATATAAATGTGATACATAATTGGCTCATTGTCAGATCATTGAGGAAATGGATTAGGAAGATTGAATTATTGGATTAGAAGAAACGCAGTCAGTTTCTTTAAGATGAATAAAAAATTACAGCAGTGAATGAGAAAGAAACTATGATGCACAATATTAGAGGGGACTTAAGAAACTTTTATATTTCGAGCTTCTAGTAATAATAAGAAGCAAAAAGTATTTGAAACTTTGGTGTAATTAAAGAACGATATAAAGCAAATATTTCATTGCAGTGCAATGTTATTAGATTTTATTTTAGTGACAGAATAAAATTAAACAATTTTATATCAATAAAAGTGGCAACAAAGGGGAAACAATTTTATCAGTAATAATATATTTTGGTGATTTGAGTTTCGAGTAAAATTCGAAATAATGATTTTCGCAGGCTTCAACAACTTTTAACTAATTTTCCAAATTTATTTCAATTTTCACTCACATTTTGAATTTCCTAACACTTGTTATTCGTATTAATCAAATTAATGATATTAATGAAATATTAATACTTTCAATTAATAATATTAATTAAAACTATTAGTATTTGGTATTAATATATACTATAAAGTATGATTGATACAATTGATATATGTAAGTTGAAAATGTTTAAAAATTACATATAAGAATATAAAGTATTTTTATATCGATTGACTTATATTATGTTAATTTTATTTTATATTAAAAAAATAACATATCTATGAAATTCAGTCATAATGCCGTAAAGAAAGAAATTTTCTCATTATTCGAGAATTATGAAAACAGGAGCTAATGTTGAAAATAAAGTTGAAGATTTATTTTTTTTATTTCATATTTACCAGCAAACTGATATGATTTACACATTTAACAATTGGCTATTAACTTTCAGTGTTAAATAGTTTTCTAAAAACTGCATTCTAATTATAATTACCTATCTATAAAATTCCATATTAGAGCAGCATCCGTTTAGAGTATCTGAAATATGCTAACAATTCATGCTAGAGCGTACGGGGAGTTATTTAAAGAATGCACGTAGAAATTTTGCTGCACGTGGCAAAAATACGTGGCGCATTGCGCGTGTGTTTATGACAGGAAACGTAATTATTGAAAAATAACTAAAAGTATAAAATGCTATTTAATGAAAAATAAAGTATAATTTTGTTTTAAAATTTATTATAATTATTTAATGATATTTAAGTCGTGTTATATTAATATAATAGTGTGTATTACTATAATTTAATTTTATATTTTTTTAAATATGTATATTTTATCATAATTTTGCTTTACATTTTTAAAGTAATATAATTTTATTTTTAATAGTGAATCAAATATGTAAGACTGAGAGTTATTAAAAGATAGGACAAAATATTTAATTAAGAGGGAAAGAACTTTTAAATGAAAATCATTGTCAAACTATTATTAGTGTTAATTATTATTGTTTATAACGAATTCATATTTTTTTAAACATGATTAATTAGAGAAATAAAATTTCAGCAGAAATTTATTTCAGTCAATAAATCTTACACCGAAGATGATATATTTGGTACATTTTCATAAACTGTCCATGTCTAATGCATTCTTCTATATTTAAATTTGACACTTTTAATTTCCAATACATTATTTTCAAATTTCAAATTTTCTATAAACATAGAAATCCGCAACGTAATTATTGTTTAACTCCAGATTTTTATGCAAAATTATATTTTTGCGAAAATAATTAGAAAAGTTAAAACCTAGAAACATCATAACTATTGTATTTTGAATATTTTACACTTATAGTGCTTTCTTCTGTTAAATGCGCAAATCTCTGGAGTCTAGTTATTATTGAAAATAATTTTTATTTTTAGTAATAAAATATTGTATCATATTCTGTTATTATAATACTTATTACTCTATTGTTATTATTTTCATTTTTTGTCATTATTTTCATTTCATTTTATTTATTATTCTGCTATAGTAGAATCGACGTTCCTATAATAACGCATGACCGATCCAAAAAAGCGAGGAATACGACATAACTGACTCGCCATTTGCTTCTCACCATTTTCATTGAAAAGTATCACAAGCTTTTGTCCCGCCCCGAATCTTTCTTTTCAAAGACTATATCGTTGCGATCTTTCGAGATCGAAACGGGCAAACTGGAAACTGCTTTTCGATAGGAGGGCAGTGTTCAGCAAACGGTGAACCCGTTGACACAGCACATTGAAATTCAGACCAGTTACACGTGATTTTCCAATTTGCTTATCGGAAGCTTCTATTCACGTGTTAGTTTACCATCAGCGGTCAGACTTTTCCGACTCGGAAGCAGCACACGTTTTGAATCCCAGAAAACATATTTATCTCCAAGCCGTGAGAATTGTCGGCAACGAAAAGTGAAACAACGTCACGTGCAAGTAAATTGCCGGTGTTCGTGTATTTATGGGGAGGTTTAGGTTAGGTTTGAAATTGCGCAAAAATATTGTGCACGCGATAAAAAATTACACGAGAAATATTAAGTGGAGATTATTTTTTCCAAAGTGAAATATTTATCGTTGCGGATTTAGGTTTTTATACACTTGTGGAAAACTGAAGAACCACGAAAGCTCGTAACACGAACAAAATATAGAAGTACAAAAAAAACTGCACGACTTATACCCGAGTACGATTCGTCTTACTGAAAGGCCCAGAAGCAATTTTTCTAACTAGAAAATGAAGACGACTTTTTTGCCATAAAATTTTATTGATATGCAAACATTTGAATCGATACAAAACAAATTACAGGCGTGATCGCTCAGTACCAGACAATACCACTCCTACTCGAGGTCTATCCCACGCCCCCTCACGAATCACGTGACCCAAATCAACCAATCGCTAATTTTCGTTGCATTAACGTTGCACCTGAAGAGGCCCGATTTTCTGGGTTACTCCTGCTAAAATCACTTTCAGTGATAAAATCCAGAAAATGATATTTGGTGTGATATTTACTTGATAAAATTAAATTTCTGCCAAGATTCTACCTTTTTAATTATTTTCCAAACTTGCAAAGATCAGCAGTCTTCTTTATCATGATATTTCGAGCGTAAAAAGAATTTTTATTCAGGTTTCGTCATTTTATGTTTGATCATAAAAATTTATTATACAAAATTTCCAAAATAAGATTCTTATTCTAATATTTAAACAGTAAAAGGAAGTTTTATTTAGATTCTATCATTTTATGTTTGATCATAAAAATATTGAATATATACAATTTGTGTAAAGTTTATAATTTATCGTGAATATTAATTGTATAAAAAAGTATATTAAATATATACGTACATAAAATATAATAATACAATGCATATGTAATATATAATATATATATATATATATATATATAATGTACATATATGATTATATTCCAACATTTTCCAACACCTTTAAGAATATTTTGCAAATATATTATTTGTATTATGTGAAATAGAACATTTTAAAGTTTCATTGAAGTTCGAATATGTTTAACTTCTTGCGCTGGAATGACGTGCTACACACGTCAAGAATTTTTTGTCCCAAAATTGCAATATTTTCTCAGTTTTAAGTATATTTAAGGATAACCCAGATAAAACAAATAATAAATTTATTATTAACTTCTCAATAATTTATATGCAGTCATATCATACCGACGAGTTCAAAAAGAAAGCGACGAATTATTGTACACGGTTTGGTCACTCATTATGGTCCGCAATCAGTTGCCAACGCAAGTGGTTAATTGAAGAACGTGTACTTAAAGTTTTGAATTGAGTTTTTAAAAAAAATTCTGTTCAACGCTTTTTCGCTAACTTTCATAACTCCTGGTATCATAATTCTCCGTTCATTATTCATTCTAGAATTAGCTAAACTCAAGTACAGTTGATAACTCTTCAAACTCGATTATCTCGAAAATGAGGCCTCAAGTGAAAAGAAATTTGTTCTTCATTTCCGTGCGGTATCATCTTGGTTTGATACTATGTATAAGACGAATCTCCTTCGAAGGAAAATGTTGGCGAATCTCCTTCGAAGGAAAATGTTGGCGAATCGACTTCGATCGAGCAATAGAACTTGCCGTTCAGACGGCAGTGTATTTTATTTTATTGTCTAGCAAGAGAGAGAGAAGAATGTTTGTTTGCAGCGCCGAGATCCGAATTTCTACAGATTGTTATAAAGAACAAACGCGGCCCGGTGAATTACTACAGGAGCCCGTTTTCTGTCCCGAATAGAAATTTATGCCTTTATTGCTTTACATTTAGCCCCTCGTTTTATTCGCCGTGGATAAACGTCACGATGAATAAAAATCGATCTCTCTTACGGGTCTCGCGTTAGATCGAAAATGGATCAACAGCAAATGGACACTTGTAAAATAAACAGCTGTTTTATTACATGCTATATGTATATGTTACATTATGAAGTTTCTTCAATCAATTAATATTAGGATAATTAATAATTAAAATCCTTCGATTAATATTACTACATCGACGTATTAAAAAAAGGAAGCACGTCTTGTTTGTTTTACAATAAAAATAATGTATTTCGACTAATTAGGGAAAGAAATATATTTCAATTTTTTTTTTTTTTACGAATAATAAAACGTTTCATTCATATCAGAGAAAATAATTCATTTCATTGTTTCATCAGGAAGAAGACAGACTGTTTAGATGTTTCCTCGACATATATTTATAAGTTAAATAATTATTTAAAACATTTTATATTTGTTTAAAAGTTTATAATGATTCGTACAGTAAGATTTATAATGAATATTTATAATAATTCGTACAGTATTTAATTAGAAGCAAAGTCATTCACAAAACTGTTTGCTCGATATTTTGTAAACTTAATCTATTTAATCTCATTCTAAAAACGTGAAGCCTCTACTTTAATATAATAATAATGATAACAATTATATAACAATATATAATGTTATAACATCATATATATATATATGATGTATTATAATATAATAATAATATTATTACAATTATTATATTATATTAATTATGATCTATTATAATTAAACCTATTATAGGATGTCATACAGAACATTTTGAAATTCCAGACTCAAGTGTTACGATTATGTCGAAATAGATTTCAATTTTGAAACAGATTTCAAAATATATGTACTCGCGTAGAACAAGACAGTCACTGTACAAGCAACTGTATATTTCGTAGAAACAAAACTATTTGATACAGCAGAAATACGTACAATTTATGCATAGTACAGCTTTTGTTAAATATTCAAATTAATTCATAGACAACTGATGCAAAATTATATTCTTATGAATATGACTTATTTTATTATTTACTTATTGTTATTTATTTTATACAGTGTTATACGTTACGTGCATATTGACACAAATTTCGAGTATTATATTTTTATGAACACAATTATTCGTTTTAAATATACTGTATTTAGATATATACATTCTGTATGTTTATACAATTTCAGCTATCTTCTAAAAACACAATCATGTTGTTTGCTCAGTTTGATGCAAATTTATATTCTCACGAACACAGTTATTATTTATTTTATACAACGTTTTATATTACGTACCTTAAGTATAGAAGATCATATAAGAATCAATTTTATTTCATTTTAAAGTGTAAAGCTTTACTTTGATCGCCGTAAACTTGTTTTCTTTAAAAATATTTTTACATTACGCAGTGGACGAGAAAGCTAAAGTACTTTTATTCACAAAAATTTTAAAAATTCAAACACGCGTAAAAACATCAAAGAATTTTTTTCGCAATTTAACCCACCATGGTTTTAAAAAATTGAAGTTTTCGCCACAACGGTCTTGTTCGGTCTTACCGAACAGACGAGGGCCATCATTAGCATTTAGATTTCGCGCCATAAGCACACACATTCAACCGACACACAGTCGGTAACGCAGAGTATCCTAGACGGGATTGGCCTATTGTCGCGTCATCGCCAAGTCCTGCGATAGGTCAAGCGCCGGTCGCATGATCTTTTGTTTCACTTGTCTCTCTCCCATTTCGAACCTTCGAGAATTTTCGAGATCGGTGAAGGAGAGACGAGCCACGTGCTAACGAGTCCCTCCTCGACAGTACATTCCAGATCTTCGAGCGAGACAGTTCAGAGCAATCTTTTAACGGTGCGAGTAGAAGCAATTCTAAGGAAATCCATTCCTACATTCTAATCATTACAATTCATTCACATAGAACATAGCTCCTAGCTATTCTTAATCTTATCCACTCAAATTCTATCCAATCAATAATTGAACCGGCTGATCTTCATTAGTGTTGGAGGTCAGCAAGCTACCGATCAGATTCACGATTTCATTGCGTGAATTGGGGTCGGCACGCTACATTTTTTGGTCCTTTGAGCCGGATCGAGTAACGCATTCGAGCAAAGCTACATTTTGTTCCTTCGATCCGAAATACAACGCATACGAGTGAGAAAGTTTAGTGCAGTGAGCCACGTGGTCGTATCAAAGAAGATCATTCTAACTCACATCAACATGGCGACGAAACAAGCGAAGGAGCTCCAAACATTACGCCGCAATTTCAGGAGTTTCTTAACAAACTTCTTCGATTATCTCAAGACAATCGACCAGCAACCGGACCTAACGAATCTATCAAATGAGATAGACAGACTAAAAGCACGATTCAACGCTCTGGACGACTTACAATTCCGTACAGAACCGGTTGACGAAAATGAAGAAGCTGAGAGAAGGGAACTAGACAAGCTATACATCAACGCTATCACCGCCGCGCAGAAATACGCAAAACGGATACAGGAAAGTGAAGTGACTTTACTAACACCGCCGCCAACCGTCAACAGCGATTCCATCGGAGTCAAGCTTCCTAAAATCGAACTTCCACGATTCGACAGTAAGCCAGAAGAGTGGTTATCATTTAAAGATCGATTTACATCAATGATCGCCAGTAAGGTAACGCTATCCGACGTAGAAAAACTGCACTACTTGCGATCCGCCTTATCCGGGGACGCGGCGGCGATAATTCAATCGGTCGACACAACCGCGAACGGCTATGACAATGCATGGGCACTATTACTTACAAACTATCACAACAAACGCTTAATAACCATGCGCCACGCGGAACTATTGTTCCAACCACCGGCAATAAACAAGGAATCGCCCAGATCGATCCGCGCATTCGTCAATTACATACAAACGCACCGTCACGCACTTAAATCGTTAGAATCTTCGGTCGACACGTGAGACATCCCGGTAATCACACAAATACTTCCGAGGCTGGACCGGAAAATGCGGTTAGACTTTGAAAGGACTCTGAAACCTGACGAAATACCCTCGCTAAATAAGATTCTCGAATTTTTGATTGAGAGAGCACGATGCTTAGATTCTACGACCAGTCAATTTCAACACAATAAACCAACCAAAGAGTCACGACATAAATCAACACACACATACAACAACGTCGTTCGACGGGATCACAAAACCCTTCTCACCAATCCAACTACATCTCCTCACACTCATTCATCCTCCTCAGATAATACAATTACCCGTTCGACATATGTATCCATCTTAGATATGCATCGAGGGGGACGGACTCGTCCCAATGTAATTGTAATGTCCATAGTTTCTGCATCAGAATCTTTGCTGTGACGACGACGGGGCCCAGCAAGGCAAGTGGATCATATATCCTCGCGATGTCTGCAAGAATAGTACGTTTTGTAATCTGTTTGTGCTCTGTAGTGTGTTGCACGGAGTATGTGATTTGATCGTGTACTGATTCCCAGAAAATGCCGAGAGTTTTGATAGTATTATCGTTGATCGGATTCAGAGAAAGTTTAACGCTTGTTTTGGACAGTCCAGTTAGTACTGATGGTTCGTTGGACGCCCATTGGCGGATGGTCATCCCACCTTGGTGCAGGAGCTGGGTGATCTCGTCGCGCAGCTTGACCGTCTCTTCGAGAGTGCTGGCACCAGTGATTAGGTCGTCGACGTATAGGTCGCGCTTCAGCGTCTCAGAGGCAACTGGGAATTTATGAGCTTCGTCGTCGGCGAGTTGCCTTAGGCATCGAATGGCCAGAAATGGCGCTGCTGACAAACCAAACGTGACAGTATTTAATTGGTAAGTGCTGAGCTTACCTTCCTCATCTCGCCAGAGAATCTTTTGGTAGACCCGATCTTGATGTCGAACAAGAAATTGCCGATACATTTTCTCAATGTCGCCTGTTAGTACGTATTTGTGCAATCTGAAACGAAGAACTAAAGAGATGATGTCGTCTTGTATTGTGGGACCGACCATGAGGGCTTGGTTGAGAGATATTCCAGTGGATGATCTTGCCGATCCATCGAAGACAACTCTGAGCTTAGTGGTTTGACTGGATTGTTTTATGACTGCGTGATGTGAAAGATAGAATCCTGTGGACTTGTTGTCCGTGTCGAGTTTCGTCATGTGTCCGAGTTGTATGTATTCCTGTATTGTGTCTTGATATGTAGTCTTGAAGATTGGATCAGTCCTCAGTCTTCGTTCCAGAGCCAAAAAACGACGAAGGGCTTGGCGGTATGACTCTCCTAATTGAAGCTTGTTAGTTTTGAATGGTAATGCAACAACGTACCTTCCATTCTCATCTCGCGTGGCATTTTCTACGAAGTGTCTTTCGCATTCCTTTTCCTCGTTGGATGAGTGAATCCTGTTTGGTACCTCCTCAAGCCTCCAAAAATTGGTGAGATTTTCCTCAAGTGTGGTAAGGTGGCATTGTTGTGTTGATGAAATGCCGTCGACGCTGCCTCCCATTACCCATCCGAATTGTGTTTTTTGCAGGATGAGATCAGGAGATGTTGAAATGTTGATTTGCCCGATGCTGAGGGCTGATAGCTTAAGTCCGGTCGCGATTAGCATTTCTATTGGAGAAGGTGTATGGAAGGTAGGATCTGCGAGATTAGATTTGATATTATGTGGAATGTTCAGGATGCTTGTGTCGACGGGTTCGTTTGGAACGAGAGCGGAGATTCTAGGTACTATTAGAAATTCCAACGTTTTTTCGAAATCGAAAAGATATGGTGAGTGTTGTGGTATGATTGCAAATAGTGGTTAATTCGTTGACCGCTCCGATTGGGACTGAGCATGACTGCTTCGGCGCGCGAATTTTGTTTGCTAGTTCTTCCGTCACAAAGTTTGCTGTTGAGCACGTGTCTAGAAGTGCTCGGCAGTTTTTCCAATCTCCGCCCTTTGCGCGTATCTTGAGGAGTGCCGTGGTCATCAATTCGGTGGTTGGTGTGGTGGCTGACAATGAAGTGAGTGTTGTTGTTTCATTTTTCAGTCACTGTCTTGGATGTAGGAAGGTGTGGTGGTGTTGATCGCAGGTTCTACATTTGATCGACCTACAGGCCGAAGTAGGATGACCACGTCGTAGGCAATTCAGGCACAATGCCTTTTATCTTGCCAGTTCGATTCTTTGTAGTACGGTCAGTGTGTGGAATTTCTCGCAATCGTAAATGCGATGTTCGTTCGTTTTGCAAAGTGCGCATCCCATCCTTCTCATTGTGATCAAAGAGGACGACGATGATAATGAGGATCGCGACTGTAATTGTCTTGAGTTTGTTGATCGCGACTGTGATTGTCTTGAGTTTGTTGATCGCGACTGTGATTGTCTTGAGTTTGTTGATCGCGACTGGGATTGGTGTGACTTGCACGATCGCGATGGTGATTGGCTTGGAGTCGATGAGAGGGAGGAAGAAGAATAAGTGGAGAGGGAAGATGATGTTTTGCGTGGTTTTGGCGATCGTAAGATGGATAGATATGTCGAACGGGTAATTGTATTATCTGAGGAGGATGAATGAGTGTGAGGAGATGTAGTTGGATTGGTGAGAAGGGTTTTGTGATCCCGTCGAACGACGTTGTTGTATGTGTGTGTTGATTTATGTCGTGACTCTTTGGTTGGTTTATTGTGTTGAAATTGACTGGTCGTAGAATCTAAGCATCGTGCTCTCTCAATCAAAAATTCGAGAATCTTATTTAGCGAGGGTATTTCGTCAGGTTTCAGAGTCCTTTCAAAGTCTAACCGCATTTTCCGGTCCAGCCTCGGAAGTATTTGTGTGATTACCGGGATGTCTCACGTGTCGACCGAAGATTCTAACGATTTAAGTGCGTGACGGTGCGTTTGTATGTAATTGACGAATGCGCGGATCGATCTGGGCGATTCCTTGTTTATTGCCGGTGGTTGGAACAATAGTTCCGCGTGGCGCATGGTTATTAAGCGTTTGTTGTGATAGTTTGTAAGTAATAGTGCCCATGCATTGTCATAGCCGTTCGCGGTTGTGTCGACCGATTGAATTATCGCCGCCGCGTCCCCGGATAAGGCGGATCGCAAGTAGTGCAGTTTTTCTACGTCGGATAGCGTTACCTTACTGGCGATCATTGATGTAAATCGATCTTTAAATGATAACCACTCTTCTGGCTTACTGTCGAATCGTGGAAGTTCGATTTTAGGAAGCTTGACTCCGATGGAATCGCTGTTGACGGTTGGCGGCGGTGTTAGTAAAGTCACTTCACTTTCCTGTATCCGTTTTGCGTATTTCTGCGCGGCGGTGATAGCGTTGATGTATAGCTTGTCTAGTTCCCTTCTCTCAGCTTCTTCATTTTCGTCAACCGGTTCTGTACGGAATTGTAAGTCGTCCAGAGCGTTGAATCGTGCTTTTAGTCTGTCTATCTCATTTGATAGATTCGTTAGGTCCGGTTGCTGGTCGATTGTCTTGAGATAATCGAAGAAGTTTGTTAAGAAACTCCTGAAATTGCGGCGTAATGTTTGGAGCTCCTTCGCTTGTTTCGTCGCCATGTTGATGTGAGTTAGAATGATCTTCTTTGATACGACCACGTGGCTCACTGCACTAAACTTTCTCACTCGCATGCGTTGTATTTCGGATCGAAGGAACAAAATGTAGCTTTGCTCGAATGCGTTACTCGATCCGGCTCAAAGGACCAAAAAATGTAGCGTGCCGACCCCAATTCACGCAATGAAATCGTGAATCTGATCGGTAGCTTGCTGACCTCCAACACTAATGAAGATCAGCCGGTTCAATTATTGATTGGATAGAATTTGAGTGGATAAGATTAAGAATAGCTAGGAGCTATGTTCTATGTGAATGAATTGTAATGATTAGAATGTAGGAATGGATTTCCTTAGAATTGCTTCTACTCGCACCGTTAAAAGATTGCTCTGAACTGTCTCGCTCGAAGATCTGGAATGTACTGTCGAGGAGGGACTCGTTAGCACGTGGCTCGTCTCTCCTTCACCGATCTCGAAAATTCTCGAAGGTTCGAAATGGGAGAGAGACAAGTGAAACAAAAGATCATGCGACCGGCGCTTGACCTATCGCAGGACTTGGCGATGACGCGACAATAGGCCAATCCCGTCTAGGGTACCCTGCGTTACCGACTGTGTGTCGGTTGAATGTGTGTGCTTGTGGCGCGAAATCTAAATGCTAATGATGGCCCTCGTCTGTTCGGTAAGACCGAACAGGTCTCTTGAAACTTGCTGTACAATTTTCCTTCTTTTCTTTTTTATTGAATTTTGAACATTAAGGTTAGAAAGGACGAAACATTGGATTTTCTGAATTTTTGTTATTCAAAGTTGTCTTCAATGTTCAAAGTTCGATGAAATAACGAAAAAAAAAATCGTGCAGCAAGTTTCAAGGATTTAATCATATATAAAAATTTTCAGTGTTTTTGCAATTTTTTTTAAAAGAAAGAACACTTTTCAATTTACTACATGGTGATAAAACATCTCTTAATCGAATTCAGGGTAGTAAAAATAGAAGTTCTACGTTTTAAAATGAGAACAAAATAAATTGTTGCGTGTCTTTTTTTAACGAAGTTATAACAGTTCAAAGCAAAAATAGCAATTTTTCGTTTGAATTAATTGTGATGCAAAACTGACTCCACGAAAACAATTTATATTTTTCAGAATAGCGACGGTAACAGGATCAGAAAATTTTTTTTTTTTTTTTTTTTTTGAAACCAAAACATCCTATAAAACAGTACATATTTCGCTCTCTTTGTATTCTACACGCGAACACTCGATAAAATGTTAGTAATGTTTAAAATCTATATGTGTACTCTCGTTTTGCTCGTCGCTGTAGCTTCCTCGCGGCTGAAAAATTCCGAAACGGAAAAACACGCGAAACATAAAATGTTCCTTCGAAAGAAAACCACGATACCTAGACGATAAGGCAAAGAAGTTCAAATCGAATAAAAGGATTTTCGTGAAAAGTGGATTTTCGTGTTCATATTTATACGTTCGACGCACGACAACGAATATTCATTCCCAAAAGAGAGAAAATCGTGAAACACCGGTGAAGTTTTGCAAACCACGATTTGTGACGGGTGACAAGTCTAGCGACAAAAATGAAAATTTTCACTTTGCATTCGATAGCAGGTTTCTATTTTTTGATCTCGGCGCTGGAAGAACAATGCCAAATTGTAAATAAAAAAAACGTGGAAGTTTTCTTATTGTTTAAAACCTCTTCTTTTCAATCAAATTTTCTGTTTTTTTGCCACTTTAATAATTACTTAGATTGCGTTCTTTCGGCCATTTTTCTCACTTGCATCTTTTTTTTTATATTAAAAAATATCTCAAATTAAGAGAAATTATAAAAAAAATATTTTTGAAATTCGATTAAATCTTAAACATTGCAAATATATTTTATTTCTTAAAACAACAATAAGATTCAAACGTTCTTTTCTTTTTAAAATTTTATGTGTGAGACATTTTTATGATATGAATAAAAGATAACATATTTAAATGATTGATCTGACTCTTATATAGCGAAATTCGATGAAAAAGTATGGATAATAATTTTAAATATGAAGATCGAGTGTTCTACGATGGAGAAACTTTTTTTCTAAATGATATTACAACAATAAAGAATATATATAAATAAATATAAATTTTTATCTAATTTTATAAATATATTAAATTTAATATTGTTGGAAATTATTACAATTAATTGTTACACACTTCAAGTGATTGTGCAAACTTAAATTCTTAAGAACACGAATAAAGAAATAAAAGCAGAGATTGATTCCATGTATTAAATATAATATTGAGTGCCGTACACATTTTATAGTAATATACGCATTTTTACAATTTTGAATTACCTATAAACACGTTAAAAATCCGTAGAGTCTAATTTTCTCACTCTAAATTTCATTCTTTATTTTCAATTTGTATTTTTCTTTCTTATCTTATGCTCAATATAAATCTTACATTTTGCAAAATTTTGCAATTTTAAATTCTTCATAAACACATAAATCCACAGTGTTCTCTAATCTAAATTTTATTCTTCATTTTCGATTTCTCTTCATATTATGCTTAATATAAAAGAAATCTTTTATTTTGCAAAATTTGTGGAATTTTAAATATTCATGAACACAAAAATCCGTAGTCTTATTTTATCTAAATTTTATTCTTCGTTTTCGATATTTCTTTCTTTTCATATTATGCTCAGTATAAAAAGAATCTTATATTTTGTAAGATGTACTTTTGCAACTTCAAACTCTCCATAAATGCATAAAAATTCGCAGTGTCCATCTTATCTAAATTTTATTCTTTATTTTTGATTTTTATATGTATATACTTTTTTTAAAATTTATATATATATATTTATCTATAAAAATGTATATTTTATATATTAAATAAAATTTATATATATATTAAAATTTAGAATTAAAATCTACAAGCTGTACACTTGCGCAAATCGTAAGATTTTCTTTATATTGAGTATAATATTGAAAAAGTATATACATGCATAACATTATGCTCTTAAAATCTTGCGTTTTGCGCAAATGTACAGCCCGTACATTTAAATTCTGAATTCACCAACGATAAAACATATCTCCGTTCTCGCGTTTCTCTGAATTCTTACATAAATCCCGGTTGAAATCGCAATCCTTCATTACGATTGTTCGTTAGACGAAGTTCAAGTGGCCGGGACTTAATCTCAATTCCCTTTAAAACCCTAACGACGCGTCAACTAAATCCGTACTCGTTCGGCCAGGCTCTGTTACGCGACAGCCATAACATTTCGCGGCGAAACGAGAAAATTCACAGCGGCAGGAACTTGGCCGAGTACTCCTAATTTATAGCATTACTCGCCGCCTTATTGACCTCCTTCCCAACTCGACCAAACAGTCGAGCCAACGAACCAGCTTTAAACAAGTATTTGCTGTTAATTGAAATGCTCTTTACTAGCCTTTACTACTTAGGATCTTTTGATCTACGACGATCGAATAGATTTGTTCGAATTTAACGCTACATTCTGCGACAAAAACTATGTAAGATCACAGAAATTTGTGTCATGAGCAGGAGCGTTCACTTATATACAGGGTAGTTCATTTAAGTGAGGTTACCTAAATATCTTTTCGAATTGTGACGATGCAGAAAATATCTTTTCAAGGTCATTATTTTTTTTTTATACAACTTTGTTTTTCATATAACTGTTTTTCTTCGTGTAGTTGGTAAAAAAAGTACGTTCACGTGAGTGAAAACCGTGACCTTAAAAATTTAAGTTTATTAAAATATTAAAATTTAAGTTTAAGATTGTCACTATTTAAGTTTAAGATTATCACAGAGCTTGACCAAAACATTTCTCTCAAACACCGACTATTTTTATCATAAACGAATATAAATCACATCGATCTTTTCTTGCATTATGAATTACCTACAAATCTCGACACATTTGGGATTTCAAGCTCCAAATGGACCACCTCGTACATATTTCTCTCAATTTTAAATATATGAAAACTTCGTAAAAAGAAAATTACACGACGAAAATTTACTCCTGCTCTTTCGCTAGAAAATATTCGAATCCTTTTCAATGATCAGAAGCCGAACGAGAAAGCGCGAGGCTTCATTTGACCCAATGGTACAAAGCGCGCCCACATCACACACAGCGTACTCTCAAAGCGGGGAATTTCCTATTTTCTGAATTATCGGTCTCGATCAACGAACGCCCTGTTCCATCTACTTTCACCCCCTCTTTTTGCGTTGAGTCGCAAACAATGATTTTCCTCACGTACTGGGGCTCTGTTCACCCGGCACAATGCGGAAAATTGCAGTGATTGCGGGGCTCTGTGCAACGTGAACGCCTTAAACCCGACCTTATCGAACACTGCCCAAAGCAAAGAATTCCTCCAAGTGCGGCTGCCTCGGCTGTAATCGCTATTAGAAACGTGCCGTCGTTCTGTGAACGTCGATGAAAACTTTCGTACTCGTACTTGTATGTACGTAGAATCGAACGACCGTATTTTTCATTTTTGGGGGGGGAGGGGCAGAGTTGAGTTTCACGAATTACTTCGATATCCGAACGAAATGTTTACTGGGGAATAGATACATTCTAAACTATTTTACATAAAATATTATATACATAAATTATTATTATTAATATTTTATATTTTTATATTATTATTTTACATTGTATTGTGATATGTGAAATCGTAATACAATCGGTGCAGAACGTGATTTTGCGTGAAAAAATAAATTTTTTTTATTCGAGGTTTCGTTTTTGAGAAAATCACTTTCGTTTGAAAATTCATTAATTCTAAACGTGACGAAAAAGAATAATTAATAGGAGAATATTCTACATTCAAAAATACGTAAAAAATGTAGAATGAAATCTTTTCATTTGCGTCATATGCGAAAAATTTTATTCTTTTTTCTTTCGACTTATTTTCAAATGTAGAATCATATCCTGGTCAGTTGTATCATGATTTCGAAAACACTCTGTATATAATAATATAATAATAGTATATTAATACAATATATAATTAATATAATAGATATAATATATATTATTATATTATACTATTATAGTATTATAATATCAATATTATTTTTATTATGTTATTATAATACTATATTATTATATTATATTGTATAACATTATCACATGTTTTACGTGCTTTTTATCATTTCAAGAAGAATTTACTAACATATAAAATTTTACTAAAAAATAGTATGGAACACATACAGGATGGTGAACAACATTTTACCTTGAATATCTCGATTGCTTTTCGAGATATAAAAAACTTTATTAACAAAAGTTATTTAGTACAGAGATGATTTTTTTATAGATGGAGGAATTATTCAATTTTTGAAATTGAATGATATACTCTTTTATTCAGTGATCAATACAACTCAATGAAATATTAACCTATGTATGTATATATATATATATATATACGACACTATACTTTATAATCGTAGTATTTTAATGAGCAAAACTTTTTATCAAAATTTCTGTATACGCTTAGTTCCTGTTCTAGAAACTTTCTTAATCATCTAATATATTTTCAAAAATATAAATTTGTATAAAAATCGGCACAAGTCTGTTAATAATCGTTATCAAGTTGCCCTCTGTTGTATTCAATCATTGTAATTTAAAAATACAATTTAATTTCGTCAAATTGTAGTTATTACTGTAAAATTAAAATGATTATTTTTACTGTAAAATTATGTCTCATTTTTACTGTAAAATTAAAATTGCTTTACTCTCGATCCTTTCGAAAACAACAATAACGATAGTAAAAATTGATCTTATTCGAACTTTCACGCGTAACAATATACTTGAACGAAATCGATAATTGAAACATCCCCTCTCTGAGGATATCAGAACGTTGGCTTTTCCTATTTTCCTGGGGGGAGGGGATCGATCCGCTATCCACTGTGAATATTGTCGCAGATGCGTCACTACGCGAACGAACAAATAAGTTCCATCTTTTCTTTCATCCCGTCTCTTCGTTTGCATTTTTCTTCCATCGTTCTCCTTTTTCTTCCATCGTTCTCCTTTTTCTTCCCCTTTCTCAGTAATCATGGATCACTGTAGAGAACAGATGCAACGCAATGTAAATAAGAAGCACGAGGGAACAATCAGTCGCGAAAATAGAACGGATGAATCGTATCTCTAGCTATTCACCCGCGGAAGAAAATCATTTTCGTTCGTCGTGTAATGAAAAATAACAATTGAAACTTCTCGTTTGCGAGTGAGTTCGTTTCGTATGGTTAGTTCGTCCTTCGTCTCGACCCTGGCGTTCTAATCGTTTTTAAGGCTCGATGATTCTTCGATCATGTGCACTTCACACGTTAGAAGAAATTCTAAATTTCTCGTTTAGTAATTGTTACAGTTGCAAAAATTTGATGATTACTTGCTAATTTAGATGACATATAAAGGTCATCTAAAGGTTGATATAAAATATAAAATTAAGATAAAGGTCGATTTGTTTGCTTATGCGATGCAAATATTTTGTTTCGCATTGCACTGTTTTTTCCTTTTTTCTATGTTTTTCAAACTTACAGAAGATTATATGTAGATTATAATTTTTAATTGTTTAGAAATTATTATTCCAATTACAAAAGTTTAATGATTATTTGCACCTCGTTAATTTAGATGACCATGAAATATATTATAATATTATAAATTTAATATTATATTTATATAAAATTATAATATTATAAAATATATTATAAAAGTCAAGGTTCATATGTAACTTTGCTTATAATTACATAAGTTTGTAAGATATAGAAATATTTTATTTTGTGTTGCACTTCTGTTTGTTTCTTTTTTCTTTATATATTTTCCAGGCTATTTTTTTTATTTTTTTCTATATTTTCGGGCTCAGGTAGATCATAATTTAACTTGAAACTTCGATTGGTTCAGGTTGGATTTGAATTAAATAATAAATTTGAACAACAAGTAATAAAAGTAAATAATTACAATTTACGTAGATTTTTAAATAATAATGTAAGAAATTAATTATCATTGTTGTCCTATGACTATTTTTATTCCGGTTATAATAATTATGGTCCCTGATAAAAAGGATAGTGGCGTCACGTTCACGAATTCAATCGTGGATTTTATTTCTTCCTCGAGGTTATAAGATCCGAATTAACTTGGACCGTATATACACGATCCTATCACGAACATTATCCACCAAATTGATCTTGGTATGATTGTATGAACGATGGACTGATTCGATATCGGAACCCCGACTTATCACACTGATCTCTACCATTTTATGTGGAGTCTGAATATGATTCATGATTCACATAAAACATAAGTGTTCTCTTGACGTTTTCTTATGATAAATCGAAAGCATGGGTGCAACTTTTCCACTGCCGAAAAAACTTGTAAAGCATCGATTGGTTTCTATATCTCAACTCCTTGGTGAGGAATTCTCAATGAGTCAAAAAAGTATTGGTCTAATTTTTTAGATATTTATGATATTTTTATGAAAATAAATACTATATTTATTATTCTTGTTGTACAACATACGAAACGTGTGATATGTATTATTACACATTACATGGTCATGTTACGCATCACAATTGTGTGCATGTTACTTTCAAATCTAACAAACTATTTGCGAAAACAGATTTTGTTAATGTATCATTTTCACAAAAAAAAAAATTACCAAAATACCAAATGTGTCGATACTTTTTTTTTTGACCCTCACTGTGTCATCGCAACGTAACCAAAGCACTGACGGAACTCAGTATCCATGTTCGAACCTTACCACCGTGAAACATCGAAAGTGCAAGCGTATCGCTAGTAACGTTCCCACCGTCACGCCTAAACCCTGTAATTCCCGAATAAGAGGGTCACGTCTGTGATCCATGTTGGATCTGACGAACACCGGGCGATTGCCTATCAGCAAAGACGACCGAGGCGAAACGATTCAAACCGCCGGAATCTATCCGCAGAGATATCCGCGTGTATGTAGTCCTTGCTTGGTCCCTGCTTGTCCATTCGTCGGTGTCGTTCAATTTTCCGCAATGGCTCCTTTCGTCGAATGATGTTTCACGCTAGATGCGATCGAGAAACCTCAGCCTTTGGTAATGTTTCGCGGACTAGAGCTAGATATTTAGTGGCCAGTGGAACAGTGTCATTTTTTGAAAATTCATCTTTTAAATATGTTTCGTTTGCTTCTGGTACGCATGATCATAATATGTACAATTATAATTAATATATGTACAATTAAATAATATTAAATAAAATAAATAATATGTACAGTTAATAATATTGAATAATATAAATAATATGTACAGTTATAGTTAATATAATATACATTATATTATTATACGTAATAATCATTATATGTATATTATATTATTATTATAATTATTATACGTAATAATTATTATATTATTAATACATAATGTATCATTACACTATAATTTCGTTATAAAAAAAAATCGCGTAACTATAAGCTACGGGCTCATTTTAAAGCTCGGAACCTGTATTTCCAAATGTATTTTGGATGATTCTCTGAATTCAGTCGTCTAACAAGAGTAAGTAAAAATTCAATATAATGGTACATCAAATCTCAGGAAAGATTATTGTCAAGAAATGGCTTTAATTTACAAGATTTTTTGCAAGAAAAATATCTTCACTTTCCCACCCGCTGCGTTACGTAAAAGCATCTTAAAAATAAAATAAACGAGTTTATCGTCGTACGATTTTTTTTCTTTTTTTCTTTTCGAGAAATTACAATACTACAGTGGTAATTGTAAATATATGATGTTTGGTAACTACACATGCTTTATAAAAGTGAAACAACAGTTTATTTGAACAGGAATCTGACTGAAAATTCCTGGCATCTGTTTTGCGCCTGTAACAATACAAGACGCTTTCACAATATTTGCATGTTAATCTTCATTTTCATTGGTTTTCCTGTCTGATTTGGAGAGACAGCATCCAGGAATGTAAACACCATGGAACAAACAATTTCCATTTGCGTCAATTAGCGAGGAACGTCGTCGCCGAGCGTATCCAGCTCGTCTACGTTCTAGTTTCGGCTTTGACCGGTGCACGGCGACAATTTGTTCTGATGTTATGTACGTTAATTAGATCACTGCGTATTAAACGCTACGTGTGAAACGTGAAACTTCGCTCACGCGTGATTTCTACAAAATTTTGTGCTTGTAAAGTGCTCACGAAAGTATTCGAACACACGTATATAAGGACTTTTTGCGTATGGGTGTTATACTGCGTATGGGTGTCAAACTTATTACGACTGTGTTGGTTAAGTTTGAAACAAATTTAAAAATATGCCCCGAAATTGCAATATATTTAATACAAGTATTTATTATATATAGTCAAAAATCACTTCCTAATAAAATAAATCCGTTCTTTATTATATATTCTTTTTAACATTTGAAAGAAATAATTTTTAAAACATGATGAACATAAGTCTAATTTAAAAATAATAAAATTAATTTTTTTGTTATATTTTGATGTTTTATTAAAAAAAAGAAAAAAAAAATAGGTGGGAAGAAACTTTTAGCCCAATATTTCGCAGAAATCATAAAAATATTTAAATAGCCACGATTAATTTATATCAATAAGTCTCAATATTCAGTGGAACCATTTTTAACACTTATTGTTAAATCATGGATTTTTATGTGTGTTAAATACATAAAATACATATATAGTGAATAATGTTAGCTTACGTTTTTGATTTCTTTCTTAGTTATACACACTCGGTCCAGAATTAGTCAAATTCAAGCCTGACAAATTTTCAACGTTTATTTTCCCAAGAAACAAAAATTTTATATTTCGGTCTATTTTTGCATGTAGCATTATCCCTGACTCATAGACGTTTATATTATTAATCTTTAATGATAATCTGATATTATTGAATATTTAAAATTACAAAAAACTTACTTATGTTCGACATTACTTAATTCTGGAATTTTGAATTTGATTTAATTTTTAATTAGCAATCTCTGTCAGAAAGAATATAAAATTCAAAATAAGACTGAGTAATTCATATTTTTGTAACGCAAATTACTATAATCGCCTATAACTCCGCGATACTACTTCGCTATAATATAAATATAAATTAATATATTAATAATTATAATATAAATATAAATATACAATACAAATTCGTAATATTTTACGGAGAAAACGGCAATCATTGCAATATTGTTTTATCATTTGCAACATCATACGTGCATCGTACAACGAAAAACATAAACCTGCACAACATCACCTGTGCGAAATAAAAGTCACTCGTCTGCGAAATCCATTTTTTTTTTTTTCAAATCTATGCAATTTTAGAAACAGTCCTTTTTTTATTTTTCGTCTTTTTTTTTAATTTTAAAATAATAGCTTCTGTATATTACATACATTTATGAATTTTAAATATTTAAAGAAGAATATTGTATCTGGTGTGCATAAAAATTTATTAATAGCACATTCTTAAACAAATTACTCTGAATGAAATTCAAAAGCAAACTACTTTGAATCAATCAATAAAAGAGTTCAATTTTTAAAAAGCTTCGTTAAAAAAAAATAGGTAGACATGTTCGTTACGATTCGTTCGAATCTCAAAACCAGTATTCCTTGAATTTTTTGCTTTCGACTAGTGTTCCAACACAGAGAGTCCATTGTGGATTGATTCTTTTAATTCTAATTCTGATTGATGAACGTTTCGTAAGAAAGCTCGCGGAAAGATCCTCCGAGAACGATTTATGGGGATGAAAGTCAGTAAAAAACTCTCCGTCTGTCTCTCGGTGGCTCCGATCGATTCGTCGAGAAGCTTTTTCAAAAATATCGAAGAACCTCGAGCCAACGCATGTTTCTTTTAAGAACGGAAAGCCGGCGATGAATGCAGCTGAGATAATCGTTCGAGGATGCATCATGCGCGTCAGGCACGGAATTCATTTCGTGATTTCCCAGCAGACGTCCGCAGGTGTCGTAGCTAATCTCTCGAAAGTTGCTTTCTCGTTACTGAAAGCTCTTTAACCGTACGAGAGTACTCTCCGGCAATTTTTCCGAACACACAACTGTTCGATATTTGTTTCGTCCCAGTTAGAGAAAATACTCGAGCCCTTGGAATCTTGAGAATTAATTAATTCGAGGAAGAAAATACGCGCAAGAAGTGAAAAAGTTCTTATTTAAAAATGAATTAATACTTATAAATTTGGATATGGCTATTGGATGACGTGAAATAATAGTTTGAAATGAACAGAGTGTACAAGAATTAATTTTTAATATTTTAGCGATATTAAAAAGCAATAGTTTATCGTGATGTTAAGAATATCTCAATTTCTTTTAATTTTGTAAAATTCTGACTGGCAGAAATAACGAGAAAAAGATATTGAACCGATAGATTAAAAAAATATAAAATAATTGGAAAAAAATTACGAATGAAATGGTGCTCAATGGGTTAAATGGTGCTAATTAAATTAAATTAAATTAAACATTCCGAGGAAGTTTTTTTTTTAAAATAAATTTACTACAAAGCACATATAGACATATAGAAATGCAACTATGAAAATGAAATGTGAAAATTAAATTAAAATAAAAAATCTTAAGTAGAGAACTATCACTTGAAAATATCACTTTCAGTCATTCTTAAGTCACACGTAATTCTTGTTTATAATCAAAGTTACAATTTTTTAATTACATAATTCCCTGAAATTTTCTTTATACTTTAAAATTAACATCCTCAACCCGAATAATATATTACATGTTATATAAATATGTAAATAATAAATTGTTGTAAAAATTTTTATAAAAAAAGTTCAATAACTGAAACTCATTTATTATTCAAGCCTAGGATATTGATCTCAAAGTGTAAAGAAGATTTTGTATATATTTTATGTATATATATATATGACATATTTATAACACATATTATATATATTTTATATTATATACTATATATATTTATATATTTTATTATATTTTCCTAATTCAGATTCAAACCAGCAGTAGTTCGTATCGATTATAATTTGCTTCAAACAAACGAAGTTCGTACAAACCGAGTCCTAATGTTTTCCGCGCGAAAAGAAGCCAAGACGATAATTCAGCAGGATTTATCCAATCGGAACGAAATTCGAGCGAATCGACAAGCCATTTCGAACTGCTCGAACGTTCATTGTTCATCTAGCGTGTTTACTCAACGTTCCATAATTATTTCAAAGACTTCGTGCACATATGTTTATCAAAAGAGACGAAGGAAACTGCCGACCGCAGAGAGATGCCTCGCTCAGAACAAAGACCTCCTTCAACCTATTTCCACACTTTGACTAGTCAGACGAACGAATGACTGAAATTTCAGTTCAACGAAATTAATCGCGATACACCCATTGATATTTGCAAATTGAACGCAATTAATTTGCAAGAAAATTGATGCCAGTTAACATATTCGCTGACGTAATTTCCGATGCACGTCATTCGGATTTCATGGTAAAACGAACAACGGAACGCGTAATTTGATTTTTAGCATTGAATTGTATAAAATATACATACATATGTATACGCGTGTATCATACACCAGTGATCTCAATTATCATACCTATTTGCAATTGTTGCGGACAGTGGTGATTTTGAAGTAGCAAATAATTAATATTGCATCTCGTGCGATTGTATAGTGTATAATTTTGATGATCATCGATAATCGACGACAAACAAGAGAGTGATTGCCATAGTGATTGCCATAGAATTATTACAGTTATAGTTTCGTTGTGAGTGAAAAATGTAGAAAATGATTATTCGTGTTATTTGATCTACTTGATATAGTTTGCGATTTTACGATCTTGGTACATTTCTTTATTTATTATGTTATTTATTTAGTAACTGAATCAAGCTACAGTTTTGTTGAAAGTGAAAGAATTATAGATAGTAGAAAATAATTATTCATGTTTGAATATTTCGTTGCATTTTTACATTATAATATGTATATTTATTTATTATATTGTCTATTATATAGCATATTTGTTTATCGATCTAACAACTGAATCAAGCTACAGTTTTGTTGTAGAATAATTCGTGTTCAACTCATTTAATATACTTTATGATCTTATATTTGATCATAAACTAGACATTATGATCTTATATACTATAAGATCTTATAATCTTACACTTTTCAAAGGAAGGATTCGTGTACATTTTGTAACATCTCGATTTAAAAAAAAAAAGAAATACAAAGTTGAGAGTCACGTTCACATATCTCGAAAAAAAATTGCAACTTTCCTGCTAGAAAAACTCGAGCAAACCTTCACCTATTTTCGGAGCGCTCGACGCAATCTACTCCCTCAATTCTACACACACATCATCTTACAAATTCACAAGTTTGACACGTATTTTCCTTCTGCAAAAAAAAAACTCTCTCCAATCTTCTTAATAAACACCCTGCCATTGTTCTAACGTAAAACAAAAAATGTCGTTCGAAACAATACTTTCAGGCAAGAACGCGAGTACAATCGCAAATCTCGAGATTTTAAATCGAATTTTAAAGTTCGTCACAGAATGTGGACCGATTGCGATCTCGTGCAAATAACCACCGTTCCAAACTCAACGAAGCGAAACGTGCATTCGATTCAGATTTACAAGTACGTATTGAACTTGATCCCATCGCTAACAATGAGCCTGGTCGGGTCACCACCTTCCCAGAGACGAACGCGCCGGGGTAGTTTGGTCCACCGGCGACAGATCGATGACGTCAGCGGATCCGGCTATTTTTAACCGTGGAGAAGGTGGCGGGGGTGCATGGCACGAGTAGACCCCCCCCCCCCTCCCGCGCTTGGAATGGGGCGTCAGAAGGATTGAGAAGCTGGTGACATCCCCCTAGAGGGTACTCCACTCGACTCATTCATCCTCCTGACCTAGAGAATGGAACGAGAAAGGGTGACGAAGTGGGTGGCCGACGTGGAACGCGTGCGCGCTTGTGACCTCGTCTTTTTCGTTCACAGGCAAATTCGCAGACGCGGCGGAGAGCATGACCGAACCGGCAACTATAGATTTCGCGTACATCGTTCTTTACTGCGAAGTAAATACAGGGTAGTAAATATTTATCATTTTAACATATTTATCATTTTAACAGTGTTTCAAATTTAGAATTTCAATTAAATTGTATAAATTATGGTGAATGATAATTTTATTGATTTTTAATTATATTTTATTAATATTAATAGTAATATGAAGAGTTGCTTTTTTCAACTTTATTTGAATGAAAAATTTTAAGTTATATACAATATCGTAGAGGTCTAAAAAAATTATTATTTAAAGGTTTATTTCAACTTTTTAGTGATATATTAAAATTAATTTTTAAATTTGTGGTTAAATAAAATATTTTATTATAGACCTATATTTATATTTTTTTGTATCATCAATGTTATGATTAATTTATCCAAGGTGGTCACTGAAATTCTGAATGGTACAAAAGAAAAGTAACTTTTATAAACACAGGTTTTTTTTTTAATTTTTTATTATTTTATTTGGAAATATAATTAATGGATTTTTTTCAGTATTGTTTATGAAGAACAACATCCCTCAAATGACCACCATTTTCCAGCTTACAAATACAAACTCTTTCAAACCCTTCAGTTTTTCAGTGGCCACCCCATACTCGTAGCAGAGACATTTTGCCTAACTAATGGCAATTCAAATAATTTTCTGAAGTGACCAATGTTTTTTTTTTTTTATTCTCAGAGAAATATTCAGTTGATTCAGTACGTTCAATACGTTCGTTGATTACGTTAAGGTATAATGGATCACTATATGTGTATGTAGTTTGCTGCAGATTTGATTGGACGCAGTTGGAAATATGCTGAAGGGACTGTTTTATATTTTATAACAGACTTGATTAGGTGCAAGAGAAAACATGATTCTTGAAAAAGATATTATATTTGAATACTAGTATGGCTCGCGTAAAATCTTAATTTCCATTATATCTTGTGGGAATCTGTAAAGTGAAAAGTATTAAACTTAAATCGTTGAAAAATAATGGATTATTGTTGAAATCGTGTACAAAGTGTGCATTAAGACCATTCTAAAAACTAAAATTATATAAATATTTAAATAAGTACAGCAGGACTGTCCACTGTATTAATTCCAAAATTATCTCACAGATACTGAAATCGGAAGAATCCTATTATATGTATATGTACATTTTTATCAACATCTTTATCATGATACAGGGTAGTCACTGAAAGATATAAAACAAAAATAACTTTTACAAACACATGTTTTTTAATTCTTTATTATTTTATTTATGGAAATATAATTAATATAATTAAACTACAAGAAAAGAAAATGAAAAATATTGAAAATGGACAAATTATGACTTTTTCAAACCCTTCAGTTTTTCAGTGGCGACCTTTTCAGTGTACAACTCATTCATTATTTGATCATATATAATATCATATATACATATAAAATGTATTAATTTGCATATAACGACAAACTATTAGTTTGGGAGATATGTAATTTTATAAAATTTATCATATGAGAAATGAGGGCAAGACAAGGGCAATATTCCTGTATTCATACCTGTTCTTGTCCTCCGTGCATAGATTTTGTAAAATTAAAATTAAAATATCTCTCCTAAACTACTAATTTTTCACATAAATAGATCAATACATTTTTATAAGGAATATAAGCCGCTTCATCGATCGGTGTAAAAGAAATTACGCGATTCCATTTCAAAAAATAGTATTGACCTTTATCTTTCAAACTAAATCACTGCCTCGTTGAAACAAAACGAATTGTATTTGAAACATTTTTCGAATAACGAACAGTTGTGCAAGATAATTGCACTTATAGATTAAAAAAAATAACGAACGTGTTCTTAATTTATTATATGATCCTCCTTCGGTATTAAATTTCTACGTAACAATTTCAACACCCAAGGCTAATAAAGTTAATAAAATGTTTTAAAATTAATTTCGACAAATTGTTCGACACACTGCAGTGTAGAACGTAAATATTGTACGAAACTCGATTTACACGGAGCTTCAAAAGATGCGAAAGGTTAATAACACGAGAGTTCTTTGACCTCAGCGTCTTCGACCGATCGTCAGTAAGGTTTTTCCACATGAACAGATGTCTCGCTGGTGGTTCACTGGAATCCTCGTCGCTGTGAAACCCGGACGTCGATCGGCATTCCTACGGAAGTTTCACGATTCTGTGGCGATTTTCCAAAGTCTCTTCGCTCCGCTTGCACGACTGTCTCGGATGAAACGACGAGCTAATAATTACTGGCCGATAGTTTTGCGAGATTTAACTCACTCATTTCCGAGCCAATCGTATTTCGCCGTTATCAAACTGTCAATCAGGAGAAAATGAGTTGTCCTCTCGCTTAAATTGTCAATTTCTCGGGTGGATAATAATGTTTTTCGAAAAGAGATCATTCATCCAATTGATGAATTATGATTTAAATTTTTTTAAACGATGACGAGATTCTGCAATACTAATATCTGCAGGGATTCAAATGGATCTGTTTTTGAAATGAAATTGTCTTTGTTAAATTGACTATGTGATTGACTTTGTTAAGTCGAATGAAATTTGTCTTTAATTGTGTGATTATAGAAAATAGAAGTTTTTAATTCAACCCATTATCGGCCAACATCTATTTTATTTTCCTCTCAGTGATATTTTCGATATTCCTGTATTTCACAAATTTCGATTTCAATTGGATAGAATGTAAGGAGGAATCTAACGCTAGCACATTTATCCTCTTTTTTTTACTAATTTTCAATGTTCCTATATCGAGTAACTAGGAATCTAATGCTGATATAATTACCTATTTTTTTCAATAATTTTAAATATCTCTATACTAAAAACCTAATACTGATATATTTGTTTACTTCTCTCTCCATATTTCTATATCAAGCAAAAATTTTATAAATTTCGATTTCAATTTAGAAGATATCGAGGAATTTAAAGTTAGCATATTTGTCGTCTTTCCTTTCAATAATTTTCAATATTTCTATGTCGAGTAACCAGAAACTCAGTACTAATATAATTATCTACTTTTTTCAGTCATTTTAAATATCTCTAAGGAATCTAATACTAATATGTTTATCTACTTTTCTTTCAATATTCTCCATATTTTTATACCAAACAGACATTTTATAAATTTCAATTTTAATTTAAAAGATAGGGACCTAACATTAGCATATTTATCCTCCTTTCTTTCATTATTTTTAAATATTTCTATGTTGAGTAAGTGTTTCAGAAATTTAAAAGGAATTTAATACTAACATAGTGATTATCTATTTTTTTTCAATAATTCTTAGTATAATAGAAATTCGTAGATTTTTATGACAGAGTAAGAGTAAGAAACAGATTGTAAATTTAAAAATCTAATGTTACATCTATCATAATTTTCAACATTTCTACGCTAAGAATTTAATAACGGTAGTATATTTATCTATAATATATCCATTATCTCTCAATAATTTTCAATATTTCTATGTTGAGTAAAAATTCTATAAATTGTACATTTAAAAGAAACTTTACACTAACATACTAATTATCTACTTTTCTTTCAATAACTCTCAATATAGCAGAAATTCCATAAATTGTAAATTTATAAGGTAGCTGGAATGTGAATGCTAGAATGATCATCTATTTTTCTTTCAAAAAATTTTCAACACTTCGATGCTAGGAACTTGTCACTGATGTTCCACAAATTCCAGTGACACTAAAATTCCATAAATTATAAATTTAAAAATCTAAATGCAGTATAATTATTTATTTCTCATTTAAAAATTTTCAACATTTCTATACTAAGAACTTGACGCTGATATTACATTCAAGTCGTTTATTTTACAGTAATAAAAAATGGCAATTCGTTAATGTCTAACGCGAGATTATTTGCACTGAGAAGAATATAAGTAACTATAAAATGACAAGTACAAATAAATTTCGAAAGTTAGCATCGATTTTTCCAGGTTAAACATCTCGATTTAAAAACTTAACCCTTTGCACTCCAGCGGTGAGTGTCACAGCGGTCCTAATTTACATTAATATGAAAAAATAGAATGTGAGGAGTCAGTGCTGTTTGAAATACCATACCATACCAAGAATTATAGAGCTTAAGATTTAAATATTATATTTCTAAAATGTAATAATATGCATAACATTCAAATAAAAAAGTTATTTTCAATTCGAGTATATATAATCTTATTTTATTTTTTCTTTAAAAATACCGCGGAGTTGGCGGTAGCCTTATAGGACAAAATCTTGGAGTGCAAAGGGATAAAACTCAAAATATATACCATCAAATTTCAAATTTCAAATTTATCTAACTCCCGATATTTCAACATCGAGCAAAACATTTCACGAATTTCAACCTCAATTCGAACGATATCGAGGAATCTAATGCGTAGCATAGTCGCTTACCTCTCTCTCGACAATTTGTGATATTTCTATTACGCAAAATTGGAATTCCACGAAGTGGTAAAATTAAAAGATGGCCAACGAACGGTCCCTCGTATTCACGGTGGAAACTCTCTCCGCTCGAGGGGGGAGAAAATTCACGGTGCGCCGCGCGGATGAACGAAATGTACGACGTTGGTAATAAACGCAATTATAGAATATAATAAGAGGCGCCGGTTCGCGCGTTAGGTCCGTCGAGCACTCTGCGGCTTGCAGATAGCTTTCTTAGGTTCGCGCAACAACTGCGAACTGGGTCGACGGCTCCGGGAAGGGATCGATGTGACGTAAATGAACGAAAATTCCGCTTGGAACGAGTTATTACATCGCGACAATTTCTTCTTCATTGCGTTAAGATTGAGGGGAAATCGGGACGAAGGAGCTCTGAAAGAGAAAAAGAAGGAAACGAGCAGAAATATAATGATTCTTTATTTTCTCCCCTTTCGTTCGCGAATTATTTCCCTCCCCTTCGTTGTTTCAACTCGTTCTTATCTTCAATGAGTTTGTAACACAATAAGGAGTAATTACGAGACGAGAGATGATTGAAATAATGAGTTGCATGGAAATGGTAAAAGAGGGAAGATGATAAATCGCAGTCTCTGGTCAGTGAATTTTTGACATTTTTGACATGGTCAGCGCGTTTTTTCCTAGAAAAAGAACACAGTATTTCATTCGACGGATAAGGGAAGAAACATGCAAAAATATTTGAAATTTTAGACAAATATAGATAATAACGGAACAATTAATTTTCTTAATCCTTAAGTGAACTTTCAATCTTAGTTTAATAGTAGGAATTATCATCATTAGGATCGTAATCATTAGAAACATAAGGAAATATTAGAGAATTATATGAACCTTCAAATTAATTCAAATGAATAGAATTATTAATTTAATTAATTTAATAATACAATTAAGGATTCTAAAAAAGTGAAAACATTTCACAAAGAGATTTTGATGTTCTTTTTTTAATTTTGCCTCCGACTACGCAGTTTTCGTTTCGTGCTATCGGTCATCGAGAGATTATCGATCAAGTTTCTTTCAATTTTAATCGCTAGTTGAAGATCTCGTTAACGATTAACTGCTGAAAATTCTTTTTGTAGTGAAATTCGCGATTTCTATGTTTCTTTGTTCGTAGCTAGAAGATTGTTCGAGACAGCTTGCAATAATGTATGTGATGATAAAGTCCATGATCAAACAGCAGGTGAACAGTCAAATAATACCTGATGCAACCAAATTAAATTTATTTTATTATTGCTTATTTATTTAACGAATTTCAAAGGAGTTGAAAATAAGTTAATCAAGTTTGTAGCTATATGGGTCAATCTATCTCGACAATATAAACTAAGAACATCATTTTATTTCGATTAAGTATCTTCTGAATCCTAAAGCCCGTCGACGCTTTATTACAATTTCAAAGCGTACCTTCAATTCAAATGAACTTACAATCAAATTCGAAGTAATAACTAGCAATTGACAATTAATACTATTAAACGATTAAATCAACCACCAATTTCTCGACGATTAATTTCATCATTAATGTTTCTAATCGTAATTTTCATTTTACTAGTCGCAAACATTAATCAGCGAACGAAATGAAAAAAATTTCATCGATCAACGCCCAACTCTGTTATACAGTCACCACTCGCTTTACAACTTCGAAAAGGTGGTCCGCAAGAGAACCACGAAATCACTGTTCCTCGCTGCTAAAAGCTCGGTAACGCGTTAAAAGCGAGGCGCGTTAGTTCCACGTCTCTGGCTACACCGGCCCTCCTCCCCCGAGTTAATTTGTCAAACGAAGAAGACTCCCTCGTCTGATTTCTACGTCGACTTTCCGCCCTACTTCACTCCGCGGATCCACCGTTGCTGCAGTATCGTTCAAAAGTGTATCGTTGAATTATTCATGGCGCGTTTTCTTTTGGGTTACGTTAGCGCCGACCATCGCCGACCACCGCGACGGGATTCTACGACGTGAAGTTTCTCGTTAAAACGTTTGCACGGTGAATACAAAACGCGCGATCGCCGCGGGAAAATAAGCCCAATCGTCGAACGCGCCGACATCGGGCTGTATGATAAACAAACTGGCGCGCTCGTTCCCGCCAATTTTCTCTGCGAATCAAAACCTAGTTCCCCTGGCTCTAAATTTCTGAACGTCGATTTATAATGTTAACTATACTAAATTGGACACTATGTGTATAGAACACTATGTTGTTTAGTTGTATAGTTTAACTCAGTATAGTGTACAAGGTGTGTTTGATGGAGTATGATAGACGTGGTGCATGTTGGTTATGAAATGAGTAAAAAAGGAGGAATAACTTCGTTTTGTTCTTAGGAAAATCGAATTTGAAAATTTATCAAGCACACTGATCGAGGTATACTGAATGAATCACGTAAAGTGCGATATCGCCGTCGTTTTTGTTAACAAAAGTTGTTTAGCATAGAGGGAGTTACAGTAATAGTTTTTTCTTTAAGTGGAGGAATTCAAGATCGTTTCAAAGTCATCTCAACTTGTTTGTTGTTAGGTGGAATAATTTTTGCTCCATTGATCGACGCAGCTCGATATTCTCTATAGAAAAAAAAATATTAACATGTGCATGTTGAAAAAGTATTAATTTAAGAGATATTTCAAACTTAATTCTGTAAAATCTATTATATCAAAGACAAGATGAGACAAGAAGAGTAGTGTCTCAGCGATTCGGTGATCTTGACGAATGCTGCCCGCTTGGCTGAGGTTCTCTCGTTTGGCCTTTTACAGCCGTCGGAGAGATATTATGAATGCAGATTGTAAGGTTTTAAAACGTATATTTGATTAGATGTGTATACAACTGTTGCTGTGTGGTGTCTCGTATGAAAGTGAGTGACTCGAATGAATGTGATAGACTTGAGTCCGGGAGAAGATGTCTCCGCTTCTAGACTCATGGAATGACTGACTCGTTCTCTCCACTGTTCTCTCGCGTTATATGACGAACCCTTATTGCGTGTCGAATTGTGCCTACGTGACTTGGCGCCAGCCAAGACGTCCCTTGTTTATTCTTTAAGAGATGTTCTTGGAATACTCTAACCCTGCCTCTCAGGGTAAGATAAATGTCCCATCGATAGACATGTGCTAGGGTATCCGGTACTTCTCCGCAGGATAGAGTATTCTAAGAACCTAAACTATCCTGTTCTGATCCAGAACAAGTAGTATTCCTATTTTCGTAAAATTAAAGTTATCTCTTAAACTATTAACCTCCTGACAGATAAATTAATATTTATATAGAAGATATATATAATAATATATATTACATTATTAATAGATCAATATTTTTTTATTATATATAGAGGATAAAAAGTTGTATCGATCGGTGCATATAACAATGTGTAAGGTTGCATTTGGAAAAGTAAGCTTGATAAAGATAACCTTGAAATCTTCGAAATTTCTCTAATTACAAAAAAAATTATTGCTGCTTCCTTTGTACTAAAGAATTTTTGTTGAAATTTTTTGTTCGTATCTTCAAAAACATCGGAAATATTTAAAACAAATTACGTACGTTTCCTTTAGTGTTTTAAGGCCTTTATTTTTCACTAACAAGATATATACACGAGTAACAATAATAACAATAATAATAATAATGATAATAACAATAATACAGTGATTGCGTCTAAATACAAGGCAGTGTACGAAAGTAATTATTGACTGTTTAATACGAGAGCTAAGTAGGAGACACTGTTAGACTGCACACTCGGACCGCCTTGTAGTAAACTTGCGGATAACTGATCTTTTAACGCATTCAATCAGAATCGCTTCTTGTTGCTCCTATGTTTCGAACGTCCGCAACTTCGTCGGCCGTGTCAACCTCGTCTTCTCTCTCTGCGATCTCGCCGGAGAGATTTGTTTCGTTTTTTTTTTTTTTTTTTTTTTTTTTTTTATCGACTAAACGATAGTTTTTTTTCTTGCGCGTGCTATCGGTCAGAATTATCAGGCATTTTAGTGTTTTAAGGCCTTTATTTTCACTAACAAAGATATATACAATAATAACAACAATAATAATAATGATAATCACAATAATACAGTGATTGCGTCTAAATATAAGACAGTGTACGAAAGTAATTATTACTGTTTAACGCGAGAGCTAAGTAGGAGACACTGTTAGACTGCACACTCACCAGACGTGGACCATCGAATACTAAACATGCGGATAACTGATCTTTTAACGCATTGGAGTCAGTTCTTTTATTCCCTGACTCTCACTATGTCCTTTTCCCTCAAGAGGTCGGAAAGCGGGTTTTGTCTATGGTCAGACTCATGAGAGGCTTTTTGACGATTGCCTCATGGCCCTGCCGATACTGTAATCTGGGTCCACGTCGTGGGAATGTTTATACTGCAGTCTGGGTTGTGTCCCCTACATCATCCTTACCAATGACAACGCTATTTATTATATGGATAACTAATTGCGGAGACTGTTTATTTTCCGGCTTGAAAACGGTCCGGAAACTTTACGCGTCTGCCGGATCGTGTTCTCATTGTTTCCTCCGTTTTGTCCGACGGTAGTATAAGTACGTCAGTCCGTTCGTCGAATGGTTCGTTGGGTGGTCCCTTTTGCGAAAGATTTTTAACCGTCAGTTAATATAAACGCAGGTTTTACTCTATCTATGGAGACCCTTCCCATGGATATCGATTACAAAGGTTTTGTCGCCACGTTCGATTACCCTGAAGAGGCCGTCGTACGAGAGTTGTAAAGAACCCCTGACGGTATCGTTTCTAAGAAATACCCACGATGTTATGTTTAATTCTTTGTAAACAAATGGTTTCCGCGACCCATGTCGAGTTCCCGATACCGGTTTAATTTTGTTAATATTATCGCATAGCCTCTTTGTAAAATCCGAATGGGCTAGTTTGCAGTTATTCGTAAAAAATTCACCGGGTAAGCGAATTCCTCTGCCGTAGACGATTTCTGCGGCAGAAGTTTTCAAATCTTCTTTCACCGCGATGCGGATACCGAGTAGAATGAGAGGTAACATCTCTACCCAGTTCTCCGTCTCGTGGCATTTAATTGCTGCTTTCAGCTGACGATGAAATCTTCCGACCATACCGTTCGCTTGTGGATGGTACGCGGTTGTTCTAAGATGGGAAGTGCCAATCAATCGCGTTAATTCATTAAAAAGTTGCGATTCGAATTGACGACCTTGATCTGTCGTAACTCGGAGAGGTACTCCGTAACGCGCGATCCACGTAGACAATAACGTTGTTGCGATAGTTTCCGCATAGATTTCTTTAATAGGGACTGCCTTGGCCTAGCGCGAGTAGCGGCCAACGCAAGTTAAATAATACTTGTACCCTTTCGAAACTGGTAAGGGTCCGACCAGGTCTATGTGGACATAGTCGAATCTCGCCGCTTCGCCGAATTCTCCCAACGGTGCCGTTCCATGCCTCGTTATCTTCGCACATTGACATGGAACGCAGTGCTTCGCCCATTGGCGACAGTCTTTATTTATTGATGGCCATACGTACCGGTGAGTGATTAATTTCTGCGTTGCACGTACTCCTGGATGGGAGAGGCCGTGCAACGAGTTAAAAATTGTGCGACGTAAGCTCTCCGGGACATATGGCCGTACAGTGTCGTTGCTTGTATCGCAATATAAATATACATTTACCTCAGGAAAATGAACTTTCCTGAGTTGCAACGCGCATGACTGAGATTTCAGGAGTTTTTTCTCCTGGTCCTGCTCCTGGTCCTGCTCCTGTGCCTTCTCTAAAGCAGAATGATCGGGTGGATGCGATATTGCTTCCACTCGTGACAAGGCATCTGCTACCTTGTTCTCTTCACCTTGAATGTGTCTACGGTATACTGACTAATAAAATCTAGATAACGGAATTGTCACGGTGAGCATTTTTCTAGCTTTTGTTTAAGCGCAAATGTAAGCGGTTTATGGTCAGTATACAATGTAAAGTTCCGTTCTTCGATGAAGTGACGGAAATGTTTTATGGCACAGTACGCAGCCAGTAGCTCTCGGTCATATGCGCTGTATTTTTGTTGTGCGGTAGAAAGAGTCTTCGTGTAAAAGGCAAGGGGCTGACAGGTATCCTTTATTACCTGTTGTAAAACTGCGCCGAATGCGTAATCTGATGCATCGACTGTTATATTTACCGGGGCGCCCGGCTTAGGATGCGCCAACAATGTCGCGTTTGCAAGCTCTTCCTTTATTTCTACGAAGGTCTTTTCCGTCGTTTCAACCCATTTTACGGGTGTGTTGCCTTTGTTCGAGCCTTTGAGCAGTTCGTTCAACGGCATCATAATCCTCGCGGCGTGTAGGATAAATTTCCGGTAAAAATTAACCATACCGAGGAATTTCCTAAGCTCCCGTATGACGGTAGGTTTAGGGAATTTTCGAATGACTTCAACGCGATCCGCGAGAGGTTTAATTCCGCCTTTATTGACGGTGTATCCTAAAAAAGTGATCTCGGGGACGCCGAAAACGCATTTCGCGGGATTAATTACGATGCCGAATTGGTCCAAATGCTCGAACAGTAACTTCAGATGCTCCTTATGCTCGGCCTCGGTGACTGATGCGATAAGGAAATCATCTATGTAAGCGTAAACAAAATCTAGCCCGCGTATTACTTGGTCTACGAAACGTTGGCAAGTTTGCGCCGCGTTCCACAGACCGAAGGGCATAAAATTGAACTCGAATAGTCCGAACGGCGTCGTGATTGCCGTTTTTGCTCGGTCATTTGGTGTGACCGGTATCTGATTATACGCGCGTACTAGATCTATTTTAGAAAAAATGTTCTTACCGTACAACACGTGCGCGAAATCCGCGATGTGCGGTGGTGAATACCTGTCCGGTACGGTACGGGCGTTGAGTACCCGGTAGTCGCCGCAGGGTCGAACTTTCCCATCTGTCTTTGGCACTAAATGTAGAGGCGACGCCCATGGACTCTTCGACGGACGGATGATGCCTTGTTGTAGCATGAATTCTATCTCGTCCTTCGCTGCTTTGTCCGGCGCCAATCTTCTGGTTTTGCAGCATACGGGTGGTCCTGGTGTCGTCTCAATGTGATGTTCGACCTGATGCTTCGGCGTTTCTTTCCGGTTGGCCTTGTAATAGCTGGGTATTGTGACAGTAATTTAAGGAACGGAGTATCGTCCACGACAGTGCGAATGGACTCGATGACTCTGTTCACGACTTGTCCCTTAGCCGACATGTGTGTTACGGCGTCGAGCAGGCGTCGGTTTCGCAGGTCCACCAGCAAGTTATAATGGGATAAGAAATCTATCCCGATAATATAGGGTCCTCGACGTCTGCTATTACAAAACGCCACACGAATTCTCGGCGCAGTTGTAAGTCCAGCTTCCTCATAATAGTGCCGTATGTTATTATCCGTGTTCCGTTCGCTGCATGTAGTACGTACTCACTTTTATATAACTGTCCTTTCACACGCGAACGGGGGTACACGCACAAATCCGCATCAGTGTCCATCAGGTACCTAATGTTCGTTTGACGGTCCGTAATATGCGGCCGGTTCGGAAACCGTCGGATGAGGCTGCGTTTGTTTGGGACGGTCCTACTCGTTTCCCGCCGACCACGTGCACGGAGGGATACACCTGTGCGCTTTTTCTTTAAATTGGGCATGGTAATAACACAGGCTCGTCGGTGAAGCTTGTTTACTTCTTGATTTCGAACACTGTTTTCTTCCTGGCGATTGGGATCTGCTTCTCCTCATCAGGTGGTTCATTTGTTGTTGTAACCGGTCCATTCGTTGTTGTTGCCGGTTCATCATCTTCCGGAGCTGAATTATTTCGGACTTTTCTGTTACTGAAGCTACCGCCGGCCCAGCTTCGCAGATGTCCAAGATCCCGTCGGCCAGGTCTGCTAATTCTTCAAGGGAAACTTTTTGCGCCAAAAGGACAGATTTTATTGTTGCCGACATTCTCTGTAGAAACAGCTCTTTTAACAGATCCTTGTCGAATGTTTTTGCCTTGGCTCCCAGTAATTGTAGGAGTCTCTGAAGGAACTGCGACGGCTTCCTGTCTCCTAATTCTTCTTGGCTCAACAGCTGCTGGAGTTTTTTCCTACCAGAATCCGTTGTTCTTTCGGTAATCACTGTCTTCAGCCGGTCATACGGGTCGACCGCGGGTGGATTTCTAAGTATGTCGATTACCTCCATCGCGATTTCCGAATCAATCATTCCGGCGACATAATCGAATTTCGTTTCTTGTTTGGTTATTCCACGCGCCCTAAATTGCGCGTCCATTTGCACGAACCATGTTTCTGGATGGTTTTTAAAGAAAGAGGGTACCTTCATGTTTATCCCGTTGATCTCCCCATCCATGTCGCTAGGTTCGCCACGCGGCTCTCGGTTTTCTTTGTTACTCCTTGTGTTCATTTTTGCACTCGAGGTCACCACTTTAGTGTTTTAAGGCCTTTATTTTTCACTAACAAGATATATACACGAGTAACAATAATAACAATAATAATAATGATAATAACAATAATACAGTGATTGCGTCTAAACACAAGGCAGTGTACGAAAGTAATTATTGACTGTTTAATACGAGAGCTAAGTAGGAGACACTGTTAGACTGCATACTCACAAGACGCGGACCGCCTAGTAGTAAACTTGCGGATAATTGATCTCTTAACGCATTGAAGTCAGTTCTTCTATACCCTGACTCTCACTATGTCCTTTTCCCTCAAGAGGTCGGAAAGCGGGTGTTGTCTATGGTCAGACTCATGAGAGGCTTTTTGACGATTGCCTCATGGCCCTGCCGATACTGTAACCTGGGTCCACGTCGTGGGAATGTTTATACTGCAGTCTGGGTTGTATCCCCTACATTTCCATTCATCTATTTTGGAACATTTGAATTTCCGCCGAAAATTGCTGATATTTGAATTGTTATGTTTTCGTGAAAGATCACTCTGGGCTCATTTTGAAGCTTCTGGTTTCATTTTTTTTTTGCATCATGCAGAGAGTGGAAGGCGAAGAAAATTTTTCAGAAAAATTCAAACATCTCTATTGGAAAATTTTTTTCATAATTGAATTCACTACGAGTTCGAAGATTGAAGTTTTCTCTTTAAAATTATCCCATTGTTATCATTCTCTCGAAACAGCAAGACCAAATTGAATTGATGATTAATTAATGGAATTTAACTATCGAAAGAACCATAGTGCATTATACATATTTTACGTCTAGTTGTACTTTTTTAATGATCTTATTTTTCAATAACAAAAAACATTATTAAAAACAACATTTTTTTAGAAGAAATTACTATTTTACGATAGTCATCTCTGAATCTTAGTTTTATCGGTGACTTGTAAAAACTATAAAATCTACAAAAACGTAAGAGTTTGAATGATTTTTACACTAATATATAATTTATATTAACTTTTGCGCTAGTATATAATTTATTTCAAACGTCGTTTTCAACGCCCCTAGTAAATAGAACAGAGATTTCATTGTTACGCATTATTCCAAGTACTCTTCATTTCAAAAATAGATCGATCGTAGATAGAGTATGAGTGTATATGTAATTCGAATACAAGTTATGAATCGTCCGTCACACAAATTCTCCCATCATGATATAGTATCTAATTCATGCTGTATATTTATAATATCATTTCTGTATTCATACTGTGTAGATACCCATTTTTTAATCGATAATATCTTAGATCTCAATCAGTAATATGTTGCAATAAATATTTTGCAACATATTAAATTCTATATAAATTTTCTATATAAATAGAAATTCTTCTATATAAATTTCTATATATAGAATTAGAATTAGAATTTTCCATACATAGAATATAGAATATTCTATGTATAGAAAATTTCTATGTAAATTAATAAATTCTTCCATATAAATTTTCAGATAGCTTTCAAATTTTATTAATCAGATTTCAAAATGTTTTATTACAACACACGCATGACATATAATACACGCATAAAAATATTCCACGACTCGATGCCTATATATTTAAATCGCGTGAAATCGCCCTTTCCACGGTGAAACATTAACAATTCAGAACAAAGTTCCCAGTTCTTGATAATAAACTGTTAGATCTCTGCTGGAACATCCATTACACGCGGGCGCAATGAAGACACGGCCCTCTTTCTGCTTGATAATCAAAGAGCCCCCTGACAAAAGCAGCGTACACGTGCACGCTTCTTTCGCAGTGAAAGATGTATCGCTGGCTCTTTTGCCTCCCTTTCGTTGCGGTTGTGTAAAATAGGAAAAAGGAAGAAAGGAGAGGGAAGAAAGAAAAAAAAAAGCAGCTAGGTTCTTGCGGACCAGAGCGATTATACGTACGTATAAACGGAAAGAGCGACGGTGTGTTTAATCGTGTCAACGATTCGCGAGATCCTGGTAATTAGTCTCGAGCCGCGCACGTATTCTATTCCTCGCGAAACCGAGAAATTTTTCTAAGCGGCGTAACAAAGGAAAATCGAATCAACTCGGGAGTAAATAACCGTGAAATCTATTTATAGACGAATCCAATGAAAGAAACTGAGAGAAATTTATGTCTCGCTTCTCGCGATCGCTCTATTGATTTCCTCGCCGAGAAACGTATTACGTTAAACTTTTTGAACTTCCAAAGCCATCCTTCGACTCGACTTTCTTTTACGTTTCTTATGTAAATGCTCGAGGCGGACTGATACAGCGAAATTGTTCGAACACGTACGAAAGATCGGTACGAAATTTCTTGCTTATCTGTTTATTTGATAACGTGTCGACTTTAATCTTGCTTTTTGATATAATATAGAATATTGCAGGATTAATTATCGCAATTTATATAATTTATAATTAATTACTGTCATTTCCACGGGATTAATTTGACTTCTCATTTGAGTCATTTGTGCAACATCGCTATATTTGAGATAGAGTTTATTTCTCACTCTGTGACGAATTGAATAATATATTACCTTGTCAAGTGTTATTTTTCTTGAACGTGAAAATGATTTTTCCCCGGATTATATCATTACTTGACGGTCTCTATTTCATTTTTTATTTTATATAACAATTTATATTACTTTTGAATAAATTTCTCGAACACTTTCCAATCATTTTGATAATTGTCGACAGATAATCTCATTAGACTATATATATTATTTCATTTGAAAATAATTTATCCGAGTCTCATGCCAAATAAAATTACATTCTTTAAAATAATAGTAATAATAATAAATTAGTTGAAATAATTCATTATTAAATAACCAGCGTAATAATTGAAGTATTGAACATTCTCAAATCTAAGGTTTCAAACCTAGTAATATATTACGTATTTACGTATTACAACCTTCTACAAATCTGACTTTTCACTTTGAAACTGACTTCTTTTCACGCCAAGTGAAATATCTGTAACAAAACTATTTCCATTTCATTCCGAAGTAAAACAATATTATATCCAAACCAGATACACCCTTCGTTCCCAGAGAGAAAGACACGTCGCTTAATTCGATGCGGTCGAATACCAGTTGAACAATTCAACACACACACACACAGACAATCCTCCATACCCGTAATCGCTCGCTTTGTCCCAAACCATAATCGATTCCCTTTGACGATAATTCCCGCCCGATCGGTTATTGCCAACGAGCTACGTATCACGCAACGTTATCCTATCAATCAGGGAATCATCGATGATATCCTAGACTTAGGATCAGAAAGGAAGAAGCTGCCGCTAATTCTGGCATGCTCCGCAACGATGAGACGTCGACGTTCGTAATACCCGATTACGTATGCGTGCGTCCGCGTCTGCACCCCGCTGGATCCAACAGAGGATCAGACTTAACGGCGCCACGGGTCTATGCCCCACTCTGGTTTAACACTGAGCCCTTAATCTGCACGTTATATCTCTTATCTGGCGTGGCTGGGCCGCGCGGAATCGGCCGCGTCAAATCGAAAATTCAGTGCAGCTATTCATTATGGATTATCCGGCGTGGCTAATCAGCGGGCCGGAAGACTATATTTCGGTCAGGCTAGACCGGAAACTGGCTATCAGCTGGTACGCACGGTTAATTAGACGTACTCGTCCGGCAGACAATGATCACTCGGTGTTTGTTATATATCTAACATATTATATATGTTATAGTCTATATAATATTAATATTATAATATAAATATATAATATATATTAATATATACTAATTATATATATATATATATATATATATATATGGCTACAATATTAGGTTTAGGATAGGTTACATTATATTAATGTTAATATTAATATTATAATATAAATACATAATAATAATATTATATTTTATTATATACATACATACATACATACATATATATATATATATATATATTATATATATTAGGTTTATTGGGGCAACGATGTTGTTTGTCCGGTCGATCGCCCTACTCAGAAAGGGAGTTAATTAAGGAACAATTGTTCCACGGTTAGAGCGTTAATTGGTTTGTTCGCGGACCCAGCGAGCACACGTCCATGTGCACGGAGATTGTCGTTAGTGGCGCTGTTGGTGGTTGTAGAAGAACCAGTTTCTTTTCCCCCGAGTTTCTGTTCTTTCTTTGGTATGCTCAGTAACTTGGTTGCTAATGATAAAAATAAAATTTGGGCACACGTTCACACGTGTATGAAATATACGTAGATCATTTAATATCAATATATTAGTATACTTCTAATGTCAATAATGTGTCAATATTTTAGTATAGGATATGTACTACTATTGTAGTTAGTATATTTAGTATATAGTACTGCTATATTACTACTACTTTAGTACTACTACTATATTTAGTATAGTTAATATATTTAGTACTACAATATTTAGTATATTTTAATACATATATGTGTATATTTAGTATACTTTATGAACATGTCCATTGTTACATAGCTAGAAAATAGGCCCACAGAGATATCGAATTAATTATGAAATACAAAATACAGTAAAAGTGTATCTAAACTTTTGTTACTACTGAAGTTACAGGTGAAGAAATAAAAAGAATTAAGATTTTATAATTATGTTTTTATGAAAGAAACATACATTTCTATTACTAGCTGTCTCAGCGCGTACGGTGATCTTGAGAAATGCTGCCCGCTTCGCTGAGGTTCTCTCGTTTGGCCTTTTACAGCCATCGGAGAGATATTAAGAATGCAGATTGTAGGTTTTTAAAACGTATATTTGACTAGATGTGTATACAATTGTTGCTGTGTGGTGTCTCGTATGAACTGACTGATCGGATTGTTACTTGAGTCTGGGAGAGGGTGTCTCCGCGTCTAGACCCGTGGAATGACTGACTGGTTCTGCTAGACTGTTCTCGCGCGTTATATGACGGAACCCTTATTGTCTGTCGAACTGTGCTTACGTGACTTGGCGCTAGCCAAGACGCCCTTTGTTTATTCTTTAAGAGACGTTCTTGGAATACTCTCTGCCTCTTGGTGTAAGATAAATGTCCCATAGATAGGCGCGGGCCATAACATCTGGACTTTCTCTGCAGGTTACAGTATTCCAAGAACCCAGCCTGAGTGTCCGTCCCGAGGTGGGTTGTTCTGCGCCAGAACACTAGCTAAATAAATAACAATTGAAAAATACTATAAATTGTATCGTATCATATTTTCCAATGATTTTTCCATAATATCTCTTACGTAATAAAAGTAAAAATAATTCTATTACTATAGAATACAAATCTGTTATCATCATTCTACATTAGTATTAAGTGAATCTTCCAAATGTAAAAGTGCATCTTTATACGGGTTGCTCAATGTTCATTTCATTTTTTTTATATTAAATTGACTTACCAGTATTTATCAGATGCTACTAATAACGTTATCGTTATTAACATCTTTACCTGGAATCTCATTGAAATTTCAATTAATTCATTTGCTTTCGATAAATGGATTTATTCTCATAAAAATTAACAATACTGGATACCGGTATGTTATTGTTACTTGCAGATATATTACTGTTACGATTTCATTGAAGATAAATTTATTTATCCGCGATAATACAAATTTTAATTAACAGATACTTCGTCCTATATGTATATATAATATATAGACTTCCAAAAAAGAAGTCTGTATTAATCAATACCTCCGATCAAAAGTCGATTTCTCTTCCAAATGTAAAAATAATATTCTATACATTTTGAATCAATTATATGTTCATTGCTTTCTAAGAACAATGTTCACCTTTTATTAATTATTTTCTCTAAAATTTTGCACATACGACAAGCAACTTTTAACACAATTCTTATTTTTCTGACGTTTCAAAATAGGATTTATTTATTTTTCGAAAGTTTGACAGTACTTTCAGATGTTTCGTGGAATTTAAATATTTAAATATTAAATACTATCTATATGAAAATAATTTAATGCTTCTGTTCGTAATAATATTTTATAATTTCGAATTCATTATTAAGAAGTCATTTGCTGAAAATTTATACTACAAACAGAATCTGAAAACATTTAAAGATGAAATGTCGTAATATAAGAATGTATACTTCAATAAATATTTTCACAATAATAATCTGTACATTTTGTTAAAATCATACGTTTATTTATCATTGTCATTTCTATACATTGCAAATTGGAATTTAAAATTACTAAAAATAACGATAATATTTTGCTTCTATAAATATTCATGTAGATTCCTAGGGATCTGTAGATATTTTGCAAAGTTTTCAAAGAAATTCGAAGTTATATTTCAGAATATTCTAGGGGCAGGGCAGAATTTTTCCAATTTTAATCACTATTCTTTGCCTAGTTCACGAAAGAAAAATAAGAGTAAAAATCGCAATTTCCAACAGTTAAAATTTTCATTAACACTTCTTACTTTTACAATGTAGCTCCTTTTATTATTTCTTTTTCTGTGTGCAGATACTAGAAATAATTAAAAAGAGAATTATTAAATTCGTCAAATTTGTGCATGCAAAATATTCGTTCCTTTAAGATTTTTTAAATTAAAAGATAAGTTCCAGATTTTATTTGATTTCGAGGATGAAAATTAGACTGCGGATTTTTGAAAATTCAAGAATGCAGAAACACGCAGAAATATGCGCATATAATAAAACAGTAATTTTTATAAAATTTCGTAAATAAATTCCAACATTGTTTTTACAATATTTAATAACACACATAAAATATTATATAAAACGTTAACAGACATCGTTTTAAAAAATTAAATATCAAAATTAAACAACAATTCTGTGGTTGTATGACAACTAGTAAAATTCACCTGTACTTCTATGAATTTAAATTTGATGTAAAAATCATTGAAACCATAAATTTATAATTGAATCGATTTTATAATTTATAATTTACGTGTCTAAATTAGAATAATTTTAAACTGATTTGTAGAATTCAAAATTGAAAAACCTGTATAGAAATTAACAACTGTAGTCGTTTTAAAAAAAATTATGAATAACTACTTTGTGATTTTAAATAACGATTAGCCAATATTTGTGTAAGTTTGAATACTTTTGCAAGTGTATAAGTTTATAACTTGTACTTTCAAAAATTTAACGTGGAAATCACTTAATTTATAATTTGATCTTCTTTATAATCTATTTTATAATCAATAAAATTAGTTTACTAGGATAATTTGACAAGATGTAATTAAAATGTAACTTTGTATAATTATATTACATTATATGTAATTATATTACGATTTAATAATCTTATTAGAACTAATAAATTTAGACTTGTAGAATTAAAAATTGAAAAGTTAATAAATAAATCGACAGATATTATTGTTTTCAAAAAGACTATTATAAATAATTACTTTATTTTTAATTACTAATTTTTAAAAAGCCAAATTTTCACACTTGATTTCCTCGAAAGACTGAGCCTCGAACGGAAAAAAATATTATTTTATACATATACTAGTTCCTTGTTCTTCCACGAAAAATCACCTCGTCCTCGCTTGTGTTCTATAATTTGCAACTCGGAAATAGTACGATCGATTTGAGATCGACATGACGACCTGATCAACAATTCAATTAAAGGCGAACCAGATTGGCAAGGATACGAAACGTCAAATTGTCTTCTGGAATGCTGATCGAAATGAAATATTCAGCGAGTCCTGAATGTTGAATCAAGCGAGAAAGAAAGGGCTGAAAAACGATCAAGAAGACACAGACGACGTCTTTGCTGAAATTATGCTGAACGATCGCCGCCATAAAAATGTCAAATCTGATTCCATGGATCATGTCTTACTCTACTCAAAATCCACGTCTCTTTCATAACCATCGTCTCTTTAATCCTTTTTTCACACAGATATCGTCATCTTGACTTTTACTCGAAGATTGAAATTTCTGTTTGATTTGTTCACGTTCGTCCATATTCTTCGGTTTTTCATCTTTCTTTTAGTTTACGAGAGATTGAGACACATATATCGTCGATCGAAGTATAAATCAGTCATAGAAATCTACGTGTAATTCTTGGTCACTGAATTTATAAATTAGGACCATTTAAAAATTTAATAAATTTCTAATTTAACGGCTTTTTCCAATTTTAGCTATTTTTCTCTGTTATAATTCTTTTTTTGTCAAGTAACAACTAACTATCTCGACATCCCCCCATTGGTTTCTTGTTTTAATGACAAAGTGATCTTATTAAAGAAATGGGTTATTTGTTGAAATAAGTAAAATTTGGAAAAGCTGCTGAACTAGAAATTTGCCAAAACTTTTAACATTTTACACTACTAACTCTTTAACCGTTCATACGATGATACTATGATGCGATTAAAAGAAAATTGAAAGATATTTGTTCTAATATATAATAAATTTTTCAAACATTTTGCCACATTTCTTTGACTGTATATGTATGTGTTAAAGTATTATATATAATATAATTTGGTATTATTTTGGTATTATTTGGCATTATCTGGTTATATATAGTATAATTTGATTACGTATAATTTTAGTTATATATTCTGCATTATCTCTTACGAGAGATCCTAAATGGAATCTATTTCTGTAGAATATAAACTATGGATATTGTTTCCTAAACTGCATTCTCGATAGTTGATAGGCAACATTCTCAATGTTGAACAACTACGCGCAAGTTCGATGGTTTAATAATTCAAGAGTCTAGCCAGTTCTTATACTGTTTGAAAAGTTTACCTATCGGAGGATAGTTGTTCGAATTTTCCCTCGAATAACTGAGAGATGAATGTGTGTTTTGTACTCCTGAACCCTGGTAAACAACGTCATAAATTACTCGAGTGAACGTGATCAATTAAATTCACTATTTAGAAAAGTTTGAAAGTAGTTGTACATTCACGTTCATAATTTTTAAAGACAACTTTCATTTTTATTATTGAGCGTAATAATAAAAATTAATGATGTATGTTGTAAATCTTATAATAATAAATTATAATAAACAAATTTATTACAAATATATAATAAACTATATTATATTAATAAATAGACTATATTCATTGTTAATATAATAAATTTAAATAAAAATATAAATGTAACAATGTAAAAGAATAAATTATAATTTATAATGATAACAATAACAATAATACAATAAATTATGCTATGAATATATTAATATAACTTCAAATTGTATGTAATACAATAATATTGTACAGTTAGTATTATAGATATACAGCTAATAGCAAGAAATATAATTTACGTGCATTCTATCTATAAATCTCTCACAAATGCATAAAAGGCCTCAATCGCATTGAAGAATCGTTTTATTTATTTAATATGCATTATCTTATGCCAACATTTAATAATTCAGAGCTAGAAATACTCTCCTTATATATCTGTATCACTTTCACGTAAACATCTTTTGAAAATGGAAACTCATCTCCGATTTAAATATATATTAGATATTATTTAAAAATATCGGTCTCAGTTTACCAACTGTATTCCACGAATGACACCAACATGAGCAGTAAACGCTTCTCACTTCCAGTTATCATTGTGTTTAAAAATGTGCTTTTTCCTGTTGCCCAACGAGACGAGAAACGCACATGAATACGTGATCCAGAAGATTTCACGGTTCAGAATGTTCATACGAAACCGAATTTCCACGCTTGCTTACTTTGTCTAGTTGATATAACCTCCACGCTGATGTTGATTGAGAGGCTTGAACCTTCTGCGCAATTCCTCGGATACGAGTCTCGTCTGAATTCGACACACGAGACGAAAATCATCACCGAGATCAAAACTCACGTTCTTCATCCTTTCAATTTTAGTAGATCGCGTAATGCGAAACATTTTGGCGATAAACATTTCAAATAACAGCTGTTCTGCTCAGTGAAAATTCCATTTCTCTACTGCTGTTTTCGTAAACTTATTGATTAAAAAGTTTCCTTACAAAGTGGATCACAAAATTATAAATTATGATTTTTTATGCATTTTTATATTTCTATGAACACAATCGAGGAAGTGGATAATAATTTGCTTTAGTTACTGGCTGTTATGAAAGATATTTTATAAATTTTTAAAATATTAGGTTCCAAGTAAAAGTCAGTATTAAGCCACATTGGTCCTAAACCGAATGGTTAACGAGATATTTTACGATAATTTGTACAAGGATATAAAAGAATATTTTTCTACGTGCTCTTTTCATCCTATATTCTAAGTTATCCACTTCATTTAATTTAATTAAATTAATTTCATTTAATTCGCAATTCGTAGAATTAAATAATCCAGGAATATGAATTAATAATGATCAAGTTTATAATTCAATTATTACTAGACATGCATTTTTAATAATTTTCTTTACAATTATTTTCTTTTATTATTGAAGGATTTGGAAATTTTGTAATTTCATTAATATTAGAGTCATTTCCACGAATAATATTAGATTTTGATCATTACCATCATCATTATTATTAAATAATTTATTTTATCCAAATACAGAAACTGGATATAAGCGTATATCCACCATTATCATTACATTTATTATAAGTATTATATATAAAACTTCCAAGTGTCAAGGGGTTAAAAAATGTTCTTTACATGACAAACATTCACTCGCTGATTTTCTTCACAAAAATTTTTGCGACAAGTGTTATCTTTTCGATCCTTGCAGATCGAAGTTAGTCGAGAATTGATCAAACGATCAATGCCTGTAGGGGACACAACCCAGACTGCAGTATAAACATTCCCATTCCCGACGTGGACCCAGGTTACAGTATCGGCAGGGCCATGAGGCAATCGTCAAAAAGCCTCTCATGAGCTTGACCATAGACAACAGCCGCTTTCCGACCTCTTGAGGGAAAAGGACATAGTGAGAGTCAGGGAATAAAAGAACTGACTCCAATGCGTTAAAAGATCAGTTATCCGCATGTTTAGTATTCGATGGTCCACGTCTGGTGAGTGTGCAGTCTAACAGTGTCTCCTACTTAGCTCTCGCGTTAAACAGTAATAATTACTTTCGTACACTGTCTTATATTTAGACGCAATCACTGTATTATTGTGATTATCATTATTATTATTGTTGTTATTATTGTATATATCTTTGTTAGTGAAAATAAAGGCCTTAAAACACTAAAATGCCTGATAATTCTGACCGATAGCACGCGCAAGAAAAAAAACTATCGTTTAGTCGATAAAAAAAAAAAAAAAAAAAAAAAAAAACGAAACAAATCTCTCCGGCGAGATCGCAGAGAGAGAAGACGAGGTTGACACGGCCGACGAAGTTGCGGACGTTCGAAACATAGGAGCAACAAGAAGCGATTCTGTCGGGAACGAGGCGTAAGAAAGTTCCGACTGGCGTGGAGGAGAGGGGTTGGTTTCAATCGGAAATGGGCTTCCAACCAGCCGAATAAACGACAACCGAACCGTGATAGACGGCGACGGTGCAATTTAAACTTTCCCCGTTTCCACTGGCTTATGGCTTTTTCGCCAAGCCAGTCCGAGATACCAGACTGACAGCTTCGAAGAAAGATGGCAAGAAACAACACTGATAATATGCATAAACCTCCTAGATCTCGCCTCCCCAGAAGGCGATCCAAGTCGATCGGCAAAGATTCTGGCAACGATCCGATCGAGACGTTCACTGTGTGTTAAAAAAAGAAAGAATTATCGGATCTGTAATCGCGTCTAGTGTAGCCTTTGAACTTTTTTACTCCGAGTATCTTCTCTCTGTCACGTGGAAGATTCGAAAGCCAGTTTTTGTTGAAAATCGATTCGTGATCGTGGATTTTTCATGCGTTCGAAGGTATGAAATTGCACGGGACGCGCGTAATTTAACGCAAAGAAATATATGAAATATCCCCGGGTACAGCTTTATTAACATTTGCCACTTAATGGTCAGAATGATTAATTTAGAATTTTTCTTGGAAGTTTTATATATTTACAGCAGTGTATTTATTAGAAACTCGAATGATTCTTAGTAAAATATAATATAAACGGAAGCTTGTGCTATTTGTTGCATTGTAGATTTTTTTCTATTCCTTTCATTTTTTCGTTTCCCTGCTACAAATCTAACACTTTGATCTAATATTAAAGTGATTTCATGTTCGAACTTCTATTTTTCTTAAAAAATATAAATTTCAATTTTATAAATAAAGTTCTTCTTCGTTAACGTTAGAACTACCAAAATAACCAATACGTGATTTTGTGAATTGAGCTTTATATTTTAATCGTCGATAGTTCTAGCAATAAGAACGTGTTCGTTCTGTTCGATAGAAAGCGACGCGAGACGCGAATATGATAAAACTAAAATTGATTTCCTTTTCGAGAATATCCAAAAGAAAGGAAAGAATTGTATTCTTCAATCACATTTCACACTTCGCTTTATTAGATTTGGATAACCTTGGTGTGTCGCAACTAATAGAGCTGCGAGGTCGAATTCAATTTCGACCGAGCTGTTCAAATAATTACTCAAAATTAATCATAGGCTCGCGGGGAAGAGCACGTCCGTTTTCAACAAAGCGGACGGAAAATCGACGAGTCTGCAAACGGAACAGAATGCTGCAATGGTCAATATTTGGAATAGAAAAGCAAATTTCACAGAGTGCGATCAAAGCGCCCATGAATACTTTGGATACGTATCTAACGCAGCAGGAGTCAAAAGCGATACCCTCGTTATATTTAATTATATCACGAACACTGACGAACGAAGAACGTCTATCGTTTGGCTAGACAGTATTTTCTTTCTTTTTTTTTCGAAGAATCGTACAAAATGCTAGTAACGTAACTGTGTATAAAGTGATTTTCAAAATTGTAGCGAAACACGCGTTCTTCTTCACCAATTGCCATTGTTATCTGTTTAACCCCTTGCGCTGGCAATTGGTTCGCGAACCATAACCAGACCGAACTGTATACAATGATTAGTCGCTTTCTTTTTCTATTGATCTCGTCGGTATGATATTACTGGATAGAAATTATTAAGAAGTAACAAACTTATTATTTGTTTTGCCTGGGTTACATTTAAATATACTTAAAACTGAGAAAATGTTGCAATTTGGAACAAAAATTCTCGACGATGAAAATTGATGATTTATACAATGTACAGATTTATACATTTATACAATGGCTCGCGGAAATATTCGTACAAGGCAATTATATTATGAGAACGACTATTAAAATATATATAAACAGCAAGATTTATACTGAGAAGTTAATAAATCTTGAGAAGATATTTAATATTAATACATATTTATATGGGAAAAAGTAAAAGGATTCTGAAAAATTAATAATTTATATGACGTATAGTAACACATGAAAATATTCGTAAAGTTTTGTATATACTAAGTATTCGGACACTTTTAAATTATTGCAATGTGAAATAAAATTCAAACGAACTTATTTCACATTTTATTTCACTTCGATTTAATCTTATATACATATATAATACATATTTATTAAGAATAGTAATAATATTATAATTAAACTGTTGTCTTTTATGCACTTATTGGAAATTTAAAGATACAAAAATACATAAAATAATGTGAAAAAATACGTAAAATATGCAAACTAGAATACTTATTATAATATTCAATATATAATATATCATGGTAATTCAATGAAATAAAGTTAAATGATATGTATACATAATATTATTAATATTGTTAACAAGAAAATTAATTAATATATTATACATGTAATTAAATACATAATATATTATAACGTATATTAATATTTAATATTATCATACATATTATGATGTAATATACACAATACTTAACAGATAAACGGAGTATTTCCATTTTTGTATATATGCACAGAAAGATATAAAAATGCATAAAAATCCGCAATATACTTATTTGACATTCAAAAAAAATAATACACATCAAATAAATACATCAAAAGATACTACATGTCACAAGTGAACGCATTATTAATTCTTTCCTTCTTGATATAATAATTTTACATAATACATTCAAAGGATCAATAGAAATCATGTTAAAACACACATATCTCGCTTAATCACTATTGTGAATATACCCTGCTATAAAACAATACAGAGTGGTCACTGAAAAACTGAATGATGTAAAACAAAAATAACTTTTACAAACACATTTTTAATTCTTTTTAACTGTTTTTTTTTAATTTTTTGCTATTTTATTTGAAAATATAATTAATGGATTAATGAAATGAAATGAAATGAAATGAAATGAAGTGAACAAGTTATGACTTTATCAAACCCTTCAATTTTTCAGTGGCCACCCTATATAATATAATTGTCATAGATTATTAAAGACCGTCTTCTCAAAATCCGCCAGTCTCGAAGTCAGCGTTGAATTAATTCCTTTCTCCCTTCCCCCCTCCCACCCACTTTATATCCCCGTAACTCCTTGCTTTGACCATTTGATACAAGTAACGGAGCATAATACTCGAGGGATCCGGCACGCATCAAATATCCATCGAACACGAGAGGCAATTAATTAGGTTTAGCCTATAATTAACGAAATTTCTAATTATCGGCTGCCACGGTATACACATCGTATCGGTCGCGAGCCGCGGACGTGTCCGCATCGTTTCCACGCAGTCCGACCCGTTCAAGGGCAGGCAATTACGTTAAAAACAGCCTTTGATTCGCGAAGCGACCCGTTTAAACGACCGCCAACTTCAACCCCCAACTCGTTTCAAGTTTCAAGCGTAGACGCGGGTAATAGTTGCCTACCCAATTTCCTTCCACTTAGCTGAGTGGATTGAACAGAACTTGGACCGCCGCTGCTGGCAACCGTGTATACACGTACGTGCAAAGAGGGAGCTACAAAGGAGAGAACCTTGGCGCGCAACTTTCGCTCTGTGTTCTAACAAGGGCTCCGTACGTGCGTTCGTGTTTCGGATAATTCTTCTTTCGATGTCCGAATCAAGAAATTCTGAGGAATATTATATATATAAGGGTTATTATATATATACATAATAAATTTTTTTCACGTAATATCAAGTTGGAGATTCAACCTCATCAGATTTCCGCAGGACAACGATGTTTACGTGACAACGTGAAGAAAATTTTCAAGAAATAAAGTGAAATTACCCGTTAGTTATTAGGGCTAATAAAGGTCAATATTTTTTTACTCAGAATTCGATATTCTTCCATATTTTGATATATTGATACTCCATTGAAAAAAACAAAGTTGACGTTCAAATCTCAGAAATGCCTCCACCTATAAAAAACATAAATGCAGTACGTAGTGTACCCCTTTAAACCATACAACTTTTGTATACAAAATTTTTTTGTGCAACACATAGTTTGGAAGTTATAAGAGATGCACAAATTACGTAGACCAGCCTGTATACATATATATGTATATATAAGGGATGTATGACCCTCTGTTGTATGATCTCTGGAAAATCGAAACATTATTTTTTATTTTCACTTTTATTTGGGGAACTGATCCACAATGATCTGACATTGAGTAAGTTTAGTTTGAAAAAAGAAAGAAGCATTGCTTCCACTTAGTATTTTATTTCTTTTTTTCGTTTTGTAATAGTTTTTAACGAGTTGTAAAGTAATTAATAGTAAATAATTAACAGTAAATTTTGTTTCTTTTCTTCGTTTTGTAATATTTAATGAGTCGCGTAATAGTAAATAGTATAGACAAGTTTAGAATGAAACTATGTCTCGGTAGTTTTAAAAGTTGTTCTGTGAGTTGATGAGTTTTTGCAAAAACAAAGGATTCATACTGTGTTTAATTAATTTTTTCGTCACTTGGAGGATTGGTTAGGTTCCCGCATGAGTTGCTCCAATTGTATCATCGTATCTCTACATATGACTAATTCATTTTTTAAGGTTTTTTTATCTGCGAAAATTTGTACAAGTTCAGTATTAAAACTTTGGAATTTTGATATTTTTATTAAAACTTCGTAATAATGCACAGGACGTTTGCATAACATTTTTTTGTTTATTCTTAATCAAAATATGACATACTTGTATATATAAATGACACTCTGTATATACTATATTTATGTATATTATTAAAGTACTCAAAAAATCGAATTAACCATCATTATATCGTTACATTAATTTGTATCGTACTAACGTTATATTTATTAATTATTTACAATTAAATTGATTAATTTTCATTTCATTTTTGTCATCTTTCGACACGATTTCTGAAAACGTACTCGTAGTTGGATTAATAAATTCCCTCTCTGCAAGATTAGCAACGTAAAATGGCAAATAAATCGCAAGTATCGAGCAATCCCGCAGCTCGACAGCTCAGAATAAATAGACATAGGGACACGTATTGTAGAAAGTAACGCGTTGGTTTTAATAAGGTACGAATGCTTGTTTGCACGTGTAAATCATTGGTCGTTGCGTTTCGCACAAACGATTCGTTCGCCATGTTCCCGGGAAAGTATTCATATATTCCACATCCGCAGTCACGCGCTCATGTAAATTACATAAAGCATCGGGGGTCCCCAACGAGCAAGTTTTGCATCGTTGTTTAGGACGTTGAACTAGAGTTTGTAATACAAACCAGAATACAGCCACTACTTTTGAGGGCATCGTCCATTGTGTGCTTCGAAGAAGTTACCGATTGAACTCGAAACGGCATTGGATATAATATAAACTTCGGTTGGGAAGTTTTTAGCACTTTTCAGTGAATACCGAAGAACGAGGCAGGCCCGTTAGTATGTCGTGTGTGAAACAATCGGAAATATGCAAATGCGAGATACAAATGTTTTAAATGTTTAATTGGTTTACTTGAAAATCAATTTGCAAAGATAGTAATTAAAATCAAAAATATTTTTTAGTTTATTTGGGTAGATTATCAACACGATTTTATAAACACAATCAAAGAAACGGAATTTAAGCAAAATTTTTTCTCCATTAAATATTGCAATAAATAAGTAAATCTCTGCATTTGTTTCGAATCTTTCACGAAAACGCGTGTGAAAAAGTCGCGATCCGTTCGTGCACGGTCAAAAATTTCGAAACTTGTCCAGCTAGAATACTGGAATCCTTTCTCGCTGAAAAAAGAAAAGAAAACCATCTTTTTGACACTTACGTCGTTCGTCATTTCGAACGATCGCGAAAGATAGCGGAACTGCGACATCGCGTGACAATCGATATCTCAATTACAAACGCGTTCCCCGTGCCTCGACTATATACTGCATATAGTTCGAAGCCTCTTTGAATTCGATGCAGTCGGTCTTCTTTTTATTTTTTATTTTTTTTATTTTTTTCGCGAGCGTAACACTTGCAAAATTTACGACTACCCGAAGAGATAGTCACGAAGGGACCTCTGATCCACGAAAAGCACGTATCGGTCGTTAGTCCTGGCAACCTCGAGTCGTGCTTTTATTTCGCGCGGAACGACGGACATTAAAATGCGAGTCGTGTGAAAAAATCGTACGTTTCGGGAAACGTGTCGAGTCCGAGTGAATGCACAACTAACGAAAAACCAGCGCGAGAAAAGAAGTGGAAATTACCGCGCGTCTGCCGTAAAATAGCTTTTTATGAAGGCGAGAACGCTAGAAGACCTCTATATGAAATACCGTCGTTTCTCTCTCTTGAAACTGTAACATATTAAATGTCCTCTGCAAGAAACAACATCGTCCGGACGATGCATTTTGCAGTGGGTGAAAATGTTAGGCTACCCCTGTGAAACGTTTCCTACGAGGGTAAACGTATTGTATCGTGACTGTTCTCTTGCATTTCCTGTAGTATACAGTGGATCTAAAAAACATTGTTACAATTATATTATTGATACCATAATTTTTGCAATATGTACACATAATTTATGAAGCAAAAAGAAATTTAAATAACTTAAAATTTCCAACTTTCAACAATTCATGCGTCGCGTTTTGATTTTAATTTTCAAGATTGTAAAAATAGTATGGTAGATTTTGGGTTAAAATTGTAGTGAGTGAAAAAGGTATTGACACATACAACAATACAAGTAACATAAAAATTCAAATTCGATAAAAATTCAAAAAATTCAATAACAATAAAAGTAATATAAAAAACAATAACATAGTTATTTCGTAATATCTTTCCGAAAATGAATGATGCATTAACAAAATCTGTGTTCGTAAATAGTTTACTAGATACAAAATCATTTAGTAACAATTTCCAACGATGAATTATGCAAATAATACAAGTAAATAAAAAATTCGAGAGTCAAGAAAGTATGAGTGATTTCTTCTGCGGAGTATAAAATATTTTTAATCGTTTAAAGACGACCTGTGACTTTTCTAACATTCTAAAAGGATATTTTGTCATTTTTCTAATCAAATTCCGCCATTAAGTATGTCAATATTTTTCCGACTTTCGAATTTTATATATTTTTTGCATTATTATTGTATAATCGTTACTATTTTTTGTAGTAGACTATTTATGGAAATATATTTTGCTAATAAATCATTTATTTTTCATAAAAATATCGTTAAAAAACTAGGTACCTTTTTTTAATCCATTGTATGTCATAGTTTTTAACTTTTAAATTTCATCAATTTAATAATAATCGTAGTAATTATTCTCTCCCGTGATAATATTAAAATGTTAATATTAAAAAACTTCAAAATATTGTATGAAACACGCGTAATATGTCATTATGTTATTTGATTATAAATTGAAACATTGAAAAATTGTAAATCACTTGGCAATAAAATTTAATGAACTTACAATTACACTATACACTGAAAGCGTAATAAATCTTTTTATTTCTATTTCTTTCATTGGTTATACATAAAATCAAATATACTCTTAGAATTTAATGTTGTTATTTTACTCTGAAAGCTGATTTCCTACCACTTTTTTATTATATGTATAAAACAGAGAATAAAGTATTATAAATAAAAATGCAGACAGCTAGTAATTAAAGATCCTTGTGTGTGTGTGAAAAACTTTATGTGTGTAAGAAACTTTGTAAAATAGAATTAAATCCTGTAAAAAGATAATTGAATTTCTTTCTGTCTCGTATTAAATCAAAACTGTGTGAAAAGAATCAAGAAAAAGCAAAATTGGATGACATTTTTTTCCAATCACATATTTCATCATTCTACAATAACTGTATTATAACATATAATGTTTTATATTATATTTAATAATATTATATAATTCATATTACATTTAATATCATATTATGCTGATTCAATTTAATTTAACTTGACTATTAAAAACAGGGATTAAAATCAATGTTTTACATTATAATTCTTATTTGCATCTTCTTATGCAAGGAGAATCTCAATGACGAAAGTCAATTTCGAAAAAAATATTTTTAAACGTTTAAAAGTTATATAAAAGTAATATTCATTGCTTGCAAGGCTGCCTATAATGACTGAAATGAATTTTAATTACAATCATCTGAAACCCTCATTAAACAAAAATCATAATATTAACCACAAAAAAAGTAACAGAAAATCGAGTACTTAGAATTACCAGAAGATCAAATTTTTAAATTTGTAATATCTTTTCACGACATTGCAAATATGAGAATTGATAGTTACTGGCGAGAATTGTATGATTTCTGCCAACTCACGTTCCAATTCACGTATTGATCGTTTATTGCAAACGTGAAACGTATTCTTAAGAGAAAAAGCGATGTACAGAGTGATATCCTTGCAAAATATTCTCATTTGAAAAATCTTCCACGTGTAATCCATATGTTTGCTGTTATGCCAAAACGTTACATCATCTCGTGTCAAATATTGTACAAAATTATTCATTGAAGATGACTTGACTTTATATGATGACTTGACCCTCATTCTAGCTAATTAATTCAAATATAACGTCAACAATATAACGTCTTTGGTGTTTCTTTTCATACATAGGATGTAAACTTTTATGATAAGAATGGTCATACAACATCATAAAAGAATAATATGATTCACGTAAGAATGGCTGTATTCTTGAAAAACTTATAAAGACAATTTGAAGAAACTTAGAATTTTATTTTACTATAAAACGAAATTTAAAAATGTATACAGAATTTATATCTTTTTATAAATATTTATATATATATACTAAAATTATATACTTTTTATTGCATAGAAGTATAGATAAGTATTTTATTTTATTATTTCATATATTTTTGCAAATATACACATATATTATTTATTTATTTATATTATATATATATTTTTAAATATATAATATAAATTATAAATTTATAATTTATTGTATACACGTTCGATTTAATGCGAAACTCTAAAACGCCACATTTAAATTTTTAATTTAATTAAAAGTTTAAAATGTACAAATTATTATGCAAGTAATTCACAACCTTATTCCAAATTTGAAAAATAGAATATTAGTTGGTTAAGGAATCAATATAGATAACTTTATTCCGCAAAATTTCGTAAATGTGTATCATATTAACTCTATCATCAATGCATCACACGCTCACGTTTTTATTTTACATATCGCGTATCTGCAACAACGACAGTGGCACAACTCGAAAATCGTAATTTTTCTTTTTTTTAAGGCTACGAATTTCCAGGCGATCTCTGGGAAATAGTTTTCGATCGAAATTATTTTCAAACATATTGAAATCCTTATCGTGTTTGCGAACATTGAATTGAAATCACTGATTTTATTCTCTAAGTGTACTTAAGCGTACTCAAACAAATACAGCGGCGTTTTTACATTTCGAAAGTTTCAATGTCTTTGTATATTTTTGAATAGTTCTCGATTTTGAATATTTTCTGCCATTTTCTGTCTCAAAAGTTTCAGAATGTTTATTTTTATTATTCTTCTTGAGAACTTTTCGCCACCATATGTCAAAGAAATAGAGATTCATTTTAAATATTAAAAATACACATTAAAAACCACTCTATTTCGGATATTTTATACATGTATTTTTTGAATATTTTTTCATTTTTACACCTGATTTTCCCATAAATATTTAATCGAATTATTACAAAATTGTTGAAAAAATGTCCTAGCTTCTCAAAAACTATTTCAAACAAAAATAACGCAGATTCATAAAAATATATACGTACATAGTATATATAGTGTACATAGTATATATAGTTGTCTGAACTCCACTACAAGGATGATAATATCGGTTTCCGATGACAGTCTGTCATTAACAGATCGCATATATCGACATAATGTTATCGCTCGGTTCAACACTGTCTTTGAGTGAAAGGGATTACACTATGTACATATGTACCTATCGATAATTGGTACTTATCGAGCAGTTAAATACCTTCAGTTTTTGGAAGAACTTGAAAATTTATCGAAGACAAGACCAAATGGTGAAAACCAATTAACACGTTCACGTAGATGAATCACACGTTTTCTACATCTACATACACTTAATATAATATGTATGTATTTTGATTGCAATTTTAAAATGTTGCAAATATTTTTCATTTTAATATACGTTCTCGCTTGAAAATTTTAGGGCTGTATTTATCTCACAATTGGAAGAATTGAAAATTATAATTATATTTAACAGAATTATTAAATTAGAAAGAAAACAAGGAAAACTCTGTCAATTTTAACATATTAACAATCGTATTACGTGCAGTTAAAAAATTTGATACTGACTATAAAAATCTTCTGACTAAAAGATTCTAAGATTTTCAAGCAAGAGTATATACTGAATCTTTTACTAACGTTATTTTCGGATATAAGTTTGGAAATAACACGAGATATGAATGCGCTTCATCATCTATATACAATAAATATTGATGCACAGGAAAGGAAAGAAACTAATTTCTTTGCTCTTCTAATCTTTCAAAAAATGTCAAAGAATTTTAGATTACTTAACGAAGCCTTTGCTATGTTACACAATCAGTTTTTAAATCAAATCTTTAGAAGGTTTCTCATCAAGAATAAAAATTTGCTTCAAAAGGTTCGCGAATAAAATCTGACGCAGAGCTAACGACCCAGTTTCGAGGGTTAAAAATAAAAAGTGTTCAAAGATTTTCTAACGAGAGAGTTGTGAGTAGAATTAGGGACGACGTAATATTAAAAGAATATATATTTAATAAACACAATTATTAGATACAAAACAGTAAAGCTATAGAGTTCTCTCACTTTCAATCACACACTCTCTTCACTAGTCCGAACTCGCTATTCTTTTTCTCAGATCCTCACATAAAAATTCATTCTCGACGACTGACTCTTCCCGGCAGTCCAAAAACAAAACACGACACATCAGACCCGACAGACATATACATACCATATATCTACACCACAGGCCACACTCGCATTCACACACATAAAGCCAACACACTCACAAGAGTATACATATTGCAGTTACGAATATTTCTTATTCTGTTTATAATTACCAGTAGATCTATTCCAAATTTTTAAAAGTCTTCAACTTCGGTATATCTTTCAATTGTGAACTAATTTTGGTACAAGTTTTACACGTTTGATTAGTTGTATCTATTAATTATCAAGAGTATCGTGATTGAGCGACAAAAATTCAACGAATCCTAACATTTCGTCGTCTAACTTCAATGTTCAAAGTTCAATAAAATGATGAAAAAAAAAATCCAAATCAACTTTGGAAATTGATGAACCGTACTTGAACTTACAATCAGTTAATTTTGAACCGGTTAGTAATAAACAACGAACAGGAAATTATTCTACTCGTGAAAATAAGTGAAAAGTGTAGCGTAGAAATTTTTCGCGGGATGTTTCGTTTTTTGAGAAAACTTAATTTAAAACTTTACATAAAGTACATGTTTACCAAACCAATTCTTTTAACTCTAAGCATGTTCAAACTTTGTTTCCTTGAAAATGAGGTCTTAGACAAGGGAATTTTATTTTACATTTATTACGTATTTTCGCTGGTAGGATAGTCACTCCTGCAAAATTAACGAAATTCAAGTGTATATACCTATAACAAATTCTCAAACTCGATTGTCTTTCATCAATGTAAAAATTTTATTTCCTACTTTTCATATACTTTTATTATAGAATTAATGTATGTTGAAGCTTCAATATAAAAATATTACGTAAAATATAAAATCATACAAAACGATTAAATTATAAAAATTAAATTTTGAGAGATCGACATTTCAGAGACATCAGTCTAACATTTGTAATGAAAAGTTCCAGATTATTTTGCTTTTCTTTTTTTTTTTTTTAATTCACGTTCATATGCGGCAGCGGACACCTGCATGACCAACTGATACGTCTCATAGTAAAACCGTGGTCGTATCTTGGTTTTCCGTTTCACTGAATTACGATTGATCTGTGACCCGTGCAATGATAGCGAAGCTGATAACCCAATATTTCGATCTTAACGTCGTTCGCTGATGGTTTTATCTCGTTGGAAATTGCATGCGCCACAATAGACAGTGGGGATTGAATTTTCAGTCAATAATGGAGCAAATTCCAGCAAATTTCATTGTTACAAAAAAATGGAAAGTAATAGTTCGAAGTAGTGAATCTTAATAACGATAATATTTTATTGTTAGTTCAACAATGAATATTTTAATAATGATAATAGAGATCGCAAAATAACAATTTAAAATAGTGAATTATTTCCAGTAATTTCTTACTTTTATTTGAAAAATAACATTAAAAAAAATAAGTTTATCTAGCATTGAGATAAAACAAACTATTTGCAAAGAATTTTTTATTTAAGTTGATTCGTTGAAATATAGTAACAAGTAACCCCAGCAGAAGAGACGAGCTATTTGAGTAATTATTTATAGGAACAAATATAAAATGAAGAGTTTGATAGACAAATAATGAAATAATTTAAAAATCTTCTACGAAAATATATCTACAAAAATAAAAGTTATATTTTTTTTTTTATAAAGAAAAGAATACTTCTTTTCGAAAAATAATATTTCGTATAAATTTAACCTAACCTAAAACAAAAAAATATGGCTACAAAAAGTAGAATAATAAAATGAGAAACAGCTATAATGTAATAAAAAGGTAGAACAATAAAATAAATAAGGTTATAGTACAATAACAAAATAAAATAATAAAATATAAGTAGCTGTAATATAATGAAAAGGTAGAATATTAAAATATAGCTGTTTTTTAAATAAAAAATTGTTTCTCTTCGATACAGTTTCTTAAAATTCAGCAAGTCTTTGAAGAGTCTCGATTGTCGATCGATCTTTCGGTCTTTATATGTACATAAAAAAAATTTTTTTTATTCGTTCTAAAATTTTCTAAAAAGATGTAAACTTTGAAAGGATTGTCAAGGGAAATTTTAGAAATTCTAATTCAAATCCTTCGGGACATAAGCTGAAAACGACACATAAACTTATCACAACAGTAACTTTCCTGAATTTCTGAATTAACGCTAATTAACCAATGAACATATTATGACGTTCAACGTATTTGTTCATGCCTTTAAAAAAAAATTAATATTCCTCGCGTTAAATGAATTTTCGAAGCAACATCCGCACGCGACACGTTCGGTATAATTAATATCGTTATGTCGAAGCAGAAGATTGATTAAATTCTGTTGTGTATATTGAAATTTGTTAATATTACCTATAACCTGAAAATTCATCCAATCATATTGTTGTCCTGCAAATTAATTAGCTAAATGCACCTACTCGTTATAAATGCTGGGCATCCGTGTATCAAAATATAAACGAATTCAATTATATGTATACGTTAATACACATATACGCGTCTATATGTGATTGCACATAAATTAGAGACCTCTAATATCCTTGTTCACGAATATTGAAACGCAACTGCTCGTATATTAATAGTTTAATTGATATTTTAGCACCTTCCAACTATTCGAATGTTTACACGTGTATGAACACATAACATATTTTGTTTGAATTCGATTTATGACGATGGGTAAAATAAAACTTTGAAACGATAGATGAAAGTATTTAGAGAAATTACCTCCCACACAGCGTTACATTAATTAATTATTGAAATGATTATTTATTTTTATATTTGAAGAAAATATTGTTTGCAATGTATACTGCAATGTATTTTTAATTTATTGATTAATATTCATACTCACTATATGTCTCAATATTGTATATTTTTTCAGGATGAACTTGCAAGGATTATTTAATAATAATAAATGTTTCTTTCGTTATATTTTTTCCGTGCGATGGAATATTCAACAGAATTTTATTTGTATGAATACAAATAAATTATATATATATATATATATATATATATATGTATTTACATATAATTTTATTTATATAGATATTTCAAAGGTCAGAATGCATCAACATAATGATTACGATTATAGTAATTGTATAATGGATTCTATTAACAGTCTATAGACGGACTGATAAATCGTAATTTTTGTTTAAATTTATTTATATATATGTTTTTAATATATAACAAATGTAACAAACATCATCTGTATGATTTTAATTAACAATTAAGTTCTTGTTTTTCTTTAAACATTTGAAACTTGCAAACGTAATCAACCTTCTCGATCATTAATTTATCACAAATCCATCTCTTTACCCACATATGTAAATAGTTTTAGTACAAATATTCGCAGTTTATAATAGAAATTATCGTAGTTTATAATTAGAAATATTAATCATTGTTAAAAGAGACAATATAATCATTGCAAACCAAGAGTATTTATACATATACAATTTTATATTTTTATGGACATAAATAATGAAAATTAGTTAACTTTTGTAGAATTAAATTACCTGTAACATTGACATAAGTGACAGTCCAAGAAAAAAAAAAAGAAAATGATTGATAATTTAATCGAGATGCACGATTTCACTGAAAAAAAAATCATATCTTTCACTGTAGGAAACCTGATTTATTATATAAGCGACACGTATTTACAAATGCGTCGCGTTATTTGCTTTCTCTTTTTTTATTTTAGTTTTAGATGTCGGTCGTAGAAGCAACAACACAGTGGAAATGACGAACACATAAATATCACCCGCAAAAACATTTCGGGACGTGACAAGCATTTTATCCGAAAAAAGACATTGCCGAATTAGCGATAACGTTCACCCGTCATACTCCTGTCTCAGTTTCATAAATTACCGCTTACCCACATTTATCTGCGTATACAAGGTGTCTGATTTTAATCTAACAAACGCAAAACCAATCGTTTGAATAGCAAATGAATGACTTCGAAGGAATTATAATCAATTATTAATTAAATTTAATAATTTAGTTTTAACTTTAGCTTTAAATAATTAATTTTTCAGTAAATGAATACTTAGAAGTCATAAAAATCGGCTCGTTATTTCCTACAAAATTGTATTAATTTATTCAGGTCAAAAAAAAGAAACAAAAATTGATTTAGTAGGTATTTTGATTTTAATTTTATGAAATTTGTCACGTGAAAAACAGAGACATATCTCGTGCGAAATTAAAGTCAAAATTTCTTAAATTACATAATAGTTTTTCGATGTACGTTGATTAATAATTTTTTCATGGAAAATATTGAGCAGTATCACTTTTATATGGTCTCTGCATGTTCATTCATAAAAAAATTAATTACAGATTAGAATTTCCTCGAAACCATTCACTTCCTATCTAAACCATTTCTTTTCTTTCCTTTTCTTTTAATATAATGAATAATATTAAAACAATATTAAGTTATAATAGTAACAGTCCAGAGTTAGCTAAATCTAAATATAGTTGATAAATTTTCAAGTTCATCATTTTTCAATGCACTATTCATTAGTGTAATTTCGTACAAAATTATACTAATCATGAACTTTCCTCGAAAACGAAGACTTAAATAAGAAAATGTTTCTTTTTTTCTTTCCGACTCATCTTTTTTCCACATAGAATCTCCGTGTATTCCAGTTATTCACGGTTTCTGAGACACCGTATATAAAATAAAATAATAAGTATACAAAATATACAAATATATCAAATAAGTTATAAAAATAAAAGTAGTAAGTTATAGCAAAGTTTAATATTTTTATTTTTATGATGTTAATATTCTCAATGATTATAAATTGTATTCTATAATTTATACTATATATATAATAAATATATATAATAATAATATAAATAATAAATATAATATAATTGTATTTAAGTAATATCAATGGTTATACTACGAATAATTCGCATTTATGAATTAAAATCAGACATCCTGTATATTTGCGTGCCTGTAAATACGCGTCTATTAAACATATCGGATGGAATAATTTTGAACAGAAAGTGTCGGTGACGACACTATGCTTACAAAGCATTATTTTATGCATCAATCCTACAGATTTCTCCGGAATATTTTTCCCATTTGGACACTGCTAATTAATTCAAACGTCAAATGTCAGTTTCGCTGATATCCATACGTAAATATTCTCTTAGAATTGAAACGCATCTGCTGCTTCAACCGAGCACAATGTATAAATACTTTTGATCGATACTTCCGTTGTGAAAGAGAAATAGTTAAACAGATTTTCAGAGTAACGAGTGGTTTGGAAATTAAATGAAACGATCGGACGTGAAAGTAACGGATATCACGATTTTTCAGATTTTTGTGTAAGATTTGGTTAAAAAATTTCGCTGCAAAGAACGAAATAATATTTCGTAAATTCTAATATTTCATGATTATTTATTTAAAGCATCAATTTCTTTTGTTATATAATTATATATTATATTGTAATAAAATAAATAATACATATTATATATTTTATTGTATTACAGTATAAATTAGTATATATAGTATATATAAATTAGTTATATTAATTAGTATATGTGTGTGTGTGTGTGTGTGTATATATATATACACACACACACTATATATATATATATATATTATTGGGAATTTTATATAACTTAGTATATTATTAGAATATTAAAAAATAAATCAGTGTTTTATAAATGTTTTTACATCTTTTCCCTCAAACAAATTAAATTACCTTAATTTTTATCAATTGTATAATTGTAATGTATTAATGTTTAGAGTCGTCTTAGAAACGAGTTTAATAAAAAATGTTTAACACGAGTGTTATTTGTGTAAAATCTGAAGATTTTATCGTATAAATTAATCGAATAACATTACTTATTAATAATGAAATACTTGATAATAACGTTATGAACGAACATTGACTTATAATAATCGTAATGATTTTTCTTCTGATTACAGCGAAACTGGATGGGGTGAAAACGTATATGAGAATGAGAAGAGTGCCAAAGCATTTACAGGTGAAAGTGATCAAATGGTTCGACTACCTTTGGTTAACGCAAAAATGCTCAGACGAGGAGAAAGCTGTCAGTTGTCTTCCCGGTAAACTTTTCCAATATTTATTTTTAAAAGATCTTTAATCAGAATTTTTCTGAAAAGTAAATAATTCAGACCTGTATTGTATTATGTTGTCATTTTATTATTTTATTATACACCATACTTTTATTATATACTTTATATTTTATATCAATAAAATATATTTTTATATATTATTCATTACTTGACCTTTGCTTGGCGAGTACTGGGTCCATTTAGATCAGTCTGCATTACAAATCAATCTCCAAAATTCGATAAGATAAGTAATAACATTTGTTCTAAACATTCTTATATAATTATAATATAGTTATAATTTTCGTAAAATATATGAAACATATATACATACTTCGTGTGTGAATTACAATGAAATGAAAACTAATAAATAGTAGATGTATGTATGTTTATACTCCATAAATGAATGAATTTGTCTTTCTTCGTAATTATTATTACGTAGTAATGAAAAATAAAAGTCGATTGATAGAGAAATGGAAATATTTCATCGGAAAGTTGAAATAACAGAAAATTACTTCTTTTTGTGGATTCGAATGGATACAGGATCCATCGTATGAAAGTTAATAAATATTATATTTTATATTTATATGTTTTATGCATAAATATAAAATATATAAATATTTAATATAAATATAATAAAATTTTATACTTATATTTTATATTTTAATATGTTAATACAATTCAATACAACTTTATATTTAATTTTATAATTTAATAAATAAATAATGTCCCAGTAACAAATCACAAAGAACAAGACGTAAAAAAAAAGAAAGAAAATACACATGTATGTTAATCACTAAAGAAACATCATACGCGAATAAACACAAATATAAAAGAGACAAACGTGAAATATAAACTGTACGAAGATGGTTTCGATTTATTCCAATTAATTGCAGTAATTTATCCATAAAATGCACAAACAAGAAATATGAAATATACGGAAATATGGTTCCAATTTATTTGAATAATTGAGATAACATCAAACACACTGGAAAACTTTATAAACGAATACATATAAAAGTGGAAAAGGAACAAACCGGCTGAATGAAATGATTTAATTTATTAATTCTAATAATATCAAATACTGAAGGATTTCATATTGCAGGCAAACAAAAAGAAAAAAAGAGGACAATCTGGTTTCAATTTATTTGCAACGTAAAACATTTATTAACACTCGACCAGCGACTTTACGTCTCCCCGCGCATTGATAGATGTTGCCCCGAAGTGCATCTATTTGCTCGTGTAATTTTTTCCAGAGCATTTAGCATCGCGCGCGATGTTTTTCCTCCTCGGTAATTCCTTCGCCCACCTCCTTCCTTATACCTTCCCATCATACATGTGAATCGCGTATCAAGCTTTATTCCACTGGATTTACCTTATTCGCAGTTGCAGCAATCTTATTTCGCCGAGCATTAATCTGACGCGCGTAGAGATCTTCGTACTAGTTTTATTTAGCCGGAATGATGGACATTGCAAAACACACGTTTCCCGCGGGATAATTCGTAAAAATCTGAAGCTGAATCTGCATCTTGCGAACGTTTCTCAAGCGTTAAAATACACGGGAAGTAATAATTTGTTTGTTCGCGTTTGTATTTAACAGTGGAAATGAAATAATCAACCGATTCGCGATGTTTGTATTCGGAAAGTTTTACAAACTCAAAACGTGGCAGCTTTGGAGGTTCGAGTGATCTTTTGTAAAATGTACTATGAATAGAAGCTTGTGCTTTTTATTGTTGATGTTACAGACGTTTTCTTACAGTTTAATTTTTCGGATGTACAAATTTTTACACTTTAGTGTAAATTAGTGTTTAAGATATAATTAGATCATTGCGCATAAAATGTCCGATTTAACAATAATTGTGTAAAGTCAGAGCCGGCTAACTGCCGGCCCTTGCCCCTACTTTCCTAATCGTTAGCGCTACTCCCTCCACTGCGTCTCTTCACTATAGTGGAGGGGGTAGCACTAGCGAGCAGGAAAGTAGGGGCAAGAACCCGCGGACTGCCAGTTAGCTGACTCTGGTGTAAAATTATCATCGATAACTAAAAATAGTAACTAAACATATTGTTTAATAATATTCATTAGTGATTAATTTACTAATTTATTTACTAATTAAACCTGACTAAACGTAAAATGATAATTAATATTTGTTTATTGTAAAAAGATAAACCATGCGAAATATAATAAAAATCCGCAGTGTATTAATAAATTTTCAAACTTAATTTTTCCAAATAGCATTAATGTCACAATAATCGTTACGGAGGAAATTAAAGTTCGTTGGACAATGTTATTAGTAACTGCTATGAGAGAAAATTAGCAATCACTGACTGCCAAGAACGTGGACATCGTGGAAGATCCAAATTCAGATTCTAACTGATGATTTTGTTTACTGTGTAACGTTAAAATTTTTACGCAGTCGTGAAAACGAAACGATCTGAAAAATCCAAAGGAGAAAAATTGTCTTTTCTTCACGTGGCAATGTTCAACCATGTTCTCTGCGTCACTAAATCGTTGCATAAACTTCAGCCAGAAATATGAGAATATCCATCTTATAGCCTGGACATTCTTTTGTTATATTATCTTCATGTACATATACATGTATGGCGAGATGGGAACAGATAGCTGAAAAACATTGTACCACGAATGACAAAACGAAGGGAGCAACGTTAATGAGCTAACGAAGTGCGATCTGATATTTTTGTGAATATGGTCAAAGAAATGAAACGTAGGTGGAGAGCTAGGTTTTGCTTGTGTTATGATGTGGCGAGTATTGCAACGCGTTTTTACAACCTATGGTACAGTTAGTATGGCACAATACAATTAAAATATAATATAGTCATGTAATATCCAATTTAACGAAATAAAATTCACACGAGTAATAAAAGTATAGAAAAATATAGAAAATTCCAAATCATTTAATAATTCCAACTTTTCAAAAAAAAAATCTTTGTTTAACAGATAGACAAACAGACAGATAAAATATAAAATTTAATTTGACTTTTAAGTTCCATTCGTTTGATGTTTTTGACCGAGATCTTCTTCCCATTTCAAAAATACCTCTCATTAATCTCTAACTTTTCTCCAAAAAAAAAAATCCAAGATCTTGCAACCAAATGAATAAATATTTTCCAAGCTTATTCGAGACAAACTATTGTTTATATACGCGGCGTGTTATTCGTTTAAGACGAACCGAACCTAACCTAAACGAAAGCTATTTTAAAGATTAAATACATCGATCTCTTCGTTGGGACATTGCAGACAAACTGAAGGCCGAAATCGCGATAAACGTGCATCTGGACACGCTGCGGAGGGTGGAGATCTTCCAAAACACGGAGGCTGGCTTCCTATGCGAGCTCGTGCTGAGACTGCGACCGGTTCTCTTCTCACCTGGCGACTACATTTGTCGCAAAGGTACGTGAAACTTCTTATTTCCCCGATTTCTTGCTTCTCAACTCCCTTCTTCGTCCCTTTTTTTTCTTTTCCTTCTTTTCTTCCTTTTACACGTCGCGACACGTTTTCCTCCTTCTCCTCCCTTCTCCCTTCCAGCCCGCTCTGGACATAACGCTTTTGGAACGAACAGCTGGAACCGCGCCAAGAGATGTACCCCCCCCCCCTAGCTGACAGATTTGAAAAGCGATTGCCTACCCTTTCCATTTTGGCCTCGTTGCCAATGGCATACCCAGAAGGCGCAGTTATGAACGAAATACTTTATTTCCGAAAGATAGGTAACCGTGGCGCGGATCGAGGAAATTATTCGTGCCCGAATATGCGATTTCCCCATCGAAGTCATACACATGTTTCACTAATTGCTTCAATCCTTCGAGAATTGTGTCTAACGTTGATGATTTCGACTTTTTTTCGACTTTACTTTGAATTGATATAGTAATAATTACCAATTTATAATTTATATAGTAATAATAATTAGTAATTTATATAGTAATAACTTATATAGTAATAATTAGAATTGATATGGTAATAATTACGTAAATTTAATTGAAGAATTTGCGACAATGAACGGTCACACGTTGATTTTGTTTGTTTAGGTTATTTAGGTTATTAGGTATTTCGTTGATTATGTTATTTTAATTATTATTGCACGACGGTGGTTGCACGACTCACTACAGCATATTGACGTAATTTCACGTTGTCTGCGTTACAAACTGATACAGCACAGCCGTGTTGAAATGAGAATTATAATACGTGAATATGTTTAGTTGAGATCTATTTTACAGAGTGGATACTGCGTCGAAGAGGGGTATTTTTTATAGTAAAGTGCAGATGAGTACGGTGAGTGAGTGACTCGAAGTGAGTGAAAGTTTTTTTTTCATAACAATCACTAGTCCAACCTAAGTGTCTTTAACAGTATTTCCTTGGAACTGTAGCAAAGGAGTAATCAGTTTGTGAAATTGGTCTATGGATGAAAAGTTAGCAGAAAAGTTATAAAATGAACCATGAAACGAGTAAAAGTCCTTTTCTGCCAGCCTTTTATGTGGAAGTCGGGAGCTAGCTATGACCAATCGAATCGTCAAGATCCAAGGAATGAAAGATTTATGGTGATATAGTGGTACTGCTCGTTAGAACAGCAAGGCTTCAACAATTATGGAATTTAGAGATACTTTATTAAAGATTTTTAAGTTAAGCACTGAAGATTTTCAAAAGTTATTCTATATTTAGAATAACTTTTAATAGAGCTTGTGTAGGAGTTGGTACAGTGCACAGACACTGCTGTCCCTGAAGGTTTGATCGACAACAACTTTAACCAACAAGTTTTAACCCCAGGAACGATGTCTGTGCACTTATCTTCACCAAAAGTTATTTCAACAATTTTCTAATTAATGTTATGATAAATTAATGTTATGATAAATTTCAATAATCTTCAAGCGAGCGTTTAAAAAACTTAAAGAAGTTTGAATACATCTTGTACGGAAACGTAATTAATATTGCAAAGAAAAAAAGATTTATTAGAAAAATGATATGTAATAACTAAATATAAACGATATTATAAATATTTAGTTCGTAATTTAATAAACGAATATATTTAGTAAATATATAAACAAAAGTTTTATAAAACAAAAATCGAAAGATCCTAAACTTAACGACTAAAATTTCCAATTATCAATGATCCTTAACCTAAATTCTTTCCTAACTCCTAAGTATCCAAAAACTCTTGAAAAAATGAAAGGATTAACTATAGCTACTATATAAACAATTAAAATAAAAAATTCCAAACTTGATTGAAACTGAAATTTCCAATGACGCTTGAACGTCGAAAAATCTTAAAAAAAGAAAAAGCCAGCGAGGAGAGTTGCAAGTGAATAAAATCGTCATTTTAATTTAAAGGCGACCGAGCGTGAAATAGTTTTCGTTGGATTTTGTCAGCGATCGCTCAGTATTTTTCCGATATAGTTGAGCGAACGAACCTGAGCAGCCAGGCAAATGATTTTCCCTTCCTCCCCGTGGGCGGAACGAAAAGGGAAAGAGGAGAGGCAGGAAGTAGACGGAGACAGAGTCTTCTCTCTGAAGTATCATCGTCTTTTCTCCGATCTCTTCATCTCCTACGTGGAAACGACTGTCGCATGACTGTTGGAACGCGACGGCAGCCGTTTCCTACCGTTTTACTGGATGCTTCTGTTTGATGGCCGGCCATACTTTTAATGCATCACTGCCGCGCAGTTGGCGTCCGCCGAGTTCAGCCTAACTTATGGCTGCCTGTTACTACTTCGCCCCGGCAACGTTGTCTTTACCACGACTTTCTTTAAACAAATTGCTTTCACAACAATTCGCACGATTCTTAAGTAGGGCTTTACGAATATGTGTGTATGTGTACATTGCGTTTATAACTAATATAATATATATAATATTAATAAAATTAAAAATATTAATAAAACTAATATACTGAATAATGTATATAATATATAATATAAAATTTATAACATTTACAACGTTATATTGTACTTCTTACCTGTTTTCTGACGTTCGTGAAAATTTAAATTTTCTATACTTTTCTTAATTCATTAGAGATCGAGCGAGTTTATCATAAAATTATAAATAAAAGAATCAAGTAATATATAATATATGTACATTACAATATAATATTATATGACATGATTTTATATATATATATATATATGATAATATAATATTAGAATATATACAATGTAACAGTGCATGTAATATATATAATATACATAACGTAAAATTTATATATAACATTGTATATTATAACATTATAACATTATATACGATTTATAAAATTAACATTTATAACGCTCATAAAATAAAAAAGTTTGTAATATTAGATTACATTTATAACAGAGGTAAAATTACATTTATGATATTCAAGCGAAAGATTTATGTACGAAAGAAAGTTGAAAATAGACGTTTCAAAATTTATATTAAATATCAAACATTGTATTAAACATCGTACTCATTATATGATTAAAATCCATATTTTAAATACGGATTTATTACACGATCAACTTTATTTTACATAAACCAATGAATAATTTCATTAATTTTATTTGTCATATTTATCATAGACTCCATATTCGACGTTCTAGATGCAATTACATTACATATTTGTTTTATTAATTATAATTCAGTTTCAGAAAATTATCGTGTTCTCTCTCAGTTTTAAACTTCCTTTTGACTGTCAATGTATATTATTGATGTTGAAGTATGAAAGTTATTATAACTAATATTTATTACAATTAAAATTTGTTAGCTGATTATTACGAACAATTAAAAATCTTCCTATCTATTTCTGTCTATCGTAACTCCCAATTTAAATTTTCCACACTTTAACTCAGATATCAAATAACAGTTCATCATAATATTATAAATACTTCAGTTTTTTTAAATTTCATAAAATTATAAAAGACGAAAAAACATCCGACTAATCCTATCGTGGTATCTATTAAAAAATAGATTTTGAAAATGTGAGTTAATTGAAATATCGTTCGAAAAGTAAATAAATAAGCTAAGAATAAATGTCTTAAATATACATTTAAATACAATTCGTTCATTTGCAATAGGTCTATGAATCACAAATTTAAATCAAAATCGAGAGCATAAATTCTCCACGTTAATCCCCTTGCTTCTTTTAAATAATTCAACGATGTAACGTTTTGCAGCAAGCACTTAGTCAAGCGTAGGTTGAACATGCATAGAAAATCAAGTTTTGACGTCGCTTGATGTGGGTTTAATCCCTGCAAGTAGTGCAACGAATAGAGTAGAAACAGGAATAGAAATAGGATGACGTGGCAGACGTAAAAGATTGAAACAGAGGAAAATTCCTAATTGTTTGTGCTAACCATTGACGCAAGTAGGTTGTCCTACTTTGTACTAGATTGCTAATGGAACATTAATAATTGAGATTTATAATAGATATTTTTTTCTAGAAATTCTAGACAGATTAAAATTCTTAATTCTGGGTGTATTTTTTATTATTGTAATTTCGTGACTTTAATCTTTCACAACAAATTGTCTTTAATTATACTTAATTCTTTAATTGTTCAGGCCTACTTAATTTAGAGCTACTGTCTCATAATTAATAATAAAATGATTGATTTATTTATTTTAAGTTTAAAGCATAATGTGAATATGTTCTCTTAATTTGTTATCTTAATTTGTATATCTTATTTGTTATCTTAATTTGCATATCTTATTTATCTCATTAAAATTTTGGATTTCTGGTAATTTTAAACATCTCAAGGATTAAAAATTGTGTGTATCATAATTCCACAGGTAAAAATTCTTGGTTACACAGTGATGAATATAATTTTATGAAATTTACGCAAACTCATAGTTTTGCGAAAAAATAGATAGATGAGAAACATGTATTTTATATTATTTTTGCATATTGTACACATTTTTGTAGCTTTAAAAATTTGCAGTCTAATTATGACAAACTATTTTCTCGTTCTTCATGGGTTAATCATTTGCTCGATAATTTTATTAATAAATCACGTTTTGTGGGAAACCAGAAAGTACTAAACACTTATAAAAACAAGACAATGACTTACGAATCATAAAATTTACAACTCCACGAAATTTATATAAAATAGTAATTTATAATGCGAAATTTATATACAAATCTGTTTCAGGTGAGGTAGGCAAGGAGATGTACATAGTGAACAGAGGCAGACTGCAAGTGGTAGCCGATAACGGGAAGACAGTACTCGCCACCCTTAAAGCCGGTTCATACTTCGGGGAGATCAGCATTCTCAATATGAGGACTGCAGGTAAAGAGTGCGGTAAATATTCCAAGCGGACCAGGGGCCCCGTGAGCTGTCCCCCCTCGTGTATTTCACGATCTCGTTTTCACGATTCACGATTCTTACTACTCTGTGTGTGAGGGCAACACCGTCGAGCCGGTATGAGCCGAACTAAAACCGAACTTTCTACTAAAAATCTCTCCCTTATTTTTCATTCTTTATACTTCTTTATACTTCTTTCTATCACCGACGTCCCTCGTTGTCGATCTTCTCCTACCAATTTACCATCGACGATCGCGCAACGAATATTGCGTTGAAATATATTTAACAGTCGGCTAATATTTATCGACTTTTTTATGCGAAAACTGTCATGGAACGTTCTTTGTAAAAATCATAAAAGCGTGCGTATCAGATCGATCCTGGCATTTTTCGGATATACCACACATTTCGGGTTCACAAGAGTTAATAAATATATTTGTCATCACACAAAATATGTCTTTGGGATGATAGTTAATGCAATGGAATCACACTAATTAACTAGACAAAAATATCTTAATCTTCAAATATAGTATGTAAATGTCTGTAGTAATCCAAATAAGATTACTGTAATTTTGGATATTTAATTTTTCACTCTTTTGGATAGAGATCAGTAAAATTTCCAAAGTTAAGCAACGTAGAACTCAAATTATTACGATTTTTAATGCCCAATAGAGGTACCAAGGTGTTGAATTTTTCAAAATAATCATGCCTATGTTTCTCATGTGAAAATGATAATTTGTTACATTAACAAACCACAAATGATAACTTATTTTTCTAATCTTTTCGAATGATCGAATTATAAATCTTTTCCAAAATTACTAGTTTCATAGGATTATTATAAATTCCTTCTAAAGTTACTGTTAATACGTACTATTATTTATAAAAACATCCATTAATTCATTACAATTTTCGTTATTAATAAGAGGGAGTTAGTCATCCAAAAATAATAAAAGTTTGTGAATTCTTCCCATAGGCAATTACTAAATATAAAGTTCCAAATTTTTTCAAGGCACATAAATATGATTTTTTGTTTTATATTGTATTTTATATAGGTTATCGGAATACTACAAAATTATTTATTAAAAAGGTTACAAATATTACAAAATTATTATCTAAGGTGGAACATACCATTTTTATTTTAATTATTTAAAGTTAATTTCTGTTGGTAAAACAATGATTAAAATTTTCGAAAGCGGATTTTACGCAATATATTTTTATTTGCAAATGAGTAAGAACTTTTTAGTAAGTGGAGTTTTCAAATTAATGAATAACTTTGTAAATAACATACAGTATAATAAATACGACGTAAATTATAATTATAATAATATTAATAATATATTATAATTATAATAATATTTTAATGTAAAAAGAAAATTAATAGTCATATTCATATACTTCAAAAAGATTGGGATTATTAATTATCTGCGGAAAAATTCGTAAATTTTCCTATTTTTGGAAAAGGTTTCCTATTTTCGTTTAAGATTTCGTCGTTTTACGAAAAATATATGTAAAATATGAGATAAGTATATTTAGGACAATTTACTTTTCTTTACTGTCCGATATTGTTCCGATAATCGAACGTTCAAATAAGAGATGTTCGGATAAAAGGCATTCAGGAAATCCAGGGGTCTTACTGTAATGGCTTCATACACATTTTTAAGGCTCTATAGAGTATCCCACGTAACTGAGGCAAACTATATTTTTAAAATAGCTAGAGCTATTCATTAGATCAGCTAAAAATATTAGGTCGTTGCACGTGAAATGACCGAACTATTAATAAAATGTTCAACATTCGATTAATAGCGACAATCAAATTGTAATTTAATAAATTAAATGTATTTTCACTATCGTAAAACAAAGTTACAATTGTTATAATTGCAATTCTTTAATTGATCATTGTTAATGACGAAAAGGAAGTTATAATCATGGTTCTAGTAAAACGAAATTATAGTTATTATAATTTCAATTTTTCATCATTGATAATTAATCATTAAAATTCTTTGGCGACAATTGTTATTAATTTAAAATTCGTAGATGAAGGATTTTTAATAATTTGAAGCTTTTTAATTTATCCTTGAGTATATCTCTCAATCTAAGTTGTGCACATCAATGATTAAGTTAAAATTGCTACATGAAATTCATACGTTTTATTCATTAGACAAAATTTAGTATAACACATGCAAAATTAAAATTTTATTAAAAAATACATCTCATTGTGATGTATGTATAATGCCTTTTACAATAAAATAACGAAACATCAGTTATATTTTATTCGATTACTTTCAAGCTTGACATTTAATTAGCATGATTCAGTAGCACTTTCAATCATTAAACTCTGAATAATTTTTACATATTTTTGGAATCGACTATTTTTGTTCATTTTTTTTTCTGTGTAATTGTATTTTTCTTTTTTACATGAAACCATTTAATTGCTTTTATTGCATCAATTACCAGAGTACTTTTATCTTTTATAAAAAAAATATCGAGTTACTTATATTAACGATTGTTTAAAAACACATTTATGGAAAGAATGAAATAATATATGAGTTACATGTGAGCTACATTAAAACAATAAAAAACAAATTTAAAAAAAGAAAAAAACGATAGAATTATATTTATTTGAAACGTCGGTGTGTAGAAATATACAAAAATATTTTTAAAATGTACTTCGAATAAGATTTTCATCCATCTTGAATTGTCTTGATACAATTTGCCCTAGTTAAATTAAAAATTAATTCTTACAAAATCAGAAAACTCATTTATTAATTTTTTGCGAATCCAATTCTACAATTGGACTCATTTTACATTCTTAATATCTAATATTTTCGTCAAATATTTTCGTCCAATTTTTAGGAACACAATTTTTAATACAATTAAACAAATCTCGCAATGTATTTCTACTAATTTTCATTATTTTTTGTTAATTTTTCTAATAATTTTTATTATTAGTTTTTCTATTAATTGTATTCTTATTATTTATTAAATTATTAAATACTTTTGTATATTTTTAAAATATATTTCAGTCTTTTGTCGCAGTTAAAAATATTTGCAAATAATTTTCGGTAAATTTAGTAACTTCAATATGATGTACAATCTTTTACAAAGCATATATTTGCAAATAGACCAAACAGATTTTTTCTCTATGCAACAGTATCGATGCCACAGCTATTGTATATTCAATGAATTCGAATAACCGACACTCACTTTGTTATTCCGATTCGAATAGCACCCTTTGTTTTCCTATCTGGATACTTTCCATCCCCTGTTGTTACACAGATTTACCAAACCTCGTGGATTCGTGTTGAAATTACGAAAAATTCTCTCGCACTGACCGATAGATTGTAAATAGAGTATTTCTAACTATTGAGAGAAAAAAGAGAACATAATTTAGTATTCTTGTGGTAAGAGTGGTATTTAATTAGGAATGGAAAGTGGTACAAATTTTAATTAGAATTACAAAAATTATACAGTTGAATAGAATTGTAATTTTTTTATAGATAAAAACAGAAAATGGTGCAAATTTTAATTAGAACTACAAAAATTATATAGTTGAATTGACACATCTGTGATTATGAAGAAAAATACCAGATGTTTTATTCTGTATAAAAATAGAAAATGGTGCAAATTTTAATTAGAACTACAAAAATAATATAGTTGAATTGATACATGATTGCGAAGAACCATGTATTTTATCCTTTTTTCTTCTTGTAAGTATATATTTATTTTACGTACTATTGCTTCTTTTTCGTTTCATGTATGTATCACTTATATACGTAGCAACGTGCTATTTCTGGTAAAATAGAAATATAGAATACGATTTTGACTGTTTTATTTTATTTTAAAATAAATTCTAATAGACACAGATCAATAAAAAGTAAAGAGTCTCATTAAATCATAACTTCAAATTCTCAAAGCACGAATTATATATTTTCCCCATAATAGATAATGATTTTAAAATGAAAAAAAAAGAAAAAGAAAGGAAAATCAGAAAGGGAATACGCTACGTACTTGAGATGTACATAATTTTAACAAACAACAAGAAAGAATAGTCGTGCAACGAAAGTACAATTCAAGAATATACATACCAGAAAGACAAACAAGGAAATTGAAAAGGGATTTCACTCAAATTGAGAGATGCTCTCCTCTCATAAATATTCACGCAGGTGTCCGAATTAAAAAAATCCTATTTATTCTCTCCTCCATCTCCTCCATAAAGTATACTACCCACTCTGCACACGCGTACGTATCTGCACACATCGGCTATTTCGATTGTCAAGAGAATAATAGCTGCAATTGAATTAGAGAAAAAAAAATCGAACGGGACAAAGTCGTTGCGAGATCGTCGATGCGTATTGAACAAGGCCCGTGACACGTATTGCCCTTTAGCCTTTGGCCCCTTTTCTCTGTTTTCATCGATTATTGTCTTCCAGCCGATAAACCAACACAACCTACTGAAACGTAATGGATACACCGTACGAAAATAAACGATATTTTATAACATGTATGTGTAGCTTCTGTACACGGCCTCGATCATGATAAAAATACGAACGTTTCAAAAATACAGAACGAAAGAGAGAGAGAGAGAGAGAGAGAGAAAGGCCAAAAACGGAAGAAAATCAATAATCGTGGGTCGTGTCGGTCGATCGATCCAACCGGACGAAAATATTACGTTTTTAGTCACCTGTTTTCTTTCCTTTTTTTTTTTCTTTTTTTGTCACGCTTTTGTAGTAATATTAGAATACTTAGTATATAGAATTTGACCCATTTGGGAACTGGACATGCTCTTTCAGCGTTCTTTGATCTTCCTTCTCGTTTCGTTTACTGATCGATTTGCTTCTGTGACATGCTGAGATATACATATATACATACATAAGTTTATTTATACGTGATCTTTCATTGTTTTTTTTTCACTATACGGAGAGAAATATTTGCGAATTATTGCGGGAAAAATTTTTTTTATTCATCGTTTAAGCTTCGAATCGCAATCCTTTGGATTTTATCTTTATACTGCGCGGGGAGTATTGTAACAAATTAAAAATGCATTCGTCTTATACACACATCTTTTGACGTATTTATTGAATATATTGTTTCGAATTTGTAATGTGTAAACCAATCTATTGATCATATTATGTTTTATTACTAATTATATTAACATATTAATAAATATTAATAAATATAATTATATTATTATTAATTATATCTGTACACTACTCTAATACGGGCTAAAACACTCAAGATTAATGAATGTTTATTATTAGTCAGACTTGATTAACCCTCCGTAACATCGTATAACTTTGAAATCATACACAGTAGAATTCATTAATTAAATTCTTATATTTGGCGACGTTAAGAATTTAAAAATAGCTTCCTCTTGATAACATATTCTTCTTTTTGTCTTTTACTGACAACATTTTTTTTTTCGTAAATTTATCTTTCTCTGAATATGGTTTTTCTCTACTTTTTTTTTTAAAGTAGGAAACTGTTTTTCTAACTGTTGTAATAACAGAGAACGTACATATCAATTGAGCTAAAAACAATGCAAAAATCAAGTTTGTATGAAATTATATTTTTAGATATTAATTTTAGGCTTCGATGAATATCGAAAGACAAATTAGTGGTTATTGAATTGGCAAAGTTGAGTGCAACGCTCACTCAACTTCATAACATAAAGTATTATATTATGAGCTACCAACACAGATTCATATCCCGAGAAATCATTAATTTATGTTTGAAACTGTAATTAATATTTTTCGCCGAGTTTCTTTGAAATATCCATTTGTAATTATTCTGTAAAATCTCAGTGATTCTTGTTTAATCCGACAAATTATATAATATTTTTTGAAAGTAAAATAGTACTTCCACTGCGATGAATTATAAAACACTTAGCTTTATTAACTTGTATTATCTTTATTCGGTTTTTAACACATTAAAATAATGATAATAATAATAATAATAATAATAATAATAATAATAATAATAATAATAATAATAATAATAATAATAATAATAATCGATAGTTATACTTAATAATAAACCATTTTATTTTCTCTTTTTTTATTAAATTTGCAAATTTTTATCGACGCAATAATAATCGTCAACATAACTGAAGTAACAATCAACGATGAATAAAGAAAGATGTTTTATTTGTAGAAATAATTTAGAAGTTTCTAAATTAAATGCAGAAAATATTTCCTCCACTTACGTTTTCATTTTCGTAATATTTTCTTATTGTTATCCACGTCAATGCACCATTTTATATCTTACTATATTTTTCACGACTCTCCGCTACCATTTTTCTGAACGTAGTATTTTTAATAACTATTGCTGCCATGATTCGTGCTCACTACACGGATTTTGATTAATCTGCATTCGAGATTGACATAATCTTACTACATGCCCGCATATTAATTATCGTAGTTAACTTCCTGTATATTGAACAACCTAAAAGCAAATTTTTATATCAACACGTACCAAAAAAATTATCAAGAGTAATCGTCGATATCATTATAGAAAGCATGAGATAGGTAATATCAGTATTCCGTAAATATTATTATAAATATTAATCAAATTCAAACGATCTACATAAAATTTTATATCAACGTTGGAAAGAATGATCGAAAGTTATTTTCAATTACATTTAATTCTAAAACAAATCTTGTATTTCATACTTGTTTTAAAATTACATTGGAAACAATGATCAAGAATAATTTTAAAACATGTTTTAATTTTATATCAACGTTGAAAAAAATTATGAAGAATAACTTTAAAGTACATTTGATTTTGAAATAAATCTTGTACTTTGCATTTGTATTAAAATTACATTGGAAACAGCAAAGTTAAGAGCAATTTTTAAATACAATATTAGAAAACATGATATAAGTACATAACATCAGTCTTCTGTGAATATCATAAATATTAATCAAATTAAATGATCTACATGGAAAATAAATTTTATATCAACATTTTTTCCCGGGAAGAATGATTAAAAGCAATTGTTCTAATATTAGAATACATGAAAAAGTGTTATCAATTCTTCGTAAATATTATTATGAATATTATTCAAATTAATTATTAAATAATCTCGTAACATTTCGTAAATTATGAATAACAATATAATACTGTGCAAAAATCCAAAGTTTTTACATTCAATATATAGAATGCAACCATTACTTACTCATATACTTATGCAGAAATGCGTAAGTATTTCATGCAGAACTTAATGTTACTCATGCAGAAATAGACATAAGTATTTCATGCTATATTTTATTACCAAACACATTCGTGTTTAATGACAATTTCCTTTTCGAAACGAAAATTTCTTCTAATTATTTGTAGAATATTGCAAAAAAAAAAAATGTAAACGATATAATATAATGAAAATAATTTTCACAGTAATTATTATTTTTATACCACAGTATCAACACCATATTATTAACTATAACAAAGATACTATCCTATCGTTGCAATAAACTTTCGAATTCTCGTTTAAACTAATTAATTTTATATTACAATAAACAATTCTAAAATGAAATTAATCGAGTATTACCTGAATTTTGAAATTAAATCAAAACCTTTCGATTTGTAACATCGCGCACATCGTGTACACAAACAAAAGTATATTAATAGTACATCATTGATTAAATATTATTAATGTTTATAATACATTTAAGACACTAACTAACTATCACTTAAATTGCCAATTTTTTACAATCTTTACGTTTCATTTATATAAATAACAGTTGCTGTTCGCGTAGCGAATATTTTTCACCGAAACAAATCAAACTTTCCAATCTGTAATATTCACATACACCGTGTACACAAACAAAAGTATATTTACACTTCAATCGTCAATAGGACATCTGTCAATTAATTTTGAAATGAACGCACATACATATTTCTCCATATTTACTAACGTACAATACAAATTCCTTGCATGTTCCCGTTATTTACACCACGTATAAATTAAAATTTATCCTTTATCTTTGACAAATAAATCACAATAAATGATCCCCTTTTACTGTTTCACCAGTTAAATCGCACCAGTGATTAATTTGATATGTATGTTTATAACGTGTATTTCAGGTTAAGATTTACATCCCTGTTTTCTTAAATATTAAATGTTTTATAATTAGTATTAAAAGAGCGGCGTGTTGTACTACGTTTGTGGCAAAATTTCAAAATAAGCTACATTAAAAACCGAATTGAAACAAACAGAATCTGTCATTCAATTTATTGGAAAATTCGAAGTTTACACGTTTATTTTTATAATTTTTGCATATAATTTTTTAATATATCAAACGTATCTTCGTGTATTCATATTTAATTTATCTATACATACATATTACTAGAATTTTTTTTCTTTACTTTTAAATTTAACGAACGTTGCCATTTTCACAGTGAATATAAAATCAGACAATAAATTTACTAGTTATACAAAAACATCTCTTCTGTACAAGTTAATTACATTATCATTGTAACGAGTAAAACAATTCCAACATTTGATTTTGAATTTAGAATGCACTTTGTATCCTATATAAATATTCGAAAATAAAAACATCCAAATCAAAGTAATCCAGCTTTTTAAATATTTGTATCAATTGATTTGTTGAGAACATATCTCGAATAATTTCAATTTATATAAAAAATGAAATCTTTTTTCTATATATCCAATATTATTTTTCCTTTTTTTACAAAGACTATTTAAATTATAATAATATAGAAATTAAATTATAATAATAAAATTAATAATTAATTCGATTACGATATTATTATTTATTATTTTTTAATTTTGTAATAACAATTATGTATGTAGAAATGAGTCGTAACTTGAAATTGGTCATTATTTTATATTGTGCAATAGCAACGTTCTACATCAAATTTTGCACATTGAAAACATTAAAGTATGTATTTAATAAGAATTTTATGCTTTGCGATACTACGATAGTTGCCTTCGATATCGTTTATTTAATAGCCTATTTTAGAAACTGTCTTTTTAAAATCCAAATCATTCACGATCCTATTCGAGATATACACATAATAGTTTATACAAAATTCCCAAAAGAAATTCCAATTTCACGATTTTTTCAGTAGAATTTTTTTACCATAATTATTAGATTGGTGTACGTGTGAAATAATTTTGTCAAATGAAACTTCAACCACATTCAGTCCTTTCAAAATATCATTTATTACAATAATTTTTTCAAAAAATATCATTTTTTATAATAATTTTAACTAAATAGGAAATATATTTAGTTAAAGTTCTTGTAACGATTGCCTAATTTCATTTCAGATTTGTAGGAAATTCTGATACTAGAATTTCAATATTTCTACGCTGTTACTTTTATTCTGGCTAATTATTATAACTTCAATCTCAGATTTTTCTTTTAATAATTTAGATGAAGCCCCCTTTGTCGTAACTATGAAATATTTTAAAAATACAATTCCGTTTATTCTGTTTATTTTTTCAATGAGTGTTCTTATTATTTTTAACTTTCAGTAATAAACCTCTAAACTTTATTCTATGTACACATGAAACACATCGATTATTATTTAATATTGCTATGAATTTATATATAGAAATATATAAATCATATTATACTATGAAAAGAATTTATATTCTTACAAACAATTACACATATAAATGAATTTAATGATATTTAAAATATTTCACTATTCTAGCCTTTACTTACATCAATTATTATGTAAGAAATGAAGTAGACAAATATACTGTTATGAACATGGAGAAGTTAGAATTTGATTTTCTCGATAAAATTGTTTTATTATATTTTTCTTCTCATCTTTTTGAATTGTCTAATTAACCTGAGTTATTTCGGATCTGAAATGAACAGAGTTTACAATTACATTACAAAATACATAAACACAAGGAAAATCGACACTTTTCAAAACAACAACAAAAAAAGACTTAAGAATAGAATAAAAAAGTAATTAAGAATTAAACAATGGGTTAAGTTAAAATGAGATTTCACATGGACCAATCTAATATGTACTTATATACGGCTTCATGAAAGTATTGGAATATATAGTATTATACGTGTATTGTAAGGAATATTTCGAAATTTCATTAATACTATTATATACTCGACTATTATTCGATTGGAATTTTATGCATTTTTATGGGAAATCGGAAGGATTTGAAGGATAAAAATATATAAAACAACAAAATAAATCTAGTTTAGAGATGTTTGAACGTTTACAATTTATTCTCACTTTTATATCTGGTACGTGATATAAAATTATCTTTGAAAAAAAATTATTGTCAAACTAGAAACTTTATCTTAGAGAAACGAATTTGCTAAGTTCGTTATAATGAAAGTTAATTGGTATTGTCGGTAACACTAAAAATATTTTTTCTTGAAAACAACCGTTTCCACGCGAGCCATAACTTTATCATAAACACAAATCGAGTTACAAAGATCCTCGTATCTAATTCATTATTCTTTCCATCTTGTTTTTCTATGTATCAATTGTGTCATGAAAAGCAAAAAATCTCGTTGATACATACGATACAGACGTAAAATCTTTCTCATAGTAAATGTTCAAATATTTTCATGAACGACTGTGTGTTACAATATATCTATTTACTCACACATAGCCACATATTATTACGTTTTCTATAACGAGAAAAAAAAATTCAACCCTACTTTAAGCGCACACACACGAATAGAACACCACGTAGTTTGTCGATTTTCAATAAGATTTTGTCAAGCATGATTTTTACGACTTGTAAGGCCAAGGTTATGCTTTAATATGGCATTATTGAAATTGTATTGTCAGGCGACGTGTAAGGCGGGCTTACACGATCGATGTACGATGAAAGGAACGATCGGGACGATTGATCGTTCCCGAGCGGATGCGAAAGAAAGCTTGACGCATCCCGATAACCAATAAATAGCTACATTGACGCAGGTAACCGACGAACAGCCAGCGTGCGATCGGTGGGCTACTCAGACCTGTTCGTCCTCAGCAAGAAGGACATGTGGGACGTACTTAAGGAATATCCTGCGGCCAGGATTAGGTTGGAAGCGATCGCGGTGAAAAGACTGGAGAAATACAAGAGAGCACCTCTCGAGAAAGGTAAGAATTCGCAGACATTATTTGATCATTGCAATTCCACGTCGTGTTTTATTTCGGGATCCCGAAATTTTTTGAGTTCGTCATTTGAAAGAGTCGGGATTTTCGTGTGCGTCGTGAGTCCCGAAAATTTCGGCAAGTTTGAAAATCCCGAAAATCCGTTTGATGTGTTTCGAAACATGTCTTGGCGTCGATTGGGTCCTAGGGTCCTTTTCGAAATTGCCGAAATTCTTGGGAATCTCGTCATATCTGAAAATCCCGACATACTCAAAATCGCAGGAACACGTCCCAACTATTCGGGACAATTTCTTCAGGATTTCACACGTCTCTAGTTTTATCAGCTTCCTATAAGAGGAATTATTCTGTTTGTTTACTCATTCATTTGTAAGAAATTTAAGGATATAATAACACACCGGGTGTTTTATTTTTATCCCACTAAATGGTGTCAGCAAAAATAAGAAGAAACGTTGTATAAACATAGTTTAAAAGTTATTAAACTTAACAACATTAGAACTATAAATTTATTGAATTAATTGATAACTATTGGTATTAATATTAATTATATACGTAGAATTTCCCTTGGCAAAAAATTATTGAACGCAAGCACTTAAACGTGTTTAAAAACATAAAAATCTTTCAAATGTAAAACATATTGTGTATTTGTTTCAAATATATAAAAAACGAAAAATTTCAATGGCTTTAAATTATATTCGAATACTTGCGTTTAATTTGAAATATTTTTATCAGAGATGGCATTACGACTATGTTGTTAGTTGTTGTTTACAATATGATCGTTAATAATAACATTTTCAAGGCAGAATTAAGTGAGAAACTAATTATTTATAATTTTGACGTTTTTCTTACATTTAATTTTCTTATGTTTATTTCTTCCTTTTGTATGCTTATTATTTATAATTTCCTCCTAATTCTTATGTTTAATCATAGAATATGCTGATACTATTTGGCTAAATAGAAATGAAATATCATGTATAGAATGCACACAATGTATAAGAATACGCGAAATGTATTCCAAAATACAAAGTACCATGTCAAGATGAATGAAATGAATATATGCTGATATATTTAGTTATTATAACTAATTCCAGATGATATAAACAAATATAACGCTTAACTTTAAAAATTATTAATTACAAGAAGATAAAACTTGTTATCAGATCTACCAATTAATCAAGAAAGTTTAAGAGGCATATTATTTGAAATCTAATAAATTTTATATCTAATAAAATTCAGGAATTACAAATAGAAATTCCTTAACTTTTTTTATAATAAATGATAATTTAATAAAATGAATTTCATTTTGATACAGTGCATAATATATACAAATATAAAATAGGTACTTCTATCTACTATTTTATTTTTATAAAAACGTGCATGTGCAGTCTTTTTGCCTTGATCTGAAGTTTATTAATTGACAAGTGACACAAAAAAGTTGTTTGGTTCCGATATAATTAAAAAAAATATTGCAATACAAAAATGACCAAATAAAATGAAATAATAAAACATATAAATAAGAGAATAGATGACGTTTGTTATAACTATAATCAATCAAAATTTAAATCAGAAAAAGAAGGATTTTGGACATTTCACGAATCTTAATTAAAATCTGTTAATTAAAATTATATCGATTTTAAAGTATTGACTATATTTCTTACATTCGTTTCGAAAGAACACACAAATAAGTCTAAAATTAACCATCAATTATGCGTTTTTTAAAACAAGCATAAGAAACATCGATAATATTAAAATCAGAAATAGTCCAATTATAATCAACGAATTAATTTGTCTGAACTATAAGATGGATGTCCCCATTCTTTTCACTGAAATTTACACCAGTTCTGTGTCACAGCCGTGGAATCGTAGTTGGGAATTTTCTAATCACTATTCTATCGGATTTTTTGAATCGTTCTTCTTTTTTTCATTCGCAAACAGTAAACAAAAGCGTTAATTCGTCCGGATTTAATTCAACTATTTTCACATTCGAGAAATATAATTATAAAATTGTCAACTATTCTTCATGATATTTATTCTTCACACATATTTCACTTTGTTTTTATGAAAATCAGGAAGAAATCTGATGGTGATAGATTAGTATTGACTTTTTTTATGATTAAGAGGGAATGTTTCACTTTAACAGGACTGGAAATGAAAAGAATCTCTTGACGTAAAGACATTTAAGAATAATTTACAGATTGACGAAGTTTTGTAAAAATACTTTGATATTATAAAAATTTTAAGCAACAATAATATTCCAATATCGTGAAATTTTTACAGCAATTTTTTTTTTAATATTACGAATATTATTGTATTCATAGCATAAATATACATTTATATATTTTGAAATAATCATGATGCTAAATATCATGAATTATATTTCATTTTCTAACATTATGAAGTAAACAAATTTATCCTCAAAATTAGACAGAAGGATAATTTTAAAATTGTTTGGTAAAGAATGAAAAATTCCCTCATGCCTTCACCGTCTGATCATTACAGAGTAACAACAAAACGTACTTTATCTTTATTTTCTTTAATCCCGCTAAATCTTTGAAAATTGTATTCAAGTTGCGATTGCTCATCCACAAAAGTAGACTGCGTAGCAACATTTCAAATCTGAACATACGCTCTCCATATTTCGCGTTTAACATACCAGTAGTACATGTACAACTGACTAATTCAAAATTTTGAATTTGATACGTATTCTGCATTAACAACAATCCTAACAGAATCTGTTTGGTCGTTTAGCAGCAATTACGTAATTTAGAACGGAAGTTAGCATGGAGATGTAATTTACTTATTAATTCATCATTGTAACATAAATATTCTGCAAGGGAAGATAGAAAATTTAAGCTCCTGCAAGCGGAAACGAAATGAAAACGAGGAATGAATATTGCGTTAAACACTGCTAGCTGTTAGTTCATTAATTATTAACACTAGAACTCCCAAATTGGTTAGAATGACCAATTTATAATTTTTTATAGATATTTTATATATTTTTAGACACTCTAGAGTGATTTTTAATAAAATATATTAATAGAAGTTTGTGTTCTTCATTAATTATAAAGTAGTCAAAATAACCAATGAAGTTTTATATATTATATTTATAACATATATATTTTTAGATACTCTAGAGATATTTTTAATAGATGATTAAAATATATTAATAAATGCTTGTGTTCTTTATTCACCCTTGCTTTAATTTCTTTGCTACAAATATTATACTTTGTCGGTAATTCTAGTGTTAATTTCTTTATTGTTTCATCCGTATAAGTCGAAAGGCACAAACTTTTGTATATAACTACGACTGACTATACGGTTTTAAAATCACGTAAAATTCTAATTCGAACAATAATTAATTACCAGCAACACTAGTAAAAATTTACATTGAATTATATAACACATATACGCATCAGCAAAAAGGAAGAATTAGTTTATTGATGCACATCAAATATAGTTTGCGTAGTGAAATTTCCATGCCTGTTAAACATTTCTTGCCTGTTTAACGTGTATAATTTTGAAAATATTAAAATATTGCTTATTTTAATAATTATACCTTCAGCTTCCATAAAATTTCGTAGATTTATCAACTATATTAAAAGATTTACATCTTTGCATTTGATATTACATTATATAGGATATTATATTAAAATTCTCTTGTTTGATCATAAATAAAGTTGATAAAAATATACTTATCATGTTTTGCTACCATAATTTTTTATTATTATTATCACATTACTAATATGTGTTTGTAAACGCGATATATGAAAATGCATGTCTTGACTCAATAAACAAATTATAAAAAAAAAAGTCACTATTCACGGATACAATAAGTATATAGGATCACTATGCTTGCCAAAAATTCTGCTTGTCTATAATACAATCGGTCACTCGTATTCTATAACGTGATTGTATCTAACAAAACAATAAAAGTGCAAACAACTCACGATTTTACGCAGAAAACATTGTTATCGAAACTACAGTCGAAAGAAAGTTACTACAAGTTTAACAAGTAACAAAGAGAAACTTTATATCAAACATCATAAAGGAGAAAGATGTGAAAAATCTTTAACGAAATGTGGAACATTATAATTCTTATATTATAGTGGAATATTATAATTCTTGAAGACATAACGTGGATGAAAAAATTTAATTTGAAAAATTTAAATTCGCTTCACAAATTTGAATTTAATTCCTCTCTAATTTAGAACTTTATTCCCATAGTTCTAAAGTTTAGACCCAAGTTTCAAACACCTAACCATGTGTTTCTTGTGTTTCACATTACATCGCCTTCTGGCAGAATATATACAGTGCAATATTTGCAAATTGATGCTTGCCGAAATTTGTTTTAATAAAACAAAAATCTAAGAGAAATTTATTACAATTTATCGAATTCAGTATAACTTGAAAGCTGGCTTTCCCCAAAAACTATTAAATGTGTTTTAGGTTATGTCTTTATTCAAGGTTATCAAATCTAGAAATTAAAAGTCTAATGATTTTTCATGTCAGATGATATATACAAGTATTTTACAATTTTATGATTTATATTTTCATAAAATATAATATAATAATTTAATTTTATCATTATAGTATATTTTTCATATTTTATAATTTTGTATAAATACTATTTATTTTAATATTTATATTAATTTATATTAATTTAAACTTTAGTCGCTTGATTATTATACTACTTCAGTGTTTATTTGAATGGAAAAATACAAATGTAAAACATTTCAAATTTTTCATAGTATTCATTCTTTATATAAAGAATAAGATTTCAATCAATTTCGACTTTTAAAAATTCTTTCCGAAGAAGCGTTGACTTTAACACTTTCAGAAATGAATATTTTTAAAAAATGAACATCAAAGACTGTGAATATATCCGTTTAAATTCCAATTGGCAAACAAACAGCGACTTCAATTTCATGTACAAATTTACTTATTAAAATTTTGGCAAATATTGATTCAACTCTCACGTGTAGCTGTCACGTGTGTGTAAATGAATTTAGTGAGAACTATTGTGGATTACGTAGCAAAATACTGATTCTATTAACTCCATTGTGTCTCTGAAATTGACATAAAATACGAATAGATAAAATAGCAACATATTTTATTTTTATGTTTGTATATTCTTCCATCTCTTTAATTCCTCAAACCAAGTCTATATTGAGAAAATTATTTTTTATAATTTATTTAATAATTCATTCATTTTAAAGGGATAGAACATAAATACTATCACAATTATTGTTATAATCAATATAACACATATTTATCAAAATTTTAATCAATATTTTTAAAAAATGGATAATTGAATGGGTAGGCTGTAGCAGATATGTGAACAAGTATATAATACCTATTATTAGCATGTGTAGTATTTTTAATCAATATATTTATGAATACTACACAGATAATATAATTAATAATACACAGAATAATATAATTAATTTGCAAAAATTTTATTAATGAGTGTTTTTAATCGAATTTTAAATTTCTATATTAATAAATATTTTCATACATTTCTATAATAATAAAATATGTCTATAAATATTCAAGAAAATGTTTAGAAGAAATCAAACTACCGTAGCTAAGCATATTTCAGAAATGTGAAAATACTGTGCAAAAATTATGTTTGATTTTACGTCAAAAGATAAGTATAGCTGCGATTCATAGAAATAATAAAAAAAATGATCAAATGACAATACTACCACAAAGCAAAATCATTTCATTTTCTAATTTAAACATAAAGATATTATTACTTGAAATATTTACCGTAAATTACTATAGAATGGATCATTTTTATAAAATTATATAAATTAAATAAAATGATCCATTTAATTTATTTAAAATGAAGAAACGATGTAATATATTTATTCGATATAAAGGATACAATGTTTTTTATTCTTTTATTTTACCTTAACATCCTTGATAAACGTTATTTACAATTTAATTATGCGTTATAAATCATACATTAAATATTAAAGAATAAATATCAATTGTGTATGAAATACTATACGAATCAATGAGACACATATGAGTCATATGAACTTATAAATATCCGTGTTTGCGTCACGGTAGATTAAACATTTTCAAATCTCCATCTGATCGACTATCAATTACAACGTTCATGTTTCAATCTTTATCCTTTCGATATCACCTCCGCAAACCATCAGTAATTAATTTACATCAACAAGAATTTGAAACTAAAATTAAATACAGGGCGCGCTATTTAACTTGAATATCTTAAGTATTTTTGTTATTTTTGACAAAGTATTATATATAATATAATATGTATATAAATATTATATTTTATACTACACCCTGTATAATATTTACATGATAAGCTAACCATAAGAGATATTCAATATCCTGTTTTTGTTTATAATACCAAAGTATTAAAAGTATTAAAAGATAAATAATTTTTCAAGATATCGCGGGCTATGAAATCGTCACAGATTGTTTATATTATGTAATATTATATTACAGATACATACAACCATATGAAAAGAGTTTAAAATTTTTATAAATTGACCAAATCTTTTTAATGACATTTTAATTAACATCTTTTGATAAAATAAAAGTCTATCAATTCATTCTCGTGTAAATCGTGTGATTACGGTTTTACACTGTAAAATTTTTTTATTTACGAAGAGAAGATGTTGCTGGATGCAACAATAGTTAAAAATTTAACTTCTTTTTGTATCATATAGTATAGTTTATTTATGAGTATATAAATTTACAATATTTTCAAAGAGAAAATGTGCTTACAAATTGTATTTTCGTATTATTGTATTTTAGTATTTAAAAAAAATATATTTTCCGTTTTATACGTATTTACTCTTACTAACTGAAATACGATTTTGCAAACATCAAAAAATTGATAGCTAGCGTAGCTTGGTGATACGCATTGTATTCATGAAATATATGCTGCATATTTTCGGCTATTGTTGATTAATCTACGTGAATATTTTTTCATTGTGATTTATAAAAAACAGCACTCCGAAAGAATGAAATCTAAAGAACTTTATTTATCATATCGTGTTATATCGTCGCACTGGACAGTCATTGTGTTAAAATTGGATTTATTAATGTATCATTGGCTCAACGACACATCGAAATACAATTTTAAAATATCAAAATTTCAAAAGATAAATTAAATATTTAAAAAACATAAATTTATGTTATATTTATACCGGTAATGCTTATAAAATAATTAAAAGACACGCATTATGATATTCACTATTGAATACTGGAATTTCGAAAGATATTAATGTGGAATATTGGAGTTTTTGAAGTAAACGTTTATACAGCATAAATTAAACTTGGAACCAATGGAAGAAACAGAGAATAATGACAATAAGTTAGTATACAGAACACAATGACCTTACGGTAAATTACTAATTGTAAAAGTTTAATCAGTGCAACACTTAAATAACTAATAGTAATAGGACTATAGTATAAGCACAAAGCATAAAGTACATCAAGAGAAGTAGTATATCAGTGAAAAGCCTCACAAAAAGAAAAAGAAATGAGAGTCCAAGATGTTGGAATCCTTCTGTTTAAAACTTATGGATAATATCATAATATATATTATGGTATTATAGCATATACCATATATGATATATTATATATTATATTATTACGTAACTATCATAGATAATAGCAAAGAGATGGGAATCCAAGTTGTTGAAACCCTTCTATTTAAAAATTATGGTCCCTAACTAATTTTATTAGTTTATTATAGACACAAGGACATTACTAATTAACGATATTATTACACAAATGTGTATTAAAACTCTCACTGATACTCTTAAGCCAATTGAAAATGCCATTTTATATCTGAATTGCTAAAAAATCATGCTACAATGTAGATACACTTACAATTCAGTGAATTAAAATGTAGATAAACTTACAATTACAAACATAATTTTTTTAAGTTTACCATGATATTCATGACTATTTACCAGCTCTCTGTAATAAATAAATTCGTGAAAATAAGTCCTTCGTGAATCGTCAACTAAATAAGTGAAACCGCGAATCCGTTCTACTGTAGTCTTAATTAGCAAGTCCTTAATTAGCAAGGTTATAACTTATAAAGTTATATAATCATGCCTGCAACGAACCCAAATCTACTTACAGTTTTCAACTTCTAAGCTAATACGATTTCTCATATTAAATGTTCCCTAAAATCTACTAATACTAAAATCATTGAAGTCTCGCATAAACTTATATTACTCTTACTATATCTCTTAACACTTATTTTCAAAATATTCTCCTTTGGAAACAAATTTCTTTAATTTACGGAAATGAGATTTATACAAACGATGTTCTTTAAAACGTGTTATGAGAGAGTTTCATTACTTCGAACTCTCATCAAGGAATTCTTCTTAACGATAAGTTCTTCATTAATACCTCGTACTTGCGGATGAGCTTTATCTAAAATACTAAACTTCTGCTGACAATAATAATAAAACAAAACTATTTTCTCATTTTTAAATCATAAAATTGTAATTTAAATTATGTCATAAAGACCATAGAGGATTATTATGATTCACCAGTAGTAATTTTCATATTTATAAAAAAAACATGGCAAATGATACACAAATACATTTTCATTAGATTCCACAAAGCTGTTGCTAATAATAAGCATAAATTAACAGAGTTAAAAAATTATGTGTTGGGATATATTTGATAAAAAGGTATATATTTATAAGCAAGATGATCTTTGATATTTTTAAATAATATTGATATTTTAAACTTCCCAAAACTATGCTTGTTGATGTATTGTCTTTCTGATAATGAAAAATAACATGGCCAGTGAAAGCAAGAATTTTAATATTTTAAAATTAGGAATAGTATGAACTAACCCAAATTAGTTAACCTCTGATATTTCAGACATTGAAATTCCTAATGGAGATCCTTATAATAGCAATACATTATAATAACCATAAAATTTAACTACATATGTATTAAATACCTCATTTGTGAATCATAGATGCATAAAATAAGGTAACGATTTTTATTTACAAAGAACGAAATTTACCTTATTGATTCACTTTTGTTCTTTAACGTTATTAAAGAACTATTTTTTATGATCTTTGTCAGAAAAATATTAACTATATTATGTTAATAAATAGCCATACTCATAATCATTTTCATTCATGACTCATTTTTATACTGTGAATCATAAACTATATTTCTTTTATTATCACTTTTCATCTTAATACCTTTATCTATCCTTATCTTTTAAGTAAAAACGTACAATACTGTAAATTACGAATCATATTTAAAAAAAAACCTAAAACTACTTCATCACAAACAAGGATTCCTCTGACAAACAACCAAATAGACAACGGACGGGGATATCAAAATCTTGATACACTACGTGTCACCGGCAGGCGGAGTTTCAATTAATTAATCCGAAAGTTTAACGCAAAACAAACACACAGCTCATCTTCCTATTCATCCTGAAATTTTTCTTTGAATTTTTCGTTGAAAGTAAGTTCGTTCTGTGTTACGAACTTTCAAATTGGCGAATCGTAATCATATGTACATATTACATACGTATGTGTGTACTTCGAGAAGCGGTAAAGTATGACACACACGCATGCATGTATATGTGTATGTGTATCAAGACGCGTACGCGCACTTAACAACTGCTGTGGCTGCACAATGAGAAAGGCGGTGGCTTAATTAAAGAAGCTCGCCGTGGTGAAAATGAGAGGTGGTTAGACGGCGCTGGCCGAAGCGCAACCAGAACCGCGAGGCCCGTTCTTGAACAAAAGACTCGAGCGCGGTACAAAGCAGGCAAGCTTGAGACGAATTTCGAGAGGAAAAAAAAAGATAAGAGAAAGAAAATCGCACTCTTCAATTAAGAGTCAACGCAGAGAGTAACGAGGAAACTGTTCGCGTATTCGCTTTGTAGCATTGTAACATAGGATCCAGAGTTACAGGATCCTTTTATCGTGTAAAAAGATATCAATCTTGTAACAGACCGCATCTCGTGGGGGAACTTTGTTACAACTTGGTTAATTCTCCTTAGTCTGCTTCTTCGTTAACGTCGTATTTCTTCAGATATCTTTCTTTCTTTTTTTTTCTCTTTTTGCAATATGTAAAATATGTAGAATATAAAAGATGGCTTGGATGTTATTCAAGTGACATACATATTTCAAAAAATGATAAATTGAGATAGAATTGATGTTATTTCGAATGGAAGAAATATGTAAATGGTTTTCTTGTAGATTATCTCATTATTTGGCTATCGAACGAAATAGCTCTTTATTTAATTTTGTATTTTGTATTTGCATAAATTTTTTATCATAATTTTTAATACTTGTGTATTAATATTGTCAACATATATTCGTGACTCTAAAATTTTTCAATTTTTATATAGATAAAAGGTACGAAATATATACATACAAGAAATAACTTTTTCTTACAACATATTTTCAAATGATCAAAATGTGCAACAAATGTTAATGAAATGTTTAATATCTTTTTAGATTACAAAATATAATATAACATAGAGAATATAATTCACGAATAAATTGAATATCTTCTAAAATAAAATAATAATTCTCAAAAATCCACATCCGGTTTGACCTCGTTTCTTAGAACGAATATCGCATCGGAGTAAACTGTCTGATAAACTGAACTAATATAGACGTCTACCTAATTTTTCACCAATGAATCATCTAGATCAACGAAATACACTAGTAAAGCAAAGGATCGAGAAGCTCCGGAAGCCATTCATCTTCATCAATACATCAGCCACGTTTTATTTGAACTCTAATCGTTGAAGCTCATCCTTCGTGGTTGCTGACGGATTATATACGCAATTACTATCTCCCACGTGGAAAATTAGAACACGGTGAAACAATTATTAAGAATTACCAGATAAAATCAAATATTATTTCATAATTGTGATAATTGTAATTTGCAATATTATTATAAATAGCTAATAGCCCAACAAAAATTTTAGTATTCATAACAATGAAATCGAAAGACATTCAACTTCTCTACAAAATGCTCAAACAAAATCATCGTTTATATGAATATTTATATTCTGTTTATTTGTATAAATAATATAGATATATTTGTATAAATGTTTTATCCATACAAATAAATTATAATAAATATACTCTGTGATTCTCAATCAGAAATAGGTATAACACTATTAACATATTAATACTTATATTAATATTATTCTAATCCTATCCTAAACTAATAAATAATAAATAAAATACGGACAAAAAATGTTACTATTCACGAATATAATAAGAAAAATTTTACGTAATACTTACCCGTGTCGATTTCATCCTATATGACAATTAGATGCGGAGAACGGTATCTGAAATATCATGTCGAATTTCACAGAAGAAACGAACACTGAAAGAGATCTCTAATGAAGAATAGAATGTTATAATTTGTTCTTAAAGGCGCTGTTAATTATGTGAGAAGATAATGTTTGAAATAATGGAAAACAGATTTCAATTAAATTAGATAGAAACTAAATAAATGTAAAATACTAAAATACCAAATTAAATAAAAATATTTCAATGATAATATTCAATTCAAAATTCAGAATTAATTGAAGAGAAAAATACAAAAGTATTACAGAGTTGCATTAGCAATTGTAAATTTTTTAGAAAACAGAAAGAAGAGGAAAGAATGATGAAGAAAACTTTAATAAATTATAATAACTTATTTTGAGAAACGTGATTGTGATTCTTCAGAAAATTTGAAGTAAGAGCTATGAAATGTTTGTTTAAAAAAATATTGCTTTTTCAAAATACTAATTACTTATTAATTTTATAACAAATGAAGAAATATCATACTAAAAATGTATAGTTAATATTTTAAAATATCATTGTGTATAAAGTATTCCCAAATATTATCAAGTATCCATGAATATTGTATAATCCAAATAACTAAATAATTTATAAAAATTATAACTCTGAATATCTATTATTAGAATTTTAAATATCATCTCATACTAATAAAATATAGCGCGCTAATATGAAAAAAACAATATTATCTGTTATTATTATTATTATATTATAGTATATTATATTATTATAAAAAATTTGCAAAAATCCAATAAAATTTGAAAGTTATTCCACTTTCTTATTTAAATCAAATATATATTCAACAAATTATTGAATAAAAACGTACATTAATTAATCGAAGTTAACAGTAGTGTAAATATAAAAAAAGGACGACAAGGAAAGTATTACGCAGTTAATTTTCAACAACAGAATAAGTTTGTGTTCGTGAACTAATTTGATAGGATGGGTGAGGTAGAGTGGGGAAATTTTCAACATCGAGCATATTATAAATATCGTATGCATTTATACACGAATATCAATATTGCGCTAATTTAATTTGAGCGAATGAAATGTAATTGATTAAATTGATAAATATGGAACATGCATAATTGAGGACGATACTTTTTTAGCACAGTAGAAAATTTTAATTATATTTGTAGAAACATTTATATATTACGAAACATACGAAACATTTTAAAATTTTACTAACACTGTATATAAGATTCATAAACTAATCTCTGATAGTCCATGATTATGATGGTTATGATAATATCCGAAAATGTATATGTCTAAAAATTTACATGAAAATTACAAAATATTTTAATGTAAGTAATATATTTTATTATTGATTTGCATATTTGTATATATTATCTATTGTATTAATAAGCTTCAATATTTAGTGGTGCCATCATTAACATTTACGCTAACTTTTTATCCTAAATACATGTTTGCAATAAACATCTAATCTCTAGATAAATTTTCAGATTGGCTTCATTGACGAGTATAATCATGAATATATCATGTCTTATTACAATGTTAATTCAAAATAATATATACATAAAATTTTTCTATGGTAGGAGTTTAGTATTTCTTGAAACACTGTATAGATATAGATCGATTTCTGATCAACATCAATGACTATAATATACATATGTATATAATGAATATTTTAAATAATACTTGCTATCCCAAAATCGTAAACGTATTCGACAATATGAAAATAAGTATAAAAGTTTTGATTTTGAACTTCACCTGATAACTTCTACAATATATAACGCTTCTTCTTCCTGCACTTTCCGCGTAAAACTGACAATATATTCTACCAATATAAATTGATAATGAGAAATATATCGAATATCGCAATATACAAGTATATAGTTATATATTTTACCGCTTCATTGGCGCTGTAATCTTTACCTAAGGGAAAATCATTACGCGCACACATCCCACGAATACAAATTATGTAAATTGTAAATGATAAACAAATCCTGTACAAATAATGTACGAAAATAAATGAAACAGTATATATAGTATTTTAATATTCCAAAAACTGTAAAAACTAAAATTGTAAGAAATATTATTAAATATTAAAATAATATTTACTATGTAATGTCAATTATTAGTAATGCGGGTAGTGAATTTTTAGTACATGTATAGTATAATGCAAAGAACATTTAGAAACATTTATCTTATTTCTTCTTCTATTTGTTAAAAATAGTGTTGCTTATTAAAAGATTGTCAGCACTATCAGTATTAAAAAAATATATTAAATAAAAACATGTTTTTAGGAAACATGCAGCATTAACTAAAGAATATAAGAAAAATCTTAGAATATAAGAATATAAGAAAAATTAGTAATAACTAAAGAAAACAAGAAAAATCTTCATTAACATAAAACTGGTATGAGGATGATAATTATTAGGAAATTACTGATGCTATATATAATTTATAAATATCAAATTTCATACACTCATTAACTAACATTAATATACAGATATATTAAAGTATTAAAAAACTTTACAAGAATAATACTTTATATATGTATAATACTTTATCATGAAGCATAATATATATTATAAAGGATGACAATACATATTATATGAAAGTACACACATCAAAAGATAAACAATACATCAAAATATGAACAATACATACAAAGTCTCAAGACAACAACATCTAATCAACACAATTTTATAAAACTCTCTACAAATTTACTTAATCTAACTCTATATAATTTTAATTAAAAATAAATTTTTACAATATTATCTCTACACAACTCTGGCTAAAAATAAACTTTTATAATACAATGACCCCCACACGTCTTCTTTCCAAACAGAATTCGTTTATTTGATTGAATGCATACAATCAGTCTGTATAACTCCTGAATAACATGGGGAACACATTACCAAATGAACTACAAGTCTTACCAGAACTAAAAACAACACTGTTTCTCCGAGACTGAACTTCATACCTCTGGCATGTGACATTTTACGCCCACGATACGAACTTTCAGCTGCAATGGGACGATGTCAAAGCACGCCAGGACTCGTGGAGTCACGAGGTCGTATACCATTGGAGGAGATGTGGGTTTCACCGGTGGACACAAAGTCCACTCACGCGTACTCGGCTGGCCACTCGTTGTTCTCCCCCAGCCCGAGTCCCGTGACGTCGCGCGGTTTGCCCAGCACCGGGAACAATGTCAACGCGAACAACGTTGCGGGAAGCATGGATAGTCCGATGAGTGCCACCAGCAGCGGCCACAGCAGCGAGGATCAAACCGCCAGGGCACCACAATCCGCGACCGCACAGCCCTCCGCCGGCAGACAATCCACCCACTCTGGCAAGTATTTCATCTTGAACGCCATCGACTGGAAATATACGTCCTCCTTCTGAATCCTTCGACCCCGATTCTCTTTCTTAACTCTCACGGACCTTCAGATTGAACGCATTTTTCCTTCGTGATTTAATGGACGTTAAATCACCAAGGAATCTTCCTCTTCCGTTGGAATTGGAAGTTTCCATGCTTGATGCGCGGTATCCACTGATTTATTGATTGTAAATGGCCACCATTCCGTCGCCAAAATACTTAGAAGAAAAAGTGAATCTTCGTATAAGAATAAATTTCGGAATTTGGGGTAGTTTTTTGTGAAAAATTTCATTTTCGAGAAAATTCACTAAATAGACTTTAAGTTGAATGAGACTGTGATAAATTAATAATATTATTACGAGATTATGGTATATTAGTAATATTAATATTATCATAATATTAAAATTATCAATATTAATACTATTATAATAATAAAAGAGAAAAGCCAATATACATAACAATATCTTTACAGTTTCAAAATTTATTTCTCAATTCAATCCATCAATATCCTCTTATAAGGAAGATACAATAAACTATGAAAATCTTTTAATTTTAAAAAATTATACTCCATTTTAGTTAAGATAAAAAATTTATAAATTATAACAAAAACCGATTTAAAAAACATCAATGATTTTTAACAACTAATACTTCAAAGTTTATTTATACTATAATATTAGCCCTAATTTATCTAAAAAGCGCTCCTTCAAATTACAATAATTAAAGAAAGACGCAAATGATACAAAATTATTTTTTAGATCTTAAAAAATTCAGCAACAGCCTTTTATAATAATTCTTATCTAAATATAATTATTTAATTAAAATTTAACTTATATATAATTGAAATTTTATTTAAAATCTTTTGTATGCGTATACCAAAATTAATTAAACTTTTACCAGAATAGAATATTATATCAAATAAAGTTACTATTACTTATTTTAAATCGAAATAATAAATACCGAACAGATATTATAAATACCGACAAGTTCACTTAATAAACCATCAAAATCTATTCTCTTACAATAGAAAATAAAACTCCACAATAAATATTATTTTAGTTATTTCGATTTATATTAATCTAAAGTATTCTCTTTCTTCGTATTATATTTTATTATACTTTATTGATTTTGAAAATTTGTCCTTTAGAAATTTTGGAAATAAAACAATTTTATTTTAACGCATTTAATTTTATTCACAAGAAACAGATCCAAAACAATAGAAAGAAAATCAATTTTTTTAACGATATTATACTATACTTTATACTTTGAACTTCATATATATAATAATAAATTATATATCTTTTGCCGAAAGGCAGAAGAATATGATATAACTAATTTTTTTATCTTATTTCTCGCATATTTGACACGTGTATCTTGCTCTATACTTTTTTTATTGTTGAATTTTTTCAACTTACACGCATATTCATAAGTAATCATAAATAAGAAATACAAGTCTGTTTGTTAATAAAAAATTCTCAATATCGAATACTTAATGTACTTTGTGATTTACTTTGTATATATTTTACGTAATTGACGGACTTGCATAACGAACTAAGAAAATAAAGTAGAAAATGCAGAAAAGTAGTCAATAATCCGAATATAACAGCAGCATTGAATTCCTGTCGTAAAATGGTATTAATCATAAAAGATTTAAGAGTTATTGGCTTGTACATTTAAACATTTACATTTCAATAACATTGCTTTTCATTAATTACGTAAATACATCCTTTCATACATGTAAATTATATATTATATAATTAGATATATGCATATATTGAACACAACGTAAAAATTATAACAAGAAGTATTATATTACAAATATTGCAAATATTGTACAATACAATAGTCCAATAGAATAATATTTTATTTAGTCGAAAGATAATTCATGATATATGCTTGTTTCTGAAGTATCAAATCATACGTCATTTATGATCACAATTACTATATTACAAAAGTATAAAAGTATACATTGGACGTTAAGTAGAGACTTGTTACCTATGCCAACAATTCATACGTTAGTATTCATTCGTTGTAAATAGATCAACACAAATAGTTCAATAAGGAAATATTGCCCAAATGAATCTAATAAAAAAACGAAGTCATTCATGCAGAACAAGAATGACTTAACTGAAAAAAGTATACATAAAGTATTTAAAACAACATTCATACTTTTTGTTACACTTTTATTAATAACAAATTATACATAATTACTATTATTTAACGTTATATGAATAAATTATTTAACTATTATATTAATATTGTTGATTGATTTATTAATAACAAAATAACAAAATATATATTATTCTTTCTAGGCATGACTAGCAGCATGACTCAATTAGTCGAAGGTGCCACGCCACTTTTAGGCACTAACGAAGCTTTATTGGCCGAAGTTAAACGTCTCCGTGAACGTGTAATTTGTTTGGAGTCTGAAAACGCAGCAATGAGCGCCAAACTGAATCAACAACAATGGGAAGTAGAGAATCGATTGGCTGAAATTGAGATGCAGATTTGCGGTGCTAGCTCGTCTTCCAGCTTAGAAGATAACAATGAAAGAAATCGAGAGAGTATCATTTAACAAGAAACAAGGCCGCGAGAGCGCGGCAAAACAAAAATAGCGCGAATACGACACTATTTGGCTGACGCTACAGACGATAGGTATATCTTATTGTCTTATATCTTATTATTTAGTCTGGAACACTAATCAATTTTTATTTCGTATAAAATGTACAATGATATTTCATATCTGTCATTCATATATATAAATTTTGTTATAGATATGCAACAGATGACAAAGAAGAACCTGAAGGAGCTAGAATCTCTGGTAGATCCAGTGACACAAAATCAATTGGTAGCCTCAGTCAACATTTCTTTGAAAGTGACGAAGATGAGAAATATTACGGCACTTGTAACGGTTATGCTTCCCAGCCTGGCAGCAAGTCAAATTTATTGTTATGCAGTGAGTGTGATCAAAAAACCCGTACTTGCACGTACAGACCACAAACACCTGGCTCCTATTCCAGTAGATATGTTGAGGAACGTTTTGATGATCGACTTCAGGAACCAGGATCTTCTCGCACATATAAAAGTCCAGTTCATATATCCTCCCCTCGGTCGTTATATCATGATCAAGAGTATAGTGGTCAATCTTCTTCACCTAGGTCATTCTATCGTGATCAAGACTATCAAAGAAGTTGGCCCAAAAAGTATGAACAGGAACATGACCGAAGAGACTATGAAGACAGAGACTTGAAGCAGGATGATGACAGTCCTGTCTGTGAAATCTGTCATGGAAATGGTCAAATTGTTCAATGTGAGCATTGTGATTTTTCTAGCGAAGGTGATTTAATATGCTTCAGATGTCAGAGTGACGAAGGTTCATCAAATGGTCAAAATTGTCCTCGTTGTGAGAAGGATGAGAGAATATTATCCAGTAGAATAGGATCACAAAGGGGAACAACATCATCCAGTGATGAAGGAAAATACCCAGTAGATGCTGTAGTAAAAATTCAAGTTAATGACCATATGATTGATGTAGATTCGGATGAGACACCTGAGAGTGACTTATCAAGTAATCATCACCATCAAAGGAGTACAATGGAACGTCTAGATACTATTGTTGAGGCAAAGGGAGACACTGCCAGTGAAAATGACGAGGAAAACGGGAGTACAAAATTAAATGGAACTAACAGCGCAAGATATCTCAATTATATGATCGTACTGTTTCTGTAAATAACATGGTTACGGTAGCTGCAGTTGAGCTATGGATTATGTTGGTAAATGGAGAGTATTGTTTCGTTGAAATTAGGAGTTGAGAAATAATAATATAAAGATACTTGTAATACTTTATAAGTTTTAAAGTTTTAAATAATTTCATAATAGCAATATACATACATTTATACTGCACTATTATAGTACTGTTATAATATCATACTATTTGTGCTAATAGTATCAATAGTATACTATTATAACATTTCTTATTACATAAAGCAGAAACTTTTTAATAGTATTTCACATTGAATTTAAAATAATATAACATAAATCCAAATATGCTTCATTATAAACCCTAACATTATATTGATATGAAAATATACATATATAGTACAAGCGTTCCAATAAATATTCTTTAAACAATTTTGTAAAACCACAATAGCAGACTGCTACGTTTCTTTTACATAGAATTTTCTAATGAAAGAAAGTAATTAACACTATCACTCTATTAAAATCATTTCTTACTTCGTTCATTATAATTCTACAATCAATTTCATTTGATTATGAAGCATGAGATAAATATAAAATACTTGAAACAATTCAATATCTTCAATCAAGGTCATTATAAAATTGGTCGTCAAATTGGACAAAAAAAATTGAGGGAACGTTAGATTGTAACACTTCAAACCCTTTTATACTCGTGTACTGTTTGCAAACATTCTCCTAAACGATTTATAACAAAATTTGGAGGATCAACTTACTAATATCCGCAACGACGCTCTCCATCCAAGACGAAACATTTTCAAAAGTGCTGCTACGCTACACGAGAGAAAGTCTATTGATTTTAACGTGTTACAACTTTTCAAAATGTTCCGTACTTCACAGGTTGCTTGACATCGAAATTCGTTGCCGTATGATATTTTCGGCGCCGTGGCTCAACTCGCATGTAAATAAACTGCCAAAGGAACATTCATCCGTATATCATAGGGCCGTATAGATTAATAAATAACTCATAATGTTTAAAATGCTACATGAGAGAATGAGAAAGAACGAGAGATCGAACGAGAGAGTGAAGGGAAGAAAGAGAGAATGAGAGAGGGAGAGATGTTACATACATATATTATGTTCGACACGCGCAGTGTTGCCATGAGCTGAGATCCCTAATGCAACGATCGACACGATTCCATGCGCGACTTTTAGAATGGGTTTGTGCAGAAATCGTTTGTGCTCGTATTAACTTATATTTTTGTTGTTTCTTTTTTTTTTTATAATTCGTTGTTTAAAATTTTCATATCACGTTTGCTTCGTTCTCCTTAAAAAAATGTTCACCATTAGTACAAAGACTATAATTACAATGGAAAGAAATTTATTTATTTGTTAGTTTTATTAATTAATTTATTTATTCATTTATTATTTAATTAATTAATTAATTTACTTACAATTATCAAGATAAATTGAACATATTAATTGCAAATACATGATATATATTTCTTTTTACTTCAAATATTTCATTTATCAACTGATAAAGATTTGTACACAAACCTGACTAACTCATGTTCGGGACCAACTAAAGCCATCATTGCTTCCGACTTCTGCTTTTATTTCCGGTCGTTATTTTCCACATTGTTTCCATGTACGAAATACGTTATTTTCCACATTGTTTCCATGTATGAAATACGAGAATAGCATAGACAACTTCCATACACTTCACTTATTGAAATTTTACAGTTTGTTCTCACTAGTCAACATTAGTTAAAAATTTAAAAAATTTACCACAAAAATAGTAGTAGAACTTTGAATCCATTTTCGTGAGATAATTTACACGATCGAATCGAATCTTACTATTACACGTGCATTATACATCTTATTTTCTTACACATCTTTCCTTCCGATGTATCGAAACCAATTACGTAAGAATATTACGAACGTGAATATATTTCGACCAGAGCAATGCATTCAATAACAAGTCGTATTATCAGCTTTGAAAGTTTCAATTCAGATGAACGACGGTAGAATTCCTTGTCCTCGAGGGCCTCAACGGGACCGAATTTGTCCAGATTCGAAATCGAAACGGGATCACAACCCTCTTTCCCTGTTTCCCCCATGTTTATAACAGATATCATAATCGATATCTTTGTCGTTTATTTAGTTCGTTATTTTTCATTGTGAATTGAAATAATATCGAACTAAAAAATTGCAAAAATTATTCGTATTCTCTTTTAGAATTTCGTTACAAATACAGTGATTTTTAACAATAGTTTGTTTTTAATTAAAGAATAAAATATCATTTCAACGAAAGAGCTATCAAAGTTCTATCTTACAAAAATTCTATTATATTTAATAAAAATATTTTAAACGTGTTCAGACTTTCATTTAAAGTTTCATCTCTGTTCCAGTCGCGATCCTCAATAATAACATTTGAGGAACAAAGTTCAAAAATATTTTTTCTCAAGGATCCTTTGAATAATATAAAGGGCGCAAACACCATGCTCGCACGCGTAACATTTAAAAATTGGAAGAAATAAACTACAGATTCGTCCGTTTGTCTTGTAGAAGGGGAAGAAAAATGAAAACTAAGAAGAAAGCAGTATAAATCTTTCGAACTGCAAAAATACGAAACAATTTGTAATAAGGATAGCAACTTTTTTAGTATTTATAAATCATCGAATAGATTTTAATAGCCGAGTACATTTTTTTAACGTTGACTTCCCACTTCGTAAGCAAGCCGCACGTTTATCGCTTGAGCAAACGAGATTTCGATTTAACGAACGAAACGCGTAATCCTCGAGAACGAGGGGAAAGAAAAAATAAAAAGCAGATAGAAAAGAAATGCACGAAAAGTATAATCGCATAGTTATTATCTAGTTAGCTTTGAATAACTATCGGGGAACGCATTTCATGCGAGTGATTTTGCGGGATTAGACTTATGTCATCGACATGATATTCACAGCGATAGACATTATCAAGGATACCGCAGAGTCTAAGGGAATAATTGTTAAGATACATCAATATCCGATACCCTACTTTACCTTGAAGCAAGGGCGTAATAACTCGAAAGATTGACGAGATCGTATCGAATTATCAAGACGTTTCAATTATCAAGCTAGTTGAACATTAAATAAACGCTTGTGCTATGTACATATGTCGCAGATTGAGATTCTCTCTGTACCTTATATATTTCTGTAAAGCAAAACGAAAATTGTAGTTTCAAGAAATTAGTAGTTAAAAAAACTTGTTTAGAAAGGATATTTGCTTCTCTCAACACGTTAGAGTTTCACCTTTATTTTATTGATTCGTATGGTTAACAGAAAAAGAAAAGAAAAAAAAAACCTTTTTGTCAACGAAAAAGTAATATATACGCACCATTGTTAATATTTAAAGGATTAGAATCGATCGAGTTACTCCATCTTTGTGACAAGGTGTCGGGTGTACTATTTTACTGCCACGTTCTAAAACTAGAAAGAACTTTGAAATCCTAGTCCTACGCATCATCGCAAGATCATTACACAGAGAACGCTGGACGATTAAACTCTCTCTCTCTTCATTTTATAAAGTCTTACTGGACGATCGCGTTTATTCCTAATCCAAGTGTTGATTTATTTGTGACACGCCAACACGATAGAATCCATTTTGATCGCGGATGCAATTCAAGATACTGTGACAGTATCGTCGGTGGCTGCAATAAAATGGAGAGAGAACGATTCAATCATATTCGAATGGGGAAAGGTGCGCGTTTAATCAGCCTTACTTATACAATTATTAACTACATTATACTAAATTTATAAGTATGATTTGTGTACGTATATGTATGTCGACGTACTTTTGATTAAGCCTTGAGAGAATGCTGTGGACAACGATAATCTCTGAGCAACGTATTTGGCTTGGTATAATATATTTTCCTGGTACGATAAATAATTATCCTGTCTTCCGTTACGTTTCATTTATTTTTGGATACGTTTTATTTACTTTTGTTGCCCGATACTGTTAACATTTGTAAATCTAAAAATCTAGGCTATTTAAATGGCTGTGATACGTGTACGTCATCATTTATTATTTGCTACTAAATATGTAGTTAGTTTCCTTCGTAATATGATTTATTTATATTATTTATATTATCTATGTATTTTAGAATGATTTAACATCAAATGATGATTTAACTATGTTGACAAAAGATATATTTCTTCATTATTTAGCCTGTTGCTCCGAGTGATATTTATTTCATAATTGTAAAATATTTCGAAACACATAGCATTAAAACTGCTGATGAACAATTTATGAACTTATTCAATATTGTAAGCCTTCCGATATCTTATCATGTATTAATATCGTTTCAGAGATATTAGATTTATAGTTAAACATTCTAGACTCCATCTTTAATAAAAGTGTCTTACCTATACACGGGACGAACAAAATAAAAATGGAACCGTACTTAACTGTAGCTCTTAATTCAACATTTACATATATACATTACTTTTTACGTTTCTTACAGAGTAACCTACCAAAAAAAAATCATCGCTCGAACTCTTTCCAATTCAATAAAACCCGCCGGATAAAAAGCAATTGTATATCGAGTAAGATGTACCATAAGACACGAATATTCTTCATTCATGGCGAGATGAAATATCAGGATGAGCGCGTGTCAAAAAGGAAATTAAAGATCCGAATGTAGTGTCTCTGAAACTTTGGAAGCGAGCGAGCGAGGAGTAAATTCGGCGATTCGCGTGATTGAGTTCGCATCTACTCACCTTAATTTTTATTCAATTTTGAGAAATTCGAATTTACACGATCGATAGGACTAATTCGATTGATCTTCGCGATATAGAAAAAAAAATGAGAGAAAAAATAATCTCCTCATGACTGTTTGCATGATATTGATTTTATTGAGATGTTTATCGGTGTTGAGAGAAAAGCGGAACGAGACGCGTGTACGAAGGTCACAGGTGTCTCGTATTGTAGCGGAGACGGTTCGTGAAAGTTTGTTAATAATCAACGTGTAACGACAGGCCGATTCCCGTTATACTATTCGATTAATATCGTATGCATGGAAACCTCCCAATCGCCTAATTAATATTGTCACGCATGACGTTTCATTTTCATTTTCAAGCGAACGTTTAAACAAATTACACGGATATTCGATGGAATCGCGTATACTCGAGGTCGATGGTTCGAACCATCAAGTTCAAACACTTTGTCGAATAGTTGATCCTTGCAAAGAATTTCTCTAATCATTTTGTGGATCGTTCTTTTGCGTAACGATGTTGTTGCAACTTGTACCAAGATTGTCTTCCTTGCCCTTTTCTTCAAATACATACTTGTCGGTGTTTGTCGATCCTCGTCCTTGAATGCTAATTTCGTTTTTATATCGTATGTTTCTTTTAATTATTTAGTTAATACAATGAAACTCCGTTTATACGAAGCAAAACTCCACTTATTTGAGCCTTACTTACTTAAATTTTAGTTGATACCCGATCAAATGAACTCTTGCTGGTTGAATCTAAATAAAACTATTTGTCCTTCGACAAATTCGAAGGTAAACGGAGTTCCATCGTATTATCAAAAATTTAGAAGATAAATTTACGAATAAGTGCCAATATTATACAGAAAGTATATTCGTTACGTGTAACCGCAAGACTTTATAAATAAGAGTATTAATCGTCAATTAAAAGTACATTTAACGCTTTATTTTATATTTGAATAAATGTTTACCTACTTTTCAACTTATAGTCTTACTTCCACGAATTTCAACAAATTTATTCATGTTCTGGTTAGAAGTATTTTTCTTCGTAGGAATGTAATAAAGATTCTACTAATGTAATAGAGATCCACATTCGTAAGATAATCAATTTCTCGATGGTTCTTTTAACGGATACGTATCGTAATATAACTATTTTCCACAAAATGATTCAGAAAATTCTCGACTTACATTTCGATTGGAGTTTACGTACCAATGTTACGGCCGCTTCATATCAAGTGATTAATTATTTGTAAATATTTCGAACAACGTGAAGAATGTATTTGTTTCGGGATTGAGTCAAAATTATTCAACGTGTTGATAAATTAGAAATATGTTTAAATCATTTGTTTGTATATTACACACGTATATTCGGCTCATAATTCCCGTAGGTTTCAATGATCGTGTTCAAAAAAAGAAGAACAACGATAAATAAATTAATTTAAAAATTCGAAAAATGTTATTAACTATGTTATTAACAAAATATCAAATTCTTTTTAGCAATAATTTTTAGCAAAAGTAATTTTGCTAAAAACAGTATAATTCTGTCGATATAAAGTTCACAAAAGAATATTCAAAAACATTTCTCCGAATATTATATAAATAAATTGTCATTTAGTAAATATTATTTATATAATAATAGACAATGAATTTAGTCAAATCTTTAATATACATTTGTTAAGACTTGAGAAATCTATCATTTTTTTTTTTAGTTAAATATGTCTGAAAGCACCGAAACATTCACAAATAATCATTTCTTCAAAAAAAGATATTAACACGCGATCATTTTCAAAATGAAATCCTGAAAAGTAGCTTATCATTAACCGATTACTTTATCAATTGACTATTAAAAATTAAACTATTAAATTATTTCCGTATTGCTACCTCGGTTTCTTATCGCAGCGCTTTAGCGTTAAATAAGCTATCCGATACAAAGTAAATGGAGGAAAACAAACGATGAAACAAGAGGCGAGTCTCTTATGAATGGTCACTCAGGAATAAAGTTATAATGTAATAACAGTTGCGATATTGAATATTAACATTTAACGAACAACTTTTTGTAAATAGGAGTATAATTATAAATATAGATATAATGATAAATATATATGATAATAGTATGAATATGTATAGAAATTACGTGCAGGGTTGTACAAAAGCATGTACGCGATCGGAGAGAGTATTCTTTCTTTAACAGAAAACTTACGAAAAAAAGAAAATGGGTACAGAAATCGACCGCAAAAAAAAAAAAAAATAGCAATTGTTGTTCCAATAGCCAAAGAAAGCAGCGTTAATATGTAATGCCTGTTCGAATTTTAGTTAGATAGTTCTCCTCTATTTCTTTTCTTTATCGCGGCATTTCTCCGATCAAACGCCTGAATGATGTCATCCTGCACAACTTTATGATCGCCCCAATAAAAGGTAACAAGCCTGCGAGATAGTTATGCGTGAATGAAGAAACAATATACATATGCCTGTACTTATACAAGGGACGAAGTGAGAAAGAGTGAGAACAAGGACGAATAGGAGAGAATGTAAACGCGTGGAAGATAATACGTCATGCGAGAGAATCTAATTCCGATTACAAAAAGAATTGACCAAAAACGTCGGCATTAAGGTATAACGCGACATATATACATGTGTTGATGATCGTGACTGTTGAGAAAAGGGAGACGTCAATCGAGCTAACGGGAATCACGAAGTAAAATTTAACAAAGAAACAAAAAAAAAGAGAAAAAGAAAAAGAAAAGAATATCACAATGAAACACGACTGTAACCATAACAATTATCAATTAGATTCATAACGAGAGTATACATTACGTGTATCATCGACTACGTAACTCGAACATAAAATTATGTCTACGCACGCGAGTACGCGTGAATTTTTGTCCATTTCTACACGTATATCCGTTTCCTCCTCGACGATAGAAGTTATTTTTAAATTTTCGAAACTTAGCTGCGCCGCTCCCACGTGCGAGTGTCTGTACGATCGGATGTCAGTAGGAATTCAGAAATATAAATAGACGATTGAAGTTGCCAAGATATTTTATTTAAGAACACTCCTGTGCCCATTTATGGGAAAAAATTCCCCCTTTTTTTTTCTCTGTCACCTTTCTCGCACATCGTACATAATTGTGTCGACGCGTGTCCCTACTACGGAAATCGAGGTACGCGGTATAAAGAAATTACTGTTTTAAATACTATGCTTCTCTTCCTCGACAACAAATAGAATACATCTGAAATTAATCTCTTTCTGTCTTTTCTCTTATTACATATTCTTAGGACACGTGTATTCTAAAAAAAAAAAAAAAATGCATTGATTCTTTTATTATGAAAGAATGAAAAAAGATTGAAATATTTAATTTTAATTTTCTACTGGCAGCTTTTCAATAAGCATTGATTTGGCATAGGTGTAATGTATAAATCACTTTTGGATTGCTATATTATATTTAGATATATTATCCTGTACGTAAAATATATTCTAAAGAAAATCTATTTAATTATTTTCTTATTAACAAAGAAAATTGAAATATTTAACTACAGTTCGCAATTCAATATTTATATAGAATATAATTCATTTAATAATACGTATTATATACATACACACACACATATATATACGTATAAATGATTCATAAAAGTGACATTTGAAACAGTAAACGCAAATTGCACTATTTGATGAAACTCTTTCTATGTAAATTTTTATGCAAAGTTAAATTCGACGCATAAATGTAGAAAGGAATAAAAACAATGAAAAATAAGTTACTTATCGTTAGCAAATATTTAGCAAGAATACTTATCTGAGTCAATGCAATGTGACTATTTAATTAAATTATAATTAGAAGAAGACACTATTTCTTCTAAAAAACCTTGTACAAAAAATAAAAAATTAATTGGAAAGATTTATCGTAAAAATTTTTATTCGTACTTATTATTCGAATAAAATTCTAATTATAATGTTTCATGTGAAATAATATGATGTACTTCGATTCAAGTGAATTAATTTTATTTTATGAATATGCCTTGAGCAACACCGACCTTGGGAATGATCGAATCTCTTTCCGCAGAATAATGGATCTAGGAAATAGGAGTCTCCCCTCTTGCGTTGCACATAGTAACACCAAATGCTAAAAGTCAATAAAAACTGATTCTTTTCTTTATTAGAATTCGATCAATACAAAAAACTTGAAACACTATTCACGTTCAAAATGAAAAATAATTCCAACTTTCACATATTCGACATATTTTTACTTTATGATAATTATTCAATAATACATCAAAATTTTTAAACATGTAATTTTTAAATTGTTCAATAATCAAATGTTTTTTAAATTTATTAAGTTTAATTTTTTGAATTTGCAATTTGAATGAACAAGAATATTTAAGCTTTGTTTCTATAGATATACTCAGTACAGCAAAGAAATAGAAAATTAAAAGTTTTTATGCCAATTCGAATGTTGATTATACAATGTTTAAATTATTTTTAAAAATTAGAAAATAAGGGCTTTAAAGTATATTTTTCACTGGTATGAATTAACTTCAAAAACGCGTTTAATAAATTTTATATTAATACTTTACCTAAACTGTGCAGTCTGTTTTAACGATATTACGTTATAAATTATTCGAAAATTCCTCTTTAGATACATGAAACTTTTCAATATTTTAGATACATGAAATTTAAATTTTTTAATTTTTAAAATTAACAAAATACTTTTCCAGCAATCTTTTCAATATTTTTCAGCAATTACATTTGCTGAAACAGTAAACCGTGTGATCTTAATATAATTTTTATTCTCAGAATATTTGGTAAGTCAAATAAATTATAATTATCTATTAGGATAATCATCAGATTAAGTTTACATGTTAGATAGAATGTCTTAACATTCTCTATAAACATATACATGCACACATACATGTACATATCTTATCTTATCCAAAAGAGTTTAATTTATTTATTAATTTAATACAAGAATATAGAACTAAATCCTTATATGTTTATTAAATTATTTCAATATTGAAGTTATTTTAATGTCACATAAAGGAAAATCTTTTCAGTGACTACAAAATTGCAAAAAGAAAATAATCGTTAAAATTATAAAAGAAATTAAGTTTATACTGCTATATTTACAGACACAATATAATTATGTATATTTATTTAAAACGAGAGACACTGATCAATAATTGATTTATTTTATAATATTAATATATCTAATTATATATATTATATATCTAATTATGCATATAACTAAAATTGGTTTTTGGGTTAAGATAAGAATATAAATGCAATAAAAAATTGAAAATAAATAACGGTAAAAAATATTGTCCAAATCTTGCGAATTATTTGCAATTAACAAATAAATGTCTCTGAATTCTGAGTTCGTAAGAATTTTAAGTATTTCAGTTTGAATAGTATTAACGTCATATGACGATGATAAGTTTAGTATTCACGTTTAGTACACACGTACCAAGTGAATGATATATATAATGATTCGTCCGTTATTTTCAATGAATCATTCACCGGTTTACAGAGAACATAATTATATAACATTCTCGTAATAAACCATAATTTTGCTGTGTATATCAACGCTACGGGATGTATTCTTTTTATGCTTAATGTAAGCATAATTTCCTGCAATTGAGTATATAACATATGTTATTAAATATTTAATAATTTACAGATAAAATTTAAATATTTAAATATTTAATATTTAATTTAAATTTTAATTTAAATATTTAATAATTTACAGATAAGATTTAAATAATTAATAATTTACAGATAAAAGCACTGACTGTGAAAAATATATATATTTTCTATTTTTATAAAAATCATACATATAATACACTAATTACGTTGTGTATTAATGTAATTAATAGTTAATCAATATAGTAATATATTAATATGTATTATAATCTCATATTGCAGTTAAATAACAAATATTTTGCAGTAGGTATTCACTCTTAAATATTATAAAATATATTTATACATACGTAGTAAACATTAATATTGTAGTAAAAAATAATAGAGTTACAATAAATGAAGAGGATATGAACAAAAAAGTCTTATGTGATTAAAGAAAAATAAATTGCACAGTACTATAGAAATTTGAGGGAGTTATGTTCTTTTATCGCCACCGGAAAGGTATTGTAACAGCAATCCAGGGCAGTAACAAGATATCATCTGCGCCTTGAACATTTGTTCAAGATCACTTTTTTACCTTTTCCCATGAATAATTTTTAAATCATTAATTGTTCTTGGCGTATAATTGCTCAAAGACTCAAAGACTCAATATCAAAAAACTCAAAACTTAAGGGAAAAATTAGAGAATCACAAATTTATAAATATTAATTTTTATAATAAAAAATAAGTTATTTGATTATTTAACAAATATCAATTTCATATTAAAAATTATACTAGAAAGATATAATAAAAAATCCTATTATAATGCCTATAAATCTATGAAGCAATCATATCATTGGCAAAATTTAATCTGCATTTTTATATTTTTATCTGAATATGTACTTTATTTGAATATAGTGTGTGTGTATATATATTCATTTTTATATTTTCAATATATTATACAATTTAATTTCTAACATGTCCTAATATTGTGTGAATGTATTTGCTTCAATGATAAATTTTTAATTTATTACATTACAAAGGATTAAATTCTTATTTACATAGTAATTTATGATAATTGGATATCTTTGTTACTTTAAAATGAACGATAGATGTTTGAAACTACTAACCGTTTTCAATAAAATATTCTAATGAAGTCTAAAAAAAGAAAGAATCAGACATTGCCTTGTATTATTATTTAGTACCTTAAAATTCGACAGACAAAATTACAGCATTAAATCCAGTATAACATACATGTGTTATGAACGTACTAATGTATCCCTGCTAAATGCTGTAAGCTAACATTCTCTGGAGTATTTCTATCTTTTTCTGTGTCCATGCTTCAACACATGCATGTATCCCAGGACTATTTATACATATATATGAGTCTCGGCACGCCTGTTGTTGCTGCGTTACTGTAATCTCAAACCCAGCGCTTCATCCTTCTAAAAACTTTAATTTCATAGTTTTTTAAAACCAATGATCTTTTTATAAGTTTACAAAAAAAAGACTAAGCAATATTTTCCATAATGTACGAAATTATTAATGGCATGACAAAAAAAGAATAAATAATACAGAAAAAAATGATATACTATTTTACAAATGATCGATATGGTGAGGGCGCTGGGTTTGAGGCTACGGTGGGCAAGCCGTGTGCGCATGTCACTTCACTTGAACGATCTCTTTCTGTCGTAGCATCTGGAGGTGAGTGGTTGTACGTGGTTTACGTATAGGAATATAATCCGTCGATTTTCTTACCAAGAAGGTAACATCGGACTTCAGGTACGGAATAGAACAACGAACGAAATACAGGAGAAATGTGTTGTGAGAATAGTTTTTCTGAAATGTTATATTTTTCGTGAATTATTACGTTGAAAAATGGGCGCGTGGTTAATCGTTATATTCGCCGGCTGTTTCAAATACGGACCACATGCTGATCTTTGTTGAAATCGTTCATCGAAATCGCTCTCGGAGAAACACGTTGAATCTCGCAATTAATTGTTAATCGTACGAAACAATTTACACGATAAAATGAGTAATTAATTAAATGTGCCTTTTAAATTAAAAAAAAAGAAAGATTAGAAAAACGCAATTAACCGGATACAGTATGGCGGTCGCTTGTCAGAGCTGGAGTTGCGGTCACGAGTTCGAAAATTGCTGGAATATTACGTTCGTGATGTAAAAAGTCTCTCTAGTCCGGAAATTTAAAAAAAGAAACATAAATCAAAGTAATTTTAATCGTATGGTAGAAAAGGAGGTGTAATTGTTGCCTGAATTTCTTAAATTACGATATTCAGATACGCGATATGTATACTGGAAATCGTGTGCAATGACGACATTGTGGGATGACTCTTCGCCAACAATGGAGCTTGCTTGCTGATTTCCAGCGTGGTGGATCGTCAAATCAGTCATTTTTTTTTCATTGTCACGACATTTCTCGTTGTGTCAAAGTGTTAACAAGTGAAAATTATATCGTGCAGAACTTGGCAATAAAACAGCATAGCAGTTTCTATTTTATCATATTGTAATTGCATAATACGAAATACCCAGCTGTTGTACGGTATTTTCAATTTCAAATATTTCTGATCTTTCTTTTAGTTTGACAATCTCGTTTAGTTAATGTCAATTTCGTCTTGAATCTAATATCGAAGAAATTGCTTAAAATCGCAAAACATTTTGTCTGTGTAATTCAAATATATGCCGTTTTTGACGGAAATTTTAACGAGTAATCGATAAAATTTAAACGTATGTGAACACAATACGGCTCCTTTTATTGGAAATTATTAAAAGTAATTCGTAATGTGACATTGTGCAACGCCAAGCGTCTAGCAATTGTGGCAACGTTGCTCTTCCACCATGTACAAAATGGCCGCCAGTTCCGTTCTCGAATATTCAGATACCGCCACGTGGACGTTAATGCGGACACCTGCTGCTTTCTCAGTAAAAGAAAAGCAAAATCGCGAAACTTGTCTATCGTTATCTTGTTAATCAAGAATTAGCGTTTTCAAACAAAATTTTCTTCACATCTAGAAGAGTATTGCTTAAAAAGTTTTAATCATAAAATAAAAATAACTTTAAACATTTTGTATTTAACGTTTCATTTGCATATTTTTTTTAATCTATTGCTGTATGCAGTTTTATTTCAGAGTTAATCAGCAAAGTTTTATCAAAACTACACAATGGGAAAAGAGAAGATTCATATTAACATTGTTGTCATCGGACACGTCGATTCTGGAAAATCAACTACTACTGGTCATTTGATTTACAAATGTGGTGGTATCGACAAACGTACAATTGAGAAATTCGAGAAGGAAGCCCAGGAAGTGAGTAACGCATGCAATTACATTTATAAAAAAATAGGTTATATTAGTTATTAGTTGTAAAAATTTGGCAAAAACTTGGTCACTGGTAATTTACGTTACCTTGGCACGGTGATGAATATCATTTTTTTAACAAAAAGATTTTTTAAATATAAATATATTAGATATTTTATATGTATTATAATTTTAATATGGTGGAAAAATTTTTTAGATGGGCAAAGGTTCCTTCAAATATGCCTGGGTACTGGACAAACTGAAGGCCGAACGTGAACGTGGTATCACCATTGATATTGCTTTGTGGAAGTTTGAAACTTCCAAATATTATGTTACTATTATTGATGCTCCTGGACACAGAGATTTTATCAAGAACATGATTACTGGCACCTCTCAAGCAGATTGTGCCGTACTGATTGTTGCTGCTGGTACCGGTGAATTTGAAGCCGGTATTTCAAAGAATGGACAAACCCGTGAGCATGCTCTGCTCGCTTTTACTCTTGGTGTAAAACAGCTGATTGTTGGTGTTAACAAGATGGACTCCACTGAACCACCATACTCCGAGACCCGATTTGAGGAAATTAAGAAAGAAGTGTCATCTTATATTAAGAAAATCGGTTACAATCCAGCTGCTGTCGCATTTGTGCCAATTTCTGGTTGGCATGGGGACAACATGTTGGAAGCCTCTGCAAAAATGCCTTGGTTCAAGGGATGGACTGTCGAACGCAAGGAAGGCAAAGTTGAAGGAAAATGCCTTATTGAAGCGCTTGACGCCATTCTTCCGCCAACTAGACCTACAGACAAAGCTCTCCGTCTTCCTCTTCAAGTAAGTTTCTAACCTAATTCAGTTGTTCACTTTTATTTTTGTTACTTATGATGATAACATTAATCTTTCATTCGCGATTTCCATCGGAGAATTTTGTAATTCAATGATGGACAATAACGTCTGATTAAAATTAATTTTTTGAAAATTGTTTTCGTCTTGAAAGACTAAAGGTAATATATGATATATGATAATAGGATGTATACAAAATTGGTGGTATTGGAACAGTACCAGTTGGTCGTGTTGAAACCGGTGTGTTGAAACCAGGTATGGTTGTTACATTCGCACCTGCTGGTTTGACCACTGAAGTCAAGTCCGTTGAAATGCATCACGAAGCTTTGCAAGAGGCTGTTCCTGGTGACAACGTCGGTTTTAACGTCAAGAACGTATCAGTTAAAGAATTGCGTCGTGGTTATGTTGCTGGTGATTCAAAGAACAATCCACCTAAAGGTGCTGCTGATTTTACTGCACAGGTATATATTTAATATAATAGAAATTAGAGGCAAATTCGAATAAATTGTTATCCATTAATTGGCAAAATGATGAAAACTTGACTCTATTTCATTCGTGGTTTCTTCGGAAAGTCTTTGAGACTTAATGATGGTTTAAAGCGTCTGACTGCTATTTATGAAATATTTTTATATGTGTATTTATATTATCTATTTAGTAATTCAAAAAAATTTTCTATATTTTTATTTTAGGTTATTGTGTTGAACCATCCTGGCCAAATCAGTAATGGATATACACCAGTGTTGGATTGTCACACTGCGCATATTGCGTGTAAATTCGCTGATATAAAAGAAAAGTGTGACCGTCGTAATGGAAAAACCACCGAAGAAAATCCTAAATCTATCAAATCGGGAGATGCTGCCATTGTTATGCTCGTACCAAGCAAGCCTATGTGCGTTGAAGCTTTCCAAGAATTTCCGCCGCTAGGTCGTTTTGCTGTTCGTGACATGCGTCAAACGGTAGCCGTCGGTGTTATCAAAGCTGTCAATTTCAAGGATGCTGCGGGCAAGGTCACCAAGGCTGCCGAGAAAGCCCAGAAAAAGAAATAACTAGTTTCCGTATATGTGTACCGCCAGATGGGCTTCGGCGTATAGTAGCTGAAATAGTTTACCTTCTTTCTTCACGTTCCTCACACGAGAACAACATTACGTTGTTCTCATTGGAGACTGTAATATTTTCTACGAAATCGCGACCAACAATTAAGGATAATAGAATCGGTAAAGAATCCCGAAGACTGGCATTTTCTATGCATGTAATTGCATCTTTGCCACCTTTTTTTGATATTCGTATATTCCATTTATCAAAATGGTTACTCCGTCATTTTTCTCATCGTAAAGAATTTCGTAGGAAAGGCAAGAACAGCAAACGATGGTGAAGCTGATGTTCTTCTCGCCTGTGAGTTCCATGAGAAAAGAAAGTAAACTATGAAACTACTTATAACACCTGTTTCACAATTAGCTCGGCTTAATTATATTTTCTAATAATAAATCCGGAAATAAATCCTATATCTGCGATATTGGAGAAACATCTCATTATTATTTTTTTGCCGCCGTTATTAATTAATCATAGTCATCCTTTTATCAGTAAAATGCTTCATATTTCCGAATCTTTTTTCGTAACATTTAACTAAAGAAATTGACAATTTTTAAAATTTTTCATTAAGTCGGGATACAAAAAGAATTGAGAACGAGAAAAAGGAAAATTTGGTAGTTCCAGTATGAATTTGTTAGGAGACGGGACCTGTTTTTTTTTTTTTATTTCCAATTACCTGACTAGGTAAGGAATTGAACTGCTAAAAATATATACACAAACACTTTTCTACAATATATGTCTTTACAAAGATTTACCTTATCTTTTTACACGTTCTATATTAAAAAAAAGTATGTGCGGAAATATGATTGCTCCACAATGGTACAGCACTTTTAGCCGCGATTTTCCGATTGAAATTGGTTAACAACGGTTTTCTGTACATACATAGAGAATAACAGTAATAATGAGTAAAAATAAAGGAGCTACAGAAACAATTTTATGTATTGTATATTCTATTACACCTTATTACCTTTATCCTGTGAAAATGTTCATATGTGTTACATATTAAAATAAGAGATTAATTACAATGTGATATATAAAATATTTATATTTAGTAAAATTTAAATGATGCAATTCGATGTAACTGTTTTCTAATAGACCAAAAATTAAAGTTTACTTTTATTGCAAAGTATGTATGACTGCCGATCTATTTTCATAAAATTAATTTAAAAATTTGTTTTTGACATTGTGATTATCTGTTTTATAAATTTTGTTATTTATAAAATATAAATAGTATAATAATTTTTATGATTATGTATTCAATATATTATGTGGATTTTATAATGTTTAGCGAATTTCATAGATGACAGCTGTTGAGACAAACATGGCTACCGTAAGGAATGGTTTGTTCATATTTTCGAATTTTCTTTCGAATAGTGTAAATGTTGTAGCGTACGATGTAAGTAGAAACAATTTTTAAAATTTTTTCGCATATAACATTTATTGATTATTGATATATGAGTAGAAAACCATGTTCTTTATATTTTTCGTTTAGATTCAGCAAATACGTAATAAATATATTGGTCGGTGGATGATTCGTGATCTTAAACGAAGAAAATTGGCAGAGAAATATGCAGAAGAACGATTACGACTGGTTGCTATGAAAAGAAATGATATTTTGCCATTAGAAATTCGGGTATGTCATATATACTTCATAACCTAACCTAAAAATGTAATACAAGTACATGAAGTTTACGTGGAAAAATACAGATGATTTGATTATATTTTAGGAAGAAGTTGGTAAACAAATAGACGAGACAATTCCACGTCAGACAGCTTTAAGACAATTAACACCACGCTGTGTATTAACTTCTCGTCCACGGGGTGTTATATCTAAGTGGAGAGTATCAAGAATCATGTTCAGAGATTTGGCTGACCATAATAGAATGAGTGGTGTACAACGTGCAATTTGGTAATAATTGTATACAAATTTTATATTAGTTCGTTAAAAAGATGTAAATACAAAATAATAAAAGTATCAGTCGAAGAGCATAAAAAAGGTTTATTGAATCTTTCTAATTACAGTTTGTAAGATTATGTTGGTATTATTACCTTATTAAAAATTAAAATTCTTAATGTAATAAAAAACTTTTGTAGAAATGTTCCTAAAAATTTTTTATGTAATAGATTTAGAATAATCAAATACTTTAGTAATAGTACATATTGCAACTTTTATTTGTCCATGTTATGGTTTGCACAAAATATTGTACAATAAAGACATGTAGTTTGTAAAGAAAAAATTACAGACTTTAAATTCGTCAAGCGCGTGAAATATACAGTTCATTTACTACCAGTTAACATCATAGATTCCCAAAAAGGAATTTGGAGGAACATAAGGAGTTTAGCGGCAATATTCAAAATTATGAGAGTAATAATGATGGCTTAGAATTTGAAATGTACAATGAAAATGTGAATAATTCGAATATACATGATTCTGTACTTGATCATGAAAGTGACACTAGTGATAATTCTATAATTCTATAATTTCTCCGAAGAAACGGAAGGTAATAAGAACTGTAAGTTATAACGAGGATATTGAAAGTGACAAAGAACATTCAGAACAAATAGAGAACCCAAATGAAAGTGATGGATGGGAGGATGTAACAGAAGAGGCCGATTTAGCTTTGCTTTTAAAACTTTTCCGTGAATCGCAGGACTACAAGTATTTCAGTATATAAAAGAACCGTTGGACTTTTTTAAACTATATTTCATTGATATATTGATGGATAAAAGTGACTAATGAATATGCAAAAAAGAAGATAAGTAAAAAACAGTTGTTTAGAAATTAATTTGACATTCGTGGGTAGACGTAACATGAAGAATTTATGGCTTTTATTGGAGTAATTCTTAATATGGGAACAGTGCCACTTACAAGTATTGTGGAATATTGGTCGATTAGGTTCAACAGCAAAATTCCATTCTATTCAGAAGTATTTACAAGAGACAAATTCCGTCAAATTTTTTGGATGTTACAAAGCGATGTGTCAGAAGAGAGACCTATTAGAACCCGTACTGAAGAGACAAATAACTTTTTAAAATATATTAACTCGAAGTTTGCAGAACATTTTATATCTGGTAAGGATATTTGTGTGAATGAATCAGTAGTCAAATTCAACAGAAAAATTGTATTCATGTAATCCAAAAAAACTAAGTGGAGTTTAAGATAAGAGTTTACGTATTAGCGGATGAGGAAACTGGATATGTTTACTCAATTTTGCTTTATTATTGATAACTGAAAGTTTAGAAAAAGCAGAACTTCCGGTTAGTTCTCGAATTAAAATCCATTAACATTGATAAAAAAATTTTTGGACAACATTTCAAACGCATCACTTGTATACCGACAGATTCTTCACAAGTATTCCTTTCGCTGACGAACTTTTGAAATTGAAGGTCCATTTAACTGGTACTATAATGCGAAATAGAAAATATTTGCCAACTGAAATTAAAAGACCTAAATTTGTGGAAAAGTTCACCAAGTGTAGCATATAAGAAAAGGAATACATTGGTCCTCGCATGGAAAAGCAAACAAGTTATAATTTTCTTGAGTACTTGCGATGCAGCAAACCTCAAATTCGTTACAGTAAAGAAACGCGGTTGTGGTACAGTTGATGTAAGGAAGCCAGTTATAGCTATAAATTATACAAAAAAAATGAGAGCAGTAGATCGCGCCGACCAATATGCAGCAACGTATTGTTTCCTTAGAAAATCTCTTAAATGGTGGAGAAATATTTATTTCTTTTTGGGGGTATGGAAATATGCGCTGTTAATTCATATATATTATGTAAAAAGATGAAAGAAACAAATAATGAGACACTACTAACACATTTAAATTTTGTAAAACACTTAATTGATCAATTAGTAGGAAATTTTAGTAACGGTACATCATCTGAACTTTTTAAACATCATCTGTAGGTTAAATAATAAGCTTCATGTACTTCGTTCAGGAACTAAAAAAAACTGTGCAGTACATTACGAAAAACGAAGAAGGAAAATGCAGTTCCGACAGGAAAATTCCAGGGAAAAAACGAGAAACACATTGTGATACCTGTATTCGGAAACCAGGGTTTCATATTTTGTCAAATATCATACTTTGGAAAATTACAAAAATTAAAACGTATTTTAATGCACTATGACTAATATTACACAAAATATATCATTTTCAAAATATTCTATGTTTTTCATTACCCTTGTATATGTAATAAATCAACTATGCAAAACTAATTTTAAAGATCTAAATTTGTGCCGATTTGCTAGTAGTCCCGCTAGAGATGCCGATCGCAAAAGGTTAAATACATTTGTTTTATGATTGTGGACTAAAATTACAGTTATATTTATTCCACATATGCGACTGCAACATCAAATTTCATTTAAATATTCTCATTAAATCAAATTTTCGTATGAAGTAAAATAGAATTTATAATTTAAAGTACATGTTGTTACCTGATCTTTTTTCTTTTACAGTCAAGCAATCCAATAAATTAAAGTAAAAGAAATATTAATAGGTATAGAGAATTCTATAAATATTGAATATCTATATGATCAGTTATCAGCTATATTTTACTCTATAGTTGATTTGTGCTAAATAAGCGCGTGAGAAACTAGTAGTACAAGCGTTTATCTGATCAAACATGCATGGCGCAGGTCCGAGTTTCTAGTACACTTCCCCTGAATCAAGAAGTTTTTTACAAGTTAGTCCACAGTGATATACTCGTGCAGTAGATTCTCTTTTGTTCTTATTAAAAGTCGACCTGTTGCATTTGCTTTCTTCGTTTTTCGTAATGTACAACATTAAACATTAGAATTTACAGATGGCTAATCTAGTGAGTGTACTATTTAAATTTTTTTAAGTTAAAAATATTAAATATTATACTTAAAAATATTAAATATTCAATTGTTTTTCGATATACTATAAATATTATTTGGAAATTGCACGTATGTTTATTCTTTATTATATAGGTAGTTTTTATCTAAAAACACATTATTTATGGAATTTATTTTTAAAATAAACAAGTATTCATAAACTACTTAAAATGTAACAAGAAGATTTATTCTACGCGTTATTTTACAACATTATTTTTCACATAACATCTAAATTCGATAGTTTTTATCTAAAATATTTCTTTATATTGTAAAATGTATAAAGTCAATTGTTTTGTTTAAATATCAGCAGATTTTTTTTATTCAACATGAATAGCGATTTTAGGTGATCTATAGATGTTTATTTGTTGTAAAAATAAATTCTATAAATAATAAATAATTAAAAAATTTAAGTAAAATGAATATTTTTTTCAGTTTCATAATTTGATAATTGCAAAAAAATAAAATAATAATACATTTGAAAGAAATTATCAATGAAAGTAATTTTTTGATTTTGTTGCACCATTATAATAAGAAACTGAAATATTTTATTTAGTATTTAAAAACTAATGTTTAATCTAATTAACGAATTAGAATGATTTATTAAAAAAAAAACAATTAATTTACAACGCACAATGTGAAATTTTTTTGTTAGATTTTCTTACATAGAAATAGTTTTATTCGTGAGAATTTATTGTAATTCTGTAATACTATCAGCATTACTCTATCAATATTATCAATATTATTAATATTAAAAATATTTTTAACTTTCAATTATATAAACAATAATCACATAAAATATTAAAAAGACTGAATAATTTATGAAAAATAATTGACATTTGAAATTTAAAAGTTATTAATTTCATTGTTAGGAAAAATTATAGAATTGTTTATTAACTGATTAAAAATCATTTTTATAATGTATAATTAGCTTGGGGCATTTTTCTATTGATATCGTCTTAATATTATAACATTCTGAAATTCGTTTTAAGTCAAAAATCAACTGAATTTACAAATTTCTATGTCATTTTTATCAAGATATTTTTGACTCCTATACTACCTAAACGGTATACTCGATGAAAAGTTATCGATAGTCTAAACTCATCACTTTGTCGAAAAAAAATCGTATTTTGAGGAATTGTAAAAGAGGAATTGTGGTAGATTTATTTATGAAAAAAATTTTAATAATTAATAAATAATAAATTTTAATAATTTTCATATATCGTTAAAAACATTTGAATTCGCAAAATTGTGAGAAAAAAGATATTTTTATATCATTTTGGAAGGGATAAATAAAAACATTAAGTCTTTCAGTAGCTCAGAATTGCTTTCATAAATATAGAAAGTACAAAATAATACAAAATAATAGTATCTTCTATTTTTTTTCTACAAATGGAGTATTTCTAAAAACATTAAGATCATTTGTATTATATCATGACGAATTATTTTTTAATATCATAGTAAATATTTACGCTATTTCAATGACTTCTATTACAAGGTTACTCGGCCATAAATAGAGGAATAAAACAGTGAGCTTTACGTTATAAGAAATAAACTGCAAATTCTACAATGCCTTTTTGTCTTATGTCATATGGCATTGTTAGTTATTCTTGGCACACGATTTTTAATGTACCCTGCAAATTTCAACTTATTGTGAGTTTAATGTATCCTACAAAATCTAACACAATCAGTGAACTGAAAAGTTCTTTTGATACTAATGAAAAAAGTTCTAAATTTTACCAATTACTTGAAAATATTAAAAAATTTATATTTATTATCTAAAAAAAATTATTATCGATATTAAATGGTCCTCTATAGCATAACATTTTTTTTTTTTTTTTTTAAACGTAACGTAATAGTAATTGAAGTTATTGAGACATCCTTTATATTCGTTTTTTTTTTTTGGTTTCTATTTTTGTTTTTATTTTTATCAATATAAATTTAATGTCATCGTACTATTGAATTTATTTCAGAAATGGAACGTAAATAATTCGTAAACTTAGATTACGTCAATAAAATACGTAAATATCAGTTATCTATTCCCAAAAAGAACATCTCTTATCATTTCCCTGTGTCTATACAACAATTTTATATCAATGTATATATTGGGAAAATTAATATAGTGATCTAGAAAATATTGTGTCAAACTTGATTCAAAATTATATTATATTATATTGATTAGATTGATTAAAGATAAATTTTATACACATCTGAACAACCTATTTATTTCCCATTATTTAATTTTTTTCAAATATTTTACTTACAAAATTAAATCCCTCACACATTTTGAAAACTTTAAGTCAATTATTCAACCTTTAATCAATATTAATATTTAATAATAATGTCAATTAAAAGATAAATAATAGAACTTCTGAAGAAAAGAAAAGAAATAATAAATAATTCTCTATTTTACCAATAGTTGATAATTAATTCGAAACAATTATGTCTAGAAATTCTTAAAATTTGCAAATGAAATATAGGTTGTGTCGCGTTACGTGTATTCGTTTCTGTCTCTTTTAATCCGATAGTCCTTTTAAAAAATGGAAGGACAAACGATATAAAGATAGAAAGTCGACAATTAACCAGACTTTGAAGTGTTAAACCAGGCTGTTTCGTATCCTAGATAAACACCTGAAGAGGGTCACCTCTTTCCTGGAATATAATGCATCACTGGGATCGGTTGTCTTGAAGCGTGCGTCATCGCGTAGAATGTCCACAACGCTTGATAATTAAATTGGAACTCTACCGAGTCTCGCGAACGATGCCACTTTCTCGTAAAACCTATCAAAATTGTCGCGTGTCTTGTTAACGTTACTCGCGACTCAACCTGACGTAACTTTACTGATTTGAAAAACGAGACGCTAGTTCGTATTTCTGAAATTACGAAATGCTTTGTCAAAGGGTGGATACAGCGTGAAATATTGGCACGGTTAACGGTTAGATCGATGGAGTACGATAGTAACGACGTAGATTGTAGAGTATTATTTATTACCTTTTCTTTTTTTAGAAATAGTACTATTTATCTTGGGGAATAGGAAATTTGAAACTTTGGTGTAGCTGTGTACAAAAAGGGAATTTTATTGAATGAGAAAACAAAAATATGCTTCATTAACCCTGGAACTATCAATATTATAAAAAATGACTAGTTTGTAATCTAGAAATTTTATATATTTATAACAGTATATTTTGAAAGACTTGAATAACTTTTAGTAAACTATGATAATAATGTATAAATAGAAGCTTATGTTCTTTATTAAATTATAAATTTTTTTCAATGTGTCAACTTAACACATTTTTCTTATAAAATGTCTTATAAAATGTATTATATTATATGTTAGAAATACCTGTATAATATGATAAAATATTATATTACAATATGTTATAATATACAATAGTATAATATAAATTTTAGATATTTTCCAACATATATTATCGACATTTTTAATGGCAAAATATGTTATCAGAATTACAAATAAATTTTCAAATCTCTTGATAGATAGTACATTATTTTCTAATTATTATTTTATTATACAATTATGTATTCAATACACCATTTTATTCTTCTTCTCGAGATTTAATTTTGTTTGCATCTAATTTCTTGATTTTTTAAAATTAATATTTTTAATTAAAAAGAAAAGGAGGTGAAACTTAATCAAAACTATAAAATTCTTAAATTTGTTTTGAATAACATTTTAAAAGTATTTCATTACGATTTTTATATTACAGAGATTGATATGTATAAAATAATTTGTATAATGTGAAGAATATAAAATAATTGTTTATTGCATCTGTATATTATATTAGTATGTATATAAAAAATATGAAAGAGCAATAATAATGTTACTAATAACAACTAATAATAATGTTGAGTTAATAACAACTCAACCACAATATCCAGATTTTAAATATGCAAACTAATTTGTTGAAATAAAATCGTTGAATAAAATATTATTCGTATAATAATACTAGAATAAAATGTTATTCAGTAGAAACTGTACAAATTAATAATAAAAATTTAATAAATTTTAATAAAAATGACTCTTGTCAAATTTCTCATAATAGAAATGATTCTTGTTAAATTTTTCAATTTTTTAGATTGCAATACATATATTTCAGTAACTGAATTAGGCCTACGATGTAGTATATCTGTCAAAATGGATATCATCAAAAAATGATTTATTCGTGTCTTGATATAAACTGTTATTGAATAAAAGTTAATTACCTCCAGAAAAACATTTGTCAAAACTGTTTCCCACTCACGTTAAGAAGAGCTAAATGACCAATGCTATTTTTGTGTTTTCAGTTATCAAGATTAATAGCAGAATATCACTCATTCCTCCCTTGACGATAGCTCGCATATCAATAATATATAAAACGATTTAATCTGTATCAACAATGGATGAAAACAATATTTCTAAGGATTCTATTACTTACTTTTTCTTTCTGTAACAAAAATAGACAATAGATAGAAAAACTGAATTATTATATTATATTTTTACTAATTTATGTTTATATTTATTATATTTATATCATATTTATATTTATATTATCATATTTACTAATTTATATTTATATTATTGTTACTATTATTATTTATTTTTATAATTTTATAATTAATCTCCTTTTACATGTAAATAATTTCGTCATCCGACTATTAATAATTCTTTTGGGATTTAATTATTTCATTACAACAATTAGTTCATTCAATTACATTATTATTGCAGTATTGCTTAATAACTGCATAATGGAATTGCACGATTGTTTCAACAGGATCATACTAGATGCACGATGTAACGGTGGTATACATAAACGTGCAGGAGGATCAACTTATAATGTCAGAATCGAAAGACACCTTATGTGAAATACCTCTTAGAAGCAAACCTTCTAATTTAAAGGTTTCTTTCACGTATCACAAGGATAACAGCAATGTCCAGGAATTAAGCGCGAATCCAACGAACAGTTTGTCCGTTGGAAGGCTTCAAGATGGACGAAATGATCCCACAGACATCAACGTGAGAATTTTCTTTATTCTGAGAAACGTTTATTTTTATGAAATGGGGGAGATGCGTTTAAAATTCATTTCTGTTCTCTCGCAGCGTTATGTCTTAAAATTCGATTTTTACTTATTATTATTATAACTGGACTGCGAATGTTTGTACAAATTAAAATTTTTATGGACACTTAAGCAGAGATTTCTTCCGTTCAGCAAATATATATTGCAACGAATGTCATGTTTTATATAATTCTTTATATTAAATTAGTGGACGTAATGTCCACTAACGTAAATACAAACGATAGTGAATAACTTAACATAATGTTATAACTGTTTCAATTTCGTAATTTTAAATTTTACAAAATTATAGAATCTACATTATGAAAAAATAAAATTTGATAATACGGACTGATTGAAATGAAATATTGTCTTAACACAATGTTGACTCTTAGAGGGTTAAATAAGCTTCTGAGCTTAATATATTCAAAATACTTTTCATGACTGCGTATAAATATTATTTATATAATTTATATTTTTCTTTAATGTAATTTACTTCTTTGCAGGCAATAGAGAGTTTTCATTGTGCGATCGGGCCTGTTTTAAGTATGGCTCGGATATTCGGTTTGTTCCCGGTGACTGGAATTCGATCTGTATCACCCTCGAAGCTTCGGTTCAAGATATTTTCGTTCATCACTTTTTATTCAAGTTTCATCGCCGCGATGGTATTTTTCACAACGATCGTATCAGTGTCTCACATGTTGAAAACTCTTAACGCTAATACGTTTCGTACACGTGGTAAGTAATACTCCTCAATTATATTTTTATCTTCTATTTCCATTAGAAATAATTTATACAATTATAGGTACTATTTGTTCTACTTTACTTTACTATTTATGTTATTAATTTATTACCTACTCTATTATATTTTTTCCATTTTTACTATAATATGTAACTCTTGGAAATAATTTATACAACTATTATATGTGTTTGATGTATGATCGTACTCTGTAAAGTCTTGTTAAGGACATTTACAATGGTGTCAATCGTGTAGCTCTGCGTACATCATCCACTGATGTAGGAAATGAAATGAGCCTATTTTTTTTTTGAGTGTACTATTAGAGAACAGCGACTCTCTCTTTATTTTTTGTGACATTATAATCAGTATACAGTACAATTCAATATAAATCAGTACAATTTCATTATTTCAATAATATTTTTATTCAATCATTTTACCATTCAAATATTTCATTGTTCACAATATAACATTTCCAAATTTCAATATTTCAAAAATACTAACTAGGATTATTTTCGTTAGTTTTCATGATAAAGTATCTTTCACAAAATATGTAATTAGTTATGAAGAATAAAAATAAATAGCTCATCTTTTCTTTAGTATTACAAATCAGATGAGCAACAGCGATGAAAGTTATATTACTTTACTGAATTGATCTTGCAACTATTGTTATATATATATTAATGATAAGAAATGTAAAATTTATTTCACTTTTCATTAAACAAAATTTCTTTTATGATTAAAAGATGCTTGAAAATTAAGAATGATATGTAGAATTTACATTTACTTTGTGATAAGTCATTTAAATAATTTATATTTCTATGTTTATTTTATCTCAAATTATGACTTCACGATGAAATTGTTTAACTTACGGAATACGTACATGTTAAATATAGCGATACGAAAAGTTTATTGCATCATGCAATATCAATTTTCACCAACTGAACTTTATCAATCAATGTACATACATCTATGTTTAATGGATAGAAACAAGAAAAAAATTACTATACAAATATAGATATGATATAAATATACTACTTGTGAATATAATATACATATAGTTACATAAAATACGAGACTAACGGCAATTGAATTTATTACTCTATGAAGTACATTTTAATCTCAATTTCATCACTACAAGAGTCTCTTTTAAAAACGAAATATATAATTTTAATTATTAAAAATTATATTCAAGACAAACAACATTACATTGCATTTTAAGAGACACAGTTGCAACAAAATGAAATATATAATTTCGTAACTTTAATTGTTCAAAGACGCTGATGATGCTTGATGATGATTTAGAATTTTTGATAATTCTCATATATCAAAAATCACATTAATAATAATAATAATTAGACAGGTTTAATAATAATTTTTGATAGATGGCAGTAAATGCGTCGCACGTTCATTTTGTTTATATATAATTATGAAATTAATAAGTGACATTATATTGCATTTTAGGAGGCATAGCTGCGGCGACAGTCGGTGCTGTATTCTATGGAAACAGTTTGATGGGCAGCATCTTATTTTTCCGGTTGTCGTTACGTTGGGTGTCGCTTCAATGCGAATGGAGGGCCATGGAACGATACATAGACAGGTCGATATATCGTCGACATTTTACCTAGATTCACCGGTTTGCTAATCGCGTTGTTTGCTGCTTATCTAGTGTACATGCGAGCTTGGATGCCCATTAATTGCACAGGGAAACTACAATAATTGGTTTATTTTAACGTGCAAGCGCCGCAATACCGAGAGATTCATCGATAATCTGATATCTGACTGCAAGCTTTTCCCTGCACTGGCGAGAGAACGTGCTTTCTCCCTCATTATGTATTTTACGTTTGTTAGCACATAATGTGGATGTTTTCCTTTCTTTCTTTTTATTTCTCTGTTATTCAACGTCGACTTTAAGGTCTAATCGATCAAAAAAGTTATATAAATAATTATACAATAGACATAATAATACAATGAGAATAATATTATCAGTAGCGATGCGCAGAGTAATAAAAAATGTTATACTAATAGCGCAATATAGTGCAATATAACACGTAAAAGTACGTGACACATTCCAATAAATTTCTTTTTCAATTGAGTCCATAAAAATTAGTAATAAATTAATAGAGTTATCGATAGTCTGACGATCTTTGTGTAGAATTATATTTTTATGATAATAGAAAATTAATTTATGTATGAAATTTCAGAAATATATTATTATAATTTGTTGTACGTGGCTTATTCGCTTGATATTATAGTAAATTAATTTAATTAATGTATATATACTTCAATTTAATTAATTTATTAAATGTAGTTTATTAAATTTTATATTTTTATAATTTATTAAATGTTATATTTTTCCACATTATTTTCGACAATTTCGTATTTCCAAACGTTTCGCATAAAATGCATAAAAATCCGTAGTCAAATCACAAGAATACTATATAGCATGATGTATAGCATGACACTGAACGTATAGCATAAATCTGAATGCATAGCATGATACTTCATGATCATAAGAACGATTAATAAATCTGAATGACATGTATAATAATAATATTTATTTTGTGAAACACGAAGTGAAATTTCATGTATCATTCTGCTCTACAGCAATTCTATAGAACCTACGCGGCTTCGATGGAAATTTTTCTTCCTAAGTACCGTGATACTGGTGTTGTCTTTTATAGAACATGCTCTGAGCATGTTCAACAGCGTCGAGGGATACGACTGGAACGCACCGAACTCAACGTTTTGCAACTTTTTGGAGGTATACACTCTGCGATCGCATTCATTCCTCTTCGACACATGTGAGGCTTCATTCTTGAAACAGAAAATTAAAATTTGAAAATTAAAGCGAATGACATCGTTTAATCAAGCTCGCCTTTGTTTCCAGTGGATTACAATTTTATCATTGGCTTGTACGTCTTCGTCGTTAGCAAACTGGCGACGTTTACGTGGAATTTCACGGATCTTTTCATTATGCTGGTAAATAATCAGATAACAATTTCGATCAAATTAAAACTTATTTCTCAACTGATTGTGAGTTAAATGAAACAAAATGAAATTTTAATTGAAATTGTAATTAATTAAATTACATTAAATTATATTAAACTGTTAAACCATATTATATTAAAGTAATTCTTTACTTTTACTATGATTTCATGAAATGAAATGAAATGATAATTAAAATTGTAATTAATTAAATTACATTAAGTTATATTACACTATTAAACTATATTATGTTAAAGTAATTCTTTACTTTTATGAATTCGCAGGTTGCTACTGGCTTGGCTGAGAGGTACAAATCCTTGAACAAAACGTTAGCAGTGACGGTAACGAAGTATCGACCAACGTTCTACTGGCGGGAACTTCGCGAAGACTATGCGATACTGAGCTGTATTGTTAAAAAAGTGGACGAGCACATCTCTTCGATCATTCTTCTGTCTTTCGCCAACAACCTCTACTTCATTTGTCTTCAACTGTTAAACGGACTGTCGTACGTATAATTATACACTAATATGAGCTGTTTATTTTGAAAATGGCCCAAGTCTATTTATATAATAATATGTAATAAGTAATAATATACATATTATATTATATTATACAATATTATAACATACTATATCGTAATAAAACATATTACACTGTTCTATAATACATTATACCATATTATACCAGGGTACACCATGTTATATCATACTATACCATATTATATATTTAAAAGTATTGGTAACTGATAACATGGTAGTATAAGGTTTTTATGTTTCTAAGAGTGTATAATTTATCAACCCAATTAGTAATGATAAACGTTGTTTAGAAAATAACACGTTTTTGATGACTATAAGTGGTCTTTCAAAATTAATGAAATGAACTTTTTTAATTTTCAAAAAAGTACAAGCCCTTGAAAAAATAAAATTCCCTTAAAATAAAAAAAAATATTACAATTTTGTATTATAAAATCAAAAAATATCCAATATCTTTTATTCACTATAAAGAAATGTTACATTCAAGTAATATTTCGTAATTTAATTCTTCCCCAATTTGAGTATGCGGGTGGGATTTAAAATAATTATGGTGTACAGTGTAATAAGTCCATTATATCGTTGTATTGTTGCGATTGGTCTTACATTTTTGTACAATGGTATCAATTTAATGTTATTAAAGTTTCTTGACCTTCCCCCGATATGGTAGTAAATCAGAATTTTGAATATTGCATCCTTATTCATTGATGTTTCATAGAACATTTTGTATGATTCATTTCTAATAATCGCATCTAACATATTTTTACTCTTTCTCCAATAGTATTTTTTAACTTTCTAGAAACTGTGTCCTCTAGAGGTTCAGTTGAAATGGAATCCTCTATATTTAATGGTATTATTATTACTTAAAAAATCACTATCTGAGCTAGTCGAACACTACTATTTCATCTCATAAAATTTTATTGCATAATATATTTCATATCAGTTTGAAACTCTTAAAATGATACTTAAGCCATTTTCAAAATAAAAATTTTTATCATTCTATTAACCAGCTAATTTCCCGTGTACAAAATCTTAGCGATTTTAAATATTAGTTACAATTTGTTTAAAAATGAAAAGATAACATAGAAATGTAAATATTAAAACAGCTAGCTTGATTTTTTTCGAAAATGGACTTATATAATGGCCACTTTTACCAATAAAAAATATTTAAAGCATATTCTAAAATATTATACAAGAAAAACTATCTCTCAAAGTAATGGATTCTTTGTTTCCTCCAGACTTTCGTATTTCTTACAGAAAATTGAAAAGGCACATAGAAAAATATACGCCCTCTTATATGATAGAAAAATGTACATCCTCTTTAAAAGATAGGATCAACTTTGAAATCTTCGAAAATTCCATTTCTCCATAGTCCTATACCTCGAGAAACGCCCTGATGCATAATGTCGTTCGAAACCATTTCATTTTGTCTAATGACATCTACTTCTGGGATCGGCCGTTTTGAAATTACGACTCACCTCAATTGGGCGAGGCACATCATATTCGAGAGAAATAAATGTAACGTGTGCTGATAAACGAGTAGTCCAATGTGCAATTATTGAATAAGTCGCAGTCCCATTTAAAGAAGTACAATTAGCAGTATTTACGTATACACTCATGTTCTGTTTCGAAACAGAAACTGAAATACAAGTTCGTTAAATAGGTTCATTAAAAGACGAGTTAAGGTATTGAAAGGTTCCAAGTTTTAATTCGTGGAAATCTCCAAATTTAATTTATAATAGAAAGAAAAGAAAAAAAAAATACCAAAATATAAAATTTGTATCATAAAAATTATAAATGCGTAATACAATAAAAAGCACGAGGTTTTATTTAACGAGGTTGTACATGTCATGAAAAATCATTAAAATCTCGACAAAAAATTATAAATATTTATAAAATTCTTACGAAGAAATAAGAAATCGATCATTTTAACCACTGGTAGTTCTAAGCGTTAGTGTAATACAAAATATTTTTTTTTTTTTAATTGAAAAATACTTCAAACATATGAAACGATCGAGAATTAATCATACAGTCTATATTATTAATAACAATCTAATATTAACTATTTATTAATATTAAATATTTGTTAATAAATTAATACTCTGATATTAATTATTTATTAATATTAAATAATATTATTGATAACAAATGTGGAAATAAAATTGGTTATCTATTAACTAACCAGTTTTTATTTTTATTTGAAGCATACCCGATGAAAACATAATGAGCGCAGTTTACTTCTTCGGCTCTTTCGGATTCCTTATCTTTCGTACGTGCGCTGTCACTTTACTTACTGCTCGAATACACGATCAAAGTAAAGAGGCCTTACCTTATTTGTACAATTGCTCGACGTCCAGTTACGGTATCGAGGTAATTATTTAATATTTAATTACTTGCGAAACTTTCGCAATTCGACGTTAAATTTAATTATTATTGTTACTTTCGAGGTTCAATGAGCTAAGAGTTAACTAGTCAAGTATTAAAATTGTTCTCCTTATAAAGAAATGAAAAAATGCGTGTAATATCGTTCTTTCATTACAACCTTCATACGAGAACAAAGTTATTTGATTATAATTAAATTTAATATTTAATTATATCATATGTTGCATATTATTTATTTTCATTTTATAATTTATTACAATACTTTCACAATTATTTTAAATCGTAATTAAGTAACAATTGCTTAATTATATTAAAATTATTTATTATTTTAATTGTTATTGTAATGATTGGTTTAAGTGTATACTTCTAAAATGTTCTCTTGTATACTTCTAAAATCAATTTTTTATTTTAAATATTTACATTATTCATAATGAATTACAAATGTACATTTGTTTAATGAATTAATATTTAATTATTACTTAGTTATAATTATTTTTAATGTGTAATTTATTACAATTATTTTAATTATAATTAACTAATAATTAGACAACTTAGTTAATTATATTAAAATTGTTTATTATTATTTAAATTATTATAATGATTGGTTTAAATATTCAAGATTCTCTAATATCATTTTTTTATTTTAAAGATCCACTGTGAATTAAAAATGTAAACTATCTGTTTATAGGCTCAAAGACTGCAGTATCAGCTCGCAACAGACGACGTAGCTTTAACTGGATTACGTTTCTTCTCGATCACGAGAAATTTCATGCTTGCGGTAAATTACGATAATATTTATATCGAGATCTAATCTACAGTAACATAATTTATTGAAAAAAAATATACAGTATAATTTATTGAAAAAAAAAATTTACTTACAGGTGGCTGGAGCGATCATAACATACGAAGTTGTACTTTTGCAATTCAATGGTGTAAAATGAAGCGAAATATAAATAACATCTATTTCACATTACTGTCGATCTGTTCATAATTGTACTTTTGATAATATTGTTGTTATTATGAATGCAATTAATGCTCTAGTCTATTCCCGACAATTCTCTTGTTATTTGTACATAGAAAAATACACAATTCCTTTCTTTAAACAACGTGAGAGTAAGTATTTATTTGTATATTGTATTCATATAAATTTTCACTTACGAAAATTTCAGATTTAGATTGAAAGTTTCTACGCATATTTTTGAGAGTACAACTAAAAAGATAGAACATTGTTTTAATTTAATTGTATTATTTAAATAGAACTCAGAACGTAGTAAATGATATGTATATTATAGAAAGCACAATATGTACATAGTATGAATACTACATACATTTTTTCATATTACGTATATCCTGTGCAACATAGCATTTTAAAATTTTCAGTAAGTGCATAAAAATTCGCAGTCTGTCCATAATATACAGATAGCTTTTATGTTATTTAGATTTTGAAAAGTTGTTATCTGATATTATCAATTATCCAATAAATTTTAATTTTTTTACATTTGTAAAAAATTTCTAATAGCAATCTTTGACACATTTTGAAAATCTAAAGAATTACAAAAAAATTTCAATTTCAAAATACTCTGTATTAATTCTGTACTCATTTTTTGTAGACTACGATAAAATTTGTGAAGATTTTAGAAAAAAATAAATTTTATTATTTATATTATAATATACAATTATTTTATTGACATAATTAATGCAATTTATATTATACGAAATATTACAAATATTATAATTATGACCATGCAAAACCATTAAAAACATTACAGTTTTTATCCATAAATTTATTTATTGAATTATAATACGTTACATATATACGAGAAATTATGCCTACGTAGTCAGGAAATTTATATGAATTTCAAATTATATGAAATCGTTCGATAAATTCAGATAAATATAAGATTCTACTTTGTAACAACTAGATCGCGGATTTTTACGTAATTTCGTATTTTTTTGAACATAATTAACTTTCTATAATATTTTACAGTTTAAAATTTTAAAAAATTTAATTTTGCACATTTTTTGCTTTACTATCAACTTTGTCAATACAAAAGTATCATTCTAAAAATTTAATGAAAACTTAATTATTTCTAACAGACATCAGGTCTAATAATTACAATTAACTGATAATCTTTTTCAAGAGTTTTTCTGTTAAATATTAAATATTATAAAATACAACAAATCAACATTTAATTAAACATTTTATTTGTTTTATTTAATTAAACGAATAATTATAACAGATTATAAATATTTCGATATTTAGTTTTCTACACGTTGCGCGTTTTCTGCATTTTTGCAATTCTTTAAATTTTCCATGCACGTATAAAAATTCATAACCTAGAATAATAAATTCTAATATTAAACGCAATGTCTCAGATTATTTTCATCATTCTCTTTATTTTTTTGTATGAGCGATAATGTGTGCGTTACAACTATTACACACATCACACATTTCAAGATAACAATTTTCGGAAACGTTAAGCGGCACTATTTTTATTGCTGTTTGCTCTCACATTTTAATGGAAAAATATAAAACCAATGAAACATGAAATGTTATTACAGCTATCATATTCTCAAGTGAAATACGGATTGCGAATATTTATACAATTAGTAATTTTATATCTCTACGAAGTGAACTACAGAAATGAAATTTAAGTAGAAATTTGTTCTATCTATTAAATATTTTAATAAATACGTTTTTGCATATTTTATATATTTTCAAACTCTATCCATATTGTATGTATTCTCTCTCTCTCTCTCTATATATATATATCTTTTTTTTTGCATACTATATATATTTTCAAATTCTATTTTTTCTATTAAATTTTTCAAAAATTCATAAATATCCATAGTTCACCAATCAAGCCGCTGTAATCTTTATGCAATTTCAAATTTCCTTGAGCACAGATAAGGAAACGTGGTCTAAGCAGAAATTTTATTTCACTACAAGATATTGCGATAAGTATACTCTATTTTCGTTATTTTATGTAATATTTTTCCATGCTGTGTACATTCTTTGCATCTTGAAATTTCCTACGAACGCATAAAAATCTGCATAAATAACTACTATGGAGTGACATAAGATCTATTCAAGCAACCATTTTGATCGGCATTGGCCACAGAAAAATATAATCTGGCGTAGCTTCTCTTCCGATATAAGAAAAATCGCTATCCGTCAATCTACAACAGAAAAGAAAATCCCTGAAAAAACATACTTCATTAAATATATTTATTAAGTATAGAGCAGAACAAAGTAACATCGTTATTTAAATGATCATTTGATATTTTACGTATTTAAAAATTAATTTACTCGTTCCAACGTTGTTTTTAATAATGTTTCAATTTATTTGCTTTACTTTCTGTTCGCGCGCGTGATAGCGAGACGAGATCGCGTTTAGCTAAGACTTGTGGACTGTATAATTCGCACGCTGAGTATTAGGGGCTTGTCCCCTCGTAGTAACTCTATCGCAGGAAAATATCTTTATTTGTCGGAAGTCGAATTGATTCTGCCATGGAAGCCGAAGGAAAGCCCGAACGTCTTCTCGGTTCCCCTTCCTTCGGCTTCGGGAAATCGCGGGTCCAGGGTGGGGCACGAAGGGCCAGATACTCCCTGCCGTCCTGAGTCATCTCGCTGGCCCGTGCCTCTCACGTGTTCGGGAAAGTCGGCGCCATGCCTCAATCCACGGTCGAGGGTCTTGTCTGCTTAGAACAAAGTCCAGTCTTGTGGCCAAGGGTTTCTGGCGACGCAGGCCTGCTAAGGGTACTTAAAACCAATAAATTTTCCCTGTACGTGCCTGGACCCAGACCGTGGGTATCGTAGCATGACACCTCTCCCGAACACTTTCATATGATCAATTTTGAAACAACACAATTGATTTTTAATCTACATAATACATTACTTTCAGTGTTGTATATTCTGTGTAAAATTTTGTTTATAATGGTTTTTTATAGATATTACTGTGCAATAATAAAATAAATTTCTCAATGCTAATTATCCTATATTATTAAATTATTATTCATTTATCTCTATGTTATTAGCTGTGTACATTTGCATGTGTCGTATTATTTCAATTGTCTGACAATAAGTAAAATGAATGTCACGCTCCTTTTTTTCATTTTTTATTTTTTGAGGTTGCATCTACTAGTGGTATTGATACCACAGTGTTGATATTGTTAATCATTATTAAATGACAACGTTATATCGCAATCAAAAACGTTAACGCTTGTTGTTCTCGTGTTTTGAGACAAATTGATTTAAACAGAAATGAATAGTGAATTTTTGCATGATAAAGATTACGGAATTGTGGGATCTATACTGTGTCTAATTAATCTTCTCTCATTCATTTAAGGGTTGATATATTAAAGTTTCTGCATAATTCGGCCGAATTTTTAAAAGCAAATGAATGTGATAAATCGTGATACATTGATGAAGATTAACGATTTGAATTTCTATCGAGGTTTTATTTTCTTCGTTTGCTTTAACAGCTGTGTTTTATTGTCAATAGCAACGAGTGTGTTAAAAAATATTCCGCGGATGACGGATTGTGAAGTATAAAACCATACGAAGATACAAGAAAATTATTGCAAATTGTACATATACATATTCACTTATGTATACATTTTCTTAAAAAAGAAAAAGATATTACACTTTTTTTACAATAAGTATATTTAATACACGCAACAGAAAGAGAGTTGAAAATTAACAAATAACGCATATATGTAAAAACGAACGTTGATTGCAAATTGAATTCACACGTATTTACATGTTTATTGCATAATATCTGTCAATTAATTACAATATCGAGAAGTATGAAATAGAAGCCATATCATTAAAGTTTACAAATTTTATATTATGCATTGCAGTATTTGTTTAAGCGTTTGCTGTCGAATTTCATGTAACACTTTCGTTTAAGTTTCTCTCTCTAATCACTTAACGTTTTGTTCAAATTAAAAGCAATGTTTATTATTATTCTTCACTACTTTACAGAAGAAAAAGTCTCGTTTTCAAGGGTCAGTTTATTTCTGAAACGAGTGTAACTTACTATGTATCTACTCTACACTCATACGTGCAGCAGTTTGAAACGATGAACAACGTTTTGTTCAGAGTGTGGAAATATTTGTAATGCAGATATATTTGAAAGCGTACGGAACGTTCAAGGTGGAATGGCGATGAATTTAGGTGAAGTCCCCTTGAAAGACGTTTGAAAGCGTTATTACTTCACCTCGCATATGATCGTGCTGTTGTTCGAGTTATTTTGCTGGGTCGCGTTGAACTGGACCAGGACCAATTCGTACGTAACTATGGTCCCTGCTACCTGAAACATTTTCAGTCATTTCACGAATTTTATCGAGCAATTTTCGATACTCCTTTTTTTTTTTTTTTTTTGATGAATATTAAACACATTCTGTGAATTATTAACATAAACTATCAATGTTAATAATTCACTGGAACTACCGACAATTGAAGCATAAAATTTTCGTCAGAGACATTGAAGACAAAAAAAAAATAGAGAAACTTTACAATACAATGAAGTACACGAGCTTTTATTCATACATACATTTTACAAAAAATTATTTAAATACATTGTTAAACGTAAAAATGTAAAAATATACTGTTTTATGTCTATGAAATGTATAACAAAAATTATAATTGGTGACAATATACTTCGGTAGTTCCAGTGTTAAAATCAGATTTGTCTTGTTTCTTTCTTTTTTTATATGCTATATACGTTTGACAATGTGTCAGCTTTTTTCTATGAAAAAAGTATGTTAAAGTGAGTTATATAGTTTCTAGATAAAGCTAGATCTAAAAATAGATATAAAGTAACATTATTATTATGTTAATAACGTTTACTTTATCGTTTAAAGATCGGAATTCCAATTCTTCTTCATTAGCGAGGTTTTCCTGTTTTCTTCTCTACGATATAAATTTATATTTTCTTCACTTTGCGCAGTATCGTCAGTATTTCTTTTTTACCTTATTTATGTTTACTTGTAATGAAATAAAAATTTTGTATTTATTTTATATATAATAGAATTTTATAATAAGTTGTAGTAATAATAATAAGTAATAATTAATAAATTAATAATTTGTGTAATTAACGAGAATGGGAAACAAAGAGAAATCACAAAGATATGAGTAATTCTTTTAATTTTATGTACTTGTTTTGCCAATTGCATTTGCCAATTGCCTAATGCATATAAATTTTCGCTTAATCCTTTGAGTTATAATATCGTGGTTGGAATTACGATTTCGATTTGAAAGAAAAAAATAAATTGTAGCACCATGGAATATGAATTTGAATTTTGAATTTTTAATTCTTCAAACTGAAGATTAATAAATGTATAACAATGCTATTATATATAATAATATTTTATATCTGATGCGATGTAATATATTCTAATAACTAATGTCTGAAGAAAAAAATAATAACGCAGGAAGTTAATTGTTCTGTAAGAATCATAGTATAGCTTTGAGACAAGATACTAATAATATTAATACAAGATACCAATCAACGAGATACTAATTATATTAATAATTTTATACCATTTGTTTAATGTTAACATATACATATATATTATATTAAATTCTGTCTTTCTTTTCAATTAAATTTTTTAATCGTTGATCATTAAAATATTAAATGAAATTTCCGTCTTCTGATTATTATTATTAAATTATTACATTAATTAAATTTTCTAATTATTAATCATGAAGATATCAAATGATAATTGTCAAATATAAATTACAAAATTTATATGTACTAATATTATATATATATATATATATTATGTTATGTTTCTCCAAATTTATTATTTTAATAAATTTAAACGTTCTATACGTACGGTTAATACAAGGCTTCTAGTCACTGAAAAGAATTTCATGCCCGTCAAGCAAATGTTATCCGTTGTTACTTGCGCCAGGAACCTCATTACCTACGAAAACAATTATTTTACATATAGTATAAAAATTTAATTGTATCGAGTATTCCAAACTGCAAGTTTAATCAAAATTAATGGCAAATCGGTACCAGAATTATTATAGTAATGTCATTTATTACTAGAAATAGTAAATGTTATGAAAAAAATATTAATTGCTGGGATTTTTATTTAAAATTGTTAATTATACGAATTGTTGTGTGTGTGTGTACAGTAGCTAAAAAGAATATGGACACAGATTTTAAAAATTTGACTTTATAATAAGCTTCATTGAAAAGTAAGAACATGTGCAAATGTTTTTTATATGTGAAAATTAAGAGACAATTAAATATAAAATTCTCTTCTAAACATTTTTCTAGACTTAATACCATAATTTTATATTTATATCATGAATTATATTATAATATTACAGTAGAACTTCTTTTATATAAACCGGTGACAAGTGACAAACAGTTTATATAATTAAAGTTTATACTTACAATGCTACTGTTTATGTGATAAGAGGATCAAATTCAAATAAGTGAATTCATTTAGTCACATGCATTCACTAAAATTTGGCTCAAATAAATAGACTCTCTATAAATATAAATAATTGTTAAATAATTTTAAGGAAGTCTCATTTTTCCAGGTACTTTCATTCCAATGAAAACCTATTTCAAGAAAGACAATGTTTCCTATTTGCAAAAACAAAAAGTTTTTCAGAGAGAAGAAATTTACTAGTGATATTGATAACTATAATATAAGGAAAATTCCACTTAAATTGCATGTCACAGTACATATACATTTTTAGATAAAAAAACGAGAAAAATACAAAATTTTTCAATTTTGGCACTTTGCAATATTTTCTTCAATTAGTTTTTCTTTTTAAAGAGATACAATTGAAATCTTACTTCTGTGCAGAAACTGTTTGCGGAAACGCTGTACAAAATCGGAGCCGGAAGCAACGACTCGTCGTGAATCGTCGCGGCAAACAGAGAGACCATCGTCGTTCTCGCCAGCAGAAATCCAAAGGAGAAGCAGAAATAGATTTTCTCGATAGCGTTCCGCATGGGGCTGTTTGTTTTTTCAAACGTTCAATATATTTAATTTATGCGTGCTGTTGTAACAGGTGACAGTTAAAAATATTAATTACATTTTATGGAACGAGAGCACAGAAGGGTTGGAACTAGAAAATTAAATTGTTATAAGTTATGTTGTTTAAAATGAGCAATCAGTGTGCTTTTGGTTGTAGAACTATCAAGGTGATCATCAATTTATAAACATAAATAAATATATAAATTATTTATTTAAAGAATTAAAAAGATTTAGTAAATAATTATAAATATAAAAATGACTTTTTATATAAGTATGCTGGTAATGTTTGTATTATAACTGAAGCATTATAATACGACATTAATTAATTAAATTTTTTAATAAATAAATAAATTAGTAAACGAATTAATTAGGAGAGGTCAGAGTAAGACGGCCATGTTAAACAAAATTACATGTAACTTCTTTACTTTTTATACGAAAGAAAGCGGTGTTTTAGCAAAACAATTTTACAGGTATTAGAAACTAAAAAAAAATTATCTATTATTATCTTTGTACGATTCATACCATCAATTTAAACATTTGAAACGCTGTATACAATCCTCCAAGGGAGGATCTGCAATCTTGGTCTCAGATTTTGCTCTTGTGAGGCTCAGATTTTCCCCTATTTTTGACTTTTGAATATAATTTCGTGACATTTTACAATTACGTTGAAAGATAACTGTAATTAATAAAAACGAACAAACACCACGCATAAAACAAATGCACCATCTTACTCCATATAATTTATATGGATAAATAATATCAGAATAAAATTGAAACTGATATAAATATCAAATTTCTTTCGAAAACGACCACCATTGTACAAATGCCAAAATTAATTGCCTACAAAAAATTTGTTGGACGTTTAGTTACGCTTCTGCTCATTAATTTACAATGTCGAATTTTGACAAGACACGTATGTCATATCAAATTGTTATTTCGTTTTTTATTTATTTTATCTGACTCACATATGCAAAAATGATGTACCAACATACAAAAAAAATATAACATTGACTGTCTTACCCTGGTATCTAATAGTAACAATGCAGTGTAATATCAATTGTTTTGAAAAGTGTCTGTTGCGAGTCATTTAATTAGAGTTAATTCGAATGAAGAATTATAATGTCGAGGATGGCACAAGAGTCAACGTGGGACAACATGCACAAATAAAATAAAATTCTGTCGTGTATACTTGAAGGAGAAAAGTAGCTGTATGCAGATGAAATACAGATCGGTGGCAAAAGATAGAAGAACCATAATGGAGATACGGGAGTCCAATTGCCTCGTCAATGTTGCTAAGTGATTGTAGTCGCTCCTCGCCTCTGCCCACCACCATTCCGGCATTGCCTTAACAACGAAATGATAGTAAAGATCAAGATTCCTCATTGGAAACTATAAACTATTTCGTGCACCTTAATTGTAGATAAACAACATAAAAATATAATTTGTTCCATTACCCACTTGTTTCACTTTAATCCTCTATCTTATTTTTAAACTTATGCCATTTTACATACCACAATTTCACGTGATTTTTCATAAAGTGGCAATAATTAATTATGTGAAATATTTAATTTGCTGTCCTTATACGCGTAATAATGCAATTTCTTTTAAATAATGAAATAATTTTATAAATATGTTATGTGCAATATACAGAACATAGACAATGTGTTAAAGAATATTTCTAGACACTCACCTTGCCTCTTATCGAATTCAAGCGGCTATTTAATTGCCGAAATTGAGCTGTCAAAGCGATGCTGATAAGAATAAGGAACAAGTCGACGAAATTCCACGAGAAGGTACTGAGAATGTTAATGAGGTCCACCAATATTCCTTTCCATAAACTATACGATATTCTAGAGAATATCTATCCAAACACATTTGACGTTTAAAATTCATCCCATCGATGCTAATTATTTTTCGTCAGTTTCATTAATTTTATATATTCTTAGGTATCCATGCATATTGTGTATTATTCTTATATATAAGTAAATATCGTTTTATATGTTTTTATATTAATATCATGTAATGTGTTTTATATTAATAACAGAAATGATAAATATTAATATATCATTAGCAATACATAAAATAATACTTACTTATATAAATAAAATAGTACATAATGTGTATGAATACCGATAATAGAATATTAATAATGGAAATTATACGTATTCATGTAACATCAAACAATATTTATTTAAATGCAATATAATAAAAAATAATAAAACAGCTGCAAATATATTTATTTTGTACCAATTAACTTTCAGACTCACTAACTAATAATACAAATTATAAATATTAGTATAAAATATTATTAATGTATAAAACAATATTATCGTTTATACATGATATAACAAAATAATAAAAAACAAAATAAAATAATTTATGTATATATAAAGTTGGATTATATATATTGAAGTAATTAATGTTTTCTTTCACAAAGAAAAAAAAAATTTATTTGTCAAAGAAGAAACTGATAATGGAAAATCTTTGTTACCTGTGGAAATTGCATCTGGAAATACACACCAAAGATGTTCGGATCTCCTTGAAACGCAGCGCATTCTTTAGCTTTGATGTAGCCCTGGGCTATCGACAAACTATGTTCGACTGCAACGATTCATTGCGATTCATTAGTTGAAAGGAAGTGACACGAATAATGGAAAAACAATGGACTGAAGTTTTGGTCGTCCAAATTTACCCACTAAAGGTCAAGCGATAATTTGCTTCAAGTTTTTGAAATTGCATGAAATTATAAAGTACATACGAATTTTACTAGTTATTTTAATAGTGTATGTCTAGTTGTAGTTATACCTGTCTGTTGATTTGGCATGATCCAAGATAGAATTTAAATAAACAATACTAAAAAGTATGAATAATAATAATATTATTAGTACATATAATAATAAATAATAAATTCAATTTATTGTTAATAATAAATTATAAATTGTAGTAAAATAAATAAATATTAGTACAACAATAATACAATAATAAAAACATGTATTATAAACAATAAATTAATATATATTATTAATAATGAATATAATATACGACAATAAATGAAAGACATCACTTACCCAATGCAAACATCATTACTATTGTCGTTACAATCTTGAATTTCGCGGCCAGACTGGTTTTCGAAATTTTCCTATGTCTGTACGAAAGCTCTTTCTCGAGCTTCTCCCAAGTTACCATCAAGCACGGCCATTGTACGGCCAATCTCAGAAACAGGAAGGTTGCGATCAAGTTCGTTCCATTGAATACGAGCGTGGCTTACGCAAAAATAAACAATAAAATATATTATTTATTATTATGTGCGTTTATACAGGGTGTCTTGTTTCATCTTTCCACGCAATCATCTCCTAAACTATTAATAATTTTAAAAGATGTTTCAAATAAAACTTGTTCTGTTTCAAAGGACGACGTCTTATGTGATTTGTCATCGGATTTCAAGGTCATTTCTATTTTTTTAAACGGAATTATATATATATTTCTTTTTTTTTTAATACAGCTCAACGTTATTTATAGAAAAAGATATTACACGTAGAAGAATTATTAGTTTAGTATAGATATTTTAGTTTTAATTTTATAGAATCTATTACACAAAAAATGAGGACAATAATGAAGAATATCTTTCCTCTTTTTTGGGAGATAATTGCATGGAAATGTTAAAATCTATCTCGTATAAGAATCCGGTACAAGGATCGATTAATTTAACTCATTCGTTCGAATTTTACGTATGAAGCAATTGTAACTTTAAATCAACATGATTTTTTTTATTTTTTTGTACATTTCACTGAAATCAGATCTTTCGATTTTCTAAATTCTTGTTTCAATTTTATAATCTTTTAGAATATTTTATATGTATGAAATTTCGACATGGAAGAGTTAAAGAAATTTTACGAGCACAATAGGAGAGTACTACTAATAAGATAAATCAACTCTTTAGCAATAATTTACTTGAAACAATTGCTCAAAGCAGTGAGATAATTGTTATATTATTTTTAGTATTTTTAGTATTATTACTAAATTTACTAGTACTTAATAGCATTACTACATTATTTTTAATATCTAGACCTTTTTTTATTGCCTTTACTTTCCTAGGAAGAAAAAGACGAACACATTAACTATCATAATTTTTTGACGTCACATAATATTTTTGAATAAAAGCTTCTCAGTAATTCTTTCACTGTTCCATACGAATTATTATTTTTTTTAAAGTTAAGCTTGATTATGAAAAGTTCATAAATATGATGTAAAATCTGGTGCTAAAGAGAAAAGAAGAAAAAAATTAGAAAAATCAAATTTTTATTAATTCTGGCATCTCTTAGTGTCTATTACTAATTACGATGCTTCAATTTATAATTAATATACGTGGCAAAGGATTGCAATTTTGATTGATAAAATTATTATAAATTATCACGAATAAAATTAATAAAACCATTACACAATCTTAACATTTCATAAAGCTATCATAGCTCTTTCTTGATTTTAATCCTTCAATTTACTAAACAACAACAATTATTTAATGTCTCCAGTTAAAATAAATTATTATTATTAATATTACTAATCGTTAAATTATTATATAATACGATAGCAATTTAAAATTATTGAACATTAAAATTAATATGACTTGAGAAGACTTGGAAATATTTCAATGTTATGGTATTAACTTAAATTTAATCATCATAAAAGAAAACGTAAATGTTATTCTTGGTTTTGTTACAAAATTTGGTTTTACTGTTTACTTTATCTATGAAACACAATATGCATAATATCTAAAGAGTTGTTTTTACGGAAATACAGACACATAAAATATTTTCAAAAGTCTTACTCATTTTTGTGGAATTTATTTGGTTCGTAATTATCCTCAAAATGTTAAATATGGTCATCATCGACGAACCAACGATCGAAATTACGCAGTATATAAATTTTGGGCTGCGCCAAGTGAACCTAAATGTAGAAAAAGTATGATTAAAGTATAATTAAATATTTATAGTATAATAAGAATATAATATAAATAGCATCTAATATAGCATAATATCTAATATAGCATCTAATATAGCATAATATCTAATATAGCATCTAATATAGTATAATATCTAATATAGCATAATACCTAATAATTCAATTTATATTCAGTTACATTCAAATTATTCTAATATTTGATCGACACTAACGATATTAAATAAATCATGAATAATTGTACACTTATATTTAATAATAAATTTCCGAAGCTATTCATCTATAAATTCAAATTTTTTAACACAAAATTATCTACAATTTAACAGGAGTGCGACGACGATTGTTCTTCGCTGATGAGAATGACTGACTTGAAATGTTTATAAAAATTTAACAAATCAAAACATCGAACAAATTGCAAATTATCCATATTTTAGATAATTTTATAACGAGTATCGTGTTAGAATTTGAAGATGATTTCAAGAAAAATTCGTTTATTCGAAATAAATGAAAAATTATTTTTAATACTGTCGTCACGAATGTCAAAAATTATTCGAAATAAATGAAAAATTATTTTTAATACTGTCGTCACGAATGTCAAAAATTATTCGAACCTCAAGAAATCTTTCTAATGTGGTATGCCAGTAGAGTACAAAAAATTTTGTTGAAATTTTCTCTTCAAAAATAGCACGAATCCATAAATCAGAGCGTCACTCGAACAATTATACAGTTTTTATCATTTTAGTGATATTTTATTTTCTATAAATATTTGGTATATTTTCTCATCGCTCTTGCGCTGGAATGACGTGCCACGCATGACGAGAATTTTTTGTTCCAAATTGCAACATTTTCTCAGTTTTAAGTATATTTAAATGTAACCCAGGAAAAACAAATGATAAGTTTATTACTTCTTAATAATTCCAGTGATCTATCCAGTGACATCATACCGACGAGTTCAAAAGAAAAAGAAAACGACGATTTATTGTATACGGTTTGGTCACTCGTTATGGTCCGCAATCAGTTGCCAGCGCAAGTGATTAAAATCATTAAATACTGCTGACTCAGCTTGTTGAACAGACTGTAAACTACGGATTATATTTCTGAGAGTAACATAAAAAGAATAGACTCTTAGAAAGTAGAAAATCGTCTTACGCGTTAAAGGGATTAAACCTTCTTTCAAAATGTTTTCATTTTTCTTGACATCACCAATTAATCATTGACATAATTCGACTTCGTCGAACGAATTAATCGAACGCTGAAAGAAGAAGAACAAATCACCTGAGATACGATGCATCGGGAGAATTAACGCCAGAAACAGGAAACAGGGAGAAACATTGCGCCAGCATAATAATCGGCCTCATGGACGCGTGCAAGCTGTCAGAATTTGGATCAAATGCACTGACAGAAGATGTTACTGGCTCCGACACTGAAAATTCGAATTTCGAACGGTCAATTTGCTGCCCGATCGTACGTTTCTCAGTCGATACGAGCGATCTTTCAATTTTTATTACTTCCGATAGTATCCATTTCCGTCTTCAGGTTGTCGAGTTTGCCAAACTGCGAGCTGCTCTTTGGTGACCTGAAAATTTCAACAATTAACGCAGGTTGAACAAATCAACAACGAAACTAAATTTTTTTCCTTTTATTTTTGTCAAAATTAATATCGATTTCTACTTAGAAAAATTAATTCTGATATATAAATCTATTTATTTTAATTATTATCCACGTTTAAATTATAATCGTCAAAATTGATATCGAAGTGATTTCATCAATTATATTCGATTCTCAAAAGATCTTTCTTTTGTTTTCATAGTAACATTTCTCTATTGTTAATTTCTCATATTTTACCATAACCGAAATGAAACGCTGCTAAAATCTAATAAATAGTTGGCATTATTTGTACGAACTTTTTGAACTGTTTGACTGAAAACATATACATATTTCAATTTTTAACATTTTAACGTCATATTTAACGTCACTTAACTAACGTGTCTCTGCAAAATTAATCTTCAGCCACTTTCAATTACTGCTTATCTTATACTACATTTATACTAATTTATATCTTATTTGTACTAATTCAATAGCTATTCCATTACAATTAAATTAGAAAGATTTATTTAAATTTTATTTTACACATTTGCAACAATTCAGAACCATCGCACGATAATAAATTTAATGATATCAAATATTATTATTAAATGAATATTGTATAAATTTAACAATATTAAATTGCAAATTTCACTTGACACAAGCAGGGGACATGTCGAACACATGAACGAGTGATGTTAAAAAATTGAAACGAAGCATGATTGATTCACGTGGAATGTCTGATCGCGTTGGTGATCTATGAACCTTCTTCGTGATGCGTCGCGATCGACGGTGTACACGCCACAGGATCGCATGGCGAACAGAAGATAGACTCGTTACTTCACAGAGTTCTATCATGCGTGCAAAGAACAGGGTGGAGAGTGTTTTATAGACAGTTCTTGGGAACTCAATAAATGTTTGCTTGAACAATCGTCGGAAAGTCTATGTCTTGCCTCGATAAGGTTAAGCATTGGCAACGGTAAAAATTCCAGATAGAAGAACAATCTATATTTCTTTCTTACTTGGTGCTAGTATAGAAAAATCGGTTGAAATATTCTTCTAACGTTCATTTATATCAGAATAAATACCATATGCTGCATCTGAGTAAAATAAATACAGCGTTGATTTACTGTTTTAAAGAATTTAATATAAAGATGATACAGAGAGATATAAAATTAGGAACGCTTGACTTTAAAAATTATTGATTGCTATTATTGATAAAATTTGTTGTTGCCAGATCCACCACATAATCAACAATGTTCAAGAGGGACGTTGCTTGAAATTTAAACGTTTATTGTTAAACATTTATTAGATATCGTATTTAATAGAATTCAAATTTTCATAGCGTGTAAAAACACATTGAAAAATTTTTCTAATGACTGAATTTGCTATGAAATATGAATTTGAAGAACCACTCTCTGAAATTTAATATTCAATCTGTTTTGGCTGTTTTATTAAACACAGATGAGGTTGTATTATATAATAATATCTTTAATGATATATAATTACACGTATGTGATTTAACAATATGTTTAATAACATATAATTTAATGATACAATATGTTTAATAATATGTAATTACGTGTAATGTAATTATGTAGTAGCTTCATCTTTTATTTAAGTGAAGACAAAATTTCCCAATTTCTTCTACGTATTTATTCTTACTACGATTAACTAACAATAATTAATCGTACGTAGTACGTAATTGATAACACAAATATGCTTTTTTTTTGTATAACATTTTACACAAATGAATTTTTTTAATAACTTTCTTATATTGTATAAAATTTGGTAATAGCTTATTTCTTCAGTTTTTCAACATTACGCATCATTTCAATTATATTAATATCTCTGAACAGAGGAAAAACAATTTCATAAGAGAGGGCGTATTGTGCTAGATATAGGAAAAAGAATTAATTGACAGTGAGTGAAGTTTCTCTGAAAGTGATGTGCACTTCCTGTAAATAATAAATTAAATAGTTCCACAGAAGTTCCACTGTTTAATGGCTCTCAAACGTTTTCTTTCCCACGTTAGAAAAGGAAGATAAAACGGTGAAAAAGTTTGATAAGAACTGTAAGTAGAAAATTGCGTGACAATAGAAATTTTAATAATTCTACGTGATCTACACTTGAAGAAACTTTATCTTCTACACCTTTTAATTTCTGAACACATTCTCATGAGTACAGAAGTTTTCGAGACGTAATACGGATAAACGTAAATACAAACTTCATCTAAATACATTTTTGTATTTTTTATACTTATATTGTACTTTATATTTTGATATTATATTGTATTTTATATTGTATTTTGATGACACAAGTGCCAAGGTCATGCTATTTAAAAAAAAAAAACTCTACTACAGAATTTGACAGCAACAAAACATAACTAAATACTTCATGTTGCTAATGATCTTGTAGTCGATGCGATATCGAGCTAAAAGAAAGGAGAAAAAAAAAGAATGCAATATAGGATCTCAAGAGAAAAAAAAAACTCCCCTCAACAATTGAAACTATTTTAGATGATAGAAAACTCGTTAAAATATATAAATAATTTTTGTATAAATATATAAAAATATAATTTTTAACAGGTTTTTCGAACAAATAAAATTTACAATAATGTATAAATTATAATGTGTACTGATCAGTTTAGTGTATTAGCAAACTATGTAACACGTAATGTAATAATTTGCAATATTTTAATTAATGATACAATTATAATGTATGAAAACATTGTAAAAATTGTTAAACAAATTGTTGAGCAGTCGCTAATAGTTTTTGCAAGTTGATACAATTTTAAATGAATAAATAAATAATAATAAGTAATTGACATAACGTAGAATAAAATTATATCAGTTTCTATTGAAATAAGAAATTTTTTTGTATACGTACCTAACATTGATCAGCAATGCGTTCGGATATTTTATAGTTTCCAAGTTCAGCGGCCGCATCCCGTTCAATTTATTTTCTGTACTATCGTTATTCGACATTTTATTCACACCATTTCGTCAACGAACGTACATTTCACGTAACATATATCACCGATCGATGATAAACGGAATATCCACGTGTACGATAGTTAACGTACAATAAATACCATTTTAAACACTTCGTTAGCACGAAACATGTTTTTCACGTATTGGAAATAATAAAATGAGCAAAAAAATTGTTTTATCGTAGAATTAACTCATTTACATTACGAAATGAGATAATGCGCGAGTAACAACTGAATAAAAATATTATATTTATTAGTTGTAATTGTTAAAAATTTTTTTAATAGTATTTTATTACAAATAGTTAGATAATAATAGAAAGTAGTAAATATTTAAATTGAAGCAAGTTGTGAATATTAATAAATTTTATTCTACTTTATAAAGCTATAAAATTTATAATAAATCAAGTGTTATAACCAAGTTTAAACCAAGCTTTTATGAAGTTTAGTATTTATTATATTTTATTATATTCTTTTACCTGCTTTTATATAAACCAATCTTTATAAAATTCAGGATCTGCAGTACATGTCTAATATAGTTTGTCCAATATGATATTTAATATAGTTAAATAAAAATTCTATCAAATTTTGTAGTATAATTTTATTTTGTTAAGTAAAATTAACAGTTAATAAATTTTATTTACTGCCGTAAGATTTATTATTATACAAACTTCATAAAATTTTGCTGTAGTAAATTTGTAGTAGATTTTACGCTACTGTAAAACTAGAAATTAATAATTTCTGTTCTTTGACATAATTCAATTAATAATTTTAACGAATTAAACATTGAATTTACTAATAATTTTACTTTTAATTAAAGCTTATAATACATTTCAAATTTATAAAATTTAATGTCTGTATAAAATTTTGCTATATTGAATATAAATTTTATTCAAACTCTATAGTTTTTAGACAATTTTATCCTGTCCAGAAGCTAGAAAAAATTAATAAATTCTACTCCCTGCTATACTTTGATTACTAGTAGTAAATTCAAAATTAAATTTATCAAGTAATTATGTTTTTCGCTAAAGCTTTAAACAGCTTGTTAAACAGATTTTATTAAATTTTATACTATAATTTCATCCAAATATTAATCTTTATTCTTTATATCTTATATTTTGTATAAGAATTTTATATCTTACTGTGCACAGTGTATCTTCAGCGAACCAATCGTGCAATTCAAACCGCGATATAGTGAATGAGTTAAAACCGCCCAAAAGAAAACAATGTCACACAAAGCGAAACATCTCAAAAACGCGTAAGCACGTCTCTTTACGTTGCAACGCGCAGTCCGCAAAGTTTGAAGAGCGAATTATCGGATTACGATTCTCGGAGGTGCGCTAGGTACAATCAGAAAATAGTGGAAAAATTAAAAGCGAAGGATTGCAAACGCGGCGGTATCACGTGACAAACGTTGGCTTCCTTCGTTGTGTAGGACGTGTCAGGAAATGAACTGAAAGATGTACGAGCCTGCGGCACGAGTTACACGTCCTCATAGTTTTATATAGAACGTCTATAAACTATGACAGAGAAATAACAGATATGCACTACTGGCTGTGTAGATTTGATGTGTGAGCGAACATTTGACACACTTGCAGCAAATAGTGCTCGATAATCGTTTATCCTGCCGGAGGTACTCAACTTTCACTTTGATTTTTTTTCTTGATTTAAAATTCTCTTTTTGCCGTTTCTTTTTTTTCATTTTGTTACCGTATACGTATGTATATGTGTGTGTATATATGTATATATATATATATATATATATATATATATACATCTGTGTTTTGATATTCGTCGAATTTCACGTGTCATCTGGGGTTCGTGTGAAATCCATTCGAAAGTTAATATCTTAGATAAGGAAGGACGTCATGACTGATGTGCAAACACATAAGTATGGATATGAAACAAGAAGATTGTTTTTTTATGAAGAGATAATGACAGATATTATTTTAACGCGGAATGTACTGTGAATTTAATGAAATTCAGTATATAGATAAAGATATGTATGTTTATACAAAAAATTTTGTAGTGAGGTATGAAATGTATTAATTTTTAACTTTAGCAGTAATCGTATTATATTAGCAAAAGAGTTTTTGTATTTATACTCAATAGGAAAAAATTATGTATATAAAATTGAATATGAAATTATATAGGTGTATGATTAATTATCATAATTATATATATGTATATTTTATATATGATTTACAATGTAATTAATTTATAATTTATTTGTAATATTATTAACTATTATAATAGAATATAATTAAATTTATTGTTGTTATTAATTATTATCATGGTTCAATATTTATTATTACTGTATTTTCTATTGAATACAGATGCAAAAGTTTAAAGCACAGAAACTTGGTATAACCTAATATAATCTTATCATAAAACAAAAAATTAATAAATTTTACATCTCACTGTGAAATTTCTTAATAAAAATTCTTATAAAATAGATTTCAATATACCACTATAAAATTCAATGTCTATATAAAAATTTTGTTCTATTAAATATAGATTTTATAAAAAACAATTTTAATCTTAATCTTACCATTCTACTTTAAAATTTCTTATTCCACACGAAACTTGATGAAATTCAATGTCTATATTTTTAAATATTGTTAACACAAATTTACATATGTATGTAATTTATAGCAAAAGAGTTACATTATTATATCATTATATTATAAAATGCAAAATTTGAAATTTATATAATTCTATCAAACTGTAAGATGTATTTTCAATTTTATTAATTTTTTTACATTAATTGGGCACCTCGTTATTATGGTATCTTACTAAAGAAGTGAAATGACAAGTGACATTATTTTTCTTGTTTGGGAGCAAGGATCCTATCGTGTTTATTCTAATCTTTAACGATCTATTATATCTGTCAATACAACAATGCATCAATCATACCTTCACTGTGTTATCGTTTAAAAAGAATGCTGAAAGAGAGATATACTGTTTAATATATTCATTGTTGATCGAATTTTTATTTTTAGACTCTTGTATGGTAATAAATAATTTTTATATAAATCTATTTTTACGCTGAGAAATTTCACATGTGCAATTATGAGTTACTTGAAAGTTATCTTTTAATACTTTCCACTTTGAAAGTATTTCAATTTTTCTTCGTATCGATTGTGTAGTAAAAAAATAATTCATTCAAATTTATGAAAAAATTTCTTTCTTTTTTATGATTCAGTAAGGGTAGTATTCATCCATGCGTAAAGTTATAATATTTAATAAAATTTTATATAATATAATGTAACATTTCATATATATGATTAATTAATAATATAATATTACAATAATACAATATTTTATAAAATTTTATAATATTGTATAGTATCTATTTCATTTTGTGTTATTCTGTATTATTATAGTAAAATGTTATCCTTTATATTATAATTGAATACAATATGATAGTGTGGTAATTTTTGATTACAAAAAAAAATTCATTGTTTTTAAATCATATCATATTTTTAATGAAAAAATCGATAAAATTTTTTCTAAAATAAAATATTCCACGAATTTCTTACTAAAGAAATTAAGATAACCAATGATCGAGTCTTTGACAACATCATTTTTATTTTTTAGTAAGTCTAACATCTTTAACATTTATATGAATTAATCACGTGAAAATAAACATTAAATAATAGCAAACGCATCAAGTTACTTCAATCTTTTCTGTTTTTGCTGTTATAACAAATTTTTCAATTTCTTTTTATCTTTTATCTCATTTAATTTTATTTTATAAGTAGTAAATTGTTTTAAATATGCGCAAAACTATTATCAACATTTTAATTGAATATATTTTATATTTTATATTAATAGAAAATTTTACAAAATATACGTATTAACGAAAGGTTTACTAAAGGCTTACTAATATTATTAGATTGTTAAAATATCAGGCTTGCATTCTATTAAAAATTAAAATATAAAAATTTTTTATATTAGAACTTGTAAGGAAAAAACAGATGCCTAGAAAAAATTTTTATGGACAAACTTCTTTAAAAATTCATTACAATCTATTTTATGTTACGCTCGAAATTCTTTAATTTTTAACATTTTGCTTCAAATATGTATATTTAAATTTCATGATATAAATTTAAATTTCAAGAAAATTTTAGTATATGTATTTTAAGCAAAATTATTCCTGTTTCTTTAAATTTTCTCTCTTAATTACTCTCTTCTTTCATTTGACAGTGCAGTTAAATTTAATTTTGCATTTTCTATAGTATACGATAGATAACAATATACTTCCATTAACGGAAGAGAAAAATATTAATTATCTTGATGAAACCTCAATTAATTAGCAAGAAACAATGCAGCGTATGTGTTTGTATTAATCTTTTGAAATTATCCACATTTTTTGTCGCATTCATCTAACGTGAACATTTATTTTTATTGTTATTCATCTTTAATATTAATATAAAAATTATAAATTTGAAATAGAATAGATAGAAGATCCTCGGTGACAATTCTTCAAAATTAATTAATAAATAATGAATATGTCAGAATACACAATATTTCTATGCGACTTCACGAAATTTACTATAATATTGCATGTGTACACAAATTGTACTATAGAAAGAAAGTGTATAAATTAAATTGTTTATAATTTGTATTTTGTTACTTATTATTTAATTTGCATTATATTTTAATAGTATAAGAATATATATTAAATTTCAACTGTTTATAATTTGCACCTTATTACTTACTATTTAATTTGTATTATATTTTAATAGTATAATATAATATTATTATTTATTGCTTAATTTATATTACATTTTAATAATACCAAAAAAGAATAAATACAAATTAAATTTCAACTCCATATATATATTTGTGTGATAATAACGTAAATCAAAATATGTGGTAATGTAGCAAACGAGACACCCTGTATAACAACTTCATGCGTTTCCCAAAGAAATATGTAAATGGAAATTTTATAAATCGCTTTAAAAAAGGAGAGGAAAGGAAAAAAAAAGTGGCGGAACAATAAAAATCAAAGTCATTCATAGTTTCGTTCGCGTTCTAATGATGTTTATTCATCGCTATACATACGTAGAAGTTCGACGCTTCGGTTTCCTTTCATGTCGGTAGTATTCCGTGTACGTGAACAAACGACGAGCTGACAAGCTGTGTAAACAGAATTTTTCCATTGTCGCGCGTCGCTTGCATTTGCTTTCAGTGAAAAGGGGTGCGTATGTGGATCTTGCCTCGTAATTCCGACCCATTTTAATATCTTTCCTTTTGTAACTGCGGAAACTGATAGATGCACTGTACCATATATATATATATATATATTTATGTACATACATATGTACGTATATGGTCGCGCGTATCTATTTCACATTCTATTTAATGAAACTTACTAATTGACTTTTCGATGATAGTTGCAATTATACTGGGTAATAGTGTTATTGGCAGGATAATTTTAAATTTGTGAGATGAAAGTAACGAGAGCTAGAAATATTACAAAAATTGAGAATGATAAAAAATGCCTTGTTATTGATAATTCAGTAGTAGTAAATAAATTAATAAATGAAATTCTAGCGTGTTACTATTTGTCACTTAGGTGCATTACGTGTATTTATTTTACATTCTATTTAATGAAACTTTCGATTACTAATTGACATTTAAACGACGTTATAGTGTTATTGGCAGAATGGTATTTTAAATTTGTGAAATGAAAGTAATGTAAATGAAAAAGATTGAAAAATTGAAATGCACTTAAAGTGTATTCTGTTATTAATAATTCAGTACAGTAAATAAATCAATAAATTGTTATTGTAGATTATAAATAAAATGTAGATATCGTAAATATAATACCATGTATTATGTCATTTACATCGTGTATCACTATTTCACATTTAAACAACGAAATATTTTATTCGCTTAGGTTAAACAATTTAATCTTCTCTTTAAATTAAATGCCTACATATATTTATTACTTACACAACATATATTTATTACTTCTTACTTTCGTTATATTCAAATATCATTATATTTTATTAATATTATATTATTTCCAAAATTCTAAGTTAAAAAAAAAGAATTTTAGTAAATTATAGCTTTTCTTCTACTATTGCATTACATTTCTAGTTATAAAATATCATTTGTAGTATAAAATATTATTTAAAGTATATATTAGATAATTATTTGCAAAAGAAGCATACCTTACCGATAATCATTAGATATATTTTCAGAATCAATGTTCTGAGTAAATTATGTTGTCAGTCAGAAGTCTATATATTCAAATCGTCTGCAAATTTCAAATGTTTAAAGAGAAATAAGGATTTTAAACATTTTATAAACATTAATGAACAGAATATTGAAACAAAATATTATTACATAGTATCCATTAATTGAATGTGATTGAATTTTTTATAACGCGTTTTTTGCATTTTCGCGTTAGAAAGAAAATTTTTAAGAAAAATATGTAACATTCTATTTAAAAAAAAAAAGAGTTACAAATGATTTTCATTATTCGAAAGATACTGTGAACATAGAAAATTAATAGACCGTTGCTAATGTGTCACAAATAAAATGTGAATGTTTATACATTCTTTTGTAATATTTGTATTTTTATAATATATTACATACATAATATATTTTCTGTGCAACAATCTAACGTTAATATATGGAAAAATATATTTTTAAATATTTATAAAATTAGAGTACTTGTTATAATATTATAATACGTATTTATTCCATTTCTTTAATTACGCTCACGAAAATAGAAACGAGCGTAAATTTATTTTAAAAGATCAGAAATCATTAGTTTCTAAAATGATACAGCAATAATATAATATAAAGTATAAAATATAATATAAATAATAATATAATAATATAATTAAGAGATTATTACTTCATAAAATAAATTAAAATTCCTTTATAAAATTTTACTTTATAAAATTCTTGGCGTTCAGTTATAACCTACGTGTATCGCAGTGGAAACATAAAATCACATTCTCAGTTCTCGACGATATCCGGGATATCGATTAAAATACTCAAGGACGGTCAGATATTCCCGGAATCTTGGACCGAGAACATGCGTCTTGCATCTTATCACACTATCTTGCTAAATTGTAAAATAATTAAAAAAAAAATGGACGTGACCTTCAGACGATCTCTATGCGTTCATCTACAAAAAAATCTATTTACATCAGATTGTAATCTTCTTGAAATCATTAATTTCTTATTTGAACTATTTTTTTTTTGTAATAACCGATAATACGAGTCGCATGTATACAATAGATAAAAATTAAACATCCTACATATGTAAGTATGAAACAACAGACCAAGAAATCAACTCATTGTCAATACCTAGTAGTATGTTAATAAAAATTAGTAAATATTTTCTTCTTAGACTTTTTTCCAAACACATATATTATTTATGGAAAAAATTGAATAATAATTTATATTTACAGTGTACATTTTTGGAGTGTAAAATTACAGTGTAACTTCAATTTTCTGATACAAACTTTAAGTCTCGTAACAATAAAAATGCAGTGAAGAATTTATAGTTCTTTTCAGCATCTATTCAAATAAGAATTCTAGATAAATTCTTATATAATATAAAAATATTTAACAAATATATTCATTATATTCAATTAATATTTAGATTTAAACTATTAAGGATCAAGCAATGATTTAATATTATAAATACTTCAATTTCTTTAAATTCTGGGATCTAAGTAGAAGCGAGATGTAGTATATTGTACTAATATAAATTTAAATTAAACGAATTTTTAGAATTTATTGTACTTTATCGTAATTGTAATTTAACTATTAAAAAATAAAATTGAAGAAACACAAATATAAATTGGTTGAAAAGAATTGCAAATCTATATGTCATTTTTTTGTAAATACACATATTAATATATAATATATTAAACATGTGTCGTTAAAAACAACAGAATTTCCTAGAAATAAAATCTTTGTAACAATCATATTCATAGGAAACATTTGAGTAATCCATCTTAATGTATCACTCTGTACAATTGTTCAAGTATATACTACTACTTCTAGAAATTCTGATTGTATTTTCCTCGAATGTTTATCTAGCACAAAGATCCATGTTTTATATATCTATGTACACACGTACGCAGGTATATCACGCTAAGAGGAACAATAAATCATGCAAGATTATCGCCGATCCTCGTGTCAGCAAATTACATTTCACTCCACAATAATTAGCAGTCATGTTTCAATTAAATATTCATGTTGCGTGAAGTGACGATCGTAAAACGACGATTACTGTTTAACAGTGGTGAGCAACTTGTACGTTAATCCTCGTTCTTTGTGTTAAAAAATTTTATAATGTTCTATAATGTATTGTAATTTTATAATGTTCTGTTATATAAATATAAGTAGAACTTCTGATATCCTTTGAGATAATTAATAGGAAGACAAAAGTGTTTGGTCAATGAAACTTTTAGATAATGCTAATACTCTGGCAAAAAGTTTTCAATGAAACGTGCAGGGTGTCTCATTTTATTCCACCCACGAAATTTTTATTTTTATTAATTTTTCGAAAAAATGTTTCAGATAAAATTTGTTTTTGTTCTATTTTCTAGATGGAGGCGTTCCTAAGATTTTGAGGTGATCTTTATTTTTTTAAATACTATTATACATTTTCATTTAAGTAGCCCCTTTGGAGGCAAATTCAGTGATCTTCATACGTTGATCTTTCCAAAGTCTTCGAAAGTCATTATTGTAACTTATCTTAAAACTTATCTTTGATCTTTTTTGTCGTTAGCTTCTGTACTCGAACAGTCGACCTTAAACACTTGGACACGATTTATTCTATCTTTTTAAGCGATAGTTCCAATCTCTCTAACAGTAATTTCTCGATAAATATTCCTAATGCGATCCTTCATGTCTTTTTGCACTCGTAGGAATTTCACAATGTACTTTTTTCCTTTATAAAACTCCATGGTAAAAAATTTCTCCTTTTTCTTATCCACCGACTAGGAAACATGTTATCCAATGTCTCGTGAACTCGACAGTCATTATGAATACGAGAATTATGGTGTGTTGGAACCATGATCTATAATTTTATTGCTACAAAAGAAATTTTGTAATTCATTATTTAAAAAATCATATCAATTTTGACAATCTGAAGATCATTTCAATGTAAAATATAGAAGTAAAATTGAAGAAAGAAGTATGTTTAGAATATATAAATTTAAATCACCATTTCATTTTGAAATGTAGTAAACGTAACTCTTGTCGAATCTCGTTTCCATTCGTTTGTTTAAAAATGAAATTCATTTTTAAACAAAATGTATCAATCTGAAGTTTAGATTTGCAGGCTGGATCCACTAGAACAAAATCATTGCCCAAATTAAAGATCAAAATTATTTTCTTTAATTTATGTTTTTTAAAATTAAAATTTATTAAATTTAGTGATTCTCCCAATTAAATAAATTTAAATTTTATATTAAATACAAAAATAAATTTATATAAAATTCTATAGGGTCTTATCGTCCCATAAAAAAATTTTAACATTTTTATTAAAATTTTAAATTCATAAAATATATATGAGACAGTATATATTTCATTAATCCTTTCATTTCAGATTTCATTTAAAAAAATCAATTGATTATGCTATCTTTGTACAATTAGTTATGCAGCCATTAAATTATTCATTAGGCAGATTGACTTAAAATTATTTTCAACAAGACATGTTTCTGATAAACAAGTGAATATATTTATTTTACCTAATTCTTTATATATAATAATCACATCGAAGGATTGATAAATCCTTCTCGCACTACTCCTTGTTTGATTTTCAAGTTTGTTGAAAAACGAAAGTTGCTCATCACTGCTGTTCAACAATCCTGGTTTGTTTGCTTCAGTCTTTTTGTACTTTACTGCTAAATAATTGCAGCTGCAAAGTGAAGATGATTATCGTGGAGATTGGAAAGGAGAGAAAAAAAAACAAAACAGATACAAAGAAAGATGTCGAAACGATTCACACATATGATTTATATTTATATTCTGTTCCCATATACGAATGGCGTACATCGTTACAATCGTGTTTATTCGTTAGACACAGTAGTCTTAAATGATGAACATAATCGCGAAGATTGTTGCTATATGTACATACTGTTCGACAAAATTTCTCATCGATCTCATATTTATTATCTCATCTATTAATATTATATCTGCGTTCATTATAATTTATCGTTTAAGATATGGATCATTTATTTGGAAATAAATATTTGATATAAGTCCATTTTCTTTTATCTTAAAATATCGAAGTATCTGCGTTTGCTAATTCCATTTAGCAACGAAATTTCAGTTCATTAAAACGAATATCTCAAGATTTAAATCATAAATTGTTTGTGAGTAAAAAGTTCAAGTTAAAGCATGTACTATTAATTTTCGATTTTCTCAATTTCCTCATACCACTTTCCAAATAAATACACACGAAATGTCCCGAAGCTTTTGAGCAGATATTTTATACATATTTTCCTTTTGCAATTTTGCATAAAATAAATAATATAAAAATCCGCAGTTTAATGTAACGGGTGAATATTTACATTTTGTATTTATCTTCCAACCAAATACAATTCAAATGCAAAACATTAGTACTCAGTTCTCAGGGTTGAAATTACATTATTCTTACTTTACTTATACGTTATATTTACTTATTAAATTAATTAATCATCAATTGCATACACAAATACCGTTGGGAGCTCAAATGCTGTTTACTTGCGTTTCCACTTTTATTTAATCTAACAATATTAATAATTCGTGTTTCAATTGTAGAAAAAACCCGACACAAATTACACCGGCTCAAAAAATTGATCGCACGCGTTGAATTTGAAACGGAATTCAAAATAAATTACATAATTATGTAAACAATTGTTATTGAAATAAAGAGTTAAAATAAAGATTGCTTAATGAGTAAGAATAAGAAATAATGAATAATGAATAAGACATAAAGAGTTAGAAAATGCTTAAATGAAATAGAAATGAACAAAGTAAATTAAATTTAGAAAACGACTACGTAAATATACAAGGTAAACCATGTAATTTGGACGAATCATTGTAAAATCTTAAATAAAAATATAAAGTAGATTAAGAAAATTGATGAATGAAAACGAATGTGGACGGATGTGTATTAGTTAAATGACATGATCTATAAATCTATAGCCTACAAGCTAGAATTTAATAAATACTATCACTAAAAAATGATATTAAGAATTAGAAAAAATTGCCTTTATTTGATTCTTTTCCCTTTGTAATAAAAATCAAAAGTAAGTTGGACTGGTTCGACGAATTTTTTGAGTCACTGTACCAGTGAAACAATATGGCGACATATTTGTAATGCTAAAATCTTATACAATAATACAGCGTAAGGCTAACAAACAGTTTTTTTTACACGAGATCATTCGTCAGTCGTTTCTTGTTACGTGCTAAACATTTTTCTGCCCTCGTAGTAGCACATGTATTTACAATTCGATAGTGAAAAGATATATTATTATTTATTGTTACTTATTGTTAAACATTATTTGTACAAACTCTTACTTTAACACAGCTAAACGTTAGTACGTATTTTGTACACAATTTATCTGTACTGTACATCGTCTCCAACAGAAATTTCGTTATTATTAAACAATTAAAGTTTCTGGATAATTATCATCATGGTTCGAGGTTCATTAATTATTATTATTACGGTTTGGATATCTGAATTGTTAATTGCTGTAGTTCGACTGCGGATTCTTGATGCAAAAATATGTAGTTTATATTCAATATAATTTAACTGGTAATTGAATTGTAATTTAAAATAATATAATTTGATATCATTTATAATTAATATACACTTTCGTTTAAAAGTCTTAGGACAAATGTTACATTTCTTTTGAAGCTAGAAAAATCAGATAATTTACTACAATAAAAAAACTGTAAAGAACATTTGTAATATATTATAAAAATTTAACAATTATAAAAATTTGCGATAATTATTGATAATTTTGTTATAAAATACGTGTGCAATTCAAAATTTCATTACTGACTGTGAGTATTAAAAATGAAGAGCATCCCAAAATTTTTGAGTGAGAATGTAAAGTGGAGTATTTATTATAATATTTAGTAGGTGAAAGAAATTTTCGTTCCCAAAAATATAAAAAATGTTTAAAAAATCTGCAGTCTAGATATAACAAATAAAATATATTAATGATGTTTATTAAAAATTAACACATTCCGCGCTGTCCACGTAAAAATACGCTTTTATCTGTACTTTATTATTTGATTTAATATCTAATTATGTATTTTCATTTATTTTCGTAATTATACGTTTCGTAAGTTATAGTAACGTTCTAACATTTTTTTGAGGATATTTTCAGTCTTCCGTTTAATAGCAAAATTTCAGTATTAGATATATAATTACTATTGAGTAGTTTTTTTTCTCTTTATATATATATTTTTTTAATTCTTCTAAATGTAATTTGTATAATTTTAATTGATAGATGTGTAGATGAATGGCGCGAAATGTGTTCATTATTTGCAGGTAAGATCGGCGAAGTTTGCATATTAACGACGAGTAAATATACTTTGCGCTGTATTTTAATACTGTGGAATGTAAAACATTCGTAACTTATTTACATCTCGTAACGATTGTAAATTTTCATGACATTTAATCATGACTCGGATTTAATGATTGCAAACTTATGAAACAGTTTCATTTTAAAAAAATATGACTTTGTTTGTGTATCAATTCAACTACAACTAATAAGTAGCCAATTACAACCATAATTTGATAATAAATCAATAGGAAATGAATCTAATATTATACATTAGATTTATGTTAAAAAGTCCTCTTTTTATGTTTTAAATGAAACGCGTAAAATTCAGAACGAACATTTTGCTTTTAATATTGTTCGTCTGTATCGTTAATATTTTGTTATAAAAAATAAAAATAATTAACACTATTTAACAATAACAGACTTGTAAACATTTTTCATTGAGAACTCTATTTTTTTAAATCTAATTAGGAAACATGTTTTGACATAAAAATAAATAAAAAAACGAAGAGAACAAAAGTAAATGATAATATTGAATTAACCCTCTAAAGTTAGAATTTCATTTACTTACAAGATAAAAAGATTATTTATAATTAATTAATAAATTATGAACATTTATCTGTTTCAATTTAAAATTTGGAAATTAATAATTGTCATAATTAAATTATTTGGTATTTTATATCGTATTTAATATCATATTGATGAAATACATTCCTGGCAAAAAATTTTCAGTCAAATATAAATAATTCGAAGGTAACACTATTGTGTGTGGTTAAAATTTATAATTTTAAATTATTTGTCGAAATTTTATAAAAAACTTAAACACAGTGTATTTTTAGAGACAAATGATTTTCGTAAAATGTATAAGTATATTCTATTGTGTTATAATGTTTCACTACTTTTTTATTTTAATGTCTCTCGTAGAAATTTTAGACTTTAGTCATTGTAGTAGCTCTAGTGTTAAAAATTAAAAAACTATAAAATATAATTAGATTTTTTTCGCAATACATGAGAAAATAAACTTAGGAATTTCATTTCAATATTTTTGAATATTTTCGAATACTTATGTTTGATCGAAAACCTGCCTGGGTAGTACAACGATGAAACAATAAGCAAACCAAAAAATTTTTTTAAATACAGTCATATATAATTTTGGAGTTACACAACATTATAGAGGATTAATTTCATATATATGAACGTGGTAAATTATTCTATTTAACACTAGAATAACCAAAACCATCAATATAACAAATTTCAGATTTTCTTTTTTTATGATTACTTAAAATTGATATTGATTTCTGTTTAAACAAAAACATAATTGCATCTATTTGTTTTAATTATTCGTTTAAATTATTAAAATTTATGTGTAGAATATTTTTGCTATCTGGACTGGTTGCTCAAGCGAATCAATTAATTAAAAAAAATTAATTAACTATCTTCTTCCGCAATTTTTCAAATCGATCAATCATCGAATAAACTTTGATAAACAATACTAAATATTATTACCTTATGAAATATCATTAAAATTAAAATCACATAGCATCACACTGTCATACATGATTGGATTTGTATTTTTATTGACTATAGAATCATACTATCGAGTATAACGCACAAGTATGTCGTACAAAGAGCGTGAAATCATGTTAATACGATTGTAAGTATAATGTAAATATATGTTCAACGACAATGCCACTTCAAATAGAAAATATCTTGTTTCTCAAATTAACAATCGAAGTGTCATCTAAGGAGAATGATTTGTGGTGACTCATTCTTTTTTACCCTGTCATTCACACAATCGCAGGTAATCACATTGTAATACCAATCGTTAAATGAAAACGGTGTACCTTTTTTTCATTCTTTTTGAATGAATTATTCCTTTCCGGGAGTTAAACTTTATCTTGCAAAGATTCCTTTCTATCTCATTTCTTTTCGTTGAATCACGTTTTAAAATCATTCATTTTTCTAAAACATAGTCTATACATATAATATAACTGAATGCAATCTAGATCAAGAATATAATCAACAATAGAACAATAATAATTGAAAAACAGATCGAACAAATTAATATATTTATACAAGGTGCTCCGTTTTGTCAGTTTACATTGAACATTCAATTGAGCATTTGTGTTAATTAAAACTGGTGATATAGTAGATAATCTTAGTATCATGATTTTTTTATTTTACCCACAAAAATTTTTAGTGTAATTATCTTTTACATAAACGAAAAAATATAAATGTAACATCGATGTGCTCGATTATTACATTAATGTTATGCAGATTATTATATTAAAAAATAAATAATCATATTCACAGTGTAAGCGAATATAGTTAAAATAGAAATTAATCTTTAAATAAAACATTTTTGAAATGAAGTGAAATCAAAAATTTTGTGGTGAAACCAAAAAGAAAAAAATATCAATTGCCGTTTGTAAAAAAGAATGCACAATGATTTCAATTCGTGTAACACTAGTGTTACATCACGATACTAAGGATTAAAAAATTTCAAACCTATAATCTTTGAAATTGTTACGTTTTCTAATACAACTATTTCTTCGAAAAAAAAGTAATTTGAGGGAGGAACATATGTTACAATATATTGAACATATTGGAAAGTAAATGAAACAATGACTAAACAATATGGTTATTCAACAAATAACGAGTTCTGGTTGATTGTTGTACGATTTTTTCTTTCTACGAAATTATAACAATTTAAACATCAATAATTTTTGGGTGTACGATTTCAAGTGATACTCACTAGATATATACAGGGTGTTTCGCACAATATAGACTATCTCGGTTATTAATGGCGATAGAAAAAAAATACATCAGACTAAATCTGTTTAATGTCGAAGGGCAAATAATCTGATATTAATAGTTTTCTGATAGACGAACGCGTAGACAATATTATGAAGAAAATTTAAAATGTAATCATATGATTTTTTTAAAGCATAATAAATCTATTTCAGTATTTACTATAAAAAGTATTTATAATAATATATGCAGTGGTGGCTCATGGTTTCAAAATTTTCGAAATATACGTACATACTGTAAATATAATGGATTTTTATTACTTTTTCATACAAAATAAGAGAATCGTATAGGATGTTAAAATTAAATATTACAAGTAAATATAAATAAATTAATAAATATATTTATATATGTTTTTGTATATATCGAGAAAAATTGGAGATGCTGCAGTTCCGTCACTGGATATTGTAGTATGTATGTCGAGAAATCATTAAATTGGTAAATATTTTAATTTTAATTTTGTAAAAATATATTGTATGAAAAACAAAAAGAGACATGACTAATATTCTTGTGTTTGTGTTATTCCTGTCATGTTTGAATACAAGAGAAAAGTTATAGAATATTGTAATAACAATGAATTAAAACGGTTAAAATTGGGCAATATACATTCTGAATTCTAGTTTCTAGATGAAATCTGTAAGAAAACTTCGCAAGTGAGCTTCACAAATTGAACAAGAAGACTCAGAAAGAGAAAATAAAATGCGTCAAACAAATATCTTGTAAATGTTAGAATTCCGGTAACTACACAATTAAGGAAAAAATTTAAAAAAAGTTCTGATTTTTTAGTCTGTTTTGTAAGAAAAAGATTTAAGAAAAGCAATCCTTTTTTAAAAGAATTATTAATTATTAATTCTAAAAATTTAAATATTTTAATATTTTCAATATTCTACTATTATTAATAATTAATTATTAATTATTAATTTTAAAAAATGATTCCTGAATGTTATTTCAAGAAATGTGGCAAATCTAGATGGACCATTAATATGGACCATTGAATGTTTAAAATTTCGATTTGGTTTTAGTTTGGTTTTTATTCGAGACGTACTCTTACTAAAAAAGATACAAAAATCATAGAAACGGAAGTTCAATCACTTTCGTCGATTATTCATAGTCGTACGATTAAAAAGATCGTGCAATTTTCAATTTTTCTGTTCTGAAAACTTTGAAAAGTTGAAAAATTGTTGTTTTGCCGCATTTATCTTTCATCTATTCCGCTCAAATTGAACGTAAATTCAGATCTTATTCAGTCAATAAAATTGATTAAAGTGTAATTTAGTAAATTTGATGATTTTTTTTAAATTTTTAATATATATTAAATATATATTAAAAATATATATTTTTAATATATTTTTAATATATATCAGTCATTATTACAAGATGACGAATGAATTAGTATTCGATGTAAAATTTTATAGTAATTCAAAAAGTGACACAAAATTTGTACAACCATTGTATAGTATAATAAACAGCTATTTGTATTTATAACAGTTTCAGAAATAAATGATACTTGGATCACATTTTTGTAAATTAAGGAAATTGGTTTTGAATTTGCAAAATATTCTCGATTTGATGCAAAAGATATAATTTTTCATTTTAATCTGTTATATATTTCTCAATTTTGTTAATAATTTTTGTATATAATAATTAAAACGAAACACCCTATATTTATAGCAATAATCACATTCTTTTTTTTAATTTTTATAAAATTTTAGAAAAATAATTTAAATTCGAATAATCAATTCTGTTCATAGTACTTCTGAATGCATTTAAAGCATATCTAGAATATGTATGTTAAGATATATTTAAAATAATTTCGTTGCAATAATTAAAAAGCACTAGAAATAATTTTTAGGCATTTGAATGAAGCGTGCTTGCAAAATTATGAAAATATTAAGAAAATATTCTTCATTACAAATTTTTATTATCACAAATCTTCATTATTATACAGGGTGTTCCCTTTTCTTATCCATTTTAATATCTTCGTTATTTCTGCTAATACGAAAAAATATACATACCAGAACAAATGTTGTGTTGTGGGATTTAAAATTTTTTCGAATTTTCAAGATCAAGTTAATATTTTTTCAATGAGACTACGTATTTTTCTTGTGTACATTTACATATTATATGTATTTTGTATTTTTTATACAAACGATTCGTTCAGAATAATTATGATAATTATGTCACAGAGTATATATATAATTATATGTATAAATATAATATATGATTAATATAATATATGATTATATGTATAAATATAATTAATTAGGGAAATAATAAATTTTTTCAAAAAATAAGGATTTAATATCTATGAAAGACATATGAAAATACAAAATAATACAGTATTGTGTATACACTTGAGAGGAAAAATTATGGTTTAAAATATTTGTATATTTTATATCAATAAAAATAACGAAGATATTACGATGAACAAGACAACAGGAATACCCTATATAAAATGACTTCTGGTCATAAAATAAATAAAAATATATGCACGTACTTGTCAATAGGCCAATGTTGTAATGAATACTTATACAAAATTCTATATCTCATATAAAATTTTAAATGGTATGATATTTACGAGTGCTGAGATATTAATTTTATAGAAATTGTATTGGATTCTTCATAAAATTCGTAGCAAATTTTTTTTTTCAACAAATATACAATAATTGATACTATGTTTAGTAAGGCATTTAATGAAAACGAAAAATACCATTTGTTACGAACTCTATTATCATGAATTGAAATGAGAATGAATGAAAGAGAGAAAGAAATAAATAGATACATAGAGAGAAAGAGAGAGAAATGTTTATTGTTATTTATTTATTATCAATGGATATTAATAACATAATATAACATTTATAATATTAATAATTTTGTCTACAATTCACGTTACGAGACATTATTCTATAATTATCTATAAGAATTAAATTTTGCTACGAACTTCTTGAATAACCCAGTTACATCAAACTGTATTCAATAACCGTGAGAAATAAAATATAACATTACCAAATAATTTTCAATATCCTTCTAATCAATACTTTGATGATATATAAATACAAAAACATATAAAAAAAAAACATCAGCAGAGACAAAACAAAAAATAAATCAGAATTCCCAATTTTCAACCAAGAATTTGTTTCAATGAGAAAGAAAAAAAAAATACCGAGAACTTATGCAAGATCTCACAGTTAACTCCTAAACGCAATGCATACTCGTTATCTTTTTAAGAGTCATACTTATCTCTATTAATCGTATTCACAGTTCATAGGATGTCCATCAGCTTACACACGTATACAAACACGCTGCAATCTAATCTGTATACAACATTCACGACGTCGGCATGAGAGATTCATTCCGTGAGACAGCCAAATCTATTCTCATCGTGCAAAATTCGAGCAATCGACACGTACTTATTAACGTGTTGCAAAAGTTGCTAAATTGTCTTCTGTACTGCTTTAATAATATCAAACTTGATACTATTGAGCGTGTTTCAATGCATATTGTATTTACGTTTCTGTCCGTGGCTAATTACGAGCTGCGACAACTCATTTTCAATAATGTACTCGATACACGTGTCAAAGCATGCTTGTACAGTTTACACTGGAGCGCATATGTAGCTGAATGTCAGGGAGCGACTACACTGCGCATGTGCCAACATGGCGGCGTAACAAGTGACGCGCGCGAAGTTTGAGACCGAAATGACTGCTCCGATGATACACGTGTTTTCTTTTTGATACAGTAACTTCTTTTTCCCACGGAACTTCGAACGAGGCTTTCTTTTTTTCTTTGTTGCTGTTGCTACATCAATGGTACGTTCTGCCGATGCTGCGACTGATTCATAAAAAGGAAATCAGGGATATGTCAACCTTGTTGTTTCGAGGTGCCCGGCGAACTCGGCTCTTGCCCGCCATTACTCGATTGACCTGCAACTAATTCGTGAAAGTGCGATCATTAATAGATTAATAATACGAATATTAAATAAGTACAAGATTAATCATTGATAGAGTTTAATGGAATAAATAGAATTAATTGTGGTTAGGCCACTATTGATTTTAATAGGTTTTTTTTAGAGAAAATAGTAATCATATTTTTTCAAATCATAAAAATGTAAAATGACAAAACTTTACGACTTGGGATTACAATAAATTAATTAAGAATCAAATATTTTCAGGTTGGACAACGTTCGAAATTAAGTCGAAATAATTACTAGCTAAAAAAAGAGAATGATCATCTTCTGTTGGAATGTAATAAGGAATATCCCCACTCTTGCTACTTCCATTATATCTTCATATTAATGTAACTTCAATAATGCGAGTAATGTCTCATGCATAACAAGTGAGCGAGGAATAGAGCTGAATCTGAATATTAAAAAAATAGCTAAATATGCTTTGATTTAGTAATAGTAAAACGTTCTTTAGTCTAAAGTTCTCTAGTCAAATAACTATAAAAAAATTTCAATTGATCACTGTTTAATTAAAAAAAAAAAAAACAAGAAAAGAAAGAATGAAAAATTTTGATTAATAATTAATTCGATAACCAAAAGATTAACAAACTGTAAATTAAACATTCAGAGTAACAATAAATTTCTAGTTTAACTGCTTTTCTCAATTTTGGCAATTTCACTATTTAATGAAACAAAATTAGGAAGGAACGTTTTTTTTAAAAAGGAACGTCATATTAGAAAAATTATAAATCAGCAAGAATAATTAATTTACCAGAATAATATGAAATGTAAAAAGTCTCACGAAGAAATAAAAATTTAAATTGTATCGTTAGATGTATGAAATTCTAATGTTGATCGTACAATTTGCAATACAAATTTTGTCATTTCCCTTTCGTGTTATCGAAGTGCACTTGTTTGTTCTCCAAGTAAAGCTTGCTTTGTGAAATTCCAAAGAACTGGAAGATCCTTGTAACAAAATGATTAATAATAAAACGAGTTGCTTCGTTCGTTTCAATCTCTTTATTAACAATAAATCATTAATATGTAATTTATTCTATTTCATTATTTAATTTTTAATTCTTTCTAATTATTATCTTTTAAACAGTATTCTCTTTGAAATTTTAATTAAATATTATCTTCTTAAAATTTTAATATACAATAGACATTTTATTTATTGCACGAACTGATAACAAAATCTTATGACTCAATCAAATAAATTATCTTTCAAAATGTTATTTTGCTTTTATTACAATGGAAGTATTTTTGCTGTTTTATTATCTTTTTAAAGATCGGTTCAATCGACGAAATTGTTCAATTCAAAAGTATATATTATAATTAGATAATTAAAATAAAATAATATATATATTTATAAAATTATACGATATAATATAATACATAAAATAATAATCTTATATTATAATATAATAACATAGTATATATGAATAAAATAGATTATAAAAGAGTTATGAAATAAATTTCTACTATTACATAGTAATAGATTACATAAAATAATAATAGAGATATGCATAATATATGATAATAAATAAAATAAAATATAATTAAATAATTAGATTATCCTTACTTAAAATATAATGATTATTATCATTAATATCTCATATATTTCAATTATATAATGTATTTAATATATATAATATATATTTATATAATATATTATATATTTAATAGTTTATTTATATATTTAATATATTATATAAATTATAATATATTTTTATTTCATTATATTATATTTATTATTATTATTAAGATTTAGCACATGAATATAAAGAGAGATAATCATTACATCACACAAACTATAATGTTTATTAATTCGATTCAATTAATATCAAACCTTAGTTCAACAATTAAATAACTGTTTACTATATATATTACTGAAATATACAGTAACTTTAATAAGTCACATCTTTTTGTAGTTGAAGCTAGAAAAATGTTACATTCATTATATTCATCGACAATTATATTTCTTTTGCATATGCATATTGTAGTTTCATTATTTTTTTAAAACAGTAACATAGTAAGATGATAAGTGTATAATATGTGTCTTTCATTTTCTATCACGTTTCTAAAATAATTTACATTACGATTCTATGTGTGTCGAGGTTTAAAAGATTTAAGAATTTGCTATCTTCTAACGTCAATATACCTTCAAATCTTTTCGTCAAAAAATTATTCTTATACAATTCAAAAGTAGTAGAATATATTGAACCTGACAAATCATGTTTTTTACATGACAGCGTAGGACGAAAGCTGAGATAAGCCAACATAAGCTACGTTACACTATAAAATTCGCCGAAGCAAAGCTATTACGCATACGAAAATTTTGAAATCTCACTGCGTCTATTAACCCTTTGCGCTCGACGACTTTTTCGACTGGGGAGGTAGCAGGACGAGGCGATTTTTCCTAATATATCGAGTGTCTTACATGGTACAATAAAATGATCTTACATATAAATTATCTTACAAAAACGTTATATTTCGATAGTTTATCTATATTTACACCTTTAAGAATATAACTTTACAAAAATTATGATCTGTAGTTTTGTTTCGTATGATAATTTATAAAACATTGACCAAGATGCATTCTTGGCTTATCTGGACATGTATCACAATAATAGGTCATCTCATGTCTTCCACCTGGTTTGTTTCGACTAGAACAAACTTTGCAATCCTTCTTTGTGCCAGTAAGAATTACACGAAGCTTTAGACGAATTTCGTCAGAATTGGAGGTCGATCTTCAAGCTCGATCTCGTGGTTGTCAAAAATCTCCTCTCACCAAAATTTTTCGAAAGTGCAAATGTGTAAGTGACTGTTCGTTTCTCTGCCTTTTTACTTGTTTGTAGAGAATGTACGAATTAATCAAACAAATTTCCAATCCCCAAAAAAATAATTTGCGCCACCACTTCAGGGACTTCCTCATAAAGCAGTGCGTTGGATTTCGTCTTGGACCGTATCAAAATAAAATTCGTCTTCACTAGAGCTGAGTGCACTTGTGAAATCCATTTTTGTCGGGGTTCAAACAAAATCACTCTATACAAATTCTTCTGATGCTTTCGCCACGATCGCCAAGTCTCAACTAATGTCGGAGCCATTGTCAGAGTCACAGTCTTAGAAGAATCTTTCATTAATTTTATCTTATTTCTGTTATGATGTGTCATTTCACACTTCATATGAAAGAACACCAATAGCTAAGGAACTTTTCCAAAAACCAATATTGCGTTTCTATCGGTTGGAGGTAACGAAATCTTATAAACACCGACTGTCGCCTCTCACTCGCCACTCGTCCTGCCGCGCGAAACGCCGTGGCGACCGAGAGTCGCCTCTCGTCCGCAAAGGGTTAATAGTTTGAAAGAAGACGTAGCGCAAATTCTCTAATCTGAATTCAAAGAAAGAGAATTTGAATTTGAAGAACTGATAGAATCAACAACGCTTTTGCTCCCTCCTCCCCCTTTCTAGCGAAAGATAAAGAAAATATCGGTTCCCGGAATCGATTCATACGAAACCAAGAGAAAAAGAAAGGAGAGTTCTGCATGCATTTAGAATTTACTGATGTAAAAATAAATTCAATATGTACTATTTCAGAATGTCAAGAAATCAATTTTGTCAAGAAATACAAATGTGGAATTATACAGAGTATTGTACAATAAGTAATATGCATATATTCAAATATAATATAATATATTTAAAAAATGATGAATCGGATAATATGTTAATATTAATTATATTAATGTATTGGGTTGTTCAGAAAATTCGTGCCGATTTTGAAGGAAAATTGAAACGCAGAAGATTTAAATTTTAGTATACATTTATTAAATTATATAGATGCCATTCTGTTCTACAATCTTTCTCCATCTTTCAGGCAACTTGAAAATTCCGTCCAGAATCTCTCAGGTTTTTGAGCGAAAAACTTTTCTACGTGATTTTTATCTCGACCAAAGAGTTGAAGTTTTTTCCATTAAGGGAATTTTGTAATGATTGAAATAGGTGGAAATCAGAGGGCGCGAGGTCTGGTGAATATGGTGGATGGGGTAGAATATCCCAACCGAGCTCCAACAACTTTTGTCGAGTTATCAAAGACACATGAGGCCGCGCATTGTCCTAATGAAACACGACGCCCTTCCGATTCGCTATTTCTGGACGTGTTCAATTGCTGTCTTTAATTCGTCTAATTGGGAACAATACTTCTCTGAATTTATCGTCTCGTTGTTTGGTAAAAGCTCATAATACAGGATCCCTTTCCAATCCCATCAGACACAGAGCATGTCCTTCTTTGGATGAAGACCGGCTTTTGGGGTGGCTAAAGGTGGTTCATTCCACTTTCCCCAAGATCTTTTTCGCTTAACATTATTATAAATGATCCATTTTTCATCCCCCATCACTACTTGCTTCGAAAATGATGTCTCCTTGCGTTTATAGAGCGAGTCGCAAATGGAAATGCGATCCATCAGATTTTTTTCTGTTAAATAGTGGGGAACCCCTACATCAAAACGTTTTATGTAGCCAAGCTTCACAAAATGCTCGTGGATGGTAGATTTTGACATATTTAACATTTCTGCTAATTTACGTGTCGTATAGCGTGGGTTATTCTCGATCAGTGTTTTAATCTGATCTTCATCTGTGGTGAAGGGCCTACCTGGGCGTTCTTGATCTTTAAGGTTGAAATCACCAGTTTACTTTAAACCTAGCAAACCACTTCCGCACAGTTCTTTCAGTTACAATAAACAGCGCATATCTTGTTTGCCGCTTGCGTGGCATTTTTGCCTTTCCGGTAAAAGAAAAGAATTAAATGCCTAAATGCACTTTGTTTTCTTCTATATTCAAAAGCGTATAAAACTGACAAAAATTAACGTATCGTAACCAAATTTTTTTCCAAATATGCCTGAAGTACCGTTTTTTACAATATGTACGTCTGTCATTTGTTTTCAATCGTTGATATATTCAGACCTGTTCTTACGCCACCTACCAAAAATCGGCACGAACTTTCCGGACAACCCAATATTATATTATAATTCATTTCAGAACACTTCAATACATTTCAAAATGTGTCCAAACCTGATAGAGGATTAGGGTTGTAAAAAGAAGCTTAACAATTCTAGTATTGCATAGCTTGACTTTACTTGTCAATGGATTATCGGCTTCCATCCTACGACGTTATGTGAAAAACATGATTTTTCATTAAATTTAATTTATTCTGCTATTTTTACTTATACAACAATACTTTTTCGAGAAGATTCAGACATATGTATATTGAAGCTCGGAGGTAACATGTTGAATATCTTCTAATCTTTATAGAGAAAATTAAAAAACAGAAAATATTTATTAAATAACACTGGATAATAATCTGTTTTAATATGTTGTTCTATGATTTTTCCAAATAGTTACATATGTGAAGTATCAGTTAGATTTATTAATTTAACGTTAATTTCATTAATTTATTATTAATTATTATTAATTTATTGTATTTATGTATTATTTTATTAATAATATATAACATATAATATTATTGAATGTGAATATATATATTATATATTTATTATATTAATAAAATCGTATAATATTTATTATATTAATCAAAAGGATTCCTTCAGCGATTGGTTAATAACCAATAAACTAATACTGAATTTATTTGAATATTATTTACAACATTTGTTGCGACTTTCGTTTAAAAAGACAAAGATGTTTGTATTTCTAAATTTGTCATCAGATTACATTCTCTTAATAATAAATAGACTGCGGAGTTTTGTACATCTATAGAAAATCTTCAAGTGTAAAATTGCATGAGATAGACGTAAGATGAAAAGATATATAAAATATCCAAATATCTAATAGTGCTTTATATAATATTTACAATTATCTTTCGAGAATCTACATTTTTAATTTTACTCTAAAACAATATGAATGTTCGCGCGCGTGTGTAGCGAGACGAGATCGAGTTTAGAAAAGACTGTGGACTGTATATTTCCGCGCGCTGCGTATTAGGCGCTTGTCCCCTCGTGGAAGCTTTGTCGCAAGAGAGTGAACTTTGTGTCGGCAAATTGATTCTGATTTGGAAGCCGAAGGAAAGCCCGAACATCTTCTCGGTTCCTCTTCCTTCGGCTTCGGAAAATCGCGGGTCCAGAGTGGGGCACGAGGGGCCAGATACCCGTTGCCGTCGTGGGTGATCTTACTGGCCCGTGTTTCTCACGTGTTCGGGAAAGTTGGTGCCATGCTTCAATCCACGGTCGAGTGTCTTGTTTTCTTAGAAGAAGTCCAGCCATGTGGCCAGTGTTTCGGGCGACACGGCCTGCTAAGGGTACGGCCTCAAAAAGCAATAAATTTTCCCGTACGTGCCTGTATCCAGACCGTAGGTATTGTAGCATGGAAACTCTCCCGAACAATGAATTTGCGTAAAAATCTGCAATCTAATAAATCTGCCGTCAATTTTCGCTAAATCAAATCATTTCTATATGTCAAATAACACAACTAGTATTTATGTATATTATATAGAATGATTGTTAAATAGTGAGTCTTCTTTCTAAAATCACTTATCAAACCATTTTTTGATGACACGCTTATTTGAATTATAACTAATTAATTAATTAATGACATTTATATATATGTATTCAAAGATGTTTAAAAGTGTTGAAATACTTTTTCGTGAGTCTGTATTACTACAATATAATACCAGAGTCTATTATCGCTTTTGCACGTGTACTAAAGGGACACGTGTAAAGGTACACGTGGAATCCATGTATTCTCGAATTGAATATCCGTGTTTTTAATACACATGCAATTACGTAGTTTATTCTCCATATATTTCTATACAAGGATAATCTGTCCGAATTCAGGTTACACGTCTAACGAAATTTTAGAAAATCAAATTTTACAAAATTTCGGAAATTCAAAAAAATAAAATTTTTTTATTAAAATACACAGAATATCCGTGAAATTGAAATGCAGGGCTGCCTGTTGCACACTTACGAAATAAGGACCTCTAGTTACTACTCATATGGCTAACCTGTCTCCATCGAAAGCTTTTCGAAACGATCCGGCAAATCCAGCATTCCAGTTTTAGCATGGCAGCCCAAGATCTGCGTCAAAGCGTTTCTTCTTCCGGTTCTCCCGGTTGAAAGGAACTCCTTCGCCCTGTCGTCGCCCTCGTACGAACCTGGCGCCCGTACACCACGCACGTACGTCCCTGAGTCATTTTCTATTGCTCCAGGATCCTTCGTGTCAGGTCCATTGCCGATCTCATCGGGACTGATTGGTTCTGACCGTCCCGGTGTTAGCATCTTTTTCAACGCTGCACAACAGATCGAATTGTTTTAATTCTCTATAAATAATTTATAAATTATTTGAATTTAGAGAATTTGTAATTTATAATTCTATATAAATAAAAACTCTTACATATTTTTACAACGTCAACAGCTAACTATTTTTCAATATCAGTATTCAAAAATCTACTTTCGCATGTAAGATCGTTTAGGGATCCCAATTTTTTTTATGCTTTCTTTTATGTAGTATTAAATATTAAATATTGAATATTAATATTGAAAATTTTCTTTCGCGTAGCGACATTTCATTAGGGATCTCAATCTTCCCTATCTTTTTTATGTAGTTCAGTCTTAATAATTGTCAAAAATCTTATACAAGAGATGAACCGTAAGTGGCAGTAATAATATTATTTATACCTGTTATGTAATTTCAATTAGTTTAATTATAGAATTATATCATTTTCAATTGACAGAAAGTAAAAATGGTAAGACAGTCAAATTATCATTATTGAGTTATACTCAATCATGCGTGTATCTCATTTTAAACTCGATATATATAAATTTATATATATTGTATAATATGTAAATATATGTTATATTACATAACAAACAATTTTAATAGTATATATATATATATATATGTATGTATGTATGTATGTATGTATAATATATATAATACTATATATTAATAGACTAACAAACTATTTATATATACTGTTAAGGCCAGGGGCTAGGAATGCGTCCCTTGAACCTGGCCTTGTAGCCAAGACCAACAAACATATAAATGCAATGTAAAAGGGACGCATCCCGGGGCAATATTGCCAGGCCCATAAGGCAATTACAAATGCCCGACACTACCTCTTGGTCTTAACACGTCATTTTTCCGATCACGTGATTGGGAAGGAGACAATGAAGACAACAGAGTCAATAAAAAGGATCAATGCGATTGGAACGGGGTTCTTCCGACAAGTAAAGTCTTCAAGGTGTGCTACTTGTGTCACTATCTTGTGAATGCATCACTTCAACATTCAATCAATTTCCCACAATAGTGGGTGGTCCTTCGAGCCAAATATATATATATATATATGCAAAAGAATAGGCTCGACAACAATCAAAACTGTCCTTAACATTTGGTCCTTCGAGCCGGATCTATCAATGATGTCGCCGGAGAGCGGAGGAATTGTCGTAACGTGCTCGTAACGTTTCCCAGGCTATTTTGTAATTGGCCTCAGAAATTTCTAGCGTTTGAATGACGCGGACAGCAGGACCGTCCAATGTAGCGCTTAAATAATGAAATCGTTGGACGTCCGAAAGAAAGTCATTTTGATGGATTAAGCATAAAAAACTGTCGCGGAATTTAATCCAGTTATTGTAATTGCCATCGAAGGATGGGAGTCGAATGGTTGGCAATTTGATTTGTTGGTGTGATTGCGAAGCAATAGGACTCGCTGTTGATCTCGATGGAGGATTGAGAGCGATATCCCTCTTACTATCAGGAGTTACGGTCGCGATGTAACTTTCGATTTCAGATATTAAACTAAAATAGAGGTCTGTAAAATGATCTCTCTCGTCACTCATATCAGTACCTGTGGCGGCCATGTCGATCTGATCTTGGAGCTTAACGAACCTTTCAATTAACGGTCGATGAAATTCCAGACGATTTTGAACATTTGTGATTGGCATCGATTTCATATTTTCGTTTACAAAGGTTTTTAGTTTTGTTAACGTGGCCTTTACTACGCGCCGCTCAGCGATCAATCTCTTTAATTGCGGGTTCATTGTTTAGACAATTACGCAGATAGATTAGGATAGGATAGTCTTACTTGGTAGAAGATCGGCGATGCGATGTGGATGCTCCCTTGTTGCTGACGTGCGATCGGTTATCCTCCGTAGGCTCGGTTGATTCCGACAAGATGTTGTTGGACTGATGTCCTCTGGTTTCTACTGTGTAGCGTTGCCTCCCGATTCCTTCAAGGATCTTCTTTGTCCAATCCGTTGATCGATGGATGGGTATGTTCCCCTTTGTACGATGATTCATACAATTAGTGAATCACTGAACTCACTGCTGTTCCAAGTGTTTTCGAGTGAACAAAGGTTTCGAAAGAACACGGGTAACTGGTGTCAGCCACGCGCTGCTTCGAGTCTTCCTGGTTTGCTATCTCGAAGGACCAAATGTTAAGGACAGTCTCAACTGTTGTCGAGCCTGTTCCTTTGCATATATATATTTGGCTCGAAGGACCACCCACTATTGTGGGAAATTGATTGAATGTTGGATGCGAGTGATGCACTCACAAGATAGTGGCACAAGTAGCACACTTTGTAACGAAGACCTTGAAGACTTTACTTGTCAGAAGAACCCCGTTCCAACCGTATTGACCCTTTTTATTGACCCTGTTGTCCTCATTGTCTCCTTCCCAATCACGTGCTCGGAAAAATGACGTGTTAAGACCAAGAGATAGTGTCGGGCAGGTCAGTCTTGAGTATTTGTAATTGCCTTATGGGCCTGGCAATATTGCCCCGGGATGCGTCCCTTTTACATTGCATTTATATGTTTGTTGGCCTTGGCGACAGGGCCAGGTTCAAGGGACGCATTCCTAGCCCTTGGCCTAAACATATATACATATATGTATGTATGTAAATATGCTACATAACATAAAATTACGAAAATTTGATATTTTGGAAATACAAATATTTTCATTTAATTTTAAATTTAATATTAATGAAATAATAATACATATCTATATGTTTAAAAAAATATAAAAAATAAAAAATTGAATAAATCAAATTAATTTCAATTTAAATTTATTTGAAAAATTTGATCCGTTAATTTTAATAAATAAGTGAAAAGCGATATTTTTTATAAATGACAATGGAGAATGTCTTAATTTTTTCATACAATTTAGAATACGAGGTTTTAAACTTTTTATACTCCTAAACTACTAATTCACTTGTTCTATCAGTTGAAACGTGTTCATTTCAAGCCTAATTGATTTATACCGTGACTTCATTATAACGTGATTTGAACTATAAAACTCGAGACTGATCGATGCGTTCAAAACAACTTATGGGTTCAAAATCGAAAAAAATATCACAAATAGAAAATAATTTCGAGTAAATAAGAATTAAGGGAACTGTAAAGTATTTAAAGACCCAGGATGCAGCTGGGTAGGACGGAGAAAGGAAATGGGAGAAAGTGAGAAGAAAGGCGATTGGCGTTTCGTCTCGGAATCACTGCCTAGACTCATTTCAGTGGGGCTGATGGCAGCGACTCGTTAACCCCAGACGCTTGTTGTTATAACTACCCCGCTAGGCTGGCCCGGTCACCCTCCCTCCTAGCGGGGGTTCCGCACGTACGCTGCTTGCTTAACATCAAAGATCGGTAGGACATCGACGCTAGGCGCGCAGCCACTTGCGGCTTGTGCTAGTCGAGTGTTCGAAACCCGTATTTGAGGAATCATCGTCCGCTACAAGAACAAAGGAATTAATTTATAAAACGTAAAATTTGCTTTGTGAAAATAATGCACCTGCATTGTATGAGAAAATCATGAAAACTTCGGTTTAATTCTAATTTATATTGATAATGAATATTTATTATGTTTTATGCTCACAAAATAAATTATTTGACTCAGAAATTTCTGAAATTGTACTATAAATACAAAAAATATAATTTTAAGCGATACATATTTATATAAATCAAGAAATAAAGTAACGTGTTTAAATTTAGACTATTAGATATTAATTTAAATTTTGATTTACTAGGAAAATAATTTTCATAATTTGAGATTATAAAAAGAATTACACGAAGTTTAGTGTTTTCATCATTTTCTTCATTTGTACGATCCTAAAATTTTATTAAATAATGTGATAAAAATTATTGACAATTTATGACAATATTACCTATACAAAATACAGATATATTATAAAAATATACATTACCAGTTTGAATCTAAAGATTAATGCGTCAGAAACAAGAGAGAATTAATTTTAAATGTTGATTTTTTTACTGTTTCATATAATCTGCGCGCGTGTGTAGCGAGGCGAGATCTTTATTAGTGGACTGTATGTATTTTCGTGCGCTGCAATATCAGGGAGTTTCCTCTCGGTAGTAATTCTAATGTTGCGAGAGATGACCTGTGTTGCTTGGAAGTCGAACCAATTCTAAATTTACTCCGAAGTTAAAAACTCATAAACTTTCTCCGACGCGCCAGACCGTAGGTATTGTAGGATGGAAACTCTCCCCAACATAATCACTTATCTCAAGTTAATCTTCTATTATGTTTGAACATATAATTGAATTAAACAATAAATAATATATAACTAATATCTTGGAAGTATAAATAATTGACAATATAAGTGTTTAATAATACTTCAATAATATTTCAGTATAAGATACTTAGTGCGCAGTATAAAAATACATACTGATTTAGCCGAAATAGCTTCAGGTGATATATCAGTATTCGATAAGTTTATCTTAATATGAACTAATTCGTATCTCTGTTTAAATATGGAGGATGTATATTTATATAATTTATTTTTACTGCAGTTAGACGTGATAATCTTGCAAAATAGATAAAAATAGAAGGTATGCATTTTTCAAAAAATTAAATAAATAAAGTGTTTTCAAATTATAAAAGTGTTAATTGAATACAAGAAAATTTTTGTGTAAAAATAAAATAATAAATTTTGTATTAATTGTTACCCAATTAAATTTAATTATTACCCAATAAATTAAGTTTTATGTTTTTGTAAATATAAAACTTAAATATTTTTATTTCTCAGATAAAATTGAGGCTAGAGATATTTTTTAATATAACAATATATATAATACTACATTAATATAATTATATTTCTAATATAAATATAATTTAATATAATTATAATATAATATTTTATATATTATTCTAAAAATTATTCCGATGGATTGAAAAAATAAATGTTTTGAAGTATTAAAAAAATTTTGATTCTGTTACATAGTCATATTATTACATTATTTTACGTATTAATTTATAAATTATTTTGATGAATTACAGAAAAAGAAGTTAGAGAAACTAAATTTACAGTTATGAATATGCATAAATACATGTACATACTATGTACATACATATACTTTGCTACATTATTAAAATTTAAGATAATATTGATCTATCGAGGCTTACCTATTCATCAGCTATTTACCATATGAGATGATATTGATTTATCATTAACATAATGAGTTACAATGCATTTCAACATTTTTAAAAGTAGTATTATTTTCTTATTATATTAAGCATAGAAATCAATTCAGTGTCTTTACATTGAATTTTAAAATCGAAAATTGCAACTATTTGAACAATTCTTAATACTCGAAACTAACTCTTTTGATGAACGAAATAATTTTCAATCAAAGATAATTAAAGTAAAAAAATAGAAAAGCTTTATAATATAATAAATTACAAAATTATATATTTTATGAAGAATCATTTAAATCTAACATATCTATCAAAAATTATAAATTGGTTGTTTTAGCCATTTTGGTGTCAAATGAAAAATTGTTCTACAATAGGATTCGAAAAATAATTTAATAATAAAAGTAAAAGCAAAACCAATAAATAGATGACAAATTTATCTAAACAGAGCTGTTGAATTAATATGGTAATCTTTAGCATTTTTCTTCTTTACTATATTTATTCTTTATTTTTTTTTTAAAGTTTCTTTACATCGATAAAGTTAAAGTTATAAAAGTTTAGCTGGAATAAAATTTGCTTCGCTAAAAAGGAATTTATTAACAATATTACAACAAAGTTAATCATTTTATCGAAGGAACCAGTTTTATATTGCAGTAATAGCTCTGTAGATAATAAATTTAATCTTCTACGAATATTCTACGATTCTACAAATGATTTTATATTATTTTTATTATTTTTTATTTTTTCTACAAATAATTTTATATTATTATTATATTATATTTATATTTTTCTATAATATTTAATTTAATTATAGAAAAAACTTTCTTTTATTCTTAAATGCAATGAAAAAAAAAGAGAATTATTCCGCAGTCAGAAAATATAAAAATCCACTTACTACTAGAATCAATCAAAATTTATTAAAATTAAATTCATACGTATACGTAAAATAAATAGAAACTGTGTTTTTATTCTTATACAGAAAACGTAAGACGAAGATATTACATTCAAAAATCATATGAAGAGCACAAATTTGAGAAACGTGATGTCTCACTAGACATGTCATGTTGCATTTTATAATTCGATAGCACACAGTATCAGCATGCGTGCAATCTTTTCCCAGGAGAATACAGGGTTAGGCACGTAGTTGGAATTACTTTAATACTTTAATAAATAATACTGTCAGTGAAAATTGAATCAGATTTACGCAGTGGCTCACGAAAATGTTTGAACCATAGAAAACTTACGTGTATACAAAATGATTCACGTAACTTGATCTCGTACATCTGAAATAACTTTTAAATTATGCGTCGAATGAAAAATTGTTTCATAGAAAAGTTGTATGGTTTTATAGCAGGCAAAATATGACGTATCAATTTTTTATGGGTATTGAAGTTTTCTAGGTCATCTTTATTTTTTTAAATTGGATCATATATTTTTTTCATCCTCGAGACAAATTATCGTAAAATATCTCCTTAACCGTTAGGTTTAGGAACAATGTGGTTTAATATTTTTTTACTTGGAATTTAATAGTCTTTCGATTTACGATGAAAAAAATATATGGTCCAATTAAAGAAAATAAAAATGACCTTGAAAACTTCAATACCTACACACAAAATATTGATATGCCATGTTTTGCCTCCCTTAAAACCATACAACTTTTCTATTAAACAATTTTTCGTTAGACGCATAATTTATAAGTTATTTCAGGTGTGCAAGTTACGTGAATCACCCTATATACATTGTGTGTGCACCATACGTATAATAATTTAAAATTTCATCAGTACCGTTATGAAATACAATTATCACGAATGTTTTCATCAAATTTTGAGCCATTTTGAAATCTCATTGTCACTGCAAGACAGGATTATATTGTTAAAATTTTTAACTAATTTAAATGTGTATATATATATATATATATATATATATATATAAATTACAAAATATTTCTTACAAATATACAGGATGTATACGAGTTTTCAAACACTTCTGATATAATGTAATCAAAAACCGTTTCAGACAAAAATTAATCAGTTTTGCATCAATTATAAATTGCAATAATAAAAAAATCCTCCTTTATATAAGATGAAAAAATCAGAAAATCATTTGACTTTTTTCAATAATATTATATATTTTTGATTTGGTAGTTGTAAATGATGGACGAGTTCGAAGAATATTGCTGCAATACTATGACCTTCGAATGACCTTCAAGGTATTTTGGATTCGATTCAACAACATATGAGAAATAATATAATTCGAAAAATAGTAGTTCAGCTAAGGAAAGTTTCGCCGTATATAAAATTATTAAAAAATTTGTTTGTACATTAAAAGTCATTTTATCTTATCTAATAAAAACGCTATAGTTAACTTGACGCTGGATATAAAGAAATAAATAAAACACATGCAATTTTACAATTTTATCACACACGTAACTACACACGTATAATTAATGCAATGTTTCTTTTGAAACGTTGAGAGAATGCAAATTCTGTGCAATGAAAATTTCCGAGAACGCATTTCAGAAACGTACGGATTTTCTCGAGTCAGGAACTCTCGATAACAGAATTGTTGAATAACAGCGCAACAGAGATACCAATCAGACTAAGAAGAATAAAGTTGAGGAGAGTAGCATTTTCTATATTGCTGCTGTATTTAATCCGACTTTAATCTAATTTAAAGCAGTTCGAAAAAGGAAAATCGATGTCGACAGAACGCGATTGTTGAGGATATGTTTCCTTTCGCATTGTCAAACAAAATAACACGGTGTTTCCCTTTTTTTCTTCATAACATTACGTACGTTTTCCTCGTTTCTTGCATTCATAACTAAATTAACTTCCTGTTCATTAAACAGAAAATATTTTTCTTGTTAAAAATCACGCCAAGTGTTTAATCTTATCTTTAAATTTTTATATTCGACAATTTGCAACGTTGATCAATCGCGTTGAACGTGTTGACTAACAAATATATTTGTTAACGTTATTTGACGTTAAATGTTGAGAACTGAGAACGAAATGTAATAAAGCGTAATCGGTAGATAGCGGATTTTAATGCGTGACAACGCACGTGTTATGTAAAAATATATAAAATATTTAAAAAAGAGTATTAATTATAATTCTATGCAGAAACAATAATTTCCCATTTAGATTCCATTTCTTTAATTACATTCATCAAATCATGCAAATTCACAGTCTACTGATAAGTACTAAAATATAATTTACTCGATATGAGATCAATGAATCCAATCGTAGAAAGTTCGTGTTCAGAAACTCTTTCAGAGAGTTTGTCAGATTATAAAATTTTTAGTCAAATAATTATATTGCAAAATTTTGTTTATTCATTAAATGATGATTCTATCTATTTCTACAATACAATTACAATTCTTTAATTTAAAGACAAAGATGATGCATTCTTACTGTTCGTTCAAAGTTCATTTAAAGCAAATTTAACAAAATTTAATATTTGTACGTATTGAAAATTTTGTTATATTAAATATAAATTCTATAATATGCTATATAATATAGTTCTGGTTTACAGCGAAGATAAAAATCAACAAGCTGTTACACTTCACAATCAAGTTTATTATACGAAGCAAATTTAATAAATAATAATACAGGAAGAAGAGCATAATTGTATTGATGATAATGGAAAATCATCGATAATTTAATTTGATTAGAAATTTAATTTAATTTTTATTTTTTAACTTTCTGAAATTTCAATATTATAACGAGAGAAGGCTATAGATATTTTTATAAACAGAAATAAAAATTAAAATTGATATAGTAGAACCTCTAATATCTGTAGGAATGTTTGGTAGGCAACAGAAAGGATATGATTTAATTACAAAAGTAATATTTATTTTTCATGACTACGCTATGACGCCACGCTCTTTACTCGACGCTAAGCTCTTTTTCTCTGCTCTGTGCTCCTCGCTCGAGGCTACGCTCTTTTGTTTTTTTCTGACGCTACGCTCTTTTTTTTTTGGTAAATATCTAGAAAAGTCACGGATTTAAATGTATATATTACACATCTAATCTAATGTTATACTTGGATTTTATGAAATATTGTTATTAAATCTTATCTTTTTTTATTATTATTCATAATTTATATCTTAAATTATTTATTTTATTATTTATATCTTGTATTTCATTATTAATAAATTCATATAAACAAATTAATGTTGTTTTGAACTAAACAAATGAAATAACGTGGTTAACAAGTTTAGATCGTAAATGAAACAAAAACACCAAGGTTAATAGGAATGTTAGTGTATTTACTTTTGTTAGTACTTTTGTTAGGATCAAGTAGAAAATTTAATTCGAACATCTTGAACAAAAAATACCTTTTGCACGTAAGAGACGTTTTCTTTGGCAGCCTTTGAACGTGGTGTAACCGAAAACGGCAAGGTAATTTCTCCCTGCCGTCGACACTTTGCGCAGCTTCACCTAATCAAGAATTTATTTTTCAGAATTATAACCTATTGTTTATGACAAATCATATTAATGCGAAATATAAAATAAAACAAAGAAATGAAATATAAATTATAGGTATTTATAAAATAAAATAAAAAATAATTAAATATACAAAAAGAATATATAGTTAGAAGAAATTGAAAGAATATATAATAAAAAAAAACAAAAGGATGATTTGAAAATTTCGAAACCTCTCAACACACAAAAAATTGATATGCCATATTTTGCCTCCCTTAAAACCATACAATTTTTCTATTAAACGAGTTTTCATTAGATGCACAATTTGAAAGTTATTTCAGGCGTGTATTTGTATCAGAAAAGATACTTGGTTATAAACAAATACTAAACACATTTCTTTTAAAATGTTGCAATGTGCCCTTTTATTAGCCAAACACGTTTATGATAGCTAAAGTTTCTGACGATGCACGGTACAAAGAGTTATTATTTCACATGCAAACTAAACTTGTAAATGTAAAAATGTAAAAATTCTGCTATTCTTTTTCTCTTTTTTTTTTTAATAAAAATACCTTCGCTAGAATGTGTACAGAATTTTTAATGTCTGCCTCCCTAACAATATATAATACTAATGTGTTTTAAACAAACGTCAGAAATCGCGCGAAAATGCGTCACGTGTCGGCTGCTAACCATTATTTTACAAATGACGCACAATCGCGGTGTCTGTGCAGTGTTATGTATATGGAAACTGTGTTATCAGAATATCCTATTACAGTAGGGTTGTCGTAATTTTTGCACCGTGTCATATGGAAACCGTGTTTTCGTGTTATAAGAAGTTTGACTGTATATATATATATTGCTACATATCGCGCAATTTCTTTTTTTTTTTTATTCAAAAATTCGCTGTTCGCGCTGAATCTGGACCAATGTTCACTCGCAGAACTGTGTGTCCAGTTGATCCGGCTCGAAGGACCGATGTTCATGTACAGCGCGCTGGTTTGTTACGATATGCAAAACGAAACGGACGAAAACGGTGCTTTTACACAGTATATAAAATATACTGTATAGACTGTACTGCTTAGCGCGCAGTATAGTTATAACGAACAGCTATAGTTAAAATTTTTAAACGGATAATTTGAAGATGACGTCATTAAGAAAAAATATTCGAAATAAACAGAGTATTCGAAATTATTCGAAATAGAACAGAAATTATGTGTTTAACATTAGAACTATCAAAATGGTCAAAGTGACCATTTGAATATTTTTGTTAGATATAAAATAGTATGTTTTTGAGGACCTGAATGATTCTTCGTAAAATATATAAGTAAAAGCTTGTGTCCCCTGTTGTATTATAAAGATTTTCTGTTTCTTTTACTTTAACGTCTCTTATGTAAATTTTATACTTTGATCGTCGATAATTCTAATGTTAATGCAATTATTTTATCAATTATTCAAATCTTAAGAAATCCCTCTAGCACTATATACCAATACCAGTGTAAAAAATTTTACGCATTTTTAATGTATAGAGTGGAAAGAAAAGTTTGTCCGTGGCTATTATAGATGAATTCTACATCTTCGATTTGATGGAAATGCATTTAAAGAATCTGCCACAAAATTGACCTTGACCTTGAATTTCAAGGTCAACATTTTTTTGCAATGTATTCTACTCATCACGAAGATAAAACTTTTCCAAGGAACCATAAATTTAGGTTAGCAATCTAATAGTTCTTTTTAAAAATGACAAAAAAAAGTTTCTCAATCATTTAACACTGCGGACGCGTGCGTGCTATAAGCGACTTTATGGTTCTGGACGTATAGATGTCTATTTTAAGTAATTTTCGCATTAGGTTTCACTAACATTTGATTTATCATGTATCAGTTGTAGCATCAGTATAAATCTAAATAATCAAATGATAAAACTAACTATTAATGTTATTCGAAAAATATAAACGCGTCTAGAACCATGAAGTCGCTGTTAGCACGCGTCCGCAGTGTTAAATGATCAAGAAACTTTTTTGCCATTTTTCAAAAGAACTATTAGGTTGCGACCTATGGTTCCTTCGGAAAATTTTATCGTCGTGATAAGTAGAATACAATGCAAAAAAAATTTTTGTTTTTGAAATTCAAAGCCAAGGTCAATTTTGCGGTAGGTTCTTTACATGTATTTCCATCAAATCGAAGGTGTAGAATTCATCTATGATAGTCACGGATAAACTTTTCTTTCCACCCTGTATAGACGTGACAAACAAAGAAAACTTTACAACAATAAAAGGAGTAGCGTAAGTGTGCAATAAATATGAGTATTAATATTGTAATTTACTAAATACTACTTTACTTATTCACCTTTTAATTTAAATACACAAAACCGCGTTTTTACGTAGTATATCAGCAGACTACTGCACGCTAACTACCAAGGAACTACTGTTCCTTTACTTTCGGATGTTTCAGACTATCAGAAAATACTCGATAGGCGATTTGTATCGATCGAAAGTCAAATGATTTCATTCCGGTAAGCTAACTTACTGTTCCTTACCAGAGTCACGATTTCTCTCCTCCATAGTCGATGGAAGATTGAGGAAGATTCCCTCATTTCTCTTTCCATCGACTTTTGGAGGTTCATGGGCCATGGCTGCAAATCCTTGACATCATTTGTCAACTCCGTACGGAACACGTTTTGTTTAAATATTTTCGAGGAACTTCGCCTAAGAAGATGCTACATGAATTATGATACACTATACGCAAACTTCTTCTCCGCTACGAGCTGTTCAGTCTATCGATCCTCTACCAAGAAAATTATTTATTTTTTCCCGCTGCAGCGGGTCATGCAACCTTCCTTCAACTTTAATAGCTAACTAAAGTTAAAAGATCGATACAGCGGATCATTGTACGCTATTGAGACGCGTATGAACATAATCTTCGAGTAACCCGACCCTTCACTTCTAATGAGCCAGCAAAATCTTAGTTCTTTTGTTTGGTTTTCTCTTCAAAAACAGCGTAAGATCCGTAAGGCCGTGTCATAAATCAGGGCTCCGAACAAAAGTTTCCGAATATTCGCTCCGTGGAAGTGAAATTGATCGATAAAAATTCTCCTACGAATATTTTTCGATTTTATGTTGTAGGGTAGACTAAAGCGATTTGGATCAAAATAAGAATTCTAATTCAGTACGCATTTGTTCAAATTCGATGGAAGCGAACTCTTGTTTATTATTCACTCGTTCTCTCTCTTGCACCAGACTATCAATGGTAACATGTACTAAATTTTTATTTTGATCCAATTCGTCTTTATTCTAACTCTATTCTAAAGAGATAGAAAAAAAGTTACTTCTTTTAATTGTGATTATCATAGAGGCAAAAGACTTATTAGTTATTAGCAATTTTTTTCTAATAAGTATTTAATTGAATTAGATTCTAATTGATTACGTTTTCTAATACGTTTGACACAAATCCAATATTTAACTCTTCCGGTAGCGCCTGCAGGCCATGATAAGCTTTTCCATAGTACAAAGGGTTAAAAATTGCTGCTGGAAAAACAAACATTGTTGTCTATTGTATCAGTATAAATACGCTAAATTCTAGATCAGAAGTGGCTAACTGGCAGCCCTTGCATCTTACTTTTCTTATCGCTAGCGCTATCCCCTCCACTGCATCGATCTCTCCACTACGTTGAGAATGTCGCGGCTACACACTCGTATTAAGTATACTATTTATGTATATACATAAATTGTTTTCTTTACTATAGCTAATAAAGTTAAAGGAAAATAGGAAAAGTAGTATGAGGCGGAACAAAATAATAGAATGAATAAAGATAGATATCTATCTGCTTCCGAACAATTGTTAGATTCCACGTAAAGGAACAACACTATCTAATTTCTGAGGTTTATTTTATTATATTCGTGGACTTCTTTGCACAGAAAAACTATCGACGAATTGTTACAAGAACTATTACAGACCTTTAGCAAGGAATACTTTTATATTTTGATTTATTGAAAAAAAAAGAGAAGAAGGGACATAGAGATGACTAACTAAATTTTTTGCCTTTTATGAATAGGGGTTCATACATCACTTTGAAGAGAAAATATTATTGACTCACTGAGCTAATATCGATAAGAATGGTTGTTCATCCAGCACACTCACGAAATTGCATCATGTACTAATAAACTAATTGTTCGAAAATTAATTCAAACTTTCGAACGAAGAAATTTTATTCTATATTTTTACCTTATTTTTCTATGAAGAGTCATCGAGTTTCTGCTGATAGATACTTAAATAAAACTTCAGAAATACTTTGTATTCAATGAGATCAGCTATAGTATTCATTATGATAATATTTATACATTTATGGGAAATTTAGATGTGAAAATGTATACGAAATGCACATAATTTGGAAGATTTTTATAATAATTTATAAAAATACAGTATTTTTATAATAATTTATAAAATACAATATTTTAATTGATAATTTATAAAAATACATTATTTGTTATAATATTTCGGAAATTCATTCAAATTCTGCATTTTTTTGATAATATTTATAAAAATCTGAATTTAAACCTGAACTATGAATGTTCAATTTCATATTTTTATGAGTGTAATTAAAGAAATGAAAGTTAAATAGGAATTTGTTTTATTTATTAAATATGATAGTAAATAACTTTTAATACTTTATACACACATCTTTGCATATCATACGTATTCCGTACTATTTGGAATCTCGATTTTTCCAAAAATGCATAAACATCCGCAATTTATATATTAAAAACAGTTATTCGTTACATAAATACCGAATATTTTCGCAACTCTTACGAATATGTATATACAGTAGCTCTCGAAAGTATTCGAGCGCTTCCAATCTACATCGTTAATAAATAAAACGCACACCTTAAATTTAAGTTTTCAAAATAAGATTGTACGTAAAGTCACATAGGAGTCTCGAGAATATATAAGTAAAATTACAAAAAAATCTGACAACACATACAGGATTTACAGGGCATTGAGTGTAAACATACCCATTTCGGACGTCTGAAAAGTATTCGAACGCATAGACAAAAACCGTATTTCTAGTGAATAAAATGTAAACATTACATTTTAGTAGATTCCGAGACATTGTGTGGTTCGTACAGATTTCGTAGAGTATAATTTTTCATAATTATTCTAATCATGAGCACGAAAAAGTCAGAAACCAGTAAATGTGAACGTGAATTAATATTGAAGTTACATAATGAAAGTAAATCTTATCTTGAAATTGCCAAGTTATTAAATCAAAGTAAATTTACGATATATTATATAATAAAAAAGTCAAAAACTGAAGGAAATATTACTAACAAAAAGCGTACAGGACGTCCAAAGAAGTTAACGCCCAGAGAGGAGAAAATGATTATACGTGAAATTAAGAAAAATCCAAGTACATCTGCACCGAAAGTTGCAGCGATTGTTGCAAATAGTTTTGGGAAAGATGTATGATCCCGAATTATGTCGGAGAGTTCTGCGGAGTAATGATTTCCATGGAAGAATACCACGGAAAAAGCCATGTATCAGTAAAATTAATAGAAAGAAAAGACTAACGTTTGCAAAAATGTACATTGACAAAGATATTTCATTTTGGAATAAAGTTATTTTCTCGGATGAAAGTAAGTTTAATATTTTCGGTTCGGATGGACAGCATTATGTGTGGAGAAAGTGCAACACAGCATTGCAAATGCAGAATATGATTCCAACTGTGAAACACGGAGGTGGCTCGGTCACGGTATGGGGGTGTATGGCGGCGAATGGAACGGGAAATCTTGTTTTTATTGACGGAATTTTGAATAAATACAAATATCTGAATATTTTAAAAGAAAATTTGAAACAAAGTGCAATTAAATTGAACCTATTAGACGATTTTTATTTTCAACAGGACAACAATCCTAAACATACAGCTGAAATGGTAAAAAAATGGATTGTATATAATACTCCGCATATGCTCCTCCGCAGAGCCCTGACATAAATCCCATAGAACATTTATGTGCCGAAATTGGAAGAAAACTCAGAAATTATGACATAACGTCCAAAGAAATGTTAAAAAACAAAATAACAGAAATATGAAATTCTATTGAAAAAAAAACAACAGAAAAACTTGTATACAGTATGGAAAGTCGGTTGAGACACGTTATTGATGCCAAAGGAGGACCAACCAGATATTAACACCAAAAAATTCAAGATTTATTCGTACGTTCGAATACTTTTCAGACGTCCGAAATGGGTATGTTTACACTCAATGCCCTGTAAATCCTGTATGTGTTGTCAGATTTTTTTGTAATTTTACTTATACATTCTCGAGACTCCTATGTGACTTTACGTACAATCTTATTTTGAAAACTTAAATTTAAGGTGTGCGTTTTATTTATTAACGATGTAGATTGGAAGCGCTCGAATACTTTCGAGAGCTACTGTACATCTGTTTGCAGCAGAGACGTCTTATAATTTCAAACTTCACCGTAATGACGTAACCATAATAGATGTGTCCCTCTACAATGTCAATGAAGTTCAAGAAAGTTCGTTATCACGCGTGTAACATATGTACGTATTTACAAAAGTTTCCTCTTTGGTAAAGTTACCCCTATTCTCTATTACGAATATTTGCTAGTAATCTGACTTCGGATCATCATGCAAATTTGTATTTTTACGGACGTAACTTTAAAGAGGAATTCAAATAGAAATTTCTTCTGCCTACTAAAAATTACTATATGGATATTTTATATACTTTTTTGTGTATTACTAGACGTTTCAGGCTAGAATTATAAAAATATTTCTGTTCAAATACATGGTAGAGCTGCGGAAAATTCCCTCGTATGTCAATACCTATTTGATTCTCGAATTTTTATATTACTTTTTATACTACTTATTATTACAAATTTTTACTGTATAATTCATTATTGGAAATTGCTACTATGCATATGACTTTTCTATATAATAAACTATTTATAGAAACAGATTTTAATAATATATATTGCCAAAAATTAGGTTTACCGATACTTTTTGTATATTATATATTATATAAATTTTATGATATAATAACCATACGCTTTTATTATTTTAACAACTATTTTTTTATACTCATTTATATTTATTACTTATGCGTAATATCAATCATAAAAACGTTAATACGCGCTGTTAATCTTACAATTTTTCTTTCTCTTTGCCACTTTACTATAATCGCGCGCTGAAAGCGAAATATTAAAAAAGATTGACTAAAAGGAAACTCATTAATTTTTAAGCGCTTTCAAACGTGACTCGATTCACGTACGTCATGTATGTGTTTTGAGACCTTTTATAAAACTGTAATCAAGCTTCCAGCAGCAAGAAAATTTAATCCGACATGAAATAAAAAGAAAACCTATGTAATTAAAACTTTATGCGAACAACGTCTGTGACACTTTCATTCTCTGAAAAGTAATTTTCACAAAACCTGGCATGGTGAATTTTACTTAAAATGAAATAAAAAAAGGAAGAAAACAATATAGGAAAAATTGCACTTGAAACATGATCCTGATGTCTTGAAAACATGATGTCTTTGATCTTATAGACGTATTTTTCATGAAAATTTATCTCAAGAAAAGCGAATTCTGATTCTCTTCTTCTGAATAAAGATAGGAAATTAGAAATTTATTTGAAGACTATCATCTGATTTGTAAACTTTTTAGATTCATGAATTCAATATCTATAAATCACTGATTCTTTTTATTGTTTATAAAATTCGAAGAAAAGGAAAGAAAACTTTATATGAGAAAGTATAATTATAACTTTTGTTCAAAATAAAATGTGTAGAAATACAACTTGCGTTTAATTTTTTTAGAATATATACTTTCATTTTTATAAGAAATAAAAATTTCTTATGTTTGTGAGATATTGATTCGTATCATCACGAATTCTTAAATTTGTAAAATAATAATTTTTAAAAATACATAATATTACCAGATATTAATACACGATCATAAAAATTACATATATTATGAAAAAGCTTTCTAACATTTGAAACGTTACAAGTGAAACGTCAAGGAAACTTATTATTAAAATTTAACTGAAATACGAAACAGTTGGCAACATGTTCCAATTAAACAAATATTACATACGACTGCAATATTTAGCTTAAATGAATTTTATTTACTTTTATACACAATAATATGTTCTTTTTGTAATTTTTTAATATCTATATTATACGTAGATCAATATTATACGTATTTATTCTATTCAATTCGTCCTTATGTATAATAAATTTACTCAATTTAATTGAATGAATTTTCGTAAGAAAATTTTTAAAGGAGCATAAAGGAGATATAAAATTGTAAAATTTGATCTTCTACCAACAAATTTTCTCGTTTTATAATTCCAAGAAAATTTCAATCTGATATATTTTTTTACCGAACTACTATTTACGATATCAAAAAACTGTCGATCATTTCAATCAAATTGCTAATAATGCAACAGTATGTATAATAACACTGAGAATTATCATAACAATGTGATAATAAATATAAATTACTATGATAATTAATACTTATTAATAAATATATAAAACAATAAATAATAAATAATTGTAAGTTACTCATATTAAATTATATTTAATACAATTATTTTAAAGTTTCAATAATTGTAATTAATAAAATTTATCATGTAATAAATTTTTTGAAAGTCTAGAGCAATAAAATTAATTAAACTGGAACGCAAATAATACAGTTTATCCATTGGAAAACGTACACAAATACAAAATTTGATTAATAATGACAAAGGTGTAATTTTAAAGAATGCAGTTATCAAAAAAAAGAAAGAAAGAAAATATTTGTGAAAGTAGTTGTAAAGTAGTTATCATCGAGGGACTTACAAGCCACTGAATATTTAGACTGAATAATAGGCAAAGTTAGGTCAAGCATTCTTCAATCTTCTGCTTAATGGTATAAAGCGAAACGTAGAATTCATAAATCAATTTAAGAACTAAAAACAATGTATGATAATGTGAAACAATTCTATTTTTCATACACGAGTTTAATATAAAACGGATATTTATATCATTCCCTTCTGTTCCTAATTACGACGTAAAATATGATAATTTAAGATTTAAGTAAACTTCATTTTAAATGAAACTTAAATATAACTCACACGCAATATAATACGATATAATAATAAATAATAATATATCATATATCAAAAATATATCTTCTCGACTCTCAAATCGATCCTAAAAATTTTGATGAAGGAAAATAATTAAAAAAAAAAAAAATAGTTTTATCCATTAAATTCATGTCTTTAACAAACGTATTTAATATTACCTGCAAAGTTCGCTGAAAAGAATTAAATGCAGATATCTGCATGAAAAATACAATATTTTTTCATTTCGTTTTAAACTCTCTTTCCCGATTTTATTTGATATTTTTATAATAAAATGTTTTTCTCGAACCACGGGCTTTTATTTTTTACTCGTTTTCTAGCTTATCTCTCTACCGCCTACTCACCAAGCTTTGTAACTTCGTTTCATTTACGCTTGTTTATTAACGATACATCTGCTCCAACTCAAAAACATTCAGCGCAATTCAATTTATCCTCAGATTCAATTTATTATCAAATTCGACATAAATATCATGCATAGTTAATGCAATTGATTATGATATCGTTAAAATAAAGTACCTCGCGGTCACGGATGATTCTACGTAATTTCAAACTTTGTATTATATTCGCTGCTCTTTATTCATCTTCCTTTCTACATAATTTAAATTTGAACTTTATGAAATATCAATTTAATATTTTCTTAATAAAAGAAAAATATTACACTGTATTTTATATAAATAATATTAAAGTCGTAAAATCATCGTATATAAATAATAAAAAATATTAAAGTTACATTAAAGTCATCGTATATAAATAATACAGGGTAAGAATGATACGACAATGTCTTGGAAGTTATAAGAATCATTTAAACCTATTTTATATTGATTAGCATGTTTCATTAATAATATATTTTTAGTTTTTCAAGGATGCAACTTATTATATTTAGATAATATTAATTTATGTAACTAATAATTTATTATAATTATATAATTTATCCAATATTATATTAATAATATATCTAATATTAATATTATATAATTTATCTAATAATTTTTATTCTTTACAATTTTTGTTATAATTACACTAAAAATAACAACAATAATAATAACACAAAAATGTGATAAATTGAAATTTGATCAAAAATACATTCAGTTTACGCTTTCAACATGTAAAACAGAAAAAAAAGTGCAGACTCATTTTTTTAAAGATCATTTTATATACACGTTTTATAATTCTTTGCATCATTCGTGCAATATTTTACATCATGAATTACTTTGCATGGCAATTGAAAAAAATAAAGAATGTCATTTCCACGTTTCACATTACATGACAGACCTTCATAATTATTGACCTACTCACAAACAGATATGGTTTTCGCAATGGCTTTTTCACGCGACTATTCTATTCTAGACCACAAAACCGTATTGAAAGCTTACGTTGAAAAAAATGTTTGCCCGCGATATTTGTCCAATGAAAAAGCTCATTTTAATCGAATGTCGATTAATTCATACATATAAACATTAAATACGTGATGATGCAAGTGAATGGCAAAAACACGTGCAATAGAGATGAACTTTGAAAAAATAAAACTATATGTGTATATTCACGTATGGTTATAATTTATAATTTACTATAAATGTGACCAAAGTGAATCATATACATCTGCGTATCATATACCTGTGTTATAATTAATAACAAAATTATTAATTTAAATGATTATTAATCATTATAATTAAATAATTATTAAACATTAAAAATTAATGGACAACGTGACAATTAGATTGCAAATTTCCACACATTTATAGGAAATTTGAAACTACAGAATTGTACAAAATGAACGTATTCTAAGAATATGAAATGTAAATGCAGTGAAATGTCAAAAATATAAATTTGCATAAATATCGCGGTTGGTATATATTTATTTCTTGGAACAGAATATTATGAGGTGACTAAAGTCCAATTTTAAAGTAATCGAGTAATATACAATTTATAAATATCGGACTTTATGTTACTACACATATTTAATTATTTCAAAAGATCTTTATCTTCGATCTTTTGTAAAATATATCCTTCTGTACTAAAAATTTATATCAATGAAAGATCTACTCTATTATATATTTATATGAAAGTATTCTTTGTTAGTTAAATTCTATGCTGCAACTGATTGAGATGACGATACTGTTCAGTTTCAGTATGCATAGTTTAATTTCGTAACATGTTGATTTCATAAGTAGATAACGAATATTGCTTTCAACCATTAATTTATTATGTATCATGCTCGACGTTTTGCCTGAGCAGCATTGTACTTTTATAAGCTATTGTATATCATAAGCTATTAATTAGCTGAATAAGCTATATCCTAAGCTATTAATTAGATAAATAATAAAATTATTTTCGTTAAAATCGATTTCAAATTTTTCTAAAAGAGATGTTTCCATTATTAATAATTAATAAAAGATAATCTACAGATTAACAAGAAGGATTCATTTACATATTACAGATTTAACCAAATTGTTCAATGAAATAACCGTATTTGAAATATCTGGTTACTGATTTTTAATATTCAAAAAATGATAAAATATCATTAATATTTTTTTATCAATAAAATGCATATATGGCTGAAAATATACAAAAATATTGAGAATTCATTACAATATTTAATTTTCAAGTGGTATTGTTTGATTACCTATAGATAATTACAATAATGTTTATTAAAATTTTGTATTTTATATTTAATTTTATTTATTAATTTTATTTACTAACTGAGATTAGTAATCAAATTACATTACATTAAAAATTCCAAAATTATCATTGACTCAATATATAACGATAGCAATTCAGAGCTAACGATTAAAACAAATCAAAATAAAAACATGAACTTTTACAAATATCCACAGTTTACTTAGAATTGTAGATACTACGCGCGATTTATTTTCTTTTTAACTCTCTAACCATTTATGTATTCTTTGCCTTTGTTCTTTATAAATTGAAAGAAAATGAAGAAAAAATTCAGTTACTACAGTAATAATGTTAAATAATATTAATAATATATAATGTTAAATATAATATAATCACAAGTACACAAATTAAATATAATACAATTAAATATATATAATACTCAATTCATTGATAATTCATACATTGAAATTAAAGTTTCAACTATTAATTCATATCAAAGAAGAATTCGCTAAAGAAAATGTGTCATTTATTTAAAAAAAAAAAAAAAAACTAGATATTAATGCTCATTCGCGTATAACACTCATTTCAACGGTATCAGAATTCAACTTACAACAAAGTCGACATTTATCTCTTTTAGTCGAACTTCGTCAACCCTCTGAGACAAAAAGGTTTTGTTCGAAGACGGAACAGATAGAAGTGGGTTCGCTATTTTTAGCGGGTCAGGTGGTTCTTCACGCGGTACACATTTTTATCGAAAGACTGGAACAATGGCCACGTGTTTAGAAGGATTTGTTCAGAATGCTTTCGATAAACAGTAACTTTAATAATAGACGTTAATTAGCTTCAAAGAATAAATCGAACCAATTTTTTATTAAATATTTGAATAATCAATTAAACAATCCGGTTAATCAATATTTTTATTAATAATTAAATAATTAATATTTTGTTAATTATTAATTATTTAATAATATTTAATTGAAAATTAATTTTCATGTAATGACTAGATTACGGGTTTTTATGCATTTGTAAAAAATTGAAACGTTGAAGCAAAAATTAAAATTTGCACAAGATTGCAAAATTGCACAGTATGGAAGAATATAAAATATCCAAAGCATAGTGCTCTCTATAATATTTATCTCTTAAAATAATTTCTTATCTAAGTGATATTTTTTATGTTCTCGAAATATGAATAGGTGATGTATTTTTATATTCTCGAAAATATAAATTTGCATAAAAATTCGCGGTGTACTGGTGATATACATACAGTGAGTTTCACTTGAAAATCGCACGTTAATTTAATATGTAATAACATATTTTAATATAATTACATTTATGTTCGGTACAAAACAGCGCAAAAAGAATCGTACATCAAATTTCAGAAGATTGTTGTAAAAAGGAGACTTCAATTTTCAAATCCATAGCAGTCATAAACAAATTTTCTCAATGTTTCTACATGCTACGATATTCGCTAGACGATGTAAAAACATTTCAGAAAAAAAAATGAACAATGCACGCTTTGAAACAAGTCCTGATTGATTGTTGTACGACTTTTTTTTTCAAGAAATTGTAACAGTTTAAACATCGATAATTTTTGAGTGTACGATTTTCAAGTGACACTCACTGTACATTTGGAATGTTGATATACGTTTGATACACGAATGTTGATATACGTTGATGTACGTTTGGAATCTGAATAATTCCACTTATATATATATATAACGACCATTAAATTTTAATTTCTAGTGTAGTCCAGGGTGATTCAGCAATAGCTTCTTGTTGATTGAAATTAGAAAAAAATAAAGAACGAAGATAAATGATTCAAGGTCGCCTTCACACATTCACGATCATACTTTTTGCATAAGTACCGTAATGCATGTGCATTTTAAATTATTTATTCCATTCTGTACTTATTGACGAAAACATTTTCGATAGCGCGCGTCTCATAAAAATTTCAATCCTTTTACCTTAAATCTTGAATTGTGAAAATCACTTGTGAATTGATATTTTGTTCTTTCATTATGCTATGTGTATTGTTTCTTGCCCAATAACAATTACCGTATTGGCGAAAGTTAACCTACAATCTACAAAAGGTTAAAGATTAAGAACGCGAATTTCTAAAACAAATTACGCGGATCTGTAAAGAGCACGAATTTCTTATATTAACGCCAGAACTATGGACGACTAAACTGTAAAACTTATAGGAAATTAAATTGCACGAAGCGAGGAAAAAGTTTAACCATTAAGGACCAACGTTGCCTTTCACCCGCAATTCTTCTTAATAAATTTACATTATTAAATTTTATTTTTTAATGTTTGAATCATCAACAGCAAATTACAAAGATTCGCTTAATATATTTTTTCATTGTTATTCAATTTTATGAAACTTAAAGAAAGTGAATTATTTATAACATTGAGATAAATCATTGCTTGGCCCTTAACGAGTTAATGCAATAAAAAATAGAAGCTCTCATCTAAATATTTGACGAAAAATTATTCAGGTCTCTGAAAGTACACAACATAAAATTTCCATTAGGAAAAAAAAAATTACGAATTTCTTTGCTTTGGTAGTTCGTGTATCAACAACCCAAAACCTATATGTATTTTAGTGCTTGATAAATTTAACTGTGCTCATTTCTACCCAGTAATTTATTGCACTTACGAATGAAATACTGAAAAGCTTTTAACATTATATATTTCCAACAAAAGATACATGAAAGAAAAGGAGCATAAATCGATACTCAGTTTTATGTGAACTATGTCTGTGTTACAGGCAAACGTTATATTTCACGATATAATCTGGGTGAAAAGTAGGTGAATATAAGATACATAATAATAGATAAGATAGTAAATAATGCATGGAAATAGATATTTAACTTATTACAACCTAGCGTAACGTTGTACCAAATTTTATTAACACCGCAGTGTTATGAAATTCTTATTAATACTGTAGTGAATAGACTACGGATTTATAAGAAATGCTTGAATGATACATTTATAAGAATGATACATTTATAAGAGATGAAATATACATTTATAAGAAATGTTTAAATACAAACTTGCACTTGTTACTTGCTGATAAATAATTTTGTAACTAATGAGGAATTAAATTCGAATTTCGAGGACACAAGTAGTTTGCAGAACAAAATTTACTATTTGAAACAACTTAAAAAGTGGAAGCGTAAAATAACGCGAGAAACTCATTTATAAATATTTATTGCATGTTTACTCTCTTACGTGCATCTTTCATAAAAATAAGGAAATGCAAAAGTATGAGAATTAACGTCAAAACGAGAAACACACACCCTTTGTAAGAAACAGTTCTACGCGAAAAAATGCAATTTGGTACATGGAGTTCCAGTATTCAAATGGATCATACATATATATCGAACTGCTCCCAAAAATATCTGGCACGTTATCTGCAAATCGAGTATTTAAATGGGACATACGAGTCTCACGTAAAGGTTGAATAAAATTAAAATTGCTATCGTTTTTGAAGAATATAGTATATCAGATGTCCCAGATATTTTCAAAATGAAATTAGCGTTTTCTATGAATAAAAGGTACAAGAAAAACGTACGTTTTATTACGAGAGTTATAACTCTATGTTTATAATAGAAAATGTTTCTATAATGAAACTAGCATTTTCTATGGAAAAATATATATAAATATTGGATCATGAATGTTTTATTAGAAAATTATAATTCCTTATATTTATGTGTAATTAGAAAGTTATAACGAACATTATTTTATTATTTTGAAAGTTTTACGAGCATAGCTAAAGAATTTATTTTATGTACTGCATAATATAATAAATACCTTTGACATTTTGTATTATTTTTTGTATTAAACGTATTTTTCAATTTTCTACAAACGCATAAAAATCTGCAGTCTAACTAGAAATACCGATTTTGTGTTCAAAATTGAATTGTATATTTGAAAACATAGAATTTAGTGTTACGAATTTATTGCAGATTTCCACCAAATACATTATAAATTTTTTGCATTAAATCCTGGTGTATATTAAGTGTTATCGACTAATTTATAAGTAAACATGAAAAAAAGAAATAGAACATCAGAAGAAGAATACAAAGAGAAGATCATAAATGATAATAATATCATAAATGATGGATAAAAGATAATAAAAATCGAAAAAAAACAGTTTGGTGATTTAGTACTGATGGTAACTTTATGTTAATTCAATTTCATTTCAATATTGAAATGCACAAATTGAACTCGTTACATCACAAATTTATTCTTGATTCTTTCTGATTTTAATAAATGTGTTATAAATTTTTTGCATTAATCTCTACTGCGCATTAGTTCCTGTAGTGTAATTTTTCTTTTAATGCAAATAGAAACCCCTATTACTAATAATATTTCATTTATGTAGTAGGCGGTCACATTCGAGTGAATGGATTTAACAAGTTCAAAAGTTCATTTAACTGAATACTGAGTAAAATTTAATTCAGATAAATGGAGTTTATATAAATTGAGTTTCACTGTACTTTTTTGAGATATACTAACACATATGTATACGTTTAATTCCATTTTTAGTTGAAATATGATTTCAAAATACTCTTGGTTGAAACATGATGCAATATATCACTAGTGTGCATAAATGCTATTGAATGTAGGAAATCTTTTCCTAACAGTTAACTTTAACACATGTATATTATTTATCTTAGGATGTTATCTGTATTATTTGTTATAATCTGTATTTATTTTTTCATTTTATATTTTGTTTGTATTTTTTGTATTTAATATTATATATATAATATAAATGTAAAATAAATAACTAATGTTCTTTTCTACTAAGCCAGTTTTTATGTAAATATTGGATGTATATATCTCTCACACATTCGAATATTGTATAATATATATTGTATAATATATATTGGGTTGGCAACTAAGTCATTGCCGATTTCAAATAAGAAGGAAAATTCAGAATTTTTGTTTCTTGACATAACCAAGGGTTTTTAATTTTTTTTCAATGCATGTATGCGATACATTGAGCTTCTCTGCAATGTCTCGTGTTGTGCTGTGACGATCTGAATCGATAATGGCCTTGATATGGGTTTCATCCACTTCGACTGGGCGGCCAGATCGTTGTGCATTTTTCAGTGAAAAATCACCAGAACGAAATCTTTCAAACCAATTTCGACACTGCCTTTCTTTTAAGGCTTCATCATCTCCATATACGGCACATAACTTCTTTTGTGCTTGCGATGCGTTCTTGCCTTTTCGGAAGTAATACAATAAAATGTGTCGGAAGTGCACGTCCTGTTTTTCCATTTTTAAATTGGGATAAAAACAAAACTAAAGAACTAATCGATATAATTTTTTTACTAATTAAAAGTAGAAGTCCACACAGTAAGAAAAAAATATAGGTTAGATGCTCTGACCACGTTAACAAAACAAAAGAAAGTGTAGAGTGAATCTATCGACAAAAGCGGCAATGACTTAGTTGCCAACCAATAGAACGACGAAAAAGATGCAAGTTCATAAAATTATATTTTTTCCTTTTTTTTAACTTTCTTTTGATCGTATATATGTGCATACTGTAAAATATAAAATTGAATTGTGATTAGCGAGAGAAATATAATAATATTATTATTGCGAATTAATACGGAAAAAATAAATTTTAAATTCTCCTTTGTCCATCACTGTAGGCATGTGTATCTATTAAATGTATGTATAAATTTTTTCTGTGACATATATTATGAGTCAACTTTGTTTGTTACATAAATTATAAACAATTTCCTACACTTGTTAGAACTAAGTATCATTTTATGTTAGTTTGTGAGTCCTTATTATACATGTGTTGTTAAATATGACAGAAGCAATATATTAAGAATAGATTACTAAAAATATTTCACAGCGATTCACAAAAATATTATACGATTCACGAAAATATTCGAACATTTATTACATTTACGCATCTATTATATTTTGAAACATTTTCAAACATTATAATAAGAGACGATTATAACAATTATATTAATAAAATTTTAAACCGGACAATTGTAAAATACCTATTTATTGCAAGCTTTATTAATTTAGTAACAAATTAATTTATAAACAAAATGTTTAGTAATTTAGTAGAAAAGTAGAATACAATACAAGTAGAATATAATAAATATTACAAATAATTTTACTAAATATTAAACTTAATGGATTATAATTGTTTAAATACTTTTGTGATTTCTGTAAAATAAATGTTTGTATTAAATATCTCGTAATTTTTATACTTATTTTTACATTTGTCTTAAATTTTACCAATATAATCTTAAGCATCTTTCATTACAGTATTAATGAAATTTCAAAATATTTTATATATGTAGATACATAAAAATTTTTTATAAGTGTTCAATTATTTTCATGCGTATCGATATATGTATATATAATTGAAAGGAACTATTCCTAGCAACAAATATTAATTCTTTCAATGAATACATGTTTAATAAGAATATGCACATATGACGTGTATGTATAAAATACTTGTTATAATGAATATCTGATACGAATATTTTCAAAAAATACAAAAATCGAAATCGAAAGCTTCGTTTAAAATGTTGTATAGCGATTTTCTTACTCTTATTAGTCATAATTTTCTTGTATTTTCTAAATATTTATTTATTCCATGTAATATTTCGATTAAATTTTCTGATTCTTGAACAAAACAGATGTATCTAGTGATACAAATATATACTAAGTTTAAAAACAAATATCTTATCAAATTTGCGAAATGTACTAAAGACTGGCAATTTCTATAAAAAAGTTCTACTACTTACATTTCATATAAAATAAAATTAAAAGATACTTGTATATTTGAATAAATAATGAATCAATGAATCATTCATCAATGAACTAATGAATCATTCAAAAATGATTAACATTTATTTCTAACATTAAACATTATTATTATTAATATATTATATTTATGTCTGCTTTATTATTACTGTATTGCTTTTATTTATCATTATTATTCTTATAATTTAATACATTTGTTTTTATCTCACGTTCTTTCACATATAAAACATATCAAATTTTTTTGTTAATAAATATTCTACTTTGAAAGAATGATCCACAACATGATCTCTTTCGTCATGATGTTTAATAATAAAATCTCATGTATCAATTTAAAGTGAAATGCACAATGTATAATAAAAAAGTCATTTTCAATAAATAACTTATAATTACATTTACAATATACCCTGTATACGTATATTGCGTGAAAAATGTCAAACAGCATTGCACTGTAATTGCACAAATAATTAAAAATAAATAAAATGTCGCACGACTTTGTGAAAGTATTGAAACGTTTAGTAAGTCGCTATAGGAAATGTTCGCAGAACGTTCAAACATTATTTGAAAACAGATCCGAATTTAAACGAAACAAGATAATTAATTGAAACGGAATAAATTTCGAACAAATTGAATTTTATTGTAATTGTCATTGAACTTTTATTAAAAAAAAAAAAAGGAAACAGATTTTAATATATGTGTACGTATATGTAGATAGAACTATTTGCAATGATTTAATACTAGGATACGACATCGATGTATTACTTATTAACGATACCACTACTTTCTCGAATTCGCTGTCTTATTCATACAAGAACCCTGAAAAGGCAGTGATCGATTGGTACGTATGCCTCGTACATAGTTACGACGAAATATGTATATCTTACGTCAGTACCACGTGTTTCGACGTAGAATTCGTCTGCGATACAAAAGGATACCCAAGTTTACAGTTTCGTAATCAACGAACCGATAGAACTGCTACATTTTAAAAGTTCTACTCCGAAACTGTAAACGCAATTTGTCACGGGTATCGCGTACAAGGTAACATGCGTAAATGGTAGCAAGCAGTAACTGAAGTAGTACTTGTACTATAAAGCAGATAAGAACGGAGGCAAGGGGAGCGCAATGATGTGTGCAAATAGTAGAGAACAATGATCGGGAACATGTCACTGAGGGAATGAAAGTGCTCGAAGTGTGTATGTATGTATGTACATACATCGCCCTCGAGAAACGACAGAGAGACCATGACGCGACGCGTGACGTAGCGATTCACAAACTCACCATCGAGATGTTGATAGCCGTTCCTCTTCCGTGTGCGTAGCTCGGTGTCGCTGGTCACTGGATTTAACTACACACGCGTCTGCAGTCGGAGCTTCGCTGTCAGCGTGCTATAACGCCAGTGTGCACGCCGGTTGTAAACCAGCCGCCTGGCGAATCGATACTGCGCGAATCAAAAGTACGAACGGTCGTTTCTTTTGTGAGAAAAAAAAAAACAGTACGACGTGACCGTATGATGCACGAAACAACGAGGAAATTGCGTGAAGGACGACGGGCAAGATGTTGCCCTGGGAAATTTGCCAAACAGTTTTCGTCCGTGTGTGTACACTTATTACGCGCACGACGTACGAGTCATCGAAACGAGCCGGACGACAACGGCCGCTACTTGCCGGCCAATCGCAGTAACGCTGTACCAGACGTGCAAGAGAAAGAGAGAGAGAGAGAGAGAGAATGTGTGTGTGTGTGTGTGTGTGTGTGTGTGTGTGTGTGTGTGTGTGTGTGTGTGTGTGTGTGTGTGTGTGTGTGTGTGTGTGTGTGTGTGAGTGAGAGAGAGAGAGAGAGAGAGAGAGAGAGAGAGAGAGAGAGAGAGATGAATAATTATGACAAAGACGATATTATAGCTTCACAACCATTGCCGTCTGATTTCGGTCTGCCCATAAAACGAACGGGTCACGATATGTTCGCAACACTGATTTTCTTTGTTCTACGCGTCGCGCGCTTCGACAATCGCCCAACCGCCTCCGAACTTTGCCGATCCTTGCCGAAGGATCAGTTGAATTTTTGAGCTCTTGCAGGCTCCAACATGAATAACTTTTGCGATATTCTAGAAACTGTATGTATTTTTTTTAACTCCAGAAAACGGATAATTTCATTTTATGCTATTTCACAGTAATGTTACATTTGTCGAGGTATAAGTTTTGAAGCATGAATTCGCTCTAACGAAAATTTGAACTTCGACTGGATTTACTATTCATAGAAGTAATCTGATATCTCATGGTTGTAACAGAGAAATTATATTATGTATAATTATATTTTGTATAAAGTATTTCACCTAAAAATATTCATTTTCCTATTTCAGAATGCAGAAGTCAAAGAGCCTCTCTGCTCAGTCGGACAAATAAATAATGCGAATGTTGGAATATAGTGCCATCTACCAGAATCAACAACAGCTACAATTTTTCAAAAAGCTGTTACTTTCGAATTCTCAGCACACAGTCAAATTATAAATACAATTTAACAGTGCTTAATGACTATTACAAGCAACATTCAATAATTCAAAAATACACGATCAATTAGTTTACAAAAGATTTTAGTATTGATATGTTTATTATAAATATAATATCACTATTGAAGTAACGTAATTTTCTATTTTATCTATTTTGTAAGAATGTGTAGAAACAGTGAGCATAGATAAAAAGTCGTAGCAACGAAGTGCTTTTACTATCAAATATTATTAATCAAATATTGACCGATTGATTTAGAATAGACATGGATACGATATTTTAATGTCGAGTATACGAAAAACTAATTTTATTCTCTAAAGAAATATTTATTATATGTCATACACATACACACACACACACACACACACACACGCACGTGTAATTAGATACGTAAATATTTGCAATATATTATGTTTAAAATGATTGTATGTTGTATTATTTATATAACATTACAGCTAGAAATTGTATGAACAAATTTATTTGAAAAATATTGTTCACAAAAGTTATTAAAAATAATTAAACGTCATATGACATTTGTTAGCAAAATTAATATAATATAGAAAGAATTTTCATAAAACATATATGTATCTCTATTAATCTACGTTGCATTAATGCAACATTTCCTTCGTAATTCTCTTCAATCAATTTATTAATTTATATTATTAAATATATAATTCATTAATTTATTAAATTAATATTATCAAACTCTGCTTTTTGATATGATGCTTTGAAATCCCACTTACTTTATATCTTTCTAACGTTATTCCTTTATCTGAATCCTATGACTCTTTAAGTTCCTATAAGCTGAAAGAAATTTAAGTTATATAATACTATGATAAATTACTACTTGGTTCTCAATGATTAGTTAGGTGTACATGTATAAATTACACTAATATATTGCAAAACGCTTTGACAGAATTATTATAAATGTTATCGAATATTCGATATACATCTTATTGCATATGATAAAATTCTAACGCAATCTATATCTAGATTTCTATTTGACAAGAGGAAATTATTCATGCAATCGAGGTCAACGAGTTTAACGCTAGACCTTCACACCTATTGCTAAACAATATCCTTGCTTTTTTTCAGTTTTTTCAATAAAAGATATTATTAGAAATTCTATATAAAGATCCTCTTAAGCGAGCGATTAATTATTTATTATTTGGAATAATTTGATTATTTATAAATCAGTGGAACAATTCGAATGCACTCTAATAATGAGGGTTGTTAATGTGTTGAATAAATTATTCGTTTGATGAATCGAAAGAAACTTTCTTAAAAACTTTTCTTGTGCCGCCTTTTAGAAGATTCGGCACATTACTAATAAGCGTCACGTACTTTGTGTAACTGTATAAATTTCAGGCTGAATAATGCGGAACAGAGGAGGCTATGCCGTCAACGAATAATTACGTAAGCGATACTTTCGTCAGAATTTTTCTGCTTTGAACAAGTGCGTGTGGCCACTTGAAAATTTTATATCGCTTTACAAAGAGAACGAAGCAAAGTACTGTGCAAAAAAAAAAAATACATATTAATGAATTATTAAATCAAGTTTTTAAATCTTGAATAATTTTTCAATTTTGGACTTTTTATAATATTCTAAATATGTTATTATTTATTATTAAATTGCGGGATTTCACGCAAATTTATATTTTATAATTTTATATAAATTAATTAAAAGAATAGAAAATTAAAAATTATTTTACATACCATATGTATGTTATAGAAAGCATTATGCCTTAGATATTTTACATATTTTTCCATATTATGCGCATCTTATGCAATTTTATACAATTTTACATTTTTAAATTTTCTATAATACAATATAAATCCATAAAAATCTGTAGCCTAATTATTACGCGTATATGTATGTACATGTATAACCAATCTCTTTTAACCTTTTTCTTTTGCAACTCGATCTTAAATTTGTTTGTTTTTTAAATCATATCTTTGCAATCTTTTACACTCACATCTACACATTTTGTGGAGGATGTATGTTCTACTTTTTTATTGACCAAAACTTTTAACAGAATTTAAAATTAATTTAATGCACATAATTTAATGTTATTCGAAGAATATTTTATAATTATTTTTCTAAGTTAGTGCACATAACACTTTTTTTGGAAAATATTTTGAATCATTCAACAAATTCTTGCAAATTTCTAATCATAACAGTCGATCAAGGTTTCTCATTACGAATTTAGACAATATTAGAATCGTAAATGTTTTACGAGTTTAATTATTTTATAATATACGAATTAACATTAATATTTACGAATTAACATAAAGAGAGAACTGAATTTAAAAATGCATCAAAAAAGAATATGTTATAACATTTATTAATTTCTTTATTTATTATTTCCATACAAATTCTAATTATTTTATGAAATGTACTATTATGTATTTAGTAGTGTTATTTATTAATTTATTTGCTAAGTACTCACAACAGTCATAATTTCTCACACAACAAGTATTACAGAGTTACTTAATCAGAAGGATATTTCAGTCTACTATTAGATGAAACTTTTAATTAAATTATTAGAGTAAATTAAAGTTATATAAATACGTTAATAACTAACAATTAATATTTATAGTGATATTTACTACGTAATTTTTAATATATTTAATTCTTCATTGTTATTCTGAAGTATTTGTTATTATTAATATATTATTTTAAGAAACAATATACAATTATTATGCTTTTATTTTTTTTAATAGCTATTTTACAGCAAATTTTATTTAATTAGTTAGAGAATTATTATTGATGATTTTTGAAAATTATAAATGAATTTTGAATTTTCATTTTTGATATCTTATAAATAAATTTTTGATAAATGAATTTTAAAAACATATATATTTATTATTAATCATTTGAGAACTTAATAAATAAAAAAGTTTTATTTTGTAAATAATATAATAATATAAATAAATATAGTAATATAAATTTTTATTTTTGTACACATTTAACAAAAACCTTATTATTTTTTTTCTTTGAAGAATTAGAACTTTTTCTTTATCTTAGTCTGTTCTTCCTTTGTTACGAAAATATCTTTACTTTAATATATTACTGAAATAATTTTTAATTCGATTGCTTAATATACATTTTCTATATACAACTTCAATTTTAATAATTCCTAATCAAAATAGTATTATATTTTATATTCTGTGTTATTGTTCTGTACAGATAGAATCTATTTCACCATTAAATTCAGCTCAAGTCGCTTTTAATTCATTCAATTGTATAATATTACATAACAGGATTTCATTGATTGTTAAAAAATTTCTTTTTGAGCTGACGACTCGTAATTTAATTTTATTTAAATTTAGTGTAATTTATTTTTAATTTAATTACGTATAAAAAAATCAATATTTATATGCATGATTTCTCCAGTTTCAATTGTATGCTAATGATTTTCGTAACATATTAAAAATCCTTTTCTTAATTGAAACTAAAACGAAATTAGAACATAAAAAGTCTAAGATCGCGGAAGAATTAAGGGAATTTCTTTTTGAAACACATATTGATAGTTCGATTTTGAATATTGCACGTGTAGCCAGCTAACATGTAGCGCTTGAATGACATCAACTGTATTAGGTTCAATAATTCGCACGTGGCATTTACGTGCGCGATGATGCAGCCAATTTTAATTAAAATAACTAACGTGCTGTGCGTAACATTATAGTGTAGAGAAGGCCGGCTGTTTTGCGAGTGTCGCGTTATGTGAATCGACAATGAATTATTGTCACTTTTCTTTGGCGAGCAATCACTGATCCATTGACACATAAAGAGCATTGGTGGATTTTCATCAGTCCCGGTAGAGGATTTTGTATGCGTCGTTCGTATTGCTTCAAATAATTCGTTGCAAGCTAATGCACCCGGAATTAACCATTTGTTATATGAATTATTTGTGAGCGATCCTGCTCGTGTTTGCATTCTTTGTTAGTCTCATGAAAGATTACGAAAAGTAATGAATTTTCATAAAGAAAAATAGATTTACATTACTTGCATAATAAATCCTCATTTCATTGCTAATTTTGATACGACGTTAATACATATTTGCATCGAGTTAATACATACAGTAAATCACAAAAATCTACATATATCTGCAAATTTAAAATATTTAAAAAAAGATAACATTTTAAACTAATATAATTTTTAGATAAAACTAACTCAATTATTAGTTAAAGCCAATTTTGAAAAAATGATGATATCATTCTAACATTCTTTTAATGGAAAATATAAAATTAGTACAAGAGGTCAAAAAAATTTACTATACAATTACTACAGTGTAAAATGTATTCTTATTATTGTTATAATAGTAATCAGAAATTTTATCCATTCTTATGCATTATGCAAGTAGAAATTATAAATTTTCGTATCATCGTGTTTTATGTTTTTCTTTAAATAAATTTAAGAATCACTATAAAAATACTGACAATGATTCTTTTAAAAATCACATAAAACACAATGATGCTAAAAGCTATGCATAATTTTCTTGCATAATAAAGCTTCTTATTAATGAAACTTTTGATTAAAGATTAAGTCCTTGTCACAAATTATAATAGTAATAAAATATTACGTAGTTGTATGTTGTATATATTTTAATTTACTATATGTTATTTAACTAATTATTTTAACTAATTAGATTTGTAAAATATTTAAAACCTTTATCTTTCTATTTTAAATATTTGAAATTTAAAAAATGTATGTATGTATTTTTCTGATTGACTGTACATATATGTATAATGGAACTACCGACAACAAAAGTATATACAAAGTATATATAAAATTTCTCTCAATGAAATCAAAATAAAAGGTACAATCTATCGAAAAATAAAGAAAGACACGCTAATATTTATTTAAAAATTGTTTATACTTTTAAACATACAAAACTAAAAATCTATAAATATTTCTATCCATATAAAAATGGCAGATATGTTAATTTGATTATTTTAATGCCAATTATTTTTTGCAATTACATGAAACGTAGAACGTGTAACTGATTATTAATTATTTATTTAGAAATTAATTAATAATTAAGCAATTATTAATTTATTATCTATATTAGTTTTATTGTAGAATATTAATAATAATTATTTGTATGTATACAGTGTAATAATATATTTAAGTATACATTAAAAATTGGTTGTCCCCAAGCTAATATTAGGTATATGAATATAAATCTGATCGAAATGTGCATTGTCACGCATATGTATGGACACTTTGATGCACGAATATGTGACTAAATATATGACTAAAATATATGAATTAATGAAAAACTAATGAGCAATAATTACTATCTTCTTGTCTTCTAACAGTAGATTCATATTATATGAAATTTAAATTGTCTATTTGAAACTTTATCAATAATATATTGAAGTTAAGTAAAAGTTATATAGAAAATCGTTGGATTGCTAACCTGTTTTAAATTTATCATGATAGTCTCTCTATCAATCGAAAAGAACCTTCTCTATCTTATATAAATGGCTAAACGGGCTAAAAATAACGATTTCCTTAAATATAGAAATTATTTCATAATATTTAACTTTTAGATACTAAATCTTTTCTTACACGTTAGGTGAATATATTACAACTTAACATCACTTAGAATTACTAGAATTAAACTTAAAATGAGAAATCATGACACAATGATTGTAAATTTTTCAGAAACTGAAGACATTTTTTGAAACTAGAATTACTCACTTTAAATACATATTTAAATATGTTAGTCAGAATTAAAATGAGAGGAAAATAAATAAATCCACATATAAAATAATGTTCATACACACACACACACACACACACACACACACACACACTATACGTACTATTTTATAATATATATTTTTATAATATATTTTACTATTCGAAATTACCCAATTAACCAATACGAAATTAACCAATATAACCATATAATACAATATAATCATGTTTCGGTTTCATTAATACTACAAAAAATAATAAAGTAATAATGTAGTTGTGTATTAAAAAATACAATTTTCGTAAACATGAAACGTTGGATAAAAATAAAAGATAATTTGACTGTAATTTATAAAAAAATTTATATTTGTCATTTTGACTGCGTAGTATTTCTAGTGCCAATGGAAAACCATGATTATATCGAAAATGATCCAAAGAATGTAACAGATTTAAATAAAAGATTATATCATAGTTTTTTAATTAAATTACATGTCACAAATAAACAAGTGTGTACATACTTTTGAGCGTCAGTACAATAGACTATACCATACTCGTACGCTCAAAAGTAGTAATTAAAATGCAGCTGGATGCCTGAATTTTTATTTGTATTCACCGTATGAATGAATTCAAGTTTAAGGACGTCTGGATGGTATTCTATAACAATGAGCTACTTCCTTTTCCTTGTCAATGAAACATACATTCAGCTATATGTTATTTGTAATGTAACAAATCATACACTCATGTTAAATTAAAATTTACATTTAAATTTGGTTTCATATATTTTACGACAACAGTTGACAGTTTTATTTAAAAAATAAATATTTAGGGAATATTTTTCTTGTTGCGAAATGAAATTAATGTAATTGTAAGCAAAATTCTAAAAGAAGATTGTAAATTCAAAACGATTATTAAAAATTGAAACCAATAATGTAGTGATGTTATATTGAAAAGTATTGACAAAAGGAATTGTAGTTCAGGCTGGCGAAAATGAAGAATCAAAAACGTAATTCATGGAGAGCACGCATAGAACGTGTCGTAACGATTACTAAAGAATGCAACACACAAAGGACCCCGACCCACTCTCTATTGCAATTCACACGTGTATGACGAAGATAGCGTGCTCTTCACAAATGTATGATTTACAATCGGTTTCGTCAAAGAAATCGTTGTAACAAACTATGCAAATAACCGAGAGAAGAATCTTTTTAAAAGAACTACAAGAAAAATAGTGACAAAAGCAAATAATAAAAAAAAATAATATAAACATAAATAACAAGAAAGTAACAAAAAATTAATTTTTTAGTACAAAATTCGTAAAATTACAGAAAGTATAAAATTCTCAAACGCACGATGTTACGTAAGAATAAAATAAAAGATTATTTTATATATAAGTTACAAAATATTATTGTTAGCATTATATCATAATAAAAGATTATTTCATTATATATGTAGAATATTGGAATTTTGTATATCTATCGAGATTCTTTTCTGAATACATAAGTAGTTTTTCTTACAATTATGAATAAAAAAGGAAAATTCAACTAGTCTATATTTTTCTATAATCAAATATTTTTCACAGTATAAAAAATTTTATAGAACATTTAGCAATTCTTTTCATAAAATTTTAATCGTAGAAATATTAAATTACAATGATGACTGTAAATGAACAAAGGTGAATTGGTATGTCACGTGTATAAAGATGTGCGAGTGCCAAGCAAATAAATAATGACGACATCGAATCTAAATACTGAACAAAACCATGCATAATAATAATATAATTTAATTTAATTTTAGACGCCATGTACACTTGCGAAAAAACAGCAAGTGTAAAGCAAATAATGAATTAATACATAGAATCTACGTACATAAGAATGAAATCATGCACGTAGTAACGATATAATTTCATTAATTTTTGAGTAATAATTAAGTTATTTAAAAAAATACAAATTGCATTAAATTAGTAACTATTTAATTGAATATGGAAAGTCATATGTGAAATTAAAATTGAAGGAAAAGAAAATTAAAAGCTAGAACAAGTTCTATAATTATTAATGTAATCTATATAATTATTATATAGTTTATATATTATATATAGTAGATTATAATTTTCTATAATTACTAATTATATAATTGATGTATTGAAATTTGATACATTATTGCTCATAACTTTTGTCTCGGAAATAATATCCTAATATAGTATACTTAAAAAAATGTTTTTAATTAAAGAACGAAAACAAATATCATTAGTTAATTAATTAATTAATTACTCAAGTCATATTAGTATGTATTATATTATAAAAAATAATTGTAAACGTTATTTTTATACATCACTTTACTTATTTACTTTTAATGTAGCTTTCTTCGAAATATTAAATTTAATGATACAGTAATTACATTACATCTATTTTTAATATATTATTAATTAAGAGCAATGGATGTAGAATATTAAATTAAACAAATCCACATGTGATTGTTAAATAATATGAAATAAGATACGTAATAAAACGTGCAATTATGTATATAAGCTACAATAAGATATCGATAATTCACACGTAACTTCGTGTTCATGCGTAACTTTGATATGAGATTCTTTCGTTTTTTCAAACATGATAAACATATAAAGAAAAAAGAAAATGTGATGATATAATGATATTTTGGAATTAAACATACTCTTACTGGCATTTAAAATTCTTTTCATTATTCTTATTGTTTACAGTAAATAATTTATGCCAGTGGAATTCAACGTATCAAACGTAGAATCTGCGAAAAGATGCAGAATTTGCGTTATTTCAGTATCTCCCGGTACTTAATCAATTCAATAAAGAATGTGAATATTATCTTCTGTTACTTTCTAAACTTAAATATTACTTAAAATTTAATCAGGTTATATTGTTACAACGTGATTTGCACGATTTCATTTTGTATTTAGATTCTATCTAATAATTATTTATTTGTTTATTTTGCATTCGCTGTTTCTTCGAAATTATACATTTATCTTTTTATTCAGTTGCAATTAAAAATATTTCGCATTTTTATGGACCATTGCTATTAATGTCACAAAACTTGAAAAAAAGAGATATCTCACATTTGAAAGTGTTACAAAATATTAATTTTATTACAAAATGTTTAAGAATATTTATATAAATTTTTATCATTCAGGTCTCTGGATTACATTAATGTTTATTTTTATTATTAATGATATATAAATAAAATAATCATACGATATTAATTCAAAAAAGAAAAATGTCGTATTTTTCAAAAATTTTCAAATACAGATATAAATAATAAATTTATAAACTTTCTCGTGTTAAAAATTTTTTTTCGAACCGATAAATTATTTTGCAACTAATATTCTACTGAAAATTTATCCCTTATTAAACAACAATCGTATTATTAAACATTATTATTAAATAATAGTATACACATTAACAATAAAATAATATATAATATATAAATTTCAGATGCTACATTCACTTTTAAATCAATTTCCATTTTCGTGTATTATTAAGATATTGAATTATCAAATTATTAAATGAGTTAAAGCAAGTTATTTGAGCATGAAAAATTATTTTGTACATAGTTTTAAATGTAATCTGCAAACTATACTAAAAGCTTTGCTAATTCAAAGTAAATAGAGTTAAACATTATTTAATCAAAGATAAAAATAAAATAATCACACAGTTAAACGCAAAACAGAGAAAAGGAACATCAGAGGAACATCAGAAAAAAATATGAAAAACTATCAGTTATGCAATTAGTCTGATCAATTTGATATCGAGTTATCAAGGTCCTTCGAAGACGGTTCCAGAGTGGGAGAGGAAGAACGCAGCATTCACCCCTCTTCTATCGCCCCATTCGTGACCACAAGTGACTCCGTCGTTTCACGATCACTCATAAAGCTCGCCTTCGGACGATCAAGCATTACAGAGTCCGTGAAACATTCGGTGGCGCACTTCTGCAAATTGTCTTTCGTTCTCGATTATTCGCACTTTCTTCTCCTCCGCAAAATAAGAAAGAAGAAAAAATACTTACACACAACATTTCGAACGCTACATTCAGGATCACACTGTGAAGTTCGTCTGTGAAGCAACTTCTCTGTTCAATTTGGTATTTTCAAGAACGAAGATGACTGTTCAAGAAATTGCGTAGAGTTACTGTGTTCGTTAATCGTTCGTAAAGTCGAGCAATACAGAGAAATTTATCGACTTGAATCGTAGTTTTTTTTTTACAAAAATGGGAATATTTGTTAAAGCATGGACGATTATTCTGCTAGTGAAACTCTCGTACGCCGGGAAATCGGTCGACGTGATAACATCTAGCGGCTTGAACACCCTGGAAGAGGAAGAGATACTTCGAGTTTTGTCGCGGAATGAGAGCACATCGATGAACAATTTCACGCTGATCGAGCTGATCAACAACCGGAGGAATCGCACGATCGAGATGGAGAAGGACACATGGCACGAGAAGAAACTGAGTGTTCCACACACCAATTTCTTCTATGGTGAGTTTTAGAAGGAATATTAATATTCAAATATCCGGTTTGTTTGTAAAACTCGATTGTCAAAAATCGAACTAAGGAGTTCATATAATATATAGGTATATCTATTTATTAATGAAGAACTATTTAATATTTGTTATTTTTTGAAAACGAAGAATGCAAAATGACTAAATTAATTAAAAACAACCGAATGCTTTTATAAATTAACTAAATATAACCAAAAATTGTTTCTTTTTCTTGAATTCACATATTTATCACTTTTAAAAAGCAAGAAAAATGCAAAATAATTAAATTAATTAAATATAACTAGACATTCATATAAATTAGAAACAACTAGATGCTTTTATTTTAAACTATAATTAAACGTCCAATGAAACCACAGATCAATTTATTTGTTATTTTTATTTAGCGAGAATTAAAATTTTCATCACTGTGATACGCGGATAAATAATATAAATAAAAAATGAAGAGATCTTGAACTAAGTGAACGATTAATATCAAGATTTTTATTAAAATTTATTTTATTTTTATTTACTGCTCGGTAGATTAATGACTAGTGGCTGATAGAACAGGAGTATTAACACGAGTAGAACACTAAGTAAACTTTTTACCGAACAGAAACGATTTTCAAACAAATATACATATCCATACACATCCATTAGTGCAACACGTGATTTGTACAATTTTGCAGTCGTTTAATTATATTATTCGAAAGAATACATTCAATTTGTATTCGTTTACACAATTGTTGAAGGAATTTTTCTTATTTTTCGACTGACTATTATAAATTGTAATTACACGTATTCACTTTTGTAAAATTAAAAATTTCAAGTGATTCTAGTGTGTCTTCATTACATTTTGAATTATTTATGATTATCCGTGTATTAAAAAATATTTCTATCTCTGAGAATAAATGTTCATGCACACATATTCCGAAATTTCTCTAAAGTACAGTGCTATTTTTAATATAATATATTGTTAATTATACAATTCGAAAGATGTTAATTTGGTAATAATTTAACATTTGTTTTATATGATTATATTATATTATATGTGGATTATATTACTTAAAGAAATGATACTTACTTTTATTGTATAAATGAAACCAGTCTGAAAGATTCTACGAAAATCTGAGATATTAATTCAATAACAATTTGACACCATGGTTATGTTTTTTAATGACATAAAAAATATAATTAATATATATAAATATATAAAATATCTATAGTATAATATTAATTATGGTATGCAATCTCTGTTCAAGTTTAATTTCATTAGTTGTATTCAGAAAAATCTGAAATTCCATAAAGTTGTATAAGTTTATAAACATACTATATGCCGTAATATATATTATATAGTATATATTACATATATTGTATGTACATATGTTTATATAATAAATTAGTTTATACATTACATACCTTATATCAGATAAAGAAATAAATGGGATTAGTCCAAAAAATTCTATTTATAATTGGAGAGGTATCAATTTAACAAAGAAAGTTATTTTTCTCTTATTATTTTCTTTCTTATTTGTCCGAATTTTTAAAAAATAATTCGTAGATTAACTACATCGATAATGATATTTTGAGCATCATAAATAATTAGTTTGGATCAATAATTGATAATTGATCTAATTCTCTCAATAATTGATTTAGATCAATATCAAAACACTATTTTTTGTTGTATCTATTACATTTACTGTATTTTTATATTATAAAATTATACATATACATATTTTATTATATTCTATATTGTAAAATTAAATTTGTTATATTATTACGTTGACTATTTCGTGACATGTGTGACGCACTAATTGTAATTCCTATACAGAGACAGAGATTGCAATTTTTGATAAAAAAAATAAATGTAATTCTTTATGCCTTCATCAGAGATGTATAAGCTTCCGTGTATAATGATTAAATTTTTATGCAAATTGCTTTATATTGGCGAATTATTATATTTATTGGTGAACTTATTTTTTTTGTACTATATTTTATATATCTTTGTACATTTTAGATGTTTTACGTATTTCTTTATCATTTATATCTTGGATATATATCCTTTAAATGCATAAAAATGATAGACTATGTCTGATCTGGTGTTACAATATATTTTTCTGGATTGTTTTAATTATTTATGTATTCACTGTTGTTAAATTAACTCTCTGCTCGAGTAGCACAGTTTTATTGTTAGAAATGTCTTGTCTCTTTTTTCTTGAAAATGCCATAAATTCAAACATTTAAAAAAAAAAGCATTCAGAAATGTTTTTCGTTAGACTAAGTCTACTACGATTTTAAAGGTCAAAGTTTTTCCTTTACATCGATCTTTTAAAATTCAATGTACGATTTTTTTTGTTCCCTTTTTATTGAACTTTGAATATTAGACTCAAGCGACAAAATGTTCTCTTGAATTGGCATCACTTAAATTTAACAAAACAGCGACAAAAAATCGTACGTTGAATCTTTAAAAGTTATTGTAAAGAGAAGGCTTCAGTCTTCAATCCGTAAAGATTATCGATTTTTATGGATATTTGTGCTTTTGATAATATAATTAAAAAAATAAAATCTGAATAGAAAATCGTTTTAATCGTTTTAACATATCAGATGTTATAGAAAGCACAATATTTTGACATATTATAGAACGCGCAATAGTTTTCTCATATTATTTGTACTCTCCGTAATTTCACATTTTCCTATAAATGCATGAAAATCCGCAGTTTAATAATTATTATTGTTGCTGTATGGAGCATATTATTATTGTATAAATAGTATACAGAATGATCCATTTAATTAAATAAGGCCATTTAAATATCTCTTCGAATTGTGATAAATACTTGGCAAAGAAGTACTCTTGCCAGATATCATTCACATTACGTAAAAAATAGTTTTTTTAATGGTCTTACTTAAGTAAATTACTCTATTATAATATTAAAAAAAAAAAAGACATGAGAACGAGGTTCTATTATTCGATTAATATAAAAAAGAACATTATTGTTTTTTTTTCGCCACTCGTTTAAGAGCATAAGTGAGGTAAAGTCGAGCGCGGATCGATCAGATGACAGAAAAAAGTAAAACTACTTTCGATATTTCGAAATGCACGCTACTGAAAGTCTGATTTTCATTCGTGTACAGTGTCTGTATACCTCGCACGATTTTGTTACAGCGTGCATGTCGTTACAATGAACCCGAACGTGTCAAAAATGCATCACGTTCAACCTTGCTATCGTTTTTCCGATTATTTTTAACCTAATTCGTTTTATTCCGAATGTTAATAAACTGTCTGGTTTTAGTTTTAATGTACTAATTTATTTTTTAATTTTTAATATTTTTTAATATTATATGATGTTAATATAATTTCTCGTTTTAATTTTATATTAAACATTATATATTTTGAAATAAAATTTAAATATATATATTTAAATTTTGTCAATAAATGGATTATGAATTTATACAAATTCACATTTTTGTGAACATAATTACAGAAATAGAACCTAGACATAATGATTTATTTCACTAAATATCATAACGAATATTTTATATTGCATTTAATATAAAGAAAAACATTTATATTAACGTAAATTAATATGTACAGATACACAAATGTATATTATATATATATATATAAATGTATATATTAAATAATATAGTAGTAATATATGCATATGTAATACATTTAAAGAAAAATAAGATTTTAAATATTCTATTTATTATTTAAAGTCACATAAATTAGAAAGAAAATTTTAGAAAGAAACGAAAATTGTGGACAAAAAATCACGAAGTCCATACAACTATCAGAGATATATTAAAGGCAATAAAATGCGTTTCTATATTATATTATAATTAAAAATTATATTAACAGTTTAAAATTACGAGAATTAAAGAATTAAAGTACATTAATGTTATAAAAATTATTATAATCACAAATCCTTTTTATTCGCTAAAATGAGAACAAGGTTAAAACATAGAAATTCAAAAATCGTTGGCAGAATTAACAGAGATTGCTCACGGTTTCCCGTTTACAGTCAAAATATTGCAAATGACAAAAAATGATTAGTAGATTAAATTATGTAAGATTATCTCATATTTCATCATATCTGATACTAGAATTTCTTGCCAGAAATATGTGGTTAATTTCATCACATGTTGCATCTAAGTTCACTACATGTTGTAACTAGTTGCTGAAAAGAAAATAATAAAATAGAACTTGTCGTTTAGACAAGTACTCTAATCGTTTCCTGACAAGTCCATGTTTCTTTCGTCACTATAACTTAATGAAAAGTTAGATAAATTACATGCTTATAATAAAATTAAAATAAAATTACAAAATACACTTAAATATAAAAATATATGTAAAATATATATAAAATATTTAATATATAAAATATATTAAATATAAAACTATATATATAAAAGATTATTTTAGAAATTTATAAGTTGTTGCATATTCGATAAAGTTTATTAGATTAAGTTTATGTTAAATTTATGTTATATTATGTTCTATATTCATATATATGTACTATATTCATATATAGTTAAATGTTAATCATTTTAATCATAGACTTAATTGTAAGCAAAATATAAGGTGTACATTTTTCCATTTTAAGACAGGTACAAATTAATTATGCAAATTTATTACTTTATGTACATTCATTAATATTCATTTTTATCAGGTGTCTTGTAAAAAATTAAATAAGCTTAAAATTTAGATATCGTTTAAATTGTTTCAATACAACTACAATTATTACAAAAACAATTATATATCTAACTTTAAATTTGTATATCTAAATTTATGAAATGAATGTAATTTATACCTCAATTTGCAAAGTCAGGCTACAAATAAGATATAACTATAGAACAAGAAAATTGCATTTCATTTTTGAGCAAATTGAATTTGAAAATTTATCAAAATGTGTGATTTTACCTAATTCTTGATTATCACAAGAAATTATTTTACATGTAAAATTTTACATGTAAAAATAAGCGAAGATCGCAAAATTCAAGTATGACGTCTTAAATGAGAAATTCTATATCTTCTATAGAATAATCTTCTATTATTTGCTCACTCGTGTCCAGTCGTAAATTAACCAAATTCGTACTCCACGATTCTCAAAAACGAAGTCTCCAATGCAATCTTTTAATTCTTGCTTTCATATATGTGAGAATTTAATATATAAAAAATTATAAATAAAGACTCGATAATATAATGATATAAAATAATTAAAATAATATAAGAATAATAATAATATAAAAATAATTATAGAATACGTAAAGTAATTCTAAATAAAAATAAAATAACTGTGAAATCATGGAAGAGGTTAATATCCTATGAAAATCCCAAGGTTCGACGTTCTTGTTTGAAGTTCTTTAGACTAGGGCTTCTCAAACTTTTCCACTTGGCGACCCCCTTTACCCGAGCAAATATTTTCGCAACCGTGAGTATAAAGGTATACTAAATACTAGGAATACGAATTGAAATATTTGCTGATAATAAATCATAAAGAAAATTTATTCGAAAACAATTCTTTGGTATACATACAAATATTTTCCCATTATATTAAATATATTTTGCCATATATTTTACCATATATTTTATCATGTATTAAAGATAAGGCCAAATATTCATACTAATTCTTTAATTTTGCTAAAATTTCTAGAACCCCCAATTTAGTTACGCGATCCCATATGGGGGGAATCTTATTTGAGAAGTTCTGCTTTAGACGTTTATTTTATTTTGAATTATAAAATCTTCTGAAGAGTTTAACATAAAGCAAAGAGATTAATATTAATCTAATATCATGGTATTAACATAACAATTAAACATCAATATAAAAGTTAACTTGAAGAAATCTAGAACTATGAAACGAGATAAAAATTATACATAGAACACGATACTTAGAACTCGTTAAAGTACTTCATCAAGCAAAGTCTTTTTGACTATTTTGAAAATGACTCAACACTTTTAGGAATTCTTCTTTGTACTTTCGACTCAGCCCATCTCGGACTAATTTAATGACGTAGGTAGTTAATCACTTATAAATGTCTGTACGTTTTAACTTTGATTTGTAGTAATAATAATAATAGTAATAATGTCAGTAAAATGTATAAATTAAGAAGAAAATAATAATCAATAGCAATGCTTGTCACTCTTATTTAAATATATAATCTAATAAAAAATAATAAATAATGAAATCATAAAATAATAATAAAATAAATAATAAACTTGAAAACAATTAATTCTGATTTGTTTAAAAATTAGCTGGTAGTACATTAAAATTTGAGACGTGTATCCATTGATTTCAAGTATTAATATTAATTGTTAATATTTTATGTCTCGTACAACATACATAATATATTCGTAAAAAGTTCCTACAAATATTTTCGTGAGCAATTGTATAAAATTAAAATTAATTTGTCATATTATAATGATGAATAATACAGTATAGAATGTAGTCAATTACTTGTCATAGTTTGCAATTCAATAAAGGACATCGTGTCAAACATGACCAAAACACAGTTCAACAAAACGAAATTAGTTACCGTTAATTGTTACTGTGGGAATATTTCTGATAATGATACTCACGAATCGTGACTCAAGATGTTTTATTAAAGACACGTAATGATTAAACAGACGAATATTTTATATACGTGGGATATTTTACAACAGTATTATCAATAGATTGATAATAACTGCAAATATTCGTGCTTCGAAATTTATAAGATTTCGAGTTATGTCATTCACGCAACATAATAACGTGATAATTCGTTCAATACTGTATTTCAAAGAATCAATTTAATTGTAAAGAATAAGAAATTTAACGCAGAATACATACTTCTTTTTGTTTTATTGACATATGATGTCCAGTTTTAGTCTATCAATGGAATTATCTTCTAAATTATTCATTATTCGAAAACATGTTTGAGATAAATTTTGTTGTGTTTTAAGGGGTAAATAAGTTGGTGAAATCAGATTGTTTGTAAATGGAGGAATTTCAAGGCCAACTTAATTTTTTTAAACAGAACTCTATATTTTTTGATGCGTCTTTTTATTTTTTATAAAAAAGGTATTAACCTATTTAATATCTGAAAACTATTAATTTAAAATGTATTTTATTATTAATATATTTATTATTACATTATTATATTATATACATATTATTAATATATTTATTATTATATTATTATATTATATATATTATTAATATATTTATTATTATATTGTTATATATATATTATTAATATATTTAGTTTCCGTGATGCTTTCGTTCATACTGTGATGAGAAAATAAGAATGCTCTGCTATCTAAAAATTCCTTCAACCGAACACTCATGTCTCCTTATTATTTCGGATACTAAAGATTCTACTACAATAAATTTTGCTTATAATAATATCTTTTCGAAAACGAAATCTTGTACCTGCGCGAGAATTTTATCTTCATGACGAATCATTTTTGCTTGATTATATCAATGTCAATACCAATCATAATGTTGTGAAACTAGACGAGATATTGAGACTGTTTTAAAATTCTAAATTTCACCTTAGAGCGTCCACGACTGTAAATGTCAAGGTCAGTTGAGTAATAATTCGAAAATTCAATGACCGCTGAATCAACGTCCACTAGAGTTTTAGAATGAACTGCTTATGTAACAAAACTGACGAAACTAATTAATATTGTTAGTGTATAATTTATAGCATGTAATTTTTTTTTTACAAAATTGCAGCTCATGTCTTTTATATATGTATGAACAAGTATTTTATTTTACTCTGTAACTGTATAAAAATTTGAGATTAAATTTATAAATAGAATATATGTATTTATTTGTGAAAAAATATGTAATATGTATAATGTACTAATATACTATATATAATATAATATACTATATACTATAATATATTATAATAAACGAATAGTAGTATAATAGTGGTATAAACTAATAGCAGTACATACTATAATATACCATAATAAACTAATCCTCCACGGATGTCACGTGATGCAGTCCAGTCACGTGAATACTTTCATTTCAAAATTTCACGTGCGTAACTATTAAAAAAGTAGTATCTCGGTAGAAAATCATTACAATGTCGAATATTATAAAAAGTATTGTATTCTGGATTTTTTATATAATTCTTCTTCCTGCATTTTAAAGTCTCTTACAAATGCACAAAAATCCACAGTCTAATTATGATAAATTATTGCTCGGTCTTTAATAAGTCCACAATCAGAAATATATAAAAAAAAAAAGAATGGCGAAGGAAAAAGGTCAATGCCCCCTGTACGTATCACGTGATCGCAAAAGAAGTGGGAATTCGAACAGGTTGTGAGAAGTCAATGACAACCAAGGCCGCGGATACATTCAACAGTCGAGAAGTTGAAAAACAACTTCGTTACTGAAAGATTCTTAGATGCAAATAGTAGGTGGAAATTATGTAACGTCATAGGTATAAGTAAAAATACCGTAACAGTTACAATCAATGAGAGATCACATGTAAATGCATATGTAACGCGTGTGTGCTATGTTAAGTGTTTGTGTTCGGTAATGAATAACACTCAGGTTTCTCTTATACATAGTACGTTAGATTTCTACATAGTATGTTAATCAGCCTGAAGAAACAGGAAAACTACCTTGATACGGAGATCAAATATGTTTCGGTATCATGCAACTGGTCTTATTTTCTTGTTATAGGCGTGATTGTATAAGTGTAAGGATAGTTGGTTATAATTTTCCGTCGCAGAGCAATTGCAATGTGTGCAGTTCGATAAATGTCAGGTGACAGAATTGAATTTGTAAGTTGTAAATAATAGTCTGTCGTGAGAGTATACATACATGTACGTCTGTAAATTTCGAAAGTTTAAACATTTTAAACATTGTAAAATAACAATGGTACTATTAGTGGGTACATTTTAGAACTATTTCTTAGAGATACTAAAATTTATTTATTATTTAACTGGCTTTTTGAAATTCATTTTGATTTTAGTTTAATAATTGATGTTTATGTTTAATTTATATTATATATAATTTTATAATTATATATAATAATAATTAATAATTATACACAATATTACCTAAAGTAATAACATAATAAAAATATTGATAAAAGGTTGTATTATGTACAATTGATAAAAAGAAATAAATTTTCTTGTAAAACAGAATGAGACAGAGAATTACATAAATATTCAATATTGTAACACCCTTTTACTTTTCATTTATCAATGATATATGCGTACATATACATGAAACTGGAAATATAAATAATATACTATACTATATACTGTACTATACTATATACTGTACTATATAACAAAAAATCTATAATGTACAGATATTACGAAATTTACATTTTATTATTTATTTAAATTGACACTAAAATAATCAGACTCAAATTTTTTTTACAATTTTATAATTTTTGTCAAAATTAATATTGAAGGTTAAACATATAAATCTATTAATTTCAATTATTATCATTTAAATTAGAATTATTTATCTGTAGAATATTTTGATACTCATTAATTAGCTCGGTTCTTGTTCTATTGTTAAATAAATTAATTAATTTTAAATAGAAGTAAAATAAATAAATTCATTTTACGCGAAATAAAACAAATAAATTCATTTTAAAGTAAAATCTTCAATTGAAACTTTTTTTTTGTGTGTCATATGCACATATCAAAATTAAATTCTATATTTGTCAATGAAGATGTACGCGAGAATTATATTTAATAATCCTAGCCATAATCTTCACTTTGATATTAATTGTTAATTTTAAAAATCGCTGTGCACAACAAGATTAAGAGTATTTAGCACTTGCTGCGAAAGACGATAATATCTGTATTTATTTATATGTCAAACACGTATCCGCGATTCTTGAATGAAATATTCGCATTTATATACGAGGAATAAATTTGTGAATAAATTTCACGTTTTACGTTAACGTAAAAATATATTATTTTACTATAGAAGAACTACTAATATCTATTCGAAAAATTAAATATTTTAAAATTGTAAAAAAACTTTTTAAAATGAAGCTATATCTAAATTAATTCAAATTAAATTCGAATTAGAGTAATTGAGTTTAGATTAATTTGAACTAAAATAAATTTTTTGAAACGAATTATTTGTTTAATCACGACAATTAAAATACAGTAATAGACAAAAGAAAGTTTAAAATCAGTATCTGTCTATGTAATATTCAGATATGATATGGTACACATATGTTTGAGAATTAGCAACTTTTGTATTAGATATATTAATGTTCTACCTTGAAGTGTATGTTATACTAATATCTTTTCATTATTCTTAAATATAATTACATTTTATTAAACTAGTGTTTTCATTGTATAATATGTTTTTATTTATATTTTAGTAAGTAAATTTATTAAATTCGAACGTAAAATATTTTTTAAATTATTATATTTATTAATAATATTGATATGGTATATATTATATATTAATAATATTTATTTTTGTTGTTTAATAATGAAAATAAAAATTGATCGAAATATTCTTCAAGTGAAATGCTTCAGCAGAGGTAAAAAAGAAATTATACTAGAAGCAGTAAAAATATTAGATACTTATTTCTGTTAATTGGTCAAGCATAAAATCGATCATAGAAATTTATTATATTCACAACTAAATATGACATAGCTACTTTAAATCTTACATATTTTTTTTATTTTATTCTTTTTAATCAATCGATCGAATGAAGATTTTGTAATGTATATTGTACATTATAAACAATTATAATTATAACATTTGAAACATCATAAACAATTATAATTATAACATTTAAAGATTAATATCAATTAATATTTAAGTAATTTTTCAGAAACGAATGAACGAAGTTGCAAATCGCTATTGTAAATTTTGAGAATACACGAAACAACTTATGTTATTTTATCTTACTTCAATTATTTATCGTTATCGGTTGTATTACATTCTACTCAATTATTTAATTAATCCTCTAATCATAGTAGAATTATTACGTTTTACTTCCTCTTTTTTCACCGTTCTATTTTGTCGCTCTTCACACAAATCTTTTCTCTGGCAGACGAAATACCGGTTACACTAGAATTATTGTATTATCGCAATCGAAAGAAAAATGTTGCCAATCTAACTTGAAAATTTATGGCGATCTAATATATACATACGTATATACCTTTCCCTCAGTAGTGATGAAGCCTGGTATTATTAAAATATGCTTCCCAATTTACATATTGCACACCTCGCGATTCCTGATCAATAAAACTTGAAATGAATACTAAAGCCGCGGTGTGAATGAACCGCGATCAGTTTTCCACGCGGTTGTAATACTGTTCATTATTCAAACACATTAACGAGCGCAATAGAGACACTGAAGAAACATCGGGTAGCCAGCTGCTCTCATTGTGCAACTATCCCGAGTTTGCCAATAGTTACGTTGCTTGCTAGGCAATCAGAACTGCATTTAAATAAATAAAAAGACGAAGAACTAACAGTAACGTAATAACGTAAAATTTCTTATAATATAATAATTATTATTATAATATATATAATATATTAATTATTATTATTATTATATATATAAAATTTCTTATAATATCAAAATAATTAACTACGATACAAACATACGATACAATGCAAAAGTATAGGATTATAAAAAAGTATAGAAGTATACAAAAGTATATAAAGTTGACTATTTATACAGACGATAAAACAAATTTCTATCAACTAATTTTTTTCGTTATGTTTATGAAAATAAGTTAACGTGATAAGTTATGTTGTCATATTAATTAGTGTAATTAATATAATATTAATTTGTGATTAATTATATTATTATTGTTAATTAATTGCAAATTATGTTATTATTATTACAAAATAGAACGAAAGGAAAATACGAAATAAAATGTAGTAAAAGATTATTCTGCTTGATGACCAAATAATGAGATAATTATTGTTGTTGCTCAAATAAATTAATACAAATTTATTTCAAGACATCGAGTCAAATAATATGATGTACTATTTAAATAATCATTTTTTAATCATTTTTCAATGTTCAGGTAACACACAAAATCGAATACTATATAATAATATTATGGATTTACATAGCGAACAAGTATAAAATCGGTCGGTAGTCAACGCAGTTATGTGAATAATTTAATTAAGATAAATACATATCCACATGTAAGAACATGTAAGAATTTTTACTGAGATCGCACGGAGAAACTTCTGATACAAAATAAACAGGATATAATTCGTATTCAACTGAGGAAAATCTTTCCGAGATTCAATCAAGATGTGAATTAACTTCATATTTTCAATTTGTCACTTAACATATTTTTAATTTGTAATTTCGTTTCCGAAATTCCCTCGTGAGTTCTGTTTCGAGAAAGTATTATATTGCAATGTATATAGCTGCATTGAAACAAACATAATCGCAAAAAATTTAAACGTGTGCATGCAATTGTTAAAATAAATAAAATAGAGCGTGTAATTACATAATTAAGTAATAAACAATATAATATTATAATATTGAAATTATAATATTAAAATATTGAAATACTTCGTTAAAATATGGAACAATTAAAAATTTCAATTTGTTGCAATGTTGTATATTTTTGCAATACTGACAAATAATATTGAAATACTGACAAAATGTAATACGATGCATAAAATTTACAATTATTAACTAAGATCCTAATCAATAGCATTAGATATTAGCATCTTTAACAAAGGTTAAAACAATTTGGATCGTTTGAAGTTTTTCTTCATATTTTCGGTAATTAATAAAAGAACAACATTTGTCTGAATAAATCAGACATACTGTATATTACTGAAGAAACGATATTTTTCACAACGTTGTTTTTTAGAAATACGAAAAATCCTTGACAAACATGTCCTATCATTTTTTCCCTGTATATACAAGGTAAGAAAACAGAGCAGATTGATGATAAAATCACTTGCACGATACAGAAACAAACGTTCATATAAAATGGTACTTTAAAACGTCAGGATCGATTTAAAGTATCGTCAGGATGTGAAGAATTAAACACGACTAAATCGCAATATTCTAACACTTACGCAGCGTGTCCCAGTTTCTTTTTCAATTAAATATTGTCGGTATAATCCGCAGAAAAAGAATGTCACATAAAGATAAAAGCGTATCATTAGAGTCATTATCAAAGAACTAAAGCAAGAAAAAAAGAAAAAGAACCATATATGAAATGAATGTGTGTGTTACAATGCAATAGAATAGACGTGGTTTACGTGTAACAGTATTATAATACTTCGACTGCGACTCCATTTCGAAATGTTCGTCGTTGTAAGATCAATAACAGTAAAAACTGCGTAAAAACTGTACTCTGCGTAATATAAATTAAATATAACGGGGTCATAAATTAAAAAAATGAAGTAATTACGTCTTTGTAGATCCTAGATTAGAATTGTAACACTTCAGAACTTCATTAGTGATCAGCATAAACTAGTTTGCTTAAGCAAACTTAATAGAGCAACGTCGATTAAAAAAACAAGGCTAAAACGATAGGCACAAATAGTTATTATTTCGAAATAAATGATCATAGGCAAGATGTATCCGGTCTTATTTCCATTTCTTGATGACCATTGTTATAAACAGATTTATAAAGCCTCGTCTAATGTTTAAAGACTCCTCATTTGCATTCTTCAATGGTATAATGGTTAGGAAATTGATGACTGTGAATTTCTTGATTAGAATTAAAACGGTTATTCATTCATTGGTATTCATTATTATCTGCATTGACATCTCGTTATCAGTATATGGTCCTGGTCCATTAAACACACTTCAAAGTTTTACATATCAAGATACAAGACTTATCTTGTAGAATATCATAAAAACAACTATTGAGTAATCTACATTATAATAAAATGAACATTTGTTTTATTAATCTATCATTTATTAGAAAAGTTAAGAAATGCAAAAAATACTTTTTATTATATATTTAACCCCTAGTGCTTAAATCTTTAACTTTACGCAATTTCTAAATTCCATTAGACCATTAAATTCCATTGGAATTTGTTAAATTTCTTAATAATACTAAATTTCAAGTAACATTCCTTGTAGACTTATTTGATTAATCTATGAATTTGATAATAACAAGTTTCATCTTCTTGTAATCAGTAATTTTTAAAATCAAACAATACCAATATAATTCTGCCTTCTTAGTTTTTGCTCTTCTTTGTAGCGAATATGTGTGCAATGTTATATTTCTACGAAAACAATTAAAGAAATGGAACCAAGATGAAGAATTATTTTACCTATTAAATATTATAAAAGATATATCATATATTTTTCCACGTTATTTGCACATTTTTGTGTCTCCAATGTTTCATATGAAACGTAAAGAAATTAATAAAATTTCATAAGAAACATAAAAGATTTAATAAAATTTCTTAAGAAACATAAAAAACTTAAAAATCTCATAGATATCTCAATATAAAAAGCCGAAAAGAATCGATATGGTAAATTTCTAGTTTACCGGCTTTTCCCAATTTTGGCTATTTTACTACCGTTTCTTTAAGAAGTTCATTTTGTCACTAAAACAAAAAATCGGAGAAGGTCGAAAAAATTAAAATATTTAAAAAATATTAAAATATTAATAATTAATATAAAATATTAAAAAAATTGTAAGCCAGCAAAATAACCGAAATTGAAAAAATTTTGCTAAACTAGAAATTGACCCTAGCAATAATTCATAACATCTGAAATTTCACAGTTCGTTTTCCGAGCATTTTACATTCAGAATATCGTTAATTGAATTGAGAGGATCGTTATCAGTATATCAGTCTGGACTAGATCCAACCTTTTATTGCAACGAAAGTGACGGAAATATAGTTCATCCTCGTCATTTCGATCATATTATGACCCCAAATAAATATTCGCAAGCAAACTGTTGCGAAAACGGCTATAACTTTCACTCACGGTTGATTTGCATGCTTCGATAGATTTGTAAAAGAGTGACCTGATAATTAACACACGGGTTTAGGTTGGCAGGTGTCTTAATCGATGCTAGTCCGATAAACGTGTTTCGCCGTACGATGCTTGCGTCGATTTTTCTCGTGTAACAAAAACGTAAAAAAAGTATCAGGAAACGGAATGCAAAACCTCGGGAGGTCTTATGGAAAAAGAAGCATGACATATGCTACGCCCATATGACCTGTTTCAGACGTTTTCTTCTTTTTTTTTTAATTCGATCATGTTACATAAGTTTTACTATTTTGTCACGTGTTTAGTTAGGTTTTATCTGTAGCGACGACTTCGTTCGGACGATAGTTAAAATTCAGAGAAGTTTGAGCAATTATTCACGATAGAAGTTGAGCTTGAAATAACGAGCTTGATTAACCTTCGAAAATTATCACAGATGAAATTTTATCTTGAATTTTTGTATAAACAAATGAATTATTATGGATAAAATTTTATGGATTGTTACAAATGAATTATAGATAAATTATTATGAATGAAATTTTATTTTATAATACAGAATTTTGTTGATAAAAAATCAATTGAGGTGAAAGTTCATTGACGGCAATATAAATGTGATTTCAACGATTAAGTCAATTTAATATGTAAATAGCAATGTGCTATTAACCTAATTAAGAACCAATTTATCATAAATAGAAAAAAGTGCCAGTTTTTTACATTTCATAAAGTAATAGGGTCGAGGTCGAAGACATTCAGTTGTTTCTTTCACAGCAACAGTATGGAAAAATGAAATTTTTATAATATACATTACTTTGAAAAGAATTGCAAATGAAATGTTGCGTTAACGGAACGTTGGTCCTCGATGAATTAATACTAGAACTACCACGCCAGTCAAAATGATTGATTTGATAACTTTATCTCAAAATTCCTACTTCATGTTACATTTTTTATCCGCAATGATGTATTGACTTTTGCAGCAATAACTAAAGGAATAATATAATAAATTTTATTTTTCTTTTTTTTAATTTATTCAAAATCAAAATAACTTTATATCGTGGCTACTTATACCAATATTAGTCAAAATAATCGATATTTGTCAAAGTGCAAAAGGGTCCGATAAATTACACAACGCAACCGAATTAACCAGTTTCCTCGTTTTGTACAACTTCTCACACGTTTTTAGAAATTTTACTGCGTATCATTCAGTAATGATAGTGTCAATTATTGAATTGAAACTTTTGTTATGAATGTTTTGTTTATGAAATTTTATTTCGCGCTCCACGTCTTATTATATCTGATGCCTCAACGTAAACATAACCACCTTGCCGATGGGCTTGTACATGGTCACTCTGTATACCACAGCTGTTAGAATAGGACCCGCTCTTCTTGATAATTTCTGAATTATTGCAAAAACTGAACAATATACCAATGGAATGCTCTGATATCAAGGATGATGAATTCTATGACTGTGAAAATGAACCAGAAGAAAATGAAATTCAGTTTTTGTATTGAGTTTGGAACATAAATCCGTCAGAATTGAAAAGAATAACAAGCGCTTACCTGAAATGGTTGAATTTTATAATAAGACCAAATTTGACATAGACATTGCAGACCAAATGGCAAAGAAATATAACGTCAAATCAGGATCAAGAAGATAGCTACTTCAAGTATTTTCCAACATTTTAGATTTACCTGGCATAAATATCTGTATCTTATATAAGAAAACAACAGCTAAAGAGATATCCAGAAAAGATTTTATATTTCAACTAGCAGATGAACTTGCCACTGAAAATGTAAAACCAGGGATGGAATCATGAGAAGCTAATGTCCAAAGAGCTTCAAAGAGCTCACTTTATTCACCCAATTGGTGTCAGATAGGGTATTGTAATAATAAGAAGATTTTATAATACCTGTAAAAAATACGTATGCGAAAAATGCACTCAGAAAAAAAACTACGTTTGTAAGAAATGTGACAAATTATAACTTTTTATACCTAATAATTTACTTTATACTATAAGAATAACTTTACAATGGAAATTTTTTTTAATATTTTTGTTACCAAAACATATATTCTTTATTATATTTATTGTTGTTATTGATGTGTAAGTGATAAAATCTGTCAATCCTCATTTAGGAATCATGGTCTAAAATAAATTAATAAAACCAAATTAATTAATACCAAAAACGTAATACTACATAACATGGAATTGCTTTTGTAAGAAAGTAATAAATCAATAAATATAAAATATTCTATTATTATGTATTTTTTAAAGACCAGTCATTTTGACTAGTTTGATAAAAACAGTTTCATCTTAATTTCGGTAGTTCTAGTGTTAATAACAAAAATCGAAATCTGTCGATAAGGTCCTCTTAAGTAAAGTAAACTTATTAATAATTCTTCATATTTATGCATGTCATGTATTGTACAATTACACACGGAATTTTGCATCTACACATATTACTATAATTGTTCTCGAATATAAATATAATTGCCATAAAATAGAATTTAATGAACGATATAACCTAATGATAATATGCAAAAATTAATTATTGAATAGTCCAATATAATTATTATAACATACTATGTGTATATTGTAATATACTATATATATATATACATCCATATTTACTACAAACATATAATTTGATAAATTGAATTTCTATCTATATAGAAGTTCCAATAGCTGCGTTCTTCCATTTTTTTAATTATATTTATAATAATGTAAAAATTCAAAAATGCTTAAAAAATCGACAGTCTAACTACTACTACACAATATTTTATGAGCATTGATTATAATATTAATTATTTATTAATTCCACATTAATCCCTTAAGATTCACTTCTGTAATATTGTTTGCCAGCGCAGCAAATTTTACATATGTAAATTCTTTATAGTTCAAAGTACTTCATACAAATTGACAAACATCTACAAAATAATAAAATAATAAATCTAAAATAATAAAATAGTAAATAAATAATAATGAAATTATAAATAAATGATAATAAAATAATAAATTAAAATAATAAAATGATAAAATCTAAAATTCCTTCCTGATACAGTTTTATAAAATTCAAAAGAACTTATAGGGATTAATTATTATAAGTATCTTTAAAATTAATTAAACATATTTCGATAACCTCTCGAATATTAAATTATTATGTCTAACAAAAATTCAAAAACTCGGTCAAATTCTTACGATCACAGCTGACCGTTAGGTGATTAACCATTTGCTAACATGCAAATGACGACTGGTACAAAGTGCAAAACGTATCTTGGAACAGCTTTATTACCACGAATTTCTTTTGTCTCGTTTCTTTTCGTATCCTTGAACGAAACCATCCGAACGGTCAGAAACGGTGCTTTGACCTTCTCCAAAATGCTGAAACATCTTCCGTGATAGTTCGTAACGTCGGTCTAGTATGTAAAATAGTATATGTATGGTAGATAAACGTTACGTTTGTAGAAAAATAGCAGTAGCACATCAATGATAGAATTTCCGTGAAGTTTGGTACAGATTTTTATTTTATTATGTATTTATTCGCGCGCTAGTTTGTTAATACTTTTACGGTGGGTGTCACATAATACAAGCTAAAATAAAATTACAAAATTTTATAAAACTTTTGTAATAACAATCTCATTATGATAATAATAATAATAATATAAATAATATCTTTATGATAATAAATGATATAATTATTATTATAATATTTATTATAATTAATATTATATATTATATTATAATTATTATTATGATATTTATTTTAATAATAATATCTATATGAATAATAAAATTTCGATCCAACTGTTAACATACATAAAACCGGATGATGACTGTGATTTTACATAGTATATTTTATTAGTATATTTATTAGTACATTATATAGTATATTATATTATATAGTATATAGGATACTGTTATATTATATAGTATATTATTTACATAGTATATAAACGAACTACCCCTTACCACAGTGGTTTAAAGACCGTGTTTTCATCAAAATTATTTTAGCGTTGTTTTAAGATTTAAGATCATAGTATAGTAGATCGTTGAATTCATCTTGTCGTCAGCTCTAACGTTATCAAGTCAAAAATATATAATAAATAGAGGTAACCTTGAGCTTTTGTGAGAACAAAATTTTTTTTTAAATTCTTCATTTTTAAATGTGTAGAAAACTAAATGTCGATTAATTTTCATTCCATTTTAAGCATTTTCTTTTTTTTCGTCAGATCGGAAATAACTGAAAAATTGTGATGATACGCGTTAAAGATTCAAGCATAACTATGTATCCGCAGGTTTGTAGGAAATTGCACTTAAAATGTGTATACTCTTCTTAACAAACTTAAAAAACTTTGTTTAACACTAGAACTACCGAAATTAAGATGAAGCTATTTCTACTCAACCAGTCAAAACGACTGGTCTTAAAAAAATACGTAATAGATTATTTTTATATTTATTGATTTATATTTATTACTTTCTTATAAAAGGAATTCCATGTTATGTAGTACGTTATTGGTATTTTATTATTAATTTATTTATCTGAAAGGATTAACGTGTGAGAAGTTGTACAAAACGAGGAAACTGTTTAATTCGGTTGCGTTATGCAGTTTATCGGAACCTTTTGCACTTTGACAAGTCATTTTGACTGGTATTGATATAAGTAGCCATAATACAAAGTTATTTCGATTTTGAATAAATTAAAAAAAAAAATAAAATTCATATTATTCCTTTAGTTATTGCTGCAAAAGTCAATACATCATTGCGGGTAAAAAATGTAACATGAAATAGGAATTTTAAGATAAAGTTGTCAAACCAGTCATTTTGACTGGCATGATAGTGTTAACTTTTAAGCTTTCATGTAATAAAAATCTGTATGTCGATCACTCTTAAATATCCTTTTAAGACCCTTTTCAAGATTCGAATTGCTTGTACGTGAATTGAAATTCGCTTAAAATACAATTGAATAATCAAAACACGCCATCATTGATATGCATACAACAATAATTTAAACCTTTTATTTACCATTCTATAATTAATAGTAATTAAAACAATTAGCTTCACTTTAATTCTCAGAATTTTGACTTCAGCACGTTGTATTCGTTCGCATAATTATCTGAAATGAACAATATCTTGGATTCCAGAGTTTTAAAGGGTCCTTGTTCTAGGATTTCTATTTCTATTGAAATTTTTCTATTATTTTCAATTATTTCTATTGATCAAAATATTGAACTTGAAAAGAGTTTTGTCCGTAAAAACGCGGCTTACCAGACCACAGTGCGGTGTCAGACGTGCTTCATTCTTCATTATTCTGAACCGATGGAAAATTGGAAAAAACTCCATTGTTCCCCTTTCCATTAGCTTCGGGGATTCTTGAGCCTCAAAATGGTGGCACATCGTTGACATCATTTGTCAATTCCACGTTTTATTTAAATATTTTCGCCTCATAGCTATGCTATTGAAATGAACATAACGTTCTGGTAACCCGACCCTCTGGTTCTAACGAACCGGCAAGGCTGGGTTTTTTCTTCAAAACTAGAGTCCCCCTATATAAATCAGAGCACACCATGAAATGAAGTACCCGATGTGAAGTGTTTCAATTTGTAATCTCTGTTTGCACGCGAAACACGTATTTTACACGTTACTTCATCGCAATACACCTGTAGACGACTAGAAGGAAAGTGAAAGTCTTTCTTGGATCAACCTTGCTTCGATCTTGATTTCGCGTGTCGAAAGAGTGTGAAAAATTCTGACGGCTGAACTTGGACTTGCTCTCTTTCCAACGTCTTAAATTTTTTATTGAAGAACTTTAATCCTTTATGTCTGGAATTAAATTTTTTTTCTCTTTTTTTATTAAATTTCTACGTAATTTGATAACTTTTTTCAAATAATTTGATATACTGTGAATATAATTATTACACGACCGTAGTGAAGGGGGAAATAAATAAATTAATTGTATGTTTAATTTATTATTAATCATTTTAAACTTAAATTATTATTAACTATTATACAATATTATTATTATCTTAAACTTAGTTTACTTAGTAAAATTATTATTAATCCTATCTAGTCCTCGCTAAAATTATCATACAAAATAAAAGATCATGATGACCTTATTTTTCTGATAATACTCAAAGTTCAATTTTTTTCAAAATCTAACTTTTTTCTATCAAATAAAATTTCTATTAAATAAATTTCTATTAAATCTAAATTTATAATATAAATGATGTTACATAAAGGATCTGTGGACATTTTTGTCTCAATACGCGACATTTCAGATGATCAAAGTCATGTATAGCCATTTGTAAGTACAGACGAAGGTTGTATAGAGAGGTATAAAATGGTTCTGTCATTAGTGTTAAATAAATAAAACTAAATTAAAATTAAAGTAAATAAAAATAAATTAAAATTAAAATAAATGAAAATAAATTAAAATTAAAATTAATGAAAATAAATTAAAATTAAAATTAAAATAAATTAAAATAAATTTTTATTTAGAAAATGCACATGAAGGAAGGCATTTGTCGAAGAACAAAAATGTTTGCCTCGAGCCACCAATGGTACAATATATGAAAAGTTAATATGACACGCAATCATCTGTTTATTCAACAACAAAATTCTTACGTCGCTAATGAGAAAAAATACTAGAAAAAGTATTATGAAATTTGAAATTTATTCGATTTGGATCCAAAATAAAGATCTTTTAGTAGCAATTTCATTATATATGCTTTTTTAAAGAAATTGTTAAAATTTTAACTATTTAACAAAACCAGGTAAAAATACAGCGAAATTTGAATACTTCTTTTTCTAAAAAAAATTTACGTAACGCAGACATCATCTGTTTATTCAACAACAAAATTCTTACGTCGCTCGAACTCACAATGATCATTTAAGAAAACAGACATCATCTGTTTATAACGACATCTACCGTTAAATGTATAGTGGTTAGTAGTAGTAAAACATTCTTTAAAATTATGCAAATATATAAAATTTATACCATGTACGAAAACTATAGTACGATCAAATTTAGTTCTTTATAAAAAAAAGAAAAAAAATAAAGATCGGGAATAAAGAATACAATTTTTTAAAATAAAATTTCGTTTTCAAAGAAGTCGACTTTTGAAATACATTATATTTCAAAATACGTTTTTTTGTGTATTTTTAAAAATTTAAAATAAATGATTATTCGTAAAATGCATAAATATTGGGTTGGCAACTAAGTCATTGCCGATTTCAAATAAGAAGGAAAATTCAGAATTTTTGTTTCTTGACATACCAAGGGTTTTTAATTTTTTTTCAATGCATGTATGCGATACATTGAGCTTCTCTGCAATGTCTCGTGTTGTGCTGTGACGATCTGAATCGATAATGGCCTTGATATGGGTTTCATCCACTTCGACTGGGCGGCCAGATCGTTGTGCATTTTTCAGTGAAAAATCACCAGAACGAAATCTTTCAAACCAATTTCGACACTGCCTTTCTTTTAAGGCTTCATCATCTCCATATACGGCACATAACTTCTTTTGTGCTTGCGATGCGTTCTTGCCTTTTCGGAAGTAATACAATAAAATGTGTCGGAAGTGCACGTCCTGTTTTTCCATTTTTAAATTGGGATAAAAACAAAACTAAAGAACTAATCGATATAATTTTTTTACTAATTAAAAGTAGAAGTCCACACAGTAAGAAAAAAATATAGGTTAGATGCTCTGACCACGTTAACAAAACAAAAGAAAGTGTAGAGTGAATCTATCGACAAAAGCGGCAATGACTTAGTTGCCAACCCAATAAAATTTAGTAAACTCTATTGTACTATTGTACTATTTTTTCTATTTTGTTCATTAATTCTAAATTCCTTTTCTTGTTCATTTTAATGTCTTTGATGGAAATTTTATGCTTTTAATTCGTCTGTAGCTGTAATATTGAAATAGATTTATTTAAATTAATAAATCATAAATAATCCAAATTAAAAAATAGTAAAAAATAATAAAAATGTTGAAAATGCACGTAAATACGTTAATTGAGCATTGATGTTTGTTGTTTAGATGATTACTCCGAGGAAATTGATCGAGAAGCAAGGAGATTGTTGCAAGTTCTCCCAGCTTTCGACCCTGGCGTTGGACGAGTAAGTCCAGAATGCAAGAGGCACACTGAAATCTTTCACCGAGAGCTTGCCAAATTCACTTTATGGGCTCTTAAAAGTAAGTATAATCATATCATATTTGTATTAATATAAATTTTAATATTATTATTATATATACCTACATTCAACTTATTTCAACTGTGTAGATCATCCTATATATTGTACATTTAGTAAAATATTTCATTTCCAACATTCATTTTATTCTCAACAATTCTAACATCATAGATTATCTAAACAAGAGAATTTTTTCAATTAAAGTGTACTTTCACTTGTACTTTATTGTCATATGTTCAATGAAGATTGAGAAACGAGAACGTACCTTCTTTCCAATTTTACTACTTTGTTACATCATTCTACTGGAAACCGCATTACTAGATTTCCATAAATCCTCATATCCACATATTTAGCAATTCTAATTTTAAAAATATTCTTGTTATTGTTAGTATCATCGGATATTGTTTCGATTTTCATCAGAATTGGCCGTTTTCTCTTCTTATTATCTTCATTTCCAATAATTTTTTTTTTCTTTTAAAGAATCAACGAAAATTCATTTGTCATATTCTTTTCTTGTAATCTTCATTCTCAATAATTTTCTTCTTTTTTGAATTTTATAAAAGTAAGTTTCTTTGGAATATATTTAAAAAAATCATAGGAAACCCACGCGTCGTGTTCTTTTTCTTCTGTAATCTTCATTTCCAATAATTCTCTTTTCCTTTAAATATAAATATTTGAGTTAAAGTAAGTAAAAAAATCAACAAAGATCCATTTGTTGTATTGTTTTCATATAATCTCCATTTCCAATAATTTTCTTCTTCTTTAAACTTCATAGAATTAAATTTCTTTAATATCAAAACTATAACTAATTTATATCTTTTTTTAGAGTAGTTTAGCAGATTTACAATGATTCGCAATGAATTTTTGCAAAATATGTAAATAAAGTATTACAAATTTTTTCCCATTTCTTGCACTCTGATTTCTCTGGTGCAATTTTTATATAATATAACAGTTTAGTCGTCGGTAGTTCCAGTGTTAAAATGTATTTAAAAAGAATCAAAGAAATTCTATTCGTTGTATTCGTTTTCAATAATCTTTCCTTTGTTCAAAGTGTACGATGCAACGGCGAAAATACCGTCCGGCCTTCTAAACGGAAATGTAAATCAATTTGGCGACTTCGACGAATGCATTGAAATCGAAGGAAGCGACGGAATTCAAGGACAATATTGCTTGGCGTATCTTCAGTTAAGCATCGACAAGTCGCGTCTGGATTTGAACCATCTTCATCGGCTGATACATTCTCATTACGCTTTCAGAAGCAACATTACCGATGTAAGTACGTAGGTACGTGTGGTTGTCAACCACAGCACGATAATCTTTTTGCAAAAGCAAAAGGCAATAATATTTTTACGATGCTGACGTTCGAATTTAACATTGCGGCCTTTGCATTCAAGAATGAAAACATCAATGAAAACTAATTATCATTTAAGAGTGATTAATTTGTAATTTCCGTAACACCTCAAGTCGCCGAAGGTTCATGTATGTTTTTTTAATTTAAAATCACATTATGGAAGAATTATCATAATTAATGATATATACCTATTGAACATTGATTCCTTATCTGAGTTATCAGTATATCGCTTTAACTGAGTTAAATTAAGTAAAATCTTTTATAAGTATTTCACATATTACATATATACGTACATAAACATTTAATATTTACAAAATAGTTGTGCGTATAGTTGTTTGTATTACTTATATATTATTTGAATATTTAGTAAAATGTATTTAAAAAATAAATGACAATTATAAAATAGGGTATTTATATAATTATAAAAAAAAGTAAACATATAAATAATAAATATAAATATAACATGCAGTAAATAAATAAATAATACAATGAAATATTAATAACTGCAATTATTACAAATCTTAATTGTAACAATACTAAAATTTTGATACATTTCAATTTTTAAAAAGCAATTTTATTTGAGCATCAAATTTAAAAAATATATATATAATAAAAAATAATAATTAATTCGAAATAAAAAATTCGAATTTTAGTATAATAATACGTACAATGGCAATACATACACTAAAGAGCAATTATCAGAAATTAGTTAAAAATATTACCTAAACTACTTAAAACTTATACTTTTGGAATTTTTCAGATTTTTATAAATATTTAATTAAATACTAAAAACATCTGAGTTTTGGAAAAATTCGTACGAAGAAGTCACACGTGTAATGTCAAGAAATGAACTTATTCGTTTTTGAAATTCATGGCTTACAATTATGTAAACCATTTTTTCTCATTTATGTAATCCAAGAATATTTTAAATTTTTCATTTTTTTTTTCATCTTCATTTATCTCATTTATTTCATTTCATTCATTCATTTTATAATCCATCATAATTCACACATAAAATTTTAAAACGTTAGAAAATTTGAAATAGTCCACGATTTTAAGAACGTTTGAAATATTGCATCTCGGAAAAAGAATTAAAGTATCAGATATTAGATCAGACATTAAATTTACTAGTAGGTATTACAACGAAAATTTATTTGTACAATTTATATAATAAAATGTATTTTTGAATCATTGGCATTTTCCATTTTGTTTCTCAGAAACGAACAAAAAAAAAAATAGGAAATTCTAAAACTCACTTTAGAGAACAATGACGAAGGTGAATGTAAATCTTTCCGGATTAAATTTAGACACAAGTTATCAGAAAGAAGCTCTGTGTTTGAGACTTTACATCGTGAGAATGCTGATCGAATGTAAACGAATGTTATTGTAAACGAATACATAATTGATCAGCAATTCTCATGTATTTATGTAAATTGAGATACGCTAGAAGAAATCTGTCAAAGAGTAAAAAAAAGAGAGAAAACTTTATTTAATCCGCAGCTACGGCGAAAATAGGAATGTATTATGAATTTCAAAGAAGGCATCTGCCATCGTGAAACGTGCAAACAATTACTAATAAGAAACCGTGTATCTACAAAACCCAAAATCGGAATCAAAAGTTTTATGGAAACAATTTTTGATTATCAAATTGTCGCTTATTGATGAAATTTTTTAATAGTTATTTCTTACATGTATCACACTATATGATTATATAAAAAATTTACAGTATTTATCAAAAAAAAAAAAAAAAAAAAATGAAAATTATATAAATATTAAAGAAATCAACATATGTTCTAAAATTAATACTTCTGTGTATTTATAATAACACCAAATATATTTCAGGTTATTTTATATACCATGTTGTTTGTTAGCTTTAACTTAATTAACTATTTCAATGTAAAAAAATTAATATTAATTTCTCGGACTTTTTTGATTTCATTTTTTAAAAAATTTTAAAGATTTCCACAACTTTCCTCATTTTTATTTAATGATTTTTGGATTGTGGATTTTTATGCATTTATTTTTATAATAATATAAAAATATGTAGAGTATATTGTGTATGAATATATATAATATAATGAAAGTAGACTGCTTGTTATAACATTTAATAGGAGAATCAAATTTTTGAATAAAACATTTCTTTAATTATGAAATTCTAAAAAGATATGCTGATTTTATATCATAAAATTTTATATCAGCAAATTTTAAGGATTTGTTATAAAGAAGAACTTAATCTTATCATGAAAAAAATGTTTCAATGTTTTCTTACAAGTTTCGAGAATAAAAGCATTCTTATTTTGCCACCCGTTTTTATATAATTTTCATTTTTTTTTTTTTATAACATAAAAACATCTTTGTAAAACACGAACTCAAGGTTATCAAAATGGAAACTACTTTATACTTTACTACTTATACTACTTTATACTTTACTCTTTAAAATGAGATCAAACAGATTCTCTTTTACAAAGTTATAACAGTATCGGTGTTCAATTATACTCTTCACATAGTATATAAAGCTATTAGTAAAATAATTACATCATACTTCTATCATGATAAAATTCGTAAAGATATTGTGTCAGAATTTCTAAACTATCTTCTCATTGCGACAACTTGTACAAGTTTAACAATCAATACAATACTTTTAGATAACGTAACGTAATTCGAGAAAGTGATTCGTGTTCTTACTTGTAACACGTTTTGCATTCGAATCACACTTTGTACTTCAGAATGTGACGAAAATATTAAAATACAATGGTACATTATTTTTATTGTTACGCATTGTTGTGTTTTATATAACTTTTTAATTAGATATGTAACAAAATCTTCAATATTGAATTGTTCTCTTCTGAATCTAATTAGGAGATGCAATCTCTTCATTGTTAATGAATTAATTTTGAATTTTTATTGTTTCTCAAGATGCAATAAAGAATATTATCTATTCATATGTGATGAAATGTTCAAATTAAAAATGTTAGATATACATGTGATTATTATAACATTTCTCTACTAATGTCAAGTATAAGAATATTTTATACTTGTATCTTTATTTGTAATAATTTGTATTTTTATATCTACAATTAAAAATTTTTTGAACCTACAAAACCTACAAAATAAATAATTAAATATTAAGTATAATAAAAATTTATATACAATAAAATGTCATTAGTTAATTAAAGTTCCATAATAAAGAATTTATATTACAAATTAAAATAACATTGTATTTTTCTTAATTAACTGCTGTTTTCTTAATTCTACATATATTATAAATATTTTAAAACAATTAAAATAAAATGAAGATCATCCATAAAGAAATTTTAAATATATATAATATATAATATTAGTATTATATAATATAATTAGTATAATAAATAAGTATTATATAATATAATTAGATAATACTATTAAATATACACTTTCATTACACTTTAAAAATGAAATATTTCCTAGGCAAAACGTGTTAATTTCATGTAGTAGTCAATATGTTGAGATACATCTTATCTATACTTTTATTAATAATTTATTTTTTTGGTTTCAGCCTGGACATCGTGTACCTCGATTTAATATAGTAAATTGGGCAGTCTGTACACCAGCATCATGTAGTTTCAAAGACGTTGAAATGTCTATTCACGAAATGCTTACTAGATACACTTCACAAACTGGTCTAAAAGTTACAGTGAAGGTGAACAAAGATATGTGTCAAATAAAGAGAAAAGAACCTGTACCAAACGAAACTATATTTGTTAGGTGAATATACTTAGAAAGACATTTACTTATAAAAGGAAAGAGGAAATTAGGAAATAAATTCTTAATGTAATTTCGACGTTCAGGAAATAATGTTTAGTATTGTATTAAAGTGATATCTTTTTCAGCTTGCTCGTCATGGCTATATTTGTCTTAACAATTGTAGCAGCACTTTATGATCATTACAAAATACCAGCGAGTGAACTACTATTATCGTTTTCTTTGAAACGTAATTTTAAAAAGCTTATATCATTAGAACGGAGACAGAATGACATAGCTACACTTCATGGCATACGAGCTATAAATGCTCTAATGCTGCTTTTAGCTCATAAAAGCATGGCTCTCTTTTTTAATCCTTATGCAAACAGAACGGAGATGAGCGAAGTATGATTGCACTATTTAAAGAAATTAATTTATAATAAAATAAAGATTTATTTATAATCACGTTTGAGATATAATAAAAATAAAATTAATCTTTTCCAGTATCTTGGTAAACCATGGACAGTCATAGGAAGAGCTGCCAGTCTTTACACAGATCCATTTATAATGCTTTCTGGCCTTTTGACATCATATTCTTTTATTGGAAAACTAAAGAAGACTGGCAACTTGGATATAAAAGACGAATATGTATCGCGTTTGATCAGGTGATAAGAGATAATTTTAGAATTAATACCTTATTTTCAATTTTAGAATTTTTTACTAATTAGATTGATTTTTGTATTTAGAATAGTACCACCTTTGGCAACTTTGATATTATTATGCACTTATGTAATACCTTACATCGGTTCCGGACCACAATGGAACTTGGTGATAACTGAACATGCAAATATTTGTAAAAATACATGGTGGAGAAATTTCCTATTCATCCATAATTATTTTGGATTTGAATCTATGGTATGGTATTTCATGTTAAATTTTATAAAATTAACAGATGAGACAGGCTAACAAATAGAACAGTTTTCTTTAAATTTAAATTTTTTTAATTTTAGTGCCTCACACATACTCATCACTTAGGCATAGATGTTCAACTATTCGTTTTTTCACCTTTAATGGTGCTTCTTCTTTATAAAAAGCCAAAGATTGGAGTTATCATTCTTACTGTGTTTGCTCTATTTTCAACGGCACTTCGATATTTTGTAACATATTACAGAGAATTAAGTAATTATATCTTCTTTGGTACCTCGTAAGTTAATAAGTTTACAAATTTCAATTGCAATGCAATTTTCTTTATATCTTGTTATTGGAATATTTATAAACTTATATATTTGCAGAATAAAACAACTATTCGATACTGCAGATTTTTCATATACTCTACCTTCGCATAGACTGACAGTTTATATAATAGGAATTTTTGTGGGATATTTGTTAAGATATTTACCTAAGGATTATAAGATAAATAAAGTAAGCAAACATATGACAATCTATAAATATTCATGTAATATAATTTATTGCGTTTAATTATTTTCATACTTTTTTTTTTAGATAGTTCTTTACACAGGTTGGATTCTATGCACAATACTGTGCTGCTGTGCATTTTTTGGACCTGCAGGTATGGGATCTATAAATTATATATACAACCCAATAGATGCAGCAATGTATAATGCATTTGCTCCTATTGGTTGGTGTGTCATTTTCGCATGGGCAATTGTAATGTACCATACTGGAAATACAAACGGTAAAAAAGTATAAATAATTGCTATTCATACAATTATATGTACAACAAATACATGAATTTAACGAATTAAATTTTAGATTGGTTCACTAGATTTTTAGCATGGAAAGGATTTTTGATTACTACAAGGCTGAGTTATGCAATATATTTAACTCAATTTCCAATATACTTTTATAATGTTGGAAGAACTCGAAGTGCTGAACATTTTGCATTCTTTAGCATGCAAGTAAGTTGTAATATAAACTTATGGATAAATATAATTATTAATAATATATTTCTTTTTTTTTATAGTTCGACCTAAATGAATTTTTATGCATTATTGTTTTATCAATAATCCTTACTTTACTAGTTGATACACCATTTCAAAATATTAAAAGTTATTTAATGAAAAAATCGCCAGAAGCAACAAAACAATTATCGAAAGTACAATAATTTTTTTTACCAAATAATTATAATTTAATTAAAAATACTGTAAATAGCATCTACAAATTTTATTTCATTGTTAGTCAAATGAAATCCTATAGCTTGCCCTCATATACAATGTATATGACAGCTAAGAACAATTATAATTTATATAAATATTCTTATATTTGATTTATATAAATATCTGTAAATAATATTTTTATAATTATAATATTAATATAATTTTTAAAACTCTTTCTGTGAATACAAATATATACAAATTCCGATTTAGTTATTTTATTATAATGTTATTTATTTAAGAGCATCTTTTTTATTCTATTACTTTAAATAAACTGCACATTGGTGAAAATTATAAACAAAATGACAAATTTATGTGTATAAATTTTTATGTGTTTAATACTATTATTGTAATGAGTCTTCAGTTAATAATGTTATTTCTGTTTTAACTATAATTCAGTTAAATTTCAATAAAACGTATCATTCAATAAAACAATTATTGAGGTGTAATAAAATATCGTTTATATTTCTCTGAACTTGATTTTTTTATTTTAGTTATAGTAGAGTATCATTAAAAAAGAACATATTTTTGTATACAATTATTATCACATTAAAGTTATTAAATGTAAAATGCAATATTACGTTCATAAACATATATACATGCATACATAGAACTTAAGTATGAACTTAAGTATTTGACATTATATTACTATTCTATTCGATTTTAATTAAAATTTGTTAATTTTTATACAAGGACATAATTATAATTAAAATTATATTACGGTATAATTAAAATTATACCTTAAACATTTAAATTAAATACAAGAAATAATTCATATTTTCATTATTCGTAATTAATCGTAAAACAATTATGACTCAACATATAATTTCTATGGTAAACTCTGTAGTTATTCGAAAAAGTATTATACTACTGCATCACTATGTATATATTATTTAATATATAAAAATGTATCATTAATGACGTTAAAAAAAAATTAACTTAAAAATATATTGAACAAAACAATGTATCAAATGATACTTACAATGTCATCTTTCTACAGATGAAAATTTTATAATAAAATCTTAATTATGCAGGCATTACAAAAACTGAAATTAGAGAAAAATGTTTAAATTAAAAAGAAAGAAAATAATATACATAAAAAACATAAGTAATCATTCATTGAGATATAAAAGGTATCTAAAAGCATATATTTATAATTTTTTGTTATTATAAATTATCCTTACCTCCAAACGTATGTACAATAAAAATCAAAAATAAAATTGTATAATAGAATATATGACTATTTATTAATATATATTTGTTTATATTAATTATTGATTGTAAAGATACTTTAATTTAAATATTAATGTTACAATTATCATACTTTCAGTTAAACATTGTACGCAAAAAAATGTAATTTTGAAGAATATACTATAACTAGACTTTAAATAACAACTAAGTAATCAATCTTTTTATAAATATATAAATTTTACACATTTGGAAGCTCATAAATAATAATAAAGTTTATAGTTTAAGAATATTCGAATATTAATTATTTTACGTTATATAAATTTATATACCTGCTAATTTCCACTTTTGATGCAAAGATAATATATTTAAGAGAAATCTCGATTGGGTAATACTGCTGGTGCTATCAGTGACCACACATATAGTCCTAAGCACATCCAAGACGATATAATTTTTACCCACATTGAAGCATTATTAGAGTTCAAGGTATCCAAATTGGAATTTGGTCTATAAAAACAATATAATTTATATATTTAGGATAATAAAGTTGTATAATTTTTATGTGAAATAAATAACAAATATATACTTACTGGTACCAATTAGTAAGCGTCATCATAACATATAAAGTGGCAAGAGCAAACATGAGATGGAAGAAACTCCAATTATAAGCCACAGCATCTTCTTCATTATCCCAAACTTTAGCCTCATTTCCAGCTTCTGAATCAACATTGCGACCTTCTACCGGAGTATAATCTGGTTACAATTAGGAAAAGGAGGAATAACTTAAAAGAAAACATCTATCTACAATGCCGTTATCAATGAGCCAAATATTCCTAGTAGGATTAATAACAAAGCAAGCTTACAAATATTACAAATATTACATTCATGCATATTATAATAAATTTGTTTTAAGTTATGCATAAATCAAGCAGCATTGCATAAATAAGTAAACAAAAATTAATGCAGGAGAAGGCATTTTTATGTAGCATCAAAATTACATTTTTAATTAATTGATTAAAATACTTGTTTTGAAAATATAATTATTTGTAAAACATCGGATATGAAAACATAAGAGAAAAATGTAAAATAGTGAAAGAAGGCACACGCTACTACTAAGCATCTTCATATTTTATATATACTTCAAAATTTGATTTTATTAAAAAATAAAATATTATATAACTCATCCTTTCTAAAAATTGAAAACCAATTAAATTTACTTAAAAGCATAAAAATACACATACTATATGATGCTACATTTTTTTAATGACAAAACAAAACAAATATAAAAAAACAAGATATAAAAAACAGCGAATTTTGTTTTAATTTAATAGTGTGTGCCTACCTTCATTGCCGATAAGACTTTGGTCTCCTGCATTCCTGACTGCATGAAGAAAGTACAATTTGTTAAAAACATTTTAACAAATGACTAATATATGTTTAAATATATAGTTTTACTATATAGTTAGTTTTACTACAATTACTTATGATTACTTATAATGACTTGAATAGTAAAACACATATGTCAATTTTATGTAAAATACAAACATTTACATACCAGCTCCATTATCCTTGACCAAAATGTTTTCAGACATTGTGATCTTTGATGACTTAGATGCAGTGCGTAAAGAACTATATAATACACAACTAAACCAAATAATTAATCCAATAATGCTTTCCTTATCAAAGGCAACACGATTTCGTGCATTAGCATCATTACCAGAAATTATTTCTAAAAATCCAGGATTACATTCATGATCTGAAAAAAAACACGAAAAATTATTGTATAAATAAATATTAATATATTAGATTTACATATTTAGAATATATACCTGAACTGTTTGAAATTCCACTCCAAGTTAAATAAACAACATATAGTGATACAATAGAAGATTGAAGAAGCCCAGATCGTGGATTATGTTCTTGCACACTTGGAAGAGTTGATACAATACTAACAATTACACACAAAATTAGGTTGAAAGATATGAAAAACTTGTTCAAATCGCAACTATCTGCCTATATAAAAAACAATAATAAATAGAAGTGATTTTAAAAGCCAAGTATTAAATAGTATAATTATTTTATTAAAACTTACATGTGTAAAGTATATGAACAGTAGAACAATTCCAGTAATAGCAACAACATAATTAAATAACGTTGCACCCAAAAGTGCAGCATACCTATAATTTTAATTATATAAATTTATATAGTTTATTTATTTTGTAGTAATCAAAAAATGGCTAATAATATAACATACCATCCTTTTGACTCAGTTTCTTCATAATTCCCTACCCAGTTATCTGCCCATGTATGGGCAAAATCAACGATCAGAATCAATTGAATAATAATAAAAAGAAAACCACCTATCATACCAAAATACATCCATGTTATTCCAAATGATCTTTCAGGTATAAAGAAAGCACCAATAATTCCACCAATTATTAAAAGATATTTAATGGCCCAGAATCTAAAAATGTAATCCATGTATTAAATCGTCTGTAATGTAGACATCATATAATCTATCATCATATAACAAATTATTTTATCATACCCATTTTGTATAGGTGCCCGAGGATCTTTAGAACTTCTTACTCTTATCATCATGATTGACATCAGGAAAAAGTAAAGAGCTATAATAAAACATATTCTATACACTGCCAAGTATCCAACGGCAGATTGACAATCGATAGTAAATTCTGATGGCATATAGTTCGAACTATTATCACAAAATGGAACCTACAAACGTAATGTATACAAATGATTAATTTATATTTTCTCGTATTTATTATATACTTTCATTCAACATTATATAATTTCATACTTTAAATCATTACCTTTTTAAGTGCATCTTGTAAACCAGGTGCCAGTGTAATGCAAGCAGCAATTGTTCCCAGCATTAATAGTAATGCATACATAATACGAGTACTTGTGCTGTTGCGACATGTAGGACATTGGGAACAGCAAAAGCTACAAGCTGTGCTTCCACAAAGGCAAGCAAGCTACATGAAAAAATTATCAAATCAATATGAATTATATAAGAGTAATATATTGTAACATTTGTATCAATTCCATTCTCGTTACATGTGGTAAAACGATTGTAAAACTATTATTTAATATTAGTTTCTAGAACATTTTTATTTGAATTTTATTTCGAATAGAATAATTCCGAACTATTACAGCTCCATTTTAAAAAAATTAATTTTCATAGATATCGTTGTAGTTTCCAAAAAATCAATATAATATAGAACAGGATGACATAATCGAGATGATAATTAAATTTGAACGATTGATCAGATTTTCGTCCGACAATTAATCATGTTAATAAGCATTATTTTCGTTATAAAAGAACGATAGAATTGTCAAATTATATTGAATAAGATACAATACAACTAATAATTTAAAGTACAGAAAAATTTTCGGAAAAAGAAAATAGTACAAGATTTTCACTTTTTTACCTGCGCCGTAGAGCAAACAAGACCCATTATGATGTTTTGCGTCTGTTCAATTTACAATTATACACACGTATACTTTTTCTTAATATTAAATATGATATTATAAACTGTACGGAAAGACAAAGAACACTGCAGCTCACAACAAAATTTCCACAATAACAATGGCGTCCTGACAGATAACTGTGGCTAACTTCATGCTATCAGCTGACTAAAACGTCACATCCTTGCGCTATAAACAAAATACATTTGTAGATTTGTTCCATAGCAGAAATTACATTATTCTATTCTTTATTGTTATTAATGTCAAATTCATTTTACCACAACAAAATAATTTGTTTAAAATAAACGCTTCTTTTTGAAGAGAACTAATTATTTAAAAAAAAACACAATATTTATAAGAACATAATATTTTATTTTTTAATAAATTTATTAAAAAAAACAAAATTTTTTTTTAAAAGTTCTTTTCTTTGTAATGTATAATTCATATTTTATTACTAAACGACCGAATTTAAAGTATATAAGTATCACATCATAGTGTTAACATTGTTTAACGTTTTACATTGTGTGCATTCTCTGCACCTTTGCATCTTTAAGTTTTCTATAAATGCATTAAAATCTGTAATCAATAATAGAAGGGGTAGTTACAGAATAGAAATATATAAACTTCTTTGTCTTTGAAACTATAATTTCGAAACTTTAAACGAACGAAATTTTTTATATCTAATACAACAGTATTGATTTACGATAAATTATAACGGGGTACTGTGCGTAGTCAACTTCTTGTGGTATCAATTAGTATCATTTTCCAATATTAACATCTCGGATTATTACTACTTGGAAAGCGAACCAAATTTCGATTTTTCTGATTACTACTTGAAAAATGATACCAAACAAAGAACCTATAGTCAGTCTCTAGACTTGTTTTTTTATATCCAAATTGGATTGGTTAAGTAAATTATTAGACTCCCCTCCCGCGGAGAATACCATGGGACGACGCATGGTATTCTGGGATACATGCGTTTAATTTTAGTTAATCATAAAACAGTTAATCTCTGTAAATTCACTGTGAGTACAATGTACAATGACACATTTATTTAACTTGAGACGAAATTAAGAATCTCCGCTCTATTCCCTCCTTTCGTACGTTGTTACTGTTCTTATTATTATTATCATAGTAGTAGAATAGAGTTTCAATTTTTACTGTCAGTATGTCAATTCAGGAAACTGCAGTTTTGTCCGATCAGACGAGGTCTAGCATCTTTTGTAATCCGGCTCAGCGATTTGGAACCTCGCTGTATCATTGAAGATATAAATTAAATTTAGTGGTAAGAAATCATGTTTAATTGACTTAAACCTGCATAGAAAATAATTCAACAAATAGCTGAAAAATGTTGTTAGTCAAAAATATTTCATTTAAGAATGAAATATAAATCATTTATAAATATAAACCATATATTAACAGCTTTAGAATTATATGCAAAAACCTATCATGAATCACGGATAGAGCTCTTTTTAACTTACAATTAGTAGAATGATTTCATTTTTCGGTACTGAAAATTTGATAAAATTTAACAAATTATAATAAGACTTGAGACATCATATCTCTGGCGCATTTGATCAATTTCAACCGTTTTATTTGTAACATTATTGATGTTGAGATAGATTTGACTAAGATAGCCAAATCTATCTCAACATACTCAAATCCAATAGTCTTTCGTATCTCGTTTTGACAGTCAAGTAGTACGGGTCAATGTACGATCACCCAACGTATAGTCGGAGATAAGTAAGTAACATAAATCAATATATGATCCGAAATATACTAGTACAATGTATAGTCAGAAATAAACAAGTACATAACACAAATTAAGTGTCTCGTCTGTATCTGTAGTTTTAGTGATGTAATTCTCCAATTCACCGTTGTTTAAATACAAAGCGCACTAAAAAACCATTGATTTTTTTCTATGTCGGTATTTCAGAGTACCAGAAGTTTCATAAGGCCATACAATGCCATATTTATACATATATATTATACCTCACGTGTTATAACAACCACAAACAAAAAATAGATTTATATATACGAGGTCCTTGCCTGCAATTACAACGTAAATATAATATTATTAAGTATAACATTTTATAAAAACAATTTTTTCAGTACATAAAAATATGTATTGCACGTTTGTTAATATCTTAAATAACTAATATTTTTCTATACAAATCCTATCTAAAAATTTGATGTAATTATAGACATTTGTAATTAATTAAGAAAAATTTGGTAGAATTTAATAAACTAAAATATGTTTTAACTTACTATTATCACGATCATTGCATAGCAATTATTTAAATTAACAAATTTTTTTCAATTTCAATCCTATTAAGTTATTTCAAATGCTATAAATTTGTTGTTCTTAATTTATCAATTCGTACAATATTTAGTAAAAATATTATATTGACTTCATTATATTGTAGGTCTTTATATATTGATATATTTCGCTAACATTAAAAATTGCGTAAAATTAATTCTAAAAGTGATTCTAAATATATAAATGTTTTTGTTTTTCAAACATAGTGTGTTATTTATCTTAATTTTTTAATTTACACATTCTTTATTTAGTAATAACGTACAAATGTTATGTAATGTTAAAATTTGCAAAATATAATACTAAAAATTTCGTGGCGTTGTTCACGTTCTCAAGGAGTGTTAAGTTAGTTACTGGTGGATCATGTATGCTTGTGTATATATATATATATATATATAGTTACATATATGTTTAGTCGAATCACTTCAAGAGATTCCTCACTTCTCACTGCTCACTATAATAATTGATTGGTCCTCGAAAACATTTGATTCTTCTCGAAGGAAATCGGGGAGTATTATCGCCTTTAATAGTGCTCGTTTGTGAACAATTTGATCATACAAAGTATGCTCACACATCTTAACTATAAGTGTAAGCAAATTGTACGATAAAAATATCAGTTTTTTAACGAAACTAACAACGCTTGCACATAATTTTAAATTTGCACACATTTTCATCTTTCTCTCTCTCTCTATATATATATACACACACACACACATATTTATGCTTAATTTTAAGTTATAATAACATGTATATTGAATTTGTACTCGAACATCCATTTTATAAAATAAAATTGTATTGTATATTATTTAATGTTTATGTGTATTATATGCTTTTACATTTGAATATATTTTAAACGTTTAATATCTGTTTTAATCATTCTGGCTGACTCATTTGCTGCGGGAATACAGTGCAGATAACACTTTGCTTATACAGTTAAATAAAAATTAGTCGCAATTGATGTCGCACTTAACACTGCGATATACTACTGTACTACATTTTCAGAAAAATTGTAATGTTTTTCAATTCACATAAGTACATATATATTTAAGTTTATTAATCTTAACAACTTCTACAATTTGTATCAGATACGATAATCAATTTAAATTTAATGTAAATTTAATGTAATGTAAATTACAATTTATATAATTTATTTGACATTCTCTCAAATGTCAAAATCAAGATTGAAGTGATAAAATATAAAGATTAAATTCGAATGCATATATAATTTTGTTCTAATCATAGTTAATGACGTATTTTGCTATACATACATTTTTATTCTTTTTTTTTTCTTAATAAATATTAATTCATGATAAATGTTGCATATGAAATATTTTATGATGCACTTAATTAAACAAAATAACAACTTGAGATTGTCTTTATACTACAAAATTTAAATTTATATTACAAATTATTTAGGTAAATTATAATATTTTTCAATTCACATAAATATATATATTTGATAAATTTATTGATAAATTTGAATAAGATTTTATACAAATAATATTTTATTTTTACAGGAAAAATATAAGCAAAAATAATTAGCTGAAAGCTAAGAAAAAATTGACTTTTTATATACACAGTAGTTAAAGTTATGTAAATATCTATAAAAATATAATAAATGACATATTAGATTGAAGTTTCATTATTATTTTATACAAATGGAAGGTAACTGTGAAGACAATAAAATATCTAAGCCAAATACTTGGCCATATATGAACATAGGATCATTGTTCATATCATTTTTGACTAAATTGGCAACTGCTGGTGTTATTTGGAGTTGGGGATATCTAAACTTAAATATAGCATGGTTAATTGCACCAATTGCTTTGGTAGCATGGAAAGTAGAACGCAGGAAAGACAACGAATTAAAAGCAATTACTGCCCAAGCTAGTGTTATGGCTAAAGAAAAAGAACTAATAATGAGTCGATTGGATGAATTACCTACTTGGGTTTACTTCCCTGACTTTGACAGAGCTGAGTGGTTAAATAAAGTATGAAAAATCTTAATATATCTTTTTCATGCTTTTGATTATTAACATTATATTTTATATCTAAATTATAGTTAATTTTTTTTATATTCTAAGGTTTTGTATAAAGTTTGGCCAAGTATAAATCAATTTACTCGTGAACTTTGCAAGCAAACTATTGAACCTGCTATAGCAGAGAAATTGGGAGAATATAAAGTAAAAGGATTTCAATTTGAAAGGCTGGTTTTGGGTCGTATTGTAAGCAAATTTTTATGTTCATAATAATCATTTTATATAAATAAGACCAACATTATATACCAACATTGTAATTAATTTTTATATTTAATTGCAGCCTTTAAAAATTTATGGTATCAAAGCATATGATAAAAATACTTCAAGAAATGAAGTCATTATAGATGCAGATATTATGTATGTATTAATTATTTGTGTAAATATCATTTCTTTTATTATATTCTCTATAATTTATATGATTTTCTTACTTTCAAATATTTAATTTTATAGATATGCCGGTGATTGTGATATTACTTTTGCGGTTGGGAATATAAAAGGTGGTATTAAGGATTTTCAAGTAAGTACTTTCAAACTATCTTTTGTCAATATATTGTTTAATAGTTTTATGAATTTATATGTACAATTAATTTTTAGATTCGTGGAATGATGAGAATAGTTATGAAACCATTATTGTCTGCAATACCTATAGTTGGTGGTGTGCAAGCATTTTTTTTAAATCCACCAGCTATTAATTTTAATTTGGTTGGAGTTGCAGATATTCTTGATTTGCCTGGCTTTAAGTAAGAAAAGTTTGACAATAAATAAATTTGAGTTTTATTTTTCAAAAATCATAACTAATTAAATATTTTCTTAATAGTGAAATTTTAAGGAAAACAATAGTAGAACAAATAGCAGCTTTTGTCGTATTGCCAAATAAAATTGTTATACCATTGACTGAGGCAGTTCCAGTTGAATCATTAAAAATACCAGAGCCTGAAGTAAATTTTTCATTTATAATACTTCATGTATGAGTCTAATTATCAGTACACAATCAATTAGTAAAATATAATATTTTCTTTTAGGGTGTTTTAAGAATTCATGTAGTAGAAGCAAAGCACCTTATGAAAAAGGATATAGGAATGTTAGGTAAAGGTAAATCTGATCCATATGCCATTATAAAAATTGAAGCACAAGAATTTAGAACAAAGACTATAGATAATACTGTGAATCCAAAATGGGATTTTTGGTGTGAGGTATGTGTAATTTCCTTTTACAAAAGATCAAATATTGATAATATTTAATGCATGTGCTTTGCTATAATATTTCCTAAGTCCTTTAAAATTTCAAGCACAACACCTTTTATGTGGTAAGAAATACTTGAAAAATAGAAGCATATGTTTTAGTATATGTTTGTTATCAAAGAAAACAAACCATTACACAGAACATTCTAAAATTTATTCATATTATTTTTATTCTTTATTCATATTACTATTCATTGTCATCATATCATAATTTATTATCTTATTATTTTTTTATGTATCATGAGATGTTACTGATCTAACACTTTAGTGCTTTTTCTTAATAAATCAGTAGGCTATACATTTATATGTCAGTAAACAATACATTTCTACATTTATAACTTATTGTTTTGTTTAAAACTACATATATAATAATTCATAGATAAATCAGAAGCATCTTAGTCTATGTCAGTCTAATTTAATTTCATATTTTGGTATGTATGTATGTATGTGATGTGCGATGTGTCATGTGCGACTAGTGTGCCGTGACGTCAGCCATCGCTCAACAAATTACTGTGCTGTTATGGGACTATGATGACACTAAGGAGGATGAAAGTCTTGGAAGGTATGGAAATAGAATAACATATATTTTTATTTTCTAAATTTTGTACTCAAGGTAAGCTGTATTATAAAAGCTAATACAAATTTATTTTAATCATACTTATTATGTCTTTTTGTTTAATTATAACTGAAGATAATTATCATCTAATTTATCATTTAATTATCACTTACATATTTCCATTGCATATTTTGGTAACATATTGAAAATATTATTACTATTTTCGCAAATCTGGAGCATGTTGGTATTGCATTATTGTTTTAGCATTTGTAATTTTTAGTTTATGAGTGGTGTCTGAATGTGTGTTAATTTACTGTGTCACTAATCATTTAGTGCTTATCATAATATGCAATAATAAATTTATAATCTTTTAGTAATAGAATAAAATTAAGTTTTAATTTTAACAATTATTTTATTATTAATTATTTTTTACTTCATTTTAATCTAACTTAATTATTTATTATTTAAATTAAGTTTTTAATTTTAATTATATTCATAGTCATTCAATGTGGCACATATGTACACATAATATTATAGTGAACATATAGAAAAAGAATCTGAACAATAATTTTGTTAATTTTTGGATATGTGTGGAGCGTTACACTCTGAGTAACGTGCTCTTTATTCGAGGCGTAAAACGACCGCGTATACATAATTCAAAAATTATATAATAAAAATAAATTTGTATTTCTTGCATTGCATTAAGTTGAATATAAATGTTTAGAAATAGGTAATTATTTAGAAATTCATCTCCAATCTTGACCTTTGTATATGTTATTAAGATTATTTTCCTGAGTGACTTTCAGAAGGTTTAGATTAGATTTTAGCTGTAACTCGTTCGTTAAAAAGTTATAAGTTAAACTAATGAGCGTATTCTAATTTATGATAGTGTTGCCAGCCAAAGATTTATCTAACTCAAACAGATATTGATACTTCTTTGAAAAAAATTGGTTATTTTCTTGGTCATTGATTTGGTTTACGATTAAAATTTTCGGCTGGAATTAGCAACACTATTTCAGTATGTATTTTCAATACTTTGAAAATTATAGGTTTTATTTAATATAAATAAAAATAATAGGTTTAATAATTTCAACATTTCATAAGTCTCAGAGACCAAGTAAAAATGAAGATTGGAAGTAAGAAATGTAAATATTGAGTCATTGCTCAAAATGAGGTCAATATTGTATAGGAGAAATTACTTATATCAGATAAAAAATGCAATTAAAATACAATTTTCTTTCTTTGATGACTTTTCTTTTATCCTTTCCCGTGTCTTTTCCTTTATAACATATCTAAAAATTAGCGATGTTCTGGTTTTTTTCTATAGGTTTACCAATATTATAATTTATTTATAACAATATAATTTATATATTATAGTTATATTGGTACACAGATTGTGGTCTATTCATGCTCAATGTAAAACATATTTGGTGTTTTATCTTTATGAAGTATTTTGATCATGTAATAATTTTTATGATTTGTATTAATTAAAATATTTTTTTTATTATAATAATTATCAAAAGCCATTCTGCATTATTTTTTTGAGTTTTCTTCAATAATCAGTTATGACATCACATATGTATTAATTAATGATGTTGTACTAATTAATAGCAATAATTTAATTTTGAAAATTTGCTTTTAATTGTACTTAATTTTATGAGAGTGATTAGGTGACTGTATTTGATAAAATAAAAAACTAAACTAGATTATGTGATGACAGTTTATAGTGGAAAAGAGCTTGGGTGCCTATTACAACACGGTGGTTGCCCACCTTTTTGACAAAGACAACGCTGGTCAAGATGATCCACTTGGCAGGTATTGTTATTTGTAACAAGTACAATTTTCCAGGCATAGAATGCATTTGAAAATTTTTATACAATTAGTTTAGAAGGACATTCTATATTTTAAAAAATGAAGTTGTACTACTATTATGGTGCATGTTACTGAAAAAGATGTTTAAGAAGAATGGTAAAATTATATTATAAGTATAACATAAAATATATATGTGCCTTTTAAAATTATAGTAAAATGACAATTTCTGTCACCCCATTACTCTTCATTTCATTATTAATTCTACGTTAATAATTATTGGTTTTATAAAGCATTTTCTTATATAATAAGATATTGCTTATATGACTATGAATGTATATAATATACAAAGATTTATTGCTTATTTGTGAAACGGATGTCAAAAATGAATAATGTACATATGTTATTGCATGACTGCTTTATAATATGCATGAACTAAATTTCGTACATCGTGGATTTTAATATACAAATCATTGTATAATCGCCATTATAAACAAAATAGTAGTTTTTTTATATTTCAAGCAAAACAAAATGTACTAAATGTATTTATTTTTATTTTCTATTAATGTAGGGCTACTATTGAAGTTAGTAGAGTGAAAAAGAAGGGAAATATTGATACAGTGAGTATAAGGAATAGTAGAATTAATATAATAATAAATTTAAACAATAATAAAAACATTGTTTTCTAGTGGATTTCATTAGAACAAGCAAAACATGGCATGGTTCATTTACGATTAACATGGCTTCAACTATCAAAAAATATTTCTGATTTGCAAGCTGTATGTATTTTTAACAGAATTAATTTATCTACTACTTATAATATAATTTTATGAATATATGCAGGCATTAGTGGAAACTCAAGAACTTAGTATAACATCAATGAGTACAGCTCTACTTATACTTTATGTTGATTCAGCAAAAAATTTACCAGTAAGCATAATTTATTGATTTATACTAATAGATTTTAATTTAAAAAAGTGAATAAAAATTATTAAATTACAGTGTGTTCGAGGAAATAAACAGCCTGATGTTTATCTTGAAGCAAGTGTTGGTGGAAATACAAAAAGAACATCTACTATATCACGTTCTTGTGATCCAGTATGGGAACAAGGTTTTACTTTTTTAGTGAGCAACCCAGAAACTGGTATTTTACATATAAAGGTTATTTGTAATTTATAAAAATTATTATTATTTTTCACATTGTGTGAAAATTTTATACTTTATTTGTATTAATTTTTAGATCACAGATGAAAAGACTGGTGTCATAACAGGAGAAATGAGTTACAATATCTCTTTACTTTTAAAACAGAACAATCTTGAAGTAACACAACAACCTTATGATTTGCAAATGGCCGAAGTTGATAGCAAATTAATATTATCTATATCATTAAGCGTACAATTCTTATTCAAATTTTTATGCCAATATATTTATAAGCAATAAGTACATTATATTTATGTATTTAATTTTAATCACAGATTTTAAAATTTGAAAACCCTGAGCCTACTTCAGAAGAAGACGATGACGATCATGATATTAATCAATTGAATAAAAGAATCGAACGTCAAGAATCAAATATTAGCACAGTATCAAATAGTCGTAAGTTTATCAGTAATTAATATAATATATTTATAGAATTATTCAATGCAATATCTTTTAGTTCCATCTACTCCACTAAAAAGACAACCTTCAAAGGAGTCAGTTAATAGCTTAACACGTAGTACTGGATCTGCTGCAGTAATTGTACCTGAAGAGTCAGGTACAGTAGAAGAGGAATTAATCGTTATTACTACTGCTTCATCTTCTGTTACTGCTGGAAATCAACAGTTGATTCATAGAAATCCAAATGTGACATCTGCGGGTGAAGCTAAGCTAGGTCGAATACAGTTGTCTATACGTTACAGCATACAAAGACAGAAGCTTATAATCGTTATACACAAAATAGCGTACGTAATCTAACAATATGAAATTTAATTTAACGACGTGGAGTTTAATAAGTTTTATTACATTCTGTACTATTACAGTAACTTACCTCTGCCACAAAACGATCCGCATAACATACCAGATCCATACGTAAAATTGTATCTTCTACCTGACCGTCATAAGGAAACCAAACGTAAAACAGCAGTAATGAGGGATAATTGCAATCCCGTATACGATGAACAATTTGAGTATGTTGTTTCTCAAGCTGATTTAAACAATCGTACATTGGAAGTGTCTGTATGTACACAAAAAGGTTGGTTATCGACTGGAAGCAACGTCATGGGCCAAGTTTATTTAAATTTGAGTGAAATTGATGTTACAAAATCATCCACGAGCTGGTATGATTTACAACCAGAGACTAAAGACTAGAAGTTCAAGAAAAGCAAGTGGAGATTTGGACAGTTGTTTATATGTTTTCGAAGACAATCTGTTGAATTTCCACGATGCGAGTTCTCGAAACGCAGATGTCTACAATCATGTGATTAAATCAAATTCTACGTAAAAAAAATTTAAAGAAAGAAGAGTTTAAACATTATGAAAGTTTTGAGAAAATATCACTAAGTATGTTTATTATCTATTTATACTTGCGGACCGTCCACTGTCGTAAAACATGTTTAGTTTCATAGTTACTGCGCGTGAGCACGCGTTCCATGTTACCTTTATTTTGTAGAATATTTTTGTCAATAGCAAGTGCCATTAATAAAATAATTAATTGTTGCTATCTCTATAATATACACACGATAATAATTCTACGCATAATACACTACGTGTATAATATGGCATTCGTTATTTATGAAAAACGATTTAATATTTTACGCAAAAGTTTATTCGTAATTCTTTTGAATATGTTTTAAATTACAATCACTAGATGCTTGATTTTTCTTCTATTATATGTAACTTTTTATTGTTTTCTTTACCATTTGTGATTTATTATTGATATGCATTTATAATAATTTTATATTTATATAATTTAACAAAGTATCACTTTAATAGCGTTACAATTCGCACATCATATTACTAAGTGATAGATTACTAACAAAGCAGTGTCGTTCAAAATTCATGGTTAGCATAAGTTATTGAATCAAATATGTAATATATGCGTGTTATATTTATACCAGAGTTTTTGCTATATTGTATATTGCTATATATTATATAAACTTATGTTTTTGCATATACTGGTATAAAATATTACCAGTATAATATTGCAAATTGTTGATAATAATAAAATATATACATTAAAGCTGCAACTACGAAGTCCTTTGTTTCTCCTGATCAAATTAATTTAGGTATCTCCAAGGAAACGCAACAATAGTAAACAGTGATAAACTCGTATTCTTATATCAATATTAAATATGTGCGTAGTGTGTTTCGTCGTAAAGTGACTATTATTATTATTATTATTATTATTATTATTATTATTATTATTATTAATTATTCAAGTGTACTTAGTGCATTTAATTCGATTTTTTGTTGTGATAAAATGCAGCGTGATCCTATGCTACCATGCCTACCAGGGTTTACTTTCGATAAAAACGTAAGTCATTTTTTTCTTTGTAATTTTGTGATATTTTATGACTTAATTAATTCATATATCCAAGAGCTAATATTTAAATTGATAAATAAATGAGAAGATATATGATATATTAGAATGGGATATAGGAAGCGTTTAATGTGTACGTACTTTGTTTAGCTTGGTCGGACAAACTTTCCCAGGAATCAATATTTTGCAAAAATTCACGATGGAGTCTATTATTTGTCAGAAAAACATGACGAAAGCGATCCTATTCATTATCCATCAATTTATGCTCGCGGAGAAGTTCAAGAACTACCTTCTTGGATTGCCTATGATGGCCAAGTATGATTATTCGTGTAGAAAATTAATAATACTTGTAATTAATGCAGGCATTAAGAAACTAATTAAACAAAACGGAATAATACGTTAAATATATTAATTATATTATATTATATATGTTGTTATATATAAAAATATGTAAATTATATATTGTATTAATAATAAATATTGTATTAGTATAAATTATGTCATATATTAATTTAAGTTGATTCATATATGAATTATATTAATAAAGTAAATATATTTATTTAAAGGGAAAGTAATATAATGATATTTCGAACGCATTTTTTAGAGGTTGATGTTTAAAGCATTTTTCCAAGAAACAGTTCACGAAAGATGGAAAGTAGCTTATCAAGTACGTGTTGTAAATATCAGCTTCTTCTTAGAGGATGGAACAATGAAAATTTCTGAACCCTCCGTGGACAATAGTGGTCTTGAGCAAGGTTTAACGGTGGTTTTCTTTAATACTTATTATTACATTTTTGTTAATATATTTTTAATTATTACAACTACGTGATAGTATATTTTCTTAGAAATATTATTTATTATTCCTTTTTTGTATTTATCGTTAGATTTTATTTTAATATATTTTCAATAGATGAAGCACATATACGTATTTAGATTTTCTAATATAATTACTGATATTTTAAGTAGTAGAAACTAACATCATAAAGCAAAATTACTTCATTTTGTTATAATTAGATTGACAAAAGTATTTTCTTTCCTTTTATCAAGAAAATCGATTTTAGAAAATAAGAAAATGTTATAAAAGTTTTACATTTAAAATCTTTTTAATTTCAGTTGATTTTAGTACTATTGTACACATATATAATCTACATACTTTAATAGTACCTGTATATTATATGTATAACTTTTTATAATTTTTTAATTAAAATTTGATTACTGAACGTTAAAATATATGTAGGTGTCCTACTAAGACGTCAAAGAATTCCAATGCCTGATCCAGTGAGATATAGGTATTATGACATAATCGATTTAAATATCGGTAAAGAGTCGGAAATATTTGGGAGAGTATATAAAATTGTAGATTGCGACAAATTCACAAGACAGTTTTTAAATCGTATGGGAATCTCAGTGCCAGATCCGATAGAAATACCAAAAGATCCCTATTCGGAACTTTACAAGAGAGTAAGCAATTATTTGGAATAAAAATTTAATTAACAGTAGACACTTAATTATCTTTATTGCAATTACTTTAACAGGAAACGTTTTCAAAGAAACCAAGACAGAAAGTCGATACTCTTGGCAATTTCTTAAAATATGACAAACAAGTGCTACGATTTTACGCTTATTGGGATGACACAGACAGTCTTTACGGTATCGTGCATGATCTTGAAATTCACTATTATCTGACTGATAACACAATGGAGATTAAAGAAAACATGCCACCGAATTCTGGACGAGATTCTGGTTCTATGTTCTTGCGACGTATGAAAGTTCCAAAAGTAAGAATTTCACAGATATTAATTTTATAACAGTTCGTCCCTTGTGATTAATTTACACACATTTTTCATATAAAATGTCATGTTATACAAATATTTCTAACAATAATAATAATATAATGTAACATATAATGTAATATATATTTTCGATGTTTTTTAACATATAAGATATATTTCTGATATCTTTGAGAGTTGCAAATAATATTCGTTTTTCATGTCCTTGATAAGTAGATTTTTAATTATATTATCTATTATTATATTATATTACGATTATATATTCAATGCACCACCTTTTCGAACATCTACAGTTTTGAAACATAACTGTAACAAATAATCATAATATGAGATAAAATTAGAGAAAATAAAATTGTGATATGAAATTGATTTATACGTGAGAGTAGAATTTATATAAATTTTGCAATTATAAAAATTAATATGAATATAATATAAATATAATATAATTATAGGTTTAAGTTGTAAGTTTATATTATAATATAAATATAATATAATATAAAAATTAATATAAATATAATATAAGCAGTCTACTTATAAATGAATCATACTGTCGTATGTCAAAGATTATCTACAGTTTCTCTATTAAAACTTTGAATTGATCGAACGAAATTAGTGTCGATATATCTACTTTTATTTGATGTTTGTTTTGTAATTATAATAAGTAAATTTATATAATCTTATGAAAATCATGACTTAAAAAATTAATAGGCAAACATTTGAATATAGATTTTCAGTGAAATTAATCCAATTGGAGCAGGAAATCCTTTTACTGTTTTGAATGTTTTGGGAGAGGATACATCTCATGGTTACTACTCGATAGATCCATTGAATACTGGAAAAATTCGTACTGAATATTACAAAGAAAACGAACTTAATATTGGTGCACAATTAAATATTTTTGGCAGAATAATTGTCATAACGGATATGGATGCTTTCACGAAGGAATATTACAGGTGAAATGTATAAAATTTGTACATTCAAGAGTGAAATATTAAATATTAGTAATACTATAATAATAAATAAATATTAAAATATTTTAAAATTAGTTCATTTCATTAAGTTAACAAATATTTGATTGATTTAAAATTATTCTGGCAATAATTTGATAAAATGTGGTATTTGTAATTGTATATTTTTCTTATTTTCTTCCAGCTTTATAAAACATAATCACAACTGTAATTATTTGTTAAATATTACAATATAACATTGTAATTGTTATTAAAAATTAATATTAATATAATATTAATATAATAATATAAAATTAATAAATAATAACATATATGTTAAAATTAAAATATATAATTATTATCGATAACAATTATTATTAATTCAATATTTTACAATAATTATAACAATAATTATTAATAAAAATGAATAATAATATTATTATTAACTTTTAACAATAATAGTTATATATTACAAGTATAACATTTAACGAATAATTGATAACAATAATTATAATAAAAAAAATTAATAATCATAATTGTGTAGTATTACAATTATAATATACAATTATATTTATAGATATAATAAAATGTAATTCTTATTATAATTCATTTATTTTAAATCGTCTTACCACTTTTGTACAATTGATGCTAAGTTATTTCTTACATGAAAAGAAATAATGTATTTTTTCTTCATCAAAGGAAAAAATACGGTTTGAACGATTTCATACCAATGGAAAGACCTCGGAAAAACGATGAGACTTGCATGAAAATAGAAAGATACATTCCACCGTACAATGGTTTTGGATCGTACGAAGATTCTCTAGGAAATTGTTTCAGCATGATCCTACAACCACCTAAAACAGATATGGTGAAATTTTTGCAATACGATAAGTACGTGTATTTTAATGGACGCGAATATTAAACAGAATATGTCTGTATATATATTATTTCCTCATTTTCTTTTTCTTTTTTTAGGCAAGGTTTTGACAGTCACGTTTTGAGATTTAGAGCAAAAATGATATCACATATACAGGAAAATCAAGATAGACAGTTCATTATAAGAGTTTTTCTCATGGATGATACAATTTCGATTTTCGAACTGGCCAAAAGAAATTCAGGTAAGTACCTTTATTAGAAAAAAGTACTTCATTAAGGTTACTATTTTTTAAAAATTATTCAAGACAAAAACGTTTGTGCTACGATTTGATCGAAATTTCGAAAATAAATCGTTTAGAAGAAGGATACTTTTTATTCTTGAAGAAGGACCTCTTTATTCTTGTTTCAAAGATACGAATACATTATGCTTATCGTTCATTGTATTCCAAGATATCACGTACAATGACTTTCATTAATATTTAAATTAAATAGTGAAACTATTATAATTTTGTAAAAAGAAATCGTGAAATAATAAATAGAAACTTGGATTTATTTTAAAGTTCGAAATCTCTATTTTCAAAATGCATTGATCATTTTAATTTAAAATGTTTTTACACTATGTAGCTAGACGTACACTAGATGAACATACTTTTCTTCTTCAAAATGCTATAAATTGTCGTAGTATGTTTCTTATTCAAAATTCAATAAATTGACTCAAAGTTCAAAAAATCGTATAGTAAATCTTGAAAGATCATTGTAAAACGGAGGTTTAGACTCATTGTAAATTCAGTCACGAAAAAAATTTTTCAATATTTTCACATATGACAATTTTCGAGAAGAAAAGTATCTTCATTTGCCTATTCGCTACGTAATGTAATTTTATATATATTATAAAATGAATAGTTTGAAAGTAGAGACTTTAAGTTTTTAAAATGACCCTAAGTTTATTATTGTCTTTTTACAAAATTATAATCTTTTTATAAAATTAAAACAATCTCAATATTTTATTATATATATCATATATATAATATAATATAAAATTATAATATAATTTAAAAATATAAAATATAATATAAAAATTATAACAATTTCAATATTTTATTATATATATTATATATATTTATAATATATATATATTAGTATCCAAATATTAATGGCAATCACTATTTATTTAATACTATTAATTTAGACAATTTAGACTCTGAATTTAAAAGTTCAAGGACTTTAGTTTTTACAGCTCAATTTGTAAATCTTCCAAATTTAAGTTATCTAGAACCACGATTCGAATTTTCCAAACTGCAGACACAAAGCTTATTTTAATAATACGATCTACAAGTATCGTATCGTTATATACATACGATCCATATTTGTGGATCGTAAGTAACATGTGCGATCTACAAACATCTAATTATTGGCGACCATAATCTAATTATTAGCATTCGTTACTTTAGTGTTTTAAAGGCCTTTATTTTTCACTAACAAAGATATATACAATAGTAACAATAATAACAATAATAATAATAATAATAATAATAATAATAATAATAATAATAATGATAATCACGATGATACAGTGATTGCGTCTAAATACAAGACGGTGTACGAAAGTAATTATTACTGTTTAACGCGAGAGTTAAGTAGGAGACACTGTTAGACTGCACACTCACCAGACGTGGAACATCAAATACTAAACTGCGGATAACTGATCTTTTATGCATTGGACATAGTGGAGTCAGTTCTTTTATACCCTGACTCTCACTATGTCCTTTTCCCTCAAGGGGTTGGAAAGCGGGTGTTGTCTAGTGGTGTTTATGGTCAGGCCCATGAGAGGCTTTTTGACGATTGCCTCATGGCCCTGCCGATACTGTAACCTGGGTCTACGTCGTGGGAATGTTCATACTGCAGTCTGGATTGTGTCCCCTACAGTTACCTACATTCAAAGCCTCAAAATCGGTTCCTCATCGATCGTGCCTATATTTTCGTGTTATTCAGGTTTTGTACGATGCCTTTTCCGGAAGAGAATGCCGATGATGCTGCCTAATCAAGAGATATTTGCAAGCAAGAAACCGGACTATTACAAACCGGAGGATTTCTATATCGGTGCACGTCTCAACTTGAACGGTTTTATCTTCGAAATTACCTCCGCCGACGTTTATGCTCTTCGTTACATGGAGTTACATTGCGATAAGGTTCGATGAATTTACACACGTTTCTTCCCATGTTTTCACTCTTCCACGCTGTTTTCACGTTTAAAACGGTCGATTAGCGTTCCCTTGCGAATTCGACGTCGATAAGCCGTCGACGTATGAAACGTTTCATTTGTAATTTCGATTTTTGTTTTTTTTTTTCAGTTTGTCAAAGCTAACATGAAGTCAATCGTGGAAAAACTGCGGCGAGCATTGAAACCGGTTTACAAGGAATTCATGCAACTCTGCACGTTGGCAAAATTAATTGGCGACAATCTTCAAGTTCTGCCGTATGAAAAACTCAGGTATTTCGATTCAATTATACACGGCGACTGTGACAAGCTGATAGTTCTTTGCTGATTGAAATTAGAAAAAAAATGTAGAGGAAGAGAATGATTTAGTCGACACTATATATTCAGAATCGTGTTTTCTACAGAAGTGTCATAATGCATTTATGAAAATATTTTTTCGGATAGAAATCTTTTCTTTTTTTCGTGTATTTTAAATTTTTTGGTCATTTTACGTGGTAACATAGTCGAAGATGGATGAATTCCGAAGAAGATATCTTAACTTTAATTTTTCAGAACTTTTACAATAAATTTCAATTTTACATAATTAAGATTAATAATTGACTTCGCTTACAAATTTTGGTTAATGATTTCTAAGGAAGCATACATACAATTGATTTTTCGTCAAGATATGAAGATATCATTTTCATTTTTTTAAGTGAAATGTTTAATATTTCTTTTTGCATTCGAAAAAAACAGTGAATTTCGACTAAAAAAAAGTATTAGGATAAAATTAATAATTATTGAGATTTTTATTTTTTATTAGATCTTAGACATCAGTATTATTTCAGTTGTATAAAGTAAAAATGATATTGTAAAAAATGCTACAGTTATTACATTTAATAGTGAAAAATATAATAATAGTCGTGGTTTCCTTTTTAACAGAAAATATTACATTTTTCTTCGAAATTAGAAGAAAAAAGCTTATGTCAAGAGGACTATATTCAAAAATAATGTTATTTCAAATTTCACTCTGTTCTAATAGATAACGTTGCAGATAATTATTGATATATAATACTCATATTTCATTCATGTTATATATATATATATATATATATATATATATATATATATATATATATATATTTTAGTATATTAATTTCTTGAAATTTCAGGGAAATCTTGTTCAAGTTTATGGAAGATAAAATAACGGATCACGAAATAATCACAGTCGCTCGACACTATTCGTCTCATGAGAAAAAAGAATTTCGTACTCGAGAATACGTAAGGTAAGCAATAATTTTTCGGTAAAAAGAATATTGTAAAATTCATTGAACATTATAAAGATAATATTTATTTACTAATAAATTTAGATGAAAAGGACATCGTGAAATTTATTAAGAAATAATATTCGTTTTCTAGGCAATTAATGCATACGGAACTATTGCGAAGTTTGTGGAACGACCTCGATCGTTTAGAGGAGGATCTACATCATTACGACAGAGGAAGAACGGGATTTTTACCACGCAATACACTGTACACTGTGCTTCGTGCTGCTAGAATTCCAGTTGACATGGAACTTTTAAATTCCATGCTTGATCAGTACGTATACATATTAATGACAATTCATATATTACTAAATCATAATATATGAAACATTTATCAGAGTCAATTATACCAATTATTCTCTTTTCTTATGGTAAAAAAAGTTAATTTACTAAGCAGTAATTTGATACTGATTTAATTTAATTTAATTTATTAAGCAATAATTTGAAATACTGATAATTTATAATATTACTTACCAATAATGATATAGTGTTCATAAAAACAAAGAGGAAAAATTAGATTATAACGACATGCTGAGATTTATGAACATGAAAGTAGATCCTCTCCCTTTCGCGCCGCCGATAAATATCAAGGTAATTTTTATTGTTATCATTTTGTATACCTGCATGTCAGTTCTGAACATTTCAGTACTATTATTATATTTTCCCAATATTGTTTCTAAAATAACGTAAGTAAATTATTTTCTATAAATCTAATGTAATTTAATGTAATTTAATATTTTTAGTTATTTTATTTAGTTATAATATTTTAGTTATTTTATTATTTTATTTTTAGTTATTTTATGTGATATATTTATTACTTTATACGTAATGTTTTACTCGTTGCAAATTTTTTATACTTCTTTCTTTATTTCTTTATTTATGTCTTCCCTTTTCATCATGAAAAATAATAGAACTTTTTTGCTCTTTTAATGCTATAAATTAACTGTGAATTATTTCAGACGGCACTTTGGTGGGCATCAGAAAAAGATCCAGACTGCGGGGCTGGTATAATTTGGTGTGATTTCATAAAAGATTTAGGTATCATCGACAAAGAAATGGATTCATATGAAAAATTAAAATCGCCAGAGAAGCAAGCTGTAAAACAAGCTATTGAATATTCTTAGAACTTTTATAGAATTTTAATTATAATCGACGACCCCACATATTTAAAAACTGCACGATCTTTCGCATATAACATATATTTTATTATTTTATTATGATTATATAATATATAATATAATACATTCATTATATTATATAATATATACAATAATGCGTATAGTTATTCGAACGATACAGTTTACAAAAATTAACAAAAATTATAAAATTTAACAAAAAATTAGCAAAATCACAAAATTAAGAAAATTAATAAGAATTCTTTGCTATTATTAGAGCATAGTCGCCATCATCATTTGTGATAAATGAAATACAAATTTTTATGCCAATTCATACTTTTATATGTATCATTAAAAAAATTGAACTCGAGTAGAAATTTGTTGCAATTACTAAATATTGCAACAAATAGTGTATTTTGGATATTTTATATATTTTTGGACTTTGTACGCATTATTAGATTTTTAAATGTCTCATAATTGATTAAAAATTCATCACTAATAACAAATAAAAAATATATCAGATATATCATGATATTTCAAAGAATAAGAGAACAATAGCCAAACATTATTTTAGTTATTTTTTATTTTTAGTTTTTAAAATTCTGCTTAGATGATACATTTTGAAAGTTTTATTTTGTATAGATACAGAATTGCTAAATTATTTAAGTATAATAAGTATTTCAATATTTTAAATTTAAGTGAACAACTGCAAATAATAATAATCGTTCTTTCTTTTATATGTAAAATTATTCAAGTTAATTATATTTATTATTATTATTCGTTTGTCGATTTTCAAATTCATTCGAATAATTATAACTGGTTATATGATATTTTTATCAATTTTTATAAAAAACATGTATAATATTTTATACTCACCAAATATACGCGAATCGTAACCCATCACAATTTTCAACAGTTTCAGAGTAACTTTTGAATAAAAGTGTGCTCCTCTGTGTCAAGTAATATTTATTGTAGAATATAATTTTCAATACAAACTACGTCGAATTCAGCAAATTATTTACATTGCAACTAACCACATCTGTGTCTAACATGCCGCTAACGGTGTTGTCCATTTTCCAGAATTTCTACCAATACGAATCAAACGTTTAATATTTAATCACTTTTTCACGAGTATTCTTATTGTTCATGACAACACCGTGTTATACTCGCAACGTACTGAAGACATAAATTTTAATAAATAGCAGACGAAATAAATAAGACTTTCATCGGGTACCTCCTTAATACGATGGATCAGAAAAGGAATGCTAGCACCGAAACGCAAAATTTTAAATCCAAATTTGTAATTTTGAATTAACAGATATTTTGAATGATTGAAGCTGAAAATCAAGATCATTTTTCATGGAAACGAACAGTTTTCAAAATAGGGTCCATTTGTGTTTTGTCATTGTCTCAAATTATTATTTATCAATATATACATTCAAAATCCAAAAATGCGAATGCACCAGCATGTAAAAAAAAAAATGAATTCTGCCAATGAATCTTGCACGAGTTTCGCGCTTGATTTGTTGACAGTGAATTTTCAAAGAATTCGTTCACGCTGTTCGAAAATGAAAATTAAACAAAAAGTTTTGTCTCGCGATTCAGTAATTGGTTGTGTATAGAAGGAACTCTTCTTGCGCTTGGTTCAAATTAGATGAACGATCCATTTCCGAGGGTTAATAAGAAAAACTGTATTGATATTGCCATTTTTAAAAGAAAAAGAGTATGTCAATACTTTTCGATCCACTGTACTAAATATTTTCTAATTTCCTAATATTCTCGTCATTGATAATTTGTTTAACTCTGCTGTCCTCTCTTCCATCGCGTTCAATTTCTCTCTTGCAATGCTTTATTTCTAAAATTCCATGGAACATACAAAAAGTTTGTGAAACGATAGCGAGCCAGATATAGTTCTGGTTCAGAAAGTATGTATATTCGTTGAAGTACAGAGAGGAGAAACGCAGGGTCAAGCGATCGAATAATAATTATCTGCCTGAATATTTTCCACATTCTCTCCCATATAATTACAACGATCTCTAAAAATAACTACAAATACAGGTTTCGATCTTCCAATCATTTTCTTCAAACGATCACGACGATTATTTCGATTCGCGTCACGTAAATAAGTTTCGTGTTTCAAACGTAATGGTTAAGATTATTATCGTTTATAGGGTTGCCCGTAAAACACCGGGGTTTGAGACGAATCGGTTGTCACTCGAGCTTGATCAGGATTAGGTTTTGATTCAAATGATCTCTACGAATCCGCGCATTCATTTGCACTCGTAGGTTTTCATAATTTTTCTGCACGTTTTGCACTTCACGTAACAGCAGCTGATGTATTTGCAGTCGCATCTTTCCAATACCTCTTCCGTTTTCGTCACGTGTCCTCGACCGCAGCATAAGTACTCGCAACCTTCGTATCCGGTACTGCTGCCGTTACACTGTCTGAAACAGTGTTTGGGTAAAATTTTATTCAGACGAGGAATAAGAAATATAATAAAATAAAGTTTTATTTATCGCTATTGATATAGAAATATTGGCAAAGCAATCTTTTATTAGATAAAGATTGATTAAGAATCTTTTTGATTATAACATGCCGTAAAGGAAAATGTTTAATATATATAAATGTGAAGTAATTTTTTACACTTTATTGAACAATTTTTTTCATATTGATCTTTGCAATTAAGTTAATTCAAATATCGCATTATTATCATTATCATCATTATTATTATTATCATTATCATCATCATCATCATCATCATTATTATTATTATTATATTATAATAATTAATTATATTCATTTAGTAATATTCAAAATTCAATAAAATGGTGAAAAAATATTATAGATCAAGATTTCGAAGATAGTTGCAAAGAGGAGGCTTCAATTTTCAAATCTATTGTAGATTCGGTCACGAACAAAATTTTTCAATGCTTTTGCATACCATTATTTATAATATTTATAATATTTATAACATTTTAGAGAAGAAAAGTATCCTTACTGAATTTTATTAATAAAATAAGTCCGATTTTTTTACCGTACAATTCCGTTTTTACAAAATTATAAAAATTATAATTTTGTAAAAATTCAAATTTTTAATTTTAATGTAATTTTCAAAATTATAATTGTGTACAAGTTTCAATATTTAGTATCCGAATATTTAGGTATTAGAATATTAATACGAGTTACTATACATATACCCAAACCTTTCGTGAATTTTAAACGATACTGTTAACGTCTCAATATTACTGATTCATCCCTCGATTATCGATTGTTTTCACAAAACAAATAGAATTGTACAACGACGCGCAAGAATACATATGTACAAAAAGAAAGAAGTTCGAAGAGTCTCGTCGCGTGTTACAGCCCACGTTTTACACAGTTGTAGTGTTAAGAAAAAACGATTTCGAAAAGCACATAGTGAAATGGTCGAAGACGTCCCATAATAAACATTCACCACGCCCACTATGCATAATTATACGGAGGTTTATAATTACCGGTTGTAATTAGTCAGTGGTGCCCAAAAAAACCTGGCACTATACATATATTAACCGAGAGAAATGAAATATTAACATGTCCAAAACCAGCATCCGATTAGCTTATGAATTGCTCGTTTCGTTTCATTAAATTTTTTTTTCAAAATTATACGTACGTGGGATTGACAAGAAATTGAACGTGATTTCTGTGGCGGAGTTGCATACACTCTGTCGTCCGTAAATATTTCGAAATTTTCTTATTTTCTACGAGATCTACTTTACTTGTAAAACAGGCGTGGCTATTATTTAAATATTAAATATTAAATATATATTTAAATAATATGATATTAACTGTGATATTTTTATATCGTATATATAAATGTTATTAAATATGTTATATTAATACATATATAATAACACATATACTATTAATATAATATATAATAATATATGTTATTTAAATACATATATCATATCATATATTTAAATAACATAATATTGAATATTTAAATAATTAACATTACATTTAAATATTTAAATAATTAATAATATATTTAAATAACACATCATGTTATTTGACTTGATCTTAATTGATCTATGTTTTGAAATAATTTTACGTTTATTTGAACAAGCAAATGATTTTCTAAATTATTTAGTTAATTGACTATCGAATAAAAATAATTTCTTATCTCATTATTATTTCTTATTATTATATTTTTTATCTGTTTCTATAAATAATTTCTCAAATAGTTTCTATTGTGTACAAATTTCACCTTCTGTTAGTCTAAGGACTATTTCTTATTACATTTCAATGAATTAATTTAAATTTAGGAAACTTTGGAGACAATTTTATTGAGATGTTTTACTATTAAAGAAATGAACAAAAAATAAATTAATTTTCGTTATAAGTTTCTCAAAATTATATGTTATTATATCTATTAATTGTTATTATTATTAAAATTATATATATATATATATTGTATATTCTAATATCCTATGTAATATTATAATAATATTAATATAATTATTATATTATATTATATATAATATATTATGTTATTTTTATTCAATATTTCACTTCATTTGAATTTGCAAATATCTAACATACTATTAACAAATATCTAACTAATTATATTAACAAATTGTTATAAAATTTATTTCTTACACCACCCTTAAAAATATCTCTCTCATTTTTCCTTATCGTTAGACATTCATTCATATCTTCAATAAACGAATATAACCGACCAGAAATAGTGTTAGTCACTATAACTTTCAATCTCCATTTGGTACTTAAAAGTTAAATCTTGTCTAACTCCAAATGCCGATTCAAAAGCGCGACTTATAAGATGGATTAAAGGAAACAAAATCAGATCTAGAAGGAATCACCACGCCGCTGTTTCTGTGTTTTCTTTCTAGAACCAGTCACCGTTCCTGGAATGCCGTGGGTGATCTTAATTCACAAACATCGGGCCGTGAATAATTCAGTGCGGCAAAGACGCTCCTACCGCCGGAAAAACCGTAGCGAATGCAATCACCGATGCAAAAAAAAATATGTATGTATCTTTCTTCCTTCGTTTTGCTCCAGCTCGTGCTAATAGCAATAATTGTTCACCAAAAATAAATCTCCAGAATACAAGTAAATTTTTAGACTGCTTTTTTTGATTGTTTCGTTAAACATGTATGAGGTATAAAAGTTCTTCTTTTAGGAGATTCTTTTTGATAATTATAGTTTGATAATTAGAGTTTCTTTCTCATAATTCGACAATTAACAACATTCTTTCGTTGTTAATTTTTAACATCAGACTACATCTGTGATACCAAATTCTCTGCTAAATTTAATCTGAAACAAGAAATACACCTGTATAATTCAATTTTAATATTTATTTCTAATAAATGAATAATAAATAATAAATAAGGAGGATAATAAGAATAAATTTATCAATTCCATTTAATTCATCAGATTCATCAGATTTAACAGATTTATCAAATATTTATTAAATTTCGATTTCTTGAATGCGATTTGAAACACTGATTTCAATTCTTTTAATATTTTAATATTGAAACTTAGAGACGCTTAACTAAGATGTCTGTGTAAAATTAATCTTTATAAGACATGGATATTATTCGAATAAAATATTTAAAAAATAATTATTTAAATAACATATCTTATTGATATATAATTATTTAATAACATATCATAATTATTTAAATAATATATTATTTGACACGATGCTATCTGAACAAGCAAATGATTTTTCTCTAAATAATTTAATTATTTATTTTCGCAAATAAAATAATTTCTTAAACATGTAATAATGTGTATTTCTAATTTTATCCTATAAACTTTATCTTCTGTTAGGATTTTAATGAATTAACTCGAATGAAAGATGTTGATCTTTTATTGCTTTTTTATTTATACCAAGCTGATACTATTTATTTCAGTATTATTATTTATACCATTACACAATTAAATTCGCATATATGTATTTGCAATAATCTCGAACTGTCCAAACACTTACACACGACAGTAAATATAAATTGTAAATAATTGTACAATCTTCCCTAAATTACAAGAATTTAAAATTAATTCATCGAGTGAACGCACGAAAACTTTCTACATCTACTGTATTTTCCAACGAAAATCGCGAAACGAGATCGTCTCGACATTTTGCGATACAAGACAAACAAGTCGAACGCAACGTGAAGGAAAATATAGACGAACGTCTCTATCCGATGCATATATGCAGATATCACGCGAATATTTCAGAACGGTTTACGATCAGCGCATTCTCGTGGAAATCGCAGCATTTATTTTTGTCTCCGAGCTAGTCAACTAATCGTTATCTCCCAGTTAATAAAATACTTCTATCCTGCGTGTACGTCGGGCTCGATTTCCTGGGCTTGTTCGCTTTTGTGTACAACAGCCACACACAACGAATTCCTACGCTCAATCTCGGTTATCTTCGGCACAGCCAGATACTCGCTTATTTATACGACGGTGCTGGTAATTACCTATGAGAGAAGACCTTCGAGATAGGGCGGGACCTAATTTTTCCAACGGATCGGGAAACCTGTTCTCGAAACCGAATAAATCCTTTTACGATATTTAAACGATTTTATGTTGTAGAATTTTTTCTTCACTTACTCAGACTTGTTCTATTCTAATTTTCTGTTGTCTATTGTTGCTTCGTGTTTCACCCGTTTCACTACTTTGAGTAATAGAACTTCTGGTTTTCTGAATTTGTGATTTTTAACGTCTCTCGTAAATTTTTAGTGAAATCAAAAGATATCAATAGTAATTTAACAGTCGGTTGTATTAACTGTTAAAACCTATTGAATTATAATCATTGAATGTGTGATTTTTAATAAATCCAATAAGTAAATTTAATAAATAAAATTAAAGGGTCTGATTGTAATTTATACTTATTATTACTTATTTGTTTAACAAATTTTGAAGAAGCTCGAAATAAGTTAATAAAGCTGCAATCTAGGCTTGCAGCTAAACTTCTATATATCTCGACAATATAACTAGGAATATTTTTTTTTCCCGAAACATAATTCTAAAATAATCTTAAAATTACAGTACTTTCAACTTAAATGGAATTATAATCAAATTCGATATAATAATTAACAACTGCCAATGTAATAACTACGACAATTGATAATTAAATAATTAATACGATTAATCGATTAAATTAATTGTCGATTTTTTTATTAAACAAAAATAAACCGCGAATTTAATTTTTGTGCATCTGTAGAAAATTTAAAACTGGAAAATCACGCAGAATACACATTTTTATTTCTATTTTTTAAATCATATATAAATTTTTATAAAGTTTTATTTTTTAAATTATGTATAAATATTATATATAAATTATATGTTTTCAAAGATATGAATTACAAACAATCAGTCAATCAAACTAAAAATTTTAATCGATTGATGGCCCAATTTCTGTTTGCTAATGCTGTTGTACGAAACGATACTTATTCTGTGAAGGATAATTTTAAATGCATTACTTCGTCAGATTATGTAACCGGTCGTGCACACGTATGTTACTAGATTCAACAATGGAATAAGTTTGTCTATGTTACCTGTCATTGGTGTTACCCATTCTAAACGTCATTTATTGATGTAAAGTTTCTCACAAACATTTCTCACTTTCCCCTTCTTAATGGACACAAGCATTGCTTCAGTCGATAGAGTTAAAAGATAAATGAGAATGATATTGATATAAATGATATAAATATTGATAATTGTTATATAATACATTAATTATATAATTATATAATTATAATATAGTATACTTATGCAATGTAGTAACATTGAATTTTTCGACAATGTATCCTTCCTTTTATAATAGGAACAACATGAATTATATGGATTCTTTTTTTTTTATAATGAATTTTTCGTTTTTTACTTGTAAAAAAGCAATCTTTCACTTTAAAATCATAAATATCACCCAGTTTTAAAATCGTTCATTTTTGAACAATTTTACATTTGTCGTATGAATCATTCATAAAATTCATGAGACATAGAAACTAAAAACACTTTTTTCTTCACTGAATTATTTTAGATGTGCACTTTGGATGAAACGCAAATGAAAAAAATTTTTACTACTGTGAATAAATCATTTGTGATACACGTCCAAAGTGTAAAATATGAACACTTTATTAATAGGAAGATCAGTCTGTTTTCATGTTATTATATTATATGTATAATAATATCATGAATATTATATATATAACAATATAATGATATAGTATGACAAAATTATATTCCTTTATTAAAATTTCTTAATAAAGTATTTTAGAATTTTAATTCCTATAGAATTAGAATAATTAATGAAGTATTTATACGGTGAAAAATTTTGGAACATTTTACATATATATAAAGGATACAATATTTTACAAGAATCTATTTTAAAATTAAAAGGTATAATTACACGTGTAATCATACTTGTATTCCGATTTTGATCCTTGATAAAATCACCTGACTAATTGAATTACAATAATTAATTCCATTCGACTATCTGAGAGGTACTTGTTCTACATGTACCTTACTAACGAACTGAATAAAGTATCTGACGAATGTAACGAGATAACACTTGACTGCTCTGAAAGGATAAGAAAATCAATGGCAAAGTGGTAGCGATCTTGTATCAAAATGCGAAATCATTTCGAATCAGAGTCACTTCCTGTGTGACTCACTTACACAGTTGAACCTCGATAAACTCGAAGCTCAAGGGAAGAGAAAAAACTCTTCGACTTGCAGTTAAAAAGATTTTATGCTATCTGTATTATCGAGATTTTAAACAGAACAGATGAGAATTTGAAAAACTCAATTTTTTGATTTATAAAAAACTGTAAAGAAATGTTTCTTCGGTAATTTTTACGAAGAAGTTTGTGAGTTTGAGTTTCAAAACACGGGAGAATTGGTTTGATCTTTCACAATAAATTGTCCTTGTGACCAAGAGGAATGTATTGTAATTAGCAGATTGCAAATATTTATGCAAATTCATAATTTTGTAAATACAATTGAACAAGTAAAACTTAGGTTTGCCTCAATTATTAAATATATGTCTTCATTTCTGTTTAAGATATATATTTATAGGTGCTTAATACTATATTTGGATGTCTCAGTTTGAAATTAGAGTCATATTTAAATATATTTTATATATTTGGATATGTATAAATATTTATGGATAATTAAGTAGTGTATTTTATTATTTATTCAGTTTTAAAATGCCCATATATATCAGATTGGTGCACAAATGTTGGATTTTTATTATGTGAAAATGTTCGTCTCCCGATCACGTTTTTTTTTGTTGACATAATCTCCTTTAAAGTTTTATTGTCTATCATCAGAGCAACATTTCGCTAAATAAAGTCTTTTCAAAATCGTTTTTCTGGCATTTATTTTGAGTATTCCACAAGTGTATTCTGTTTTTCCTATAATTTTATTTAAGTTATAATTTATTTAAGTTATTTCTCTCTTTATAAAGAGAGAAAAAGTTGCTTGAAGAAATTTCGTTCTGAAGATTTTTCTTTACGAAATGAGCTACATGGAAGACCTGAGAATAAAAAATGATGTTTTAGTGGAAATGAATCCATATTTATCAAGAGAACTTGTTATTAGAATGAAAATTGATCTCGAAATCTTCAAACTCGAGTTGAATTGCACCACATCGACTAATGAAGCAAAAAAGTATATCATTCCGCTTAAAAAAGGTGGTTGTAATCTTGAAATAATTTGGATTTTGAATCTCTTTACCTACAAAAAAAGCTATTACTGTCATTACTGTCTGTATTAAACAATTTTTGTTAATTTCTTCATATCTGCAAAAATAACAAAGATGAAGTGATCAAATTACGTAGTTAATCCTGTATATATTCGAACAATTATTTCAGATGAACATTTATTTGAAATCGTTCGAATAATAGTTATGAACACTAATAATAAAACTCTGCTTAGTACTTTCATTATACCTATTCTTTAATATTAGAATATTAATATTCGTTTGTACTTTCTCATCTAACAGTACTATTTTTACGAAAATTTTTGGTCCACACCTAGGCGGCGTAAAGTAACAACGAAATTAATTATTATAAATTATCTGTTATCCGTCGAAACAATCGCTGGTAAACCGTTACTGCACACAACCGATTCTACTAATTTTTGATATTAGCTAAGCAAATAAAGAAAAAGAGAGTATAAAAGAAGAAGGAGATTTACCTGCCAACAGTTCCAAGGCTCCCTCTCTTTTTGTCAGGAAGACAGTAGTCCGGGCTTTTCGTGGTGTACAGAAGATTGTCGTGATGATACAAGGGTGGTAACCTGCCGCCTGACCTCGGACGAACTTCCGCCGCAGTTGCGTATCTTCGGAGCAATCGACTTCCTGCGGCTGCTGGCCCCGAAGAGCCAAGACCTCTCCAACAGGTACGTACGCTGCACGATCCCGAAACTCCGTGGCATTTGCATTCCAGGGTCAAGGATTGTTCCACTGCCTTGTAATGGTCAAATATATACATATATATATATATATATATATAAAGATCTTGTAATGATTAAATTCATACTTTTTATATATATATAGACCTTGTAATGATTAAATATAATATAATATATATATATAAAGAAGTATGAATTGGTTCACTATTTTTTTTTTAACGAATAAAATTAAACGAACGAAAAATGTATTATTTCCAAGAATTAGTAAAAAGTGGTTTTGTAATTAAAAGAGTTATATCAAGTAGTATAGTATATTAAGTAGTCTAGGACATAGTAGAATTGTAGTATTAAGTTTGTAGAAATATACAATATAAAATTAACAATTTCAAACTTTTTTTAATATACAGCAATTTTATTGGTAATATAAAAGAAAAAAACATACCATCAAATGACATTTTGATTATTTCTTACTGAAATTTGTAATTTTTAAAATAAATGGTAATTTTTTATTTTATACGAGTATACACAACTGCACCGAAATAAAGTTTTGACTTGTATATACGTCGAACGCAGATAACTATCGTCAATTTTTCGAACATTGGAAATTTAGTGTGCGCAAGTCATTTAGTGTGACCGCCACTCATCGTTTTATATTATCTATACGATTATTTCAATTACCCTCCGACCCGCTCGATTGTTGTGCATGTTAACAGCGTGCATGAACTTGGCGGTTGCACCCGTGCCAGGAGGTGTTGCACCTTGGAGGAACCTCTTGGCCATCCTGGACGCGGATCGAACGTCGTCACCGCAGCCACCCCATTTGAACGAGTTTCTCACGGAAAGTGTGCCGAAGGAGACCGGTGTCGCGGTGAAGGATGAAGGTGAAATCAAGGCAGACGGTGACAGTGGCTCTCTACGTGGCGGAGTGGCGCAGGAACACGCCGCAAGACTACCCAGAGCGCATCCTCTTGCCAACCTCCAAACTGCAGCTGCCGCTGACATTGCGTACACGAATGCTTGTTCTCTGGTTCCTATTACAGCAGATTAGAGAATATTTAATGTTTATTAAATTATTATTGTATATTATTTATTATTGTATTATTATATTTATTATTGATTTGTATATTATTTAATAGTAATTTGTTTAACATTTCTTTTTTTGGAACGCACAATAAAGCGTCACACATTGCCCGAATTGGTGGAATTTGTGAATTAAATTACTTTTATTATTATTATCATTATTTATTTTAATGTTAGTTATTAACAAAACAATATTGTTTCATTATAATAATATATCTAAATAATACAAAATATTTAATACAACTAAACTGGTGGATTACGTCACATATAATGACTGAATGATACATTTTTGTACCATTTTGGTCTCTTTAAAAAACAGATAAGATTAGGTAAATAGCTGTCAGAACTTAATAGCGTCGGCGAAGGTAATTTAGTAATTTTTTTAATATTGTGAAAATTATCTTTCGTGTAATACATTATTACAATTTAATAATAAATTAAGAACAGAATATAGCTTTATTGTAAGGAAATAAAGTTGGAGAATAGTAATTATGATATAAATGAATAAAAAAAATAGTAACGAAAGATACTGGTTAAAACTAGATAATTTCTAATTGACAATGTGCCACAAAGACAACATGAATTTTTGCATATCAAAATATCAAACTGTAGCGAGATAAATCTTTTCTTCGAGCGGGCATTGTTCGCCTTGTTTATTGGCAAATTTGCTTAACAAGCTCGCATTTGATTCTATTTTCGTTACATAAGGAGCTTTACCGCCAAGAGCAAAAGTCTTCCGGCAAAAGTGAATTGGGTCGAAGATCGTAAGCGGGACGACGCGCCACATCGCGAGATTTCCCCAATAAGAAATCTCCGAAGCGGGCAATTAACGAGGCAAGAAGTCGACTCTCTCGAACGGCACCGAATGAAATTGGTAATGATACCCGTGTCCGTGGTGCTGCTTTAGAGGCCGCATTCACGGTCTTCTTAGCTCTCTCTCTCTCTCTCTCTCTCTTTCTCTCTCTCTCTCTCTCTCTCTCTCAAGTTGCCAAGTTTGAAATAATTGAAGGAAAGCTGATTAGCATAGCGAAAGGGCGGCTTTTCCTCTCCGCCGATACTACGTATATCGAGGAATCGTGTGTTTTTCATTACCACTCCGAAACTCACGGGCTTCTCAGTTTTCTCATTAATGAAGGATCGCTTCTCTTGCCTCCAGCGAGAGGAGGGAACACTTTTATTTACAATATAATTATCATCAAATGCGAACGGTTAATCCGACATTCGCTGGAGCTACCAGAGAAGAAGGAAGCACCGGGCTCGATAATGACCACTAATTGAGCCCTGCTTCTTCGAGGTCTTCCTATTTAACATGAAATATCCTTCCTTATTTTCGAGGATATACGATCCTTATTTTCAGCCTTGCGTCTTTTCTTCTTCTTTTTTTTTCTCTCTTTGGAGTAGCTTTCTTTTGTGCGTGCTCGGTTTCGCTTTGAGAAAATGAATAATTATTGGAAAATGATCCTTTTTTTTCACGATACTGTGTTTATAGTTTGGTTAGATCGAGTTTCTCATTGTTTGATTGTCTTTATTTTAAAGATAATTACTGGGAAGAATTTGGGAAGGATTCTGCGAATAATCAATGAGACGAGATGAACGAGGTGAGAAGTTCTCGATCAAATGAAGGTATTTGAAAATATTTGAAGACATCGAAATTTTTACAAAATGTAATTTACATTTGTTTAAATTATATGTAAAAATAAAATTAGTAATTTCAGTTTGATTTGCAAATACGAGAAATTTTAATGTTTCTGGATCACTTGCAAATACAATACTTGTTTAATTAAAAATATTATGTGTTAGTTTGAATATATTAAATTTCTTTTTAAATGGTTATGTTTAAAATGTTTATATTTAAAAAAAAAGGTAATTATTGGAAAAGATTTTTTTTTGTGAATGATTAATGAGATGAGATGAATGAGATAACATGCAATGACACAGAGAAATTCATTTTTATATGGTTGTTCGTATTTAAAAAAAAAAATAATTATTTTTTATTGAGGATAATAAATGAGATGGTAATAATATGATTGTGTTTAGAATCTGGATCTTAAAAAATTTAAGAAAAAATCAACTTTCATTCTCAGTTCTTCCATAACAAAAAAAAATATACATATCTCAAGTAATAAACTATTCACAAGACTTTTATTCGTCTAGAATCAAAGCTTTTACCACCGCGTGACGTTGCACCGCTCAACTTTTATTTTTGTGTAAATTCATCTCTAGGAAGTAGTTTCCACGAACAATGATAAAAATGATTTCTAAGTAAAAGAGAAGGATTTAGTGTTGGGGACATGTTCGTGTCAGTTCGTGAATGTCAGTTGTTCACTTTCTCTGATCAGCCAATTCATGCATTAACGAAACAAATAGATTACGAAAACTCGATGTACTGCCCTGAATCATATCGAATCGTCGCCATAATTTACGTATGCAACATGAATAAAAGCAATCTTTAACAGAATTGCTAAATGATGCTAAATATCACTGTAGATCAAATATATTTATGCTTATATACAATCGAATAATTTTCAACGTTTAATTAATTTCAACTTGACATGTTTTCAGGACTTTATTTCCAAAAACTTTATTCTTGTTATACGGTGTTTCTGTATTTTTGTATTTTACTGGATCGAAATTCATCAAACAATAAATAAATAAATAAATATGTAATGAGTCATGAAAACATTCGAATATGCGACTATCGTGTTTAAATGTAACACGAATGTTTACATTTCTTTTGGTTTTCAAGTTTATAATAAGTTTCTTCTGAATTTTTAAAATTTAATGTAGTTTTAAGCTAAAAATCTGAAATTCGTTCTTTCTGCTATTTGTTTTTTCTACATCCTGAAAAATGTATATTTTGAAAATAGCATCAGCTTCTCTATCTCCAATAGGATTGGACAAATTTTATTTGAAATAAAAATGAAAAATAACAATTTGAAACAACAAATCATTTTTATTAGTTTATTATTTTTATTTGAAAAATAATTTATAAAAACTTCGGATGAATCTTTTATTGAAATAAAATAAATAATCTCAGCAGAAGGTGAAATTTTGAACGAACAAATACAAAATACAAAATGAAGTAAATAATTTTATTTGATAACCAAACGATTAAATAATTTATAGAAAAATAATTTGCCTGCTCGAATAAACTAACGTACGATTATTTCAAGATAACATCGATATATCATTTAAACAATCATTTTTCAAATATTTTATTCAATAATTCTCTTCGATCTTCTCTTCACGTGCTTCATATTTCAACAAAAAAGAAATCTCATCGACATCTACGATTCAATATCATTTCTCACGTCGACTTCCGTAACGAAATAGAATCTTAGATGAGCACGGAGGCCAGTTTCATGACTGATCTCCGCGCTGTTAAATAAAAGGTGTCGAGCCTATATAGAACGTACCGGTAAGTAATTCAGGTGTGTAATCTGGCGCACGCTCGATGCTGCTGCAATTCCACCTACGGTGTCGAAATGCTTGCTGGCACACGGTCGACGTATCCCTCGCCGCTTGCACCAGGCTGGGCATCACATCCGGCGCCGCTCTGCACGCCCTCGCTTGCTTTCTCTCCAGAAGACCGGAGCTTTTCACGCTGGTGCAAGCTTCCCTCGTCCACGAGTAACCATCTCCGGTACGGCCAAGGGCCCTGAAATATAATATTATATAAATAAAATATTATATAAATAACATGTAAGATATATAAATAAAAATATTATAAATAAAATGAAATAAGGGTCATAGGGTAATCAAAATGTTTTTATTATACATGATAATATAATAACATATACAATTATATTATATTATAATTATCATACAATTATATTATATTATAACATATTACGAGCATTCATTGCTCTAAATTCATTAACAATTACGTTCAAAGAATTTAGTTTCGATAAAATAAAGAATCCAAGAAATAATGTATTAGAGTATTCACATTCAATGCTAGTCACGTTTATTCTAAATATTTTTCCTCAACTTTTAAAGATGCTCCCAAATGCTGTGGTCACTGTCCACGTTAAAGCCCACTCACCATTCAAGCTCGTAAAAAGCTTCACCCTCCTTGGTACAACACCCTCTTACCCCTGCTACGAGACGACATCCTGAATTGAAGGTCGAATGACCTAAACCACGCAACTGATTTTACAAAGCACGAGAGAAAAATCTGATACAAAGAAAGTTCGATCGTTAATAAAGTTTAACCCTTTACACTATTTGTTCTCAGCCAACTCTGTTTCAATTTTTTCTATTAATTTGTTTTATTGACTGTATGAAGTGTCATGTTAGAATTCTGAAGCATGACTTCAATATTCTAGTAATATCTAGAAACAAATAGTTTTATCACGCCAAAGGTGGCATTTGGAAGAGTTAATATAGCAAAACTTTGTTATTTTTGGGAATTTTTTGAAAGAAAAATAATTCGTGTAGACAATGAGTATAGAAAATATTCTTAATTAACACTTCAAATTCTTATAATTTTAAAAGACTATTGTAAAGGGGAAACTTCAATCAAAATCGTGCTGGATTAATTATTGTCATTATTTACTTCAGTTTATTTTAACGATTTAGTTTATATTTGTTTCAAAACTAAGTTATTGTAATATTTAATACGAAATATTAAAAATAAAAACTGTCCCAAGATCTTTGAGCAGGATTGTACGTTTTCAAGATTAAAATATTATATAATTTTTATTTTCGTTTCTATGAAATAATAATTTAATAAGTAAAATCTAGACAGAAGTTTTCTACTAAATATTACATGAAAAGTACTGTACTTTCGATATTTCATCTATTTTCGTGTATCGTGTTCTTTTATCATTAAATTTTCCATAAATACATAAAAATCCGCAGTCTACTTATAACTATAATTTAATACTACATTTTCAATTGTATCTATAATATATTACTATATTTTTAATGTCTGAAATTAATTTAGTTTGATTTAATGTATGTATGTTATCAATTCAGCTGCTATTTTTATTTAGAAATAGATCAAGCCAGCTGTTATAATAATGTCAAACTGATGGTGATCTTATAACTCTTTAAAGCGGGAAGATTATAAACATTTAATGATATCACAAATTGTAAAATAGATTTTATCGATTCATATATTAGAGCATAAGACATAGAATGTAGGACATACATACGTGGTGAGACACAAGAGTTGACATTCCTTGCTATAGACAGAACTCGCTGGAAATTATCATTTTCTCCATTTCTCTAAATTCAAACTGTTCGCGAGAGTTCCATCTCTTCCGCCACCCATCCCCTCTATCGGAGTCGTGGCGCGTGGAACCATCTCGAGACAGGATTGCGTCATCCACATATGTTCGCGAGAGTTCCATCTCTTCCGCCACCCACCCCCTCTATCGGGGTCGTGGCGCGTGGAACCATCTCGAATCGGGATTGCGTCAGCCACAAAGGGCCCGCCGCAACGGCTTCCGCGGCGCGGCATAGATACAAAGACTGGGTATAACCGTCTTTATATCCATATATGGATACGACGTGCGATATTTACCCCAGTCTTCGTCCATCACGTGACCACCCTGGGGTAGGGGCACCGATGGCGATATATACGCCTCCCTCGGACCCGAAAAGGATTCGTCACGAGTCGCCCGGAGTCATCTTACGCAATCGGCAAAATCAGCAAGAATCGGGTCAAGGTCCGAAAGAAGTCCTTCCGGTCCCATCGGCGTACCGCGTACCTTGTATCCTCTATCAAGCGATACCGAGGGCTAATGCCCCACCTATATCAGCGCGTAATAATAAAAATATACAGTCCACTCAACGATTAAATAAGCACGAACTCGTCACGCAAATCCGGACGCGCTAACATTGGTCCTTCGAGCCGGATACTTATCAGTCTGGTTACTACCAAGTGTAACCCTGCTCGCGATCACTATCATACCAGCACTCTTCGGTTCCGCAACTTCCGTCACCGGCAGACCCGAGATTTCGCCAAGCTACGCACGCACGCGAACTTCGGTCCATACCCGGTCACGCGACGCAATTCGGACATTACCAAGTGCGCAATATCAGTGATCCCTGCGACGGAAGCAGAACACGGTTACGAAGCAGCCAACCAGCGGACGAGTTCGACAGCGGCTTGTCGCAGAGGATCATCCAGGGACAGCCTCCAGGAAGGACGACTGCCCAGTCGACGCTCAGAACCGAGCATCCTCCGCTGTTCATACTCCACGGAATACAAGGCCAAGCGATCCCGTCTTCCATTATCATTCTCCAAAGGTGAGTCGAGGTTCATTCATTGTTTGACTTGCGCGAGAAACAGAATGGAACATAATGCTAGTGCCGATCTCCAGCAGTTAATAAGAGAACGCGGCCGCGTCAAGGCTGCCCTAACGCGTCTCGAAACCTCCTATGACACGCTAGGAGAAAACGAAACAATTGACGCCCTTCAAAGACGACTCAACCATAATTCTCCCTTACTATCGCGATTCGAAGAGATACACGAACGCATAATCGTGATCGTTGAGGGCACCGCGGACGAAGAAGCCCATGAACGCTGCTTGTGCGAGTTTGAAAACGCCTATTACCGTGTCACAGGCGCGATTCAGCTTCGAATACGAAGCTTGCAAGCTGCACCAGCTTCGAGCAAGGCGCTAGCCCATCGACTAGCGTCCGCGTCCCCGGCCAGTGTCGATACTTCGCTCCCAACCAGGTTACCCTCTATTCCACTGCCCGAATTTCACGGTTACCGCGGCGAATGGGCCCGCTTTCGTGACAGATTCGAGTTCCTTATAACTCGAAACGCTTCCTTAAGCGATCTTGAGCGTTACTGGTATCTAATGGCTGCGGTAAAGGGCGTACCCGCTCATACTCTCAAGAGATTCCCAGTCACCGGCAGCAGTTTCAAGGCTGCCTGGGAATTACTTCGCGGGCGCTACGAGTACGACGATGACGAATACAGACTCAACAACCGGCATCATCGGCAACGGCTACGACAGCGCGGTGCTGTCCATCCAACCGACGAGGTCTCGACGGCTAAGCCTAACCTCTTGTCGCCCACCCACGATGGCAGTACTGATTTAATCGGTGACAAGCTCGACCTGCTCACTGACCTACCCAACAATCTGAGTAACGGCGAGCCGCTGATTAACAACGACGCTCAAGCAACAAGCCGAAATGTCGCAGAAAGGGAGGAAGATGTCGACATCAAGGACGAGACTGAGAACGCCGGCGTTGAGGTAACACACGGCACCCGCGATATCGTCACGTCCATCGACACAACCACCTCCCTCCCTGGTGTTTACACCAGGAAACCGGAGAGTCTCGACGACAGTGACGATCAACCAAACGCGTCCAGTTCGTCGCCCGGTATCGATGGCGGCAGCGCCCCGCCAACACTGGAGCTCGGCGTAACGCGAGGACTCTTCGAGTCTGCTGCCTTTCGAGATGATCCATCCGTGCCTTCCACTACCAGGACACACGACGGTCACTCCTCGAAGACGATCGCGAACATTGCCGGTGATCTGACTTTCACGTCTCCCACCGCGCCGCCCACAGCTTACCGAAGTCACTATCGCGGGGCCGCCGACCAGGTTAAACGAAGTCCGAAACATAAATCGGCACGTAATCGGCAACAAGTGCATCGCGACGATCGATGTCAATTAAACCGTTTACGAATTATCGGAAACACGTGCTTCATCAACGGTGCGATCCGATCAGAAAATATCACGCGAAAAGAGGTGCTCCGCGATGACAATGAGTACCACCGTAACCGCGCTGATGACGTCGCTAACATTCCGCGCCGACATTCGAAGATAAAATCTGTCGCGCGTCGAAACTACGCTTCCGCAAGCATACAGCCTGTAGCCAAGGCTCCGGCAACTATAGGAACCGTGCCTACAGTGATATTCGATACTGAAAAACCGGTTCCACAATTTCGAAGCGCAACTATTCAACGCGCCGTTCGGGCTGAATCGGTTGACGCTTTCGGGAAACGCGATCGCGATCTTCAAACCGCTCGCGTTTCGAGATTGCTCCAATTCGAAGGAGCTGCTTCTGAGCGAGATCGAGCAAAGCACGGTGCCGGACGCACTGCGCGACCTCGCTCTCCTCAAGATCTTGGACCGCGGCGAGAATCGGAGCAGCATTTACAGCTCGTTCCGCAACATCGACCAGTTCATCGGGTCCAGACTCAGGACAGCTTACCGGCAAACACGCACGTGGTGATTCATGGGAAAATGAATTCAAAACGCGAACCGTTACTTCCGGACCTCAACGACGCTCATCACGCGAACGACATCATCAAACTGACGATGATCACTCCGGAAGCGCGCGACCGCAACGGCGCTGGTAGTTTCTTCGCTGCCAACTACGGCAAGCAACAGCAGCAGGATGGCTGCATCATGTCTGACAACGAAATACTCGATAGCTCGCACAACATCGAGATCCTTCAGACGCAGTGCCTGCTGAAAATTACGCACGAGAATAACGTGATCGCCGAGACGGCTCACATTCACAACTCGTTGCCCGGCTTCGACTCGAAGAAGCGGAAATCCCAGGCTGACAAAACACTGTCGAGCCTGCTATTCGACGGCGAGTATCGGAGCAGGAACATCTCCGAGCAGAACGATTCAGGAATCCACGCGGTGGCCTCGTCGGAGAGTACGAGTCCATACGACGAAGGCCCACAGGAGAAAGGGACGTCCGCGACCGAGAACCAGCAGCAGGCACACTGTCTGGACGGCGAGGAGAGCGCGAGTTGCTCGTGCTTCAATTTGAGCTCGCCGAAGATGAAGAGCTCGACGACATCAGACAGCTCGTGCATCTGCAGCCTCACAAACGCGAAGACGTTCTTCGGTGCCGCGTATGTCAACGGGCAGAGCTCCGTCTACGACTCCAATCGACCCAGCTTCCAAATCAATTGCACGCGTAATTGGGAGAACTTGAGCTCAAGCATCGACGCCTCCACCTCGAGGAAGGAATTTTGGAGCCAACTAAGATGCGAGAATTCTCCATCCACGCAGCAGACCATCGAGAAGATCTGGACGAACAGCAAGCAGTACGCTCGCAACGACATCGCTACGCCAAAGAAGACGAAAAACGGCGATGATCAATACGATTGCTCTGACTTAGGTTCAGACATTAACGTCAATGTTATCAACGATAAAACCGATGCCTACATCATCGAAGATCAACAGCGTGACGAAGATTCAAACGTGCTCGACCACGGGCACATCAAGGAGTCGACGTACTCCAATTTAACCGCTAACACCGACGCAACGAGAGGGCCGATCGCGGACAGCAATTCGCGCGCGCGTAATAAACACGCCGGCGATTACTCCGGAAACGGCGCTAGCTCCGTCAGTTCGCCGAACGAAATCGAAAAAATAATATTTCGAAAGGCAAATAATCAGATGATTTCCCATCAAGCGGTCGTGGAAGGTGTCGTTTCGCACTCCATTTCCCCTCAACTCCCTCACTTCGGAAGGACATGGGAATACTCCGCTATTTCTGCCAAGCAACCTTTGCTATGCGTGCGCGGAGGAACGCGATTAATATTCGGCACATTCTATACTCTCCTCGCGCAGGTTGAACTTTACGTGAATTCTCGGCCACTGCTCCTACCCTTAGCCTATTCTTCCGAGTTTATTCCGTACGTCCCAAGGCATTCCCTGTTCGAACTCCTACACATTGCTCTTCCATTTTCTGACGCCATTGCCGTCAGCGCTAATTGCTTGAGTTACTATAAATTACTTCAAGTTTTTTTACAGCGCCATTTTAAGAAGCGATGGCAGGCTGATTACCTCCATCAGTCACCAAAGCGTCTCAAGCGGAGACCTAATGCTTCGGAGCAACACGGAATAAGCATCACGGTGACACTCAAAGGTACAAACTTGCCACCACTGGGCTACACACTCGGTCGGATCGCGGCTCTATGCATAGGAAAGGATGGCGTCATCCGGGCCCTGTCCATCGGAGCAACCGACGGATTAGTAAAGCGTCCGGAGGCCGGAGAGTGCATTTTACCAGTGCACCAAGGAGGAGGACCCGCGGAAATTTAGCATCTGGTTTCGAACGCCACGCGTTCAAGGTGGGCGGTATGTTCGCGAGAGTTCCATCTCTTCCGCCACCCACCTCCTCTATCGGGGTCGTGGCGCGTGGAACCATCTCGAATCGGGATTGCGTCAGCCACAAAGGGCCCGCCGCAACGGCTTCCGCGGCGCGGCATAGATACAAAGACTGGGTATAACCGTCTTTATATCCATATATGGATACGACGTGCGATATTTACCCCAGTCTTCGTCCATCACGTGACCACCCTGGGGTAGGGGCACCGATGGCGATATATACGCCTCCCTCGGACCCGAAAAGGATTCGTCACGAGTCGCCCGGAGTCATCTTACGCAATCGGCAAAATCAGCAAGAATCGGGTCAAGGTCCGAAAGAAGTCCTTCCGGTCCCATCGGCGTACCGCGTACCTTGTATCCTCTATCAAGCGATACCGAGGGCTAATGCCCCACCTATATCAGCGCGTAATAATAAAAATATACAGTCCACTCAACGATTAAATAAGCACGAACTCGTCACGCAAATCCGGACGCGCTAACACAAACAATCAATCTAAACTAACATTATTGTTTTTAGAAATCACAAAACGTCAAAAATACGGACAATAGAACAAAAACCAAAACCAGGAAAAATTATCAATGTTAAGAATATACAGGATGGAGAAATAGCTCTGAATGTTTTTGAATATTTCGCTTTGAATATCTCTGTTATTGATATGAAAAGATGTGAAAAAATTTTCGGTAAGTGTTTACAAAAAGATATCACTCTCTGATTGCAATGATCTCGAAATATATTGTCATTATCCTGAATAGCAGTTACTCGGTGCAGAAAGTTATAAATAAAAAAAGATTGGATAAACTTGTCAATGATTTGGATGATTTTTTAAATATTTTGAACGTCCTGAACGACTGTTTCCTGTAATCTCTCTTAGTTTTTGAAATATTTGCGAAAGTTGCCGATACTAACATTTATCAGATTTTATTAACAAATGTTGTTCAGTATATGACACCATAATGTGACAGTAATGATTTTTATAACGTTTTTTAATAGCTCATTTAATAGTATAGACAATGGAGTGTACATTATAATTACAATTTATAAACTTATAAGTACAATAGACAAGTCTAGAATGGAACAAAATTTAATAGTGCTTACTTTAACTTATTGACAATTTTTCATCGTTGTTGGTACAATTACGTTCTTCACTGTAGAATAAAAAGTAAAATCATTGATTGCCGTTCTTCTTTCGACAATACGTTTCATCTTGTACATCTTTCATTATACAAGGTGGTCACTGAAAGACTGAATGATGAAAACAAAAATAACTTTTACAAACATATATTTTTTTAATTTTTTATTATTTTATTTGGAAATATAATTAATGTATTTTTTTCAGTATTATATAAACCTACAAAAAAAGAAAATAGAAAAAGATTGAAAATGAATAAGTTATGACTTTTTCAAACCTTTCAATTTTTCAGTAGCCACCCTGTACGAGGATATATCAAATAATTCGGAGAATAACAATAAGTATAGAAAAAAGAACATTTTGTTTCCAATTTTTTTTTACATATGCTCCTTCTACTTCTAAACTTCTTTTCGCAACAATGTTTTTACCTTGCTGATTCATTTCTGTAAAATTCGATATCATGAGATATAAACCACATATTGTAGCATGTTTCGCTTCATAAGGTGACTCCCAGCGGACTCCCTTTAATGTTCCTTCAACTTTGGAAACAAAAAGAAGTCAGAAGGGGTCAAATCTGTAAGGAGGGCGAGACAGAAGCTCTTAAACTTGACTTAAGAAGAACTTAACAGCAGTTCGAATTTCAAACTTCTTATTTTCCGTTTCTTTTTTTACAAGAACTGCTTGTAAAAAAAGATCTGTTTTAAGTTACTTGACAAAGCAATAAAACAACTTTTCTTGCTCGATTCTAAAGACTTCATCGAAAGTGGCGTAAGACTTTTACAGTAATGGCAATTCGTTAATGTCTGTGCCAAATTATTCATACTAAAAAGAATGTTATCTAAGATATCGAATAAATCTTCTCGAAAGTTATCTAAGATAACAATCTTAGTAAAAAGATTCTTCTTCTTGAAAATTAATATCAATTTTTCCAGACACGTTAAAACGCAAACCCCTGATATCTTCTTTTAATCTCTTGCGCTAGTAACTGGTTCACAGACCATAACGAGTGACCAAACCGTGTACAATAATTCTTCTTCTTGAATTCATTGGTACATCACTGGATAAAAGTTACTAAGAAATAATAAATTTATTATTTGTTTTGCCTAGGTTATATTTCAATATATTTAAAACTGAGAAAATATTGCAATTTTGGACTAAATATTTTCGTCGTGCGTGGCACGCCATTCCAACGCAAGAGGTTAAAAACAAAGTGACTTACGCCACTTTCAAAACAAACTCATTATATAGTTTCCAAATTCTCTAACAAATTCCTTTATGACAATATTTATTTATTAAGCATTAAGTTATAACAACTTTCTACGAACTGTTTGATATACCTTCGTATAAACAATATCACAGAACCGGTCTCGTTACTTTTTCAAAAGACCTCGCGCTCACGGACGATAGCGTTATATATACGGTGAGTCGTTCGCGCACGGTTCGAGCAGAGGTAGCCGTAAATCAGGGGTGAATTTCGAAAATTATAGGGCGTGAAGCTGAACGGTGGCTTTAAGCGGCGCGGGTGGATACGTACGCCGCGGTGCAAACCGTACGGAGGATAATTACGGACACCTGAAAGTCGAAATGGCCGGAGCACGGATACGTCTAGACGTAACAGCCCTGGGAATGGCCGGCTCGCCAACCCCGTGTCAGCAGCCTACCCTCGAAATTACCCTATCAAAAGGCCGTACCTCTAATTCATTATTCCGTCGCCGATTGCGCCGCGGCTGTCGTTTCCAAGATGTCTGCCCGTTCGTCGTTATGTGCTCGTCTCCGTTCATGACACCCCAACACCGGGACAATCGTAAATGCTCGTGCTCGCGTTCATCGTTTCCTACGGTGGGGCCAGAGGATTTATGTACGTTCCTCGTTGCCTCCGATCGTTCAACCTCTTTCGTTTACTTGCTCGTCCGTGCCACATTCGTTTCACCGATCTCGATACTGCTATTCGAGGTTAGATTCGACCAGTTTATGAATTTATGCTGGTGCTCAAAGATATATACAAGGTGTTCCGTTGAGCATAGAAAGTACAGTAGTACAATTGTTGCATCGTTTTGTACACTATTTTTGATATAGAGTGTACAAAATTTTATTTTATTTAAGAGTATATTATAGCTTTAATTTATAATATAATTTAACAAGAAATACACTAAATGTCAATATATTTAACTATAAGAGAGAATATGTTATTAATATATTTAATATATTAAAAAGTAAGTAGTTAATATGTTTAACTATAGGTATAAGAACATAGGTTATGTTATAATAAGTTAAATTATTGTCACTAGACCAATGTTTATTAAATTTAAAGAAAACGATATTATATATCCCAAATATATCTTTTCTTGGAAGCAAATGTTAATGTCCGTTCTTTGTGTATCAATTTGACACATTTTTCTCGTAAAGAATGTGTGAAATATATAGGATCACGATATAAAATTGAATATCTGTTCCTGAGGTTATACGTAATTGGATAAAGATTTAGTTTATTTACTGTTAATGAGAGAATTTGCAAAATTATTTATCTTTTCATCGTAAGTTTGATTTGACACTAGGGAAGTTAAGATGGAGAAATGAGGGATGAGTGTAAAATATAAAAATTATTATTATTATTATTGTAAAACTATATTATGAAAATATTACACAAAATAATATAATATAGAGAAATATAATATAAAAAACTTTAAAATGTAAAATTACATAGACTGTACCTATAATATAAGAACAATAAAAATTCAATTTACATTATTATTATTATCGTAAAATTATATTATAAAAATATTATACAAAACAATATAATATAAAGAAATATATAAAATATTATAAAGTAGTATATATTATATAAAGTAGTATAATATTTTCTGTAATATTTGATATGTAAAATATTTGATATGATTTCCCGCCGAGGTTCTATTTTTTTAAATTATATTTTCAAAAAATAAAAATTTACATATCTAAATAAGAAATTTACATATCTGTCAAACATGGACATCATTTGAATAAAATGTTTTTGAATATTATATAGTTAATAGTTAATATATACAATAATTTCTAGTTCATTATCTACGAATGAATTAACTCAAGTAAAAAATTATTTACAAACGATTTATATATCTCATTTGGATTCAAGATAAAGTTACTTTTCTTAAATTATTTCTCACATAAAAATAATAAATTAATGAAAATGATGAAATGAATTATTTCAAATTGTTATTTTTTATTTTTATTTCAAATAAAATTTACCCATTCCTGATATCTACTATTCCATACGTCCACATATGGGTTTTATAGTGATTTTATAAATCTTCAGTTTATTTTCGAGACTAAGTGCATATTTTCTACGAGTTAACCACTACATTTATCTCATTTTTGTTCATACGTTTTCAATTATTGCTTTAATACGTTTCCAGGTTAATTTTGAATGCAGTGAAATTACTTTAGAAAAAAAAGTGGCGTGTTATATTTGCACGACGTTATTTATCGCCTTATGAGAGGGTGACACGTACCGAGAACGAAAGGGGTTTTTGTCAATGGACAAGGAAGGAAGCGAATTTATTTCACGCGTCAGAACGGATTCTGAGGGACACATTCCTCAGGCATGGCTCATTAAATTCACGCACCCTGAAGTGAGGACGCGCATAAAAGACCGACCAACCGCATTTGAGCGCTGCTCGCTGAAATTGTTTGCTCAATTTCTCACCCGTCTCCTCAGAAAAAGCCAATTTCAGTAGCCATTGAACTTTCTCCAATTCCTATTTAAGACTGCCGAATTGAAAATATTTAAAAAGAGTTGTGCATACAGAGTTTTTTTTATTGATTTAGGCAATGTTAATTAAATTTTCTTTGATATTTAGTATTTATTACATTGTTATATTATGAATATTGTAACTATTAATATATCGTATATTGTAAATTGTAATTAATTTGTAATTTGTTTTTTGTTTTATCAAACTAATATTAATGAAATTAATTTAATAGTTATTACTAGTAATAAATTTTTTTAATAGAAAAGATTTTAATTAATTGAGTCTAATTAAACTGACAGAAATTTATTTATCTAAAATGAAAAATACTGAGATTAATTTAAAAAATCAAGTAAATTTTGAAATTAATTTTTCTCTGCTACATTTCTAAGATTGTAAAATTGTAAAATTTTAAAATTGCAAAATTGTAAAATTATCAAATTCTTAAATCGTCAAATTAATTCTAAAATTGCAACAAAATCTATGTTTTAGAATTTGTCAGATTGAAAATTAATAATAATATTATTAATAAACTGAAGGTTTTCATATATTTATAGAAAATTTAAATGTACAAAATTTCATAGAATGCACATAATGTAAAAAAATATATAAAATATATATGTAATGTAACATATATTGTTACATATATTATATTATATATTTCTATGACATAATTATAATATTATAATGATATATCTATATAATTTTATACATTTTATAATATAATTATTATCAAGGTTTTACCTGCTTTTTGAATCTATTGATGAATTACTATTTTCTTTGCATATGTATTCAAAAATATTAAAAATCTAAGTTATTTCTGACCGAAATTTTATACACCTGCTTCGTGGACACGGATTATAATTTTATTCGTACACTATTCATATTTCATGTTTATTTTATACTTCTTTCTTTGACGTGTATCGTTAAAATTCATAAAACTGAAAGCAACCAAAATATAAAAATTAAACTGTCTGTTTCATCGACTTGACTACTTATCATGCAAAGCCTCAATTTCGTAATATATGTAGGCACATTTTCTTCGCGTTTTTATTTACATATGTGCATGCATAAAAACATACGACGTTTGGTTTGAGGCTTGGTGAAAAAAAAAAAATTGGGAAAAGATAAGAAAAATTACAGACACCAGAGTGGAACTCGGCGGCAGCAAATTCAGAGGACAGATTCAGTGTTCTACAAAATGACACTTGACAGATTGGCCGTACAATTATGTAAATTGCCCGTCAGATATTCTGATTGGTAGGCAGTAATTATTTTAATGCGAGCGTGAGGTTCGCTATCTGCTTTCAACTAGCTTTTTTTTCTTTTTCTTCGTGGAATATGATTGAAGTGAGACAAGCAGCATACAGTACTCGTCAATTCTTTCTTCACTTTAAGTGCGTTTTCGAATTTATGCAAGCTAAATCTTTCGCTTCGTGTATTACTTTCTTAGTAATAAAATTCGATTGTGAATATGGAACATTGATGAATAATAATTTAATTTTAGCTCTAATGATGGTTATTAGTGAATTTAAATTTATAATTTCATCTAGTTGATTTTTGGAAAATTAATCGATGATCGATAATTGTTGTGAATATTGTATAAATTGATCAATGATTGATTAATTATGAATTTTTATTTGAAGCTATATTTTTACGAATTCGTTTCTCCCTTTAATTATTTTTATGGTATATTATTTTTCTTTACTTTGGCTAATTAATTTTTAACTATTATTCATTTAATTTTATTATTTCAGCAAAATCCTTTGTGTGTGTGTGTGTGTGTGTGTGTGTGTGTACACAATATTATATGTAATATATACATATAATAATAATATTTAAAATAAGAAATGTTCTAAGATTTTTGAACAGAAGTATTATTTTCGAATATTGTTAGTTTGGAACATAAATACGAATACAAATTTCCTTTGTTCCCATGAATACACGTGTAATTGGGAAACGTCATCATCAATAAATACTGAAGTACAGTAAAAAAAGAAACTAATTTCTTGACTCTTCAGAAACATGTCAAAAATTTTAGTTTACTTAACGAAGCCTTCATTATTACACAATCAATTTTTAAATCAAACATTTAAAGGGTTTCTCAGCAGAATAAAAATTTGCTTCAAAAAATTCACGAGTGAAATTTCACTGGGGACATTAACGACCTAGTTTCGTCGGTTAAAAATAAAAATCCCAAGATTTTTGAAAATGTACTTAACTAACAGTTATAATATATTCATCTTGTCAATTTTCTTCCCATTAAGTCTACTCTGACGTAATAAATCATAACGGCGCATTAACCGAACATTCTAGGATATAAAGAATACTTGCCAATTGGCCTTTTCAATTTTTGATCACGAGACCAGCGTTGATAAATCACTCGTGGTAGTAAATAGTGTGACAGAAACTGTCCGATATCCAATTTGCAACGAGCGCGGTTAGATTTGTGTACGAGTTATTATTCACACGCGGTATATATCATGTCGATTACCATTTCAATTAGCCAATGAACCTATTTTCGAGGCAATCTGAGCGAGATCTTGTCTCGCGGGACCACCTGATATGCAACAAGTCTGACAACTTGTAGACGGAATCACGAATGAAGAATATATCGTTTTACCACCTATCTCGCAATCATTGTGTTTTGTATTGATATATATATATATATATACATATATATGTATGTATTTCTTTTACGAGAAGAGTATTCGGTTTTAAATTATTACACCATATTGTTCGTACAACGGTGAACAAAAGAGTTTAATTCTCAAATATCGATGATTAGACTATAGATTTATGCAATTTCATAATTTTATGAATACAATTCAAAAAATCAAATTTCACCACTAAATATTATAATAAATACTTCACTTTCAATATTTTATATATATTATTATTAATTTTAATATTTTTTTATATTTTACTATTATATTTTTTCATATTATACTTTTTATATATATTTTATATATATTATTATTATTATTTTATATATATTTATATTTTTGCATTCTTTGCAATTCTACACTTTTAATTTTTTCGAAAATGTACAAATATCTGCAATTTATAAATGACTGTAGCTATTATTCAAAAGTTTGAAGAATCCTGTTGATTTTACACAGATAAAATTATTTTTTTCAATAAATGAAATTATGTTGATAAATATTGATTAAACTGTTATTATTGAAATTACCTCTCTCTATTTTAATCCTCATCTATTCATTTTTCCAATTTAATTTGTCCCTTGTAAAAAAATTAATTAATTTCAATCTACGATGAAAAGCTAAATAACTAAATTTGCAAATTGATATTAAATAGATTAAATTTTTATTCAATTGCATATAACCTACTCTCAGATGTAGATATTCAATCATATATAATGTATTTTTAAAAAATGTATCAAATTGACACTCAAGGATTAAGTTTTCAATGCCAATTTTTCAAAACTTTGATAGTAATATTCTCATTGATTTAACACTAAGACTACAGACTAAAGCATAAAATCTCTATCAAAAAGTAAAAGTTAAGAAACCTTTTATAATACTTTATAATAGAGTACACAAGTTCTACAAAATATTTATTTAAATCTCTAAAAATATACTGTTTTACGTCTTCTAACAAGATTTCTAACGAAAATTATGAACTAATCATTATGAGAGTTCCAGTGTTGAACCTTACTCACAAAAAAACTGCATTGCGTACGAGATGACATAACCTAACATATTACCACCTGTTTCACTAACGATCTACTAAACAGCATTTTCCCGAAAACGGACAACGTACACGTTATGACCAGTATGCCATAACCTCTCTAAAACATTGAGCGTGAACACGACAATGTAGCGAGCAAATTCGTGTAACAAAATAATCCGCACGGCAGGTATGCTACGGGTTTGTTCGTTTTCTCGGAATCGATCAGTAATCATTTTTTCGCATAATCCTAAAAGAATGTACGAAGACAAAAAAGAAAAAAAAAATGAAATGTACCTATAAATTGTAGGAGATTTGGTCGGCCTCCTTTACGCGATCCATTACGTGGAAGAAGCGTGTATAAGGACAAGCTTATCCTCTGTAAAAGTTCATGGTCGTTTGCCGTGAACTGTTGTACATTCTTATGAAAATGCAGCGAGCTTCGATAAAACTTGATGATGTACGTTTCAGGGCGATGGAACGGACAAATACACCCGGTATCGGATGCAATTTCGAAATTCGTTTTGACTCGTGGAATCGTAAAGTAACATTTTTACGTGACCGATAATAGGTCGGCGCCTACGAGCCTTCGGTTGTACGGCCACCAGGCCCGTTTCCAGTCAAAGAAGAAACGAAACTGTGAAACAGTTTCTCGAGTTCCGTTAATGTTATAGATCGTTTCCACTTTTCCCGCGTTTTTCTTTGTTTTTTCGTTTTCTTCTTCGTTACGAATATTGACTTGTATTTCTAATGCATTTATCATAGGTTATGTGCGTATTTTGTGGGTTATATGAATCATTTTGAAATTTCATTGGTACAAGAATAAGTGACGATTATTATGATGATGTTAGTTAAATTTAAAACCATTCTGAAAATTTTTAGACAAAAATGATAAACGTATATTTGAGTATTTATTTATAATATATGACCAACAATGAAAGCATTTTGTTATTTATTTATTTGTTATTATTTATGGACAGTATAATCCATTAATTCAAACGAAAACAATTAACGAGTTTATCAGATATTATAATAATAATGAACAATAATGAATAACAATATTAACTCTTTCAATATTCTGTAGTAATATCTGTGAAATATATATTATTTATCTATGATATATTATTTATTTTATAAATATATTTAATTATTTATATTTTATATAAATTTTATATATATTTTTATTTATATTTATGCATTTATATGTATTTTATATATACATATTTTTAGATGTTTCATACTTTATCAGTATAATTATGATAATTGAATTTTATAGAAAAAATTATATTATAGATGTTAAATATAATATAGTATAATATAATATAATAAATAATTGATTCTTTCAATGCTCTGTTATAATATCTATGAAATATATACTTGTAATGTGAAATATCTTATAGTATCTTGTAATATTTTACAAATATAATTATGACACTTGAATTTTATTACCCTTATAATGCTAATGAAATTTCAAAATATTTCATGTAACACAGAATATATATATTCATGAAAGATATCTATAAATATCTGAATACTTTTGTATCCTTTCAATCCTTTTTATTGTTAGTTAACTTTTAGTTTTGAGAATTTTTCATCAAGTATCAAATAATAGAATAATTTTTCAACTAGTGTAAATATAACGTTATAAAAAAATATTGAAAATATTTGATTTAATCTTCTCATTTGAAATAATACAAACACAAAATGTACAAACGAGATAATGAACAACACGTTAAAAGAAGATAACTCGAACATCCTCTATGTACCTGTAAATGATGATTTAAACGCGATAAGGAGAAACAAAATTGAAACTATCACTGAATATACTATCGCATAATCTGGCATTATTTTATGTACATTGGGAGAAACTAAGGTGAAAACACATTCAAGATGCCGTAATCCTCCATATTCGGTGGCTTGTGTAAGTTGTATTCCACCAAGATCGGCGTCCTATCGATACTTTCATCGATATAACGTTCGATACGTTTGAGAATTTCTTGTGGGAAGATCCGTGCAAAGATATATATTATGGATTCCAAAATTGGCTTTGACATATAGGTCGTAAAACATGATGTTTACAAGCTTGATAATAGCCCGGGTTCTCGAGACTCTTCGAATACTTAAAAACCGATTAGCTATAAATTTATAATGCCTATAACTTGATGCTTCAGGAAACTCTGCCGCCATACGATTCTAATCATGTATAATTTTAATATTTTTTTATATTAATTAATGCGTTTAATAAAATTAATTAATGTAAACAAATACTAAGGAATAAATTAATTAACATAATAGTCCAGGATAATGTTGTTTGCTGTTAATTATGTGATTGTTTATAGGTTTTTGTCAAACCTTACGGTTAGGAAATTTACAAATTTTATTTTTACATTAAATTTTATTTTCAGCTTATAGTTTTGTGATACAAATTCTAAAATGTTAATTTATTTCTTTACGTAATTAATTAAAGTCACTTAATTAAAATTATTTTAGTAAATTATATTATACTATATTAGTATAGTATTTGATATAAGTAAAACGAAGATTATTCAATTAAAAAAGTAAACAAATTTACTATTATAATATTATTTTAATAATTGTAAATTAATTATCATTACTGATAAATATTTAAAAAAATAAATTTCAAATCATTGTTGTTATTAAATATTATACTAAACATAAGCAATACAGCATCTGCTTATAATAATACTATATAATTGTTATATTCATTCAAAAACATGAATTTGATTATACTAATAATTGTCTCGTTCAATTAATAAATAACCTCTAATACCACCAAAATATGTATCAGAGAATTACAAAGGTACGTAGGTTTCCTTTCGCATGAAGAGTACCTAATTACGTGATAACATCTCCTATATTTCGCCCAAGAATCATGCAACAGATGATTTACGAGCGATGAATCTGTGATAAGTATAACACACTTCGTTACGTGTGGATTTTATAAATAGCAACATCCACGCGATCTTGTACCAGTCCGACGTTAATCAGGATGTTCATGCAAATTATTATAAATCGATCGTTAATCCCCGCTCGCGACGAGTCTCTTGTCCGGGTCTCTTTAGAAGTGACAGAGATTGCGTTGAAAGAGCGATATATATTCTCAACGCTTCGAGAGCATAAAAACCGTTGATCTTTAACCGAATGATAAATGAACGTCTTGGTACAAGACGTACGTCCGATGAAACTGTACTCGAGTTCATGTTGCATTCGATTTCAAAATAATTCCAATGCAAAGAAAATAAATTTGAAAGTATTTCGCTTCAATATGTAATATTAGACTGTCGTGTTACTGCAAGTGCTATTCAACTGTCTTCTTAATTTCTTTTTTTTTTAAATTGTTCGTTTAGAGACAGTTTAATGGGAATTACTGATCTCAGTCAATCTCTGATAACTAGTTTCAGAGGAAAAGAGAAATTTCGTTTTATTGAGTTTTTGAATAAGAAAGATTTGTAATAATAAATGAAATTATAGAGATTTTGTAAGATGCGATTAATGTTTTAATCTTTGAATGTGTAAAGATGTCTTTTTCAAGTTCATTTTTTTCATTTTTTGATATTTTTTAGAACGATTAAAATAAGATGAGTATCATCGACAAAAGAATTTGAAATGACATAAACAACTGACTAAAGTAATATCATAAAATTGCACTTTTTACAACTAGACTTTAGGATTTTTATGCATTTAGAAATTTCAAAGTGCAAAAATGTACAGAATGCATATAATATGCAAAAGAATATAAAATACCTAAAGTGCAATACTCTATATAATAATTAGCAGAGAAAACAATTTTCTCATTATGCAATTGTATTTTGCAATATAAAATACAATTCAAATGAATCTCTTCAATTTTTTTTACTTATTCTTTTTATCAGTATCTTTTAACACATGTAATTAATAGATATTGATAAAAAGAATAAATAAACATAATACTTAAGTGACCAAATATTCTGCAGAGTTTCAAGTATTATATGTCTGTTATTCCTGAAATGTTAGAACTATTCAAATATCTCTTTTTACTCAAAAAAATTGTATAAGGCATCGACTATTTATTAAAAATGAAACTTGAAAAATGCAAAAAATTAACAATATTGCACTATTATAATGAAACTGCGCTGACTGTAATACATATACTACTTTAGACAAAATAGTATGTATTTTTACTAGAAGTTACAAAAACAAATTAAATTATGAACTGAAGAAAAGACTGCTATTGCAGCATTAATCTTTGGATCCAACTTAAAGTAAGTTTTTCACTTTAAATAACCACATTGAAAAAACTTGTACAGACTTCATGAAGCACTAGTTATTTACTATAAATAAACATGAAAATCGAACGATGCACGTAACATGCAAATTGAATTTAAGCATTTGCTTCAAAGTGCAGAAAAAGAAAAAAAAGAAACCTTCACCAATAATAATTATATAAACGTAACAAACACATCGACCTTTCAATGGAACTGCGCTGTCCAATTATTTATGCACGTTAGACCGTCCGTTGATTCCAACTATACAACCTCAAGCAAAAACACTCGACCGTGGAGAATGCCAACCGTATCAAATTTTCCCTCGAACCGAACGCCTCTCCCTCTGAGGAAAGAAATTCCCTTCTCGTAAAGGGCACAATTAACCGGCAGGGTTCATAAATTTCCTCCGTAAGAAAGCTCGGCCCAACGACAGAGCACGCATCTTTTACAGGACGCTGAACGTGACAGGATCGATGTACAATTCTGTTCGGGGCCGTACACAGCGACAAAAACAAATCGTGTGTCCCCGACTTCCGAGATCGCCCTTCGATTTGCCCCCTCTCTTCTTCTGTCCGGCAGTCGTCGGTGTGTCGATGATTATAAACAAAAGAAAAGAGGATGGGGGGGGGAGGCAGATGGGAAAGGGGACCAGATGATGGCAAAGGGCTGAAACGAACGAAGGAGGAGAAGCGAATGAGAGTAGGAGGAGGAGAGGGGATGGTTAGCGCTCAAGGAGAAAGAGGTTTCTTGGAAAGGACGTTTATAAATCACGAATCGCAGGCAACCCCTAATCTTCCACCCTGTTCGAGCCGCCGCTGTCTTCCTCTCGTACTTTTCCTTTGCCCGTTCCACTTGTATTTTGGTTTTGCACGCGAAACTACCATCACTCCTCCATTCATCATCCGACGGCGAGCCCGTTCTCTCTTTCTGTTTCCGCTTTTCCAGGACCCCCTCCCCCCACCCGTTTAGTTGGTCGTGGACGTGCCCCGATGAAATTCGCCCCGAATCACAGAACAATTAACGTCACGGCGTGCAGCTACGTGAAATAAAGGAGATTCCGGAGCGATTCGGCGACTCACCGCCGTGTGGCACGCCGTGAAACGATAATGGGATATCTTCATGGCTCGTGAGGAACAGTCGGATTTCCTTTAAAGGGCTTACGTATGTATGTAACCTTCAAATTGGAAAATAAGGGAAATTGAAAAATTTTTTTGCAGGGAAAATTATATTTCATTAAAGAAATACTATGTATTAGCGAGAATCAAAAATAACAGTTATTACAAAAGTTTTTATAGATACTTGAAACTTGTTTATCCTTCACATTGATGATATTAATCTCAAAGTGTAAAGAAAATTTTTCAAAAAACTAGATGATTAGAAAATTAAATTCGTTTTAGTTTTTTTTTTTTCGTTGACGATAACCATTATCGATAGGGGAAAGTCTATTTCGGTCGCTTATAATAGTTATCGATGAGAAAAATTTATTTCGGTTGCTCGTAACAGTTATCGATGAGGAGAACTCCATTTCGGTCGTTCATAATAGCGCGAAGTGTAAAGCATTGTTTCCCGCATTCGGCGGAAACTGCTCCACCGCATTGAAACATTTTAAAATCCGTAGAATTTCTGACGTAAATCTCGCGGAAATTAAGAAAGAAAGAGAACTGAAATAAATTTTCCTCGTCGATAATTATTATCAGCAAGGGAACAATTTTTCTTAAAATTTGCAATCGTTATTTGCAAACAGGCAACGTTTTAATCAAAAAAATAATTGTCATCCTATGACTTTTTCCATTTTGATTAGAATAGTTATGGTTCCTGTCAATTAGTAATTGTTCAAAATTTAAGCTAAATATACGAAGGTAAAAAAACATGGCGGTCGTTGAAACACCATCTGTGATACTTTGTAAGTATATCTCCATGGGGTTTTATCTGAAGAAAATCTTTTTAATTTCATGTTAAAATTGTACAAGAGAGACTAGTGTTTTCCAAGGCTGATTTTTAAAGAAATGACAAATTGCGATTAACTCTAATTTTCTGACCAAGGATTGTATATATTTCCGGCATATTATGGAAATAGAAGGGAATCTTATAGGAAATCCCATCATAACGATCAATGATTCGTCTGTCGAAGAACTGGCAATGATTCATAAGAATTAGCCTCAGAACTGCGGAAGGATAACCAGAGGGGAAGCGTAGATTAATTGATACAAAGAATGGGAATTAAGGCAGGAATATGACGAACGAAGAAGGTTCCGTGAAGCTATTTCGGTGAAGATTAATCGCGCGGTATGCCTCGCCAAGACAATGGAAGCTCGGGAAATTAGATGATGCTTGTTGATTATGTTTAATGAATTTTAATCACTCTTGGTATCGATTTAACGTAGTTGATCGATTAGTTGACAAAATTGCGTGCAAACGCAACCGTTTCATTAAGACAAACGATTTATGTAATTGTCAAGATGAATTTAATTTAATAGTTTTTGTATATTAATCGATTGTTGCATAATTGTTGCTGTTTGTGATGGTATTTCTTTGAAGAAGACCGTATGAAGATATTAAGAATTAGAATATGGAACTTTGTTTTGTTCTTTTAATTATTTTAATTCTTTCTTTAATTTTTATTTTTATTCTTATTTTTGTTTTCATTTTTATTTACAGCTTTTTCAAATACCTAGATAATTTTTCAAGTTGCGCTTGGGATAAAAAAATTTTTTTAACATCAATCGAGTACATCGAATTTCTGTAGTTGGAAAAGAAATAAATATAAATTGCTTAAGATAATGGTACAAACATAGTGAAATTGAAAATACTAGTGGACTAATATTTCTTCAAAGTTAAATTCATCTCGAAACAATTATATAAATTTCCTTTGTTTTAATAAAACGTTTTTCTTTGCGTATAATTTGTGTTCATGTAACTACAAAAATTCAAATATAACAGATCAATGGCAAAACATGTTTTTATTCAAAACGCAATTTAAAATAGGCGTTTGGGAAGAAATAAAACTGAAATAACACGATATACAAGAAAAAAATTTTCTTTGGAATTTCATGTTCTACTTTTTAATATTTTTGTATGATTTTCTATTACCATCAAATTGCAGATATTTAGATATTTTAATTTTTGAAAAATTTAAAATTTCACAAATCTACAAAATCTCTTGCTTTAGTTTCATTTCCTTAATTATAAAAAACAAAAATATAGAATATAAAATTATATACATACTCATAGTCCAGTTATCATGTTCAAATTATTAATTCTATTGACGTATTTACATCTATTAAATCCAAAGTCAATATTATCATTTCTGGATGTTCACATGTTACACCATTGTTTTACCATTGTATCAAGTGTTTTCGTTATCATACAAGATCCAATTTTCATCATAAGCAACAATAACTTTAAAAAACAGATCCTGTATAGTTGTTCGAAGTAACGAATTAGCTATCTCCATTCGCATAAGCTCCTTATTTTTTTTTCTTTACTCTTCCTATTTGAGTCAAATGACGAATAACGATAGAATATCGTTTATTTGAAATAGCGTTTCTCTTGCTATCTAACATATATTATTTTTTTAGAATGTATCGATTTCCCCCTAAGTTCATCTTCTAATAAAAAATCACGAGCCTTGAATTTTAAAATTACCATTGAACTGGAGTGATATTTACATGTATAAATTTGTCTGCAAATGTGTGAAGTTCATGTCTGCAACAACTTTTTGTTTAATTTGTCAAACTTGTAGAATGGTTTATAACCATTGCTAATAAATTTTACAATTGTAATGTAAGAAGTAAACCAATTTATGAACGACTATTAATTAAAAATTTGAATCGTGATATTGTTTTGCAACAGGATAGGATATATTGAATCGTTTAAATCACATTTCGATTGTTATCTTCGACTGCAAATATTAAACGGTTTATTACAGATTTGACCACTTTATTTGAAATGATTTAATATTGTAATATTGATGTTAATATTTTCGAGTGTTTCAGTTTTCATGTGACAATCGGAAACGAGGAATTTTACGTGAAAAAATAAGCCAAAAATACATGCACAATGAAATTTTTTCATACGACGCTTCGTTTCCGAGAAAAACGACTTTTTGAATATTCCATGAGCATACTTGAAACAGAACAATTTCAGACAGTACAGGAGTAAATAATTAAGAAAGATCATTCTATATGTGAAAATAAATGAAGAAATGTAGAATAAAATCTCGTTAAAAATATATTAAAAATCTACTTTTTTAAAAGCGGAACTTTAAATAAAAAATTTTTAATTCTACATTTTTCATTTATTTATGTAGAATGTAGAACTTGGAAAATTCAAATACAAGTTTGAAACTTTCAAATTTGATTTTCTTTTAAATAAATATTTTTATTCTTATAAATATTCTTTTCTTTTCATGTAGAATTACTTATTTCTTGGTTATAGCATTAAAAGTACATTCTATATAATATTAATTGTATAGTATTGTTCAATATAAATAATATCAAAATATCAGTACTTGTATTAACATTATTATAATAAAAATGAATAATAATACTTAATACAAAAAATGATTAATATTCAAATGTTGATTAATTTCAATGTTGATTAACATTAAAATTGATATTCAATATCTAAATATGTATTTTTTTCATATAAAAAGAATTATGTATGTAGTGAATCGTATTGATTTGTTACATTGAAACTGAAATTTGGACTCCCTCAATAATAAACGATACATGTAAAAAAAAAGTAAAGAAAATTTGAAAAACATTATGATAACTGTGATAATAATATTATAATGGTAAAATTAACAAAATATTATAATAATAAAATTAATGAAAAGAAAAATAATGAAAATTCGAAGAACATAACAATCAATGAAAGGTATAAGAAATATAAACGAAATCGAAATATTATTGTTAACAAATGAAACATACATATAAGAAGAGCAAAAAAATTCGAAGAATATAATAACAAATGAAACATATAAACAAAATTAAAAAAGTATAATAACAATAATAAAATAAGGATATAATATTCAAGGAATATATTCAAAGAATATAATAACAAGAAGCTTGAAGAGAAGAGAAAATTCGAAGAAGAAACATAGATGAAAAATAAATAAAATTCAAAGGAAATACTACTAAACGGAAGGAAAAGTAGAAAAAGTAGAAAAAACTCAAAAAATATAATAACAATGATAGACTACGAAAATTCAAAAATACAATAAAGAAAATTAAGAAGGATGAAGAAAATTAATATTTAAGAATATATTTGCGATAAACGAAATATAGACGAGAATCAAATGAAATTCACTCTTTACAAAAGATGGAACAGTGAAGAGAACTCAGAAAATATAATAACAATGACAAACTAAGAAAATTCAAAGAATACAATAACGTAGAGCGGAGAAAACTCGAGAAATTCGACAGTTAGTTGAAAAAAATTTCCATTGCCGCGCCGAGAACATTCTTCACCTACACGCGGATGATATTTTTGTATCAATTTACGAGTCAGCCAGAGAACAAACGATACCCTAATAAACCTAAATTCGATGCATCGCACATAAGAGAAGTTCGAACATATAATAAATTCTCGTTGAGACTTATTGTTCCTCTGGGTTTCTCGTCGCGAGCAACAGAAAACAAGCAAGAAAGAAATCTTGATAATAGAGTAAAATGATCCTTGCTCCGCTCCCATTCTGCCTCACGCACACGTACACACAGCTCGGCTAGTAACCTATTTGTTTCTCATTAACGGACCTACATTAATCTTCGGTCTTCTTCGGAGCCCTCGTGGACAAACCTTCTCGATACAGAAACATCGAGAAGTTGCTTGTTACCGAGGGATTCATGGAGCTTTCGATTCGAACGCGGCTTTTAGACATCTGTTCAAATTTCTTTACATGCGTGTCCATTTGCTCGGCGCGACGATTAATACTGGATGGAACTACCTACGACTACAGCATAAAATTGTACTCTAATTTAGAGAAATAGGAAAATACATTCTGATACAATAAAAAACGCAATATTTTGTAAAAGTCATTCAAATCTTTAAAAACATTGTAAATCTGTAAAATTTCTCTGAAATATTGTAAACTGATTATTTTGATTACTTTCGTAGTTCTAGTGTTAAGCAGAGATTATTTTGTAACCAATTAACGATAGTTAACGTATTTAGAAATAGAAATTGGAAGTATTAACAATAAAGCATTATTATAAAATTTTACGAATTCTAGACTTTAAATTATAATTTTTTAGATTATTAAGTTTTCCTTTTGTGATAATTGTTAGATATTTTGTAATTTTTTTAGATAATTAGATATTTTCTTCAAACTGCAATCTAAATTATTAAATTAGTTATTATTAGACTAGTAGATTATAATGTATTTAGATATAAACCATATAAATAAGCTATATTTTATTTTATATTATTAAATCATAATTTTTTTAACTGTAATCTACGTTTAGATGAATGTTATAAATATGTAACTTTATAAATTATAATTTAGATTATAAACGTTAAATTCAAAATATTTCAGATTGTTAAATATATGTTTTAAAATTATAATTAGTATCAAGTTTAAATTATTGTTGCACAAAAATTTCTGATCAAATATTACAGATTTTTCATTTTACATTATAAAACCAATATTTTAAAGAATTTTAATCCATATTGGACACATAGCTATACAATACTTTTATTATTTTTTATTCATAAATGACATTCGTATTAAATATTTATTATATTATATCGTTCATTATTATGAAATATAAAATGAAGACTTTATTTGATTGAACATGTTTAGTATATAATATATGAATATATTAATTGTATTAAATTTTATATTAATTAATATTAATATATCATATTAAATTTAAATATATTATGTTTAATGTTATAACGTTAAAAAACATTTATATTAAAGTTAAATACGATTAGAATAATAATTTCTTACATTCAAATCGCATTTTTGATCTAAATTATTTCAAAGAAAAATTATAATTGAATTTCTAATATTTCTACATGTTTGTAAAAATTCCAACATCGAATCAAACAAACAGTTTTCCCTCTTCTCGAACACTTACATTGTCATAATTCATATAAATAATATAATAAATATATGAATTATTAATATATTATATTATACAATATAATTATAAATAAAGTATTATTTAATTTATTATTATATTATATAATAATAAACATAAACGTATATACACTCAAATGCATATGTATTTTCCCATCACGAACGTAAGTTAAACTCAAACGTAAGTTTCAACTTACTTCGTGTACTTGAAATCTACAAATAAGAAAAAGAAACGACCAAGAAACTGTATCATTAAGTTACTTACAACCACTTGATGCACCTGCCATCGTGAATCAGCAACAGAAACAAGATCAGCCAAGCTTTAGCAGCGCTTCTCTTCGTTACCGTCATCTTCGTGCACATTACATTCTAGGAGACCGGCATTCTTCTTTCCACTGGCTCGTGCATTAGTACCTCTGGTCCATCAGTTATTGTCCAATCTTTCAACGACGCGAGTCTCGACACGCACGCTCTTTCAGGGACCACTGCGTTTCTCTCCATGATCGGTAGATCGTTTCACGTACAATCGCGTTATCTTTGGCGTATCCATTCTCTAACGAGTATTCACAAGCTCCTCTTCCTTCGTGCGACAATTAAATCAATTACTCTCTTCGTAACGAGAAGAACTCTATTCAGAGTCGATTCGAAAACTCAAAGAACGACAAACAATCCTTCGAAACTCGTTCGTAGATACGACCGTAAGAGACGTTATGGGCATAAATCGAAAAGAACACCGCGTTCTTCTTTAATTACATACAAGGCTGTCAGCCGCTTAGAAATCACACACGCGAGGTTCTTGATTTATCGCTCGCGCGTTGCAATTATCGTCGAGTTTTTCGTCTGGGAGGCTGGTTCTCCGCCGGTGAAAACGCGCACACTTGGCCAAAGATAACGGGAAACGAATCACCGAGGCGAAATAGCGTCGGCCACCATCCACTGTCACTCGGTCTCGATTACGATCGAGGAGAATGATGATGATGAATCGTGGTGGCAGCAGAGCGGACGCGAACGCGCGGTATCCTGAATGATCTGCGAGGACCGATACGGTTTCCCTATCGGGGAAGTTCCTTCGCACTGTGGCGTGCTGCCAGGGAGTCTGCGTGGTTACAGGTGTCCGTCGAGCCGTCCCGCAGGATTTGCCGGTCGTCGTGGAGGTGGAATCCTCCTACTACTACTCTATTTCCTCCTACTTCACCTACTGGTTTTTCGTTGGACGAGGAACCGGCCAGGGATGGTTGTTGTCGGACGCGAGCACACACCAAGCAAGGGAGGAGAGCGAGCAGAGAAGGCGAGAAACTGGTCAAAAAGCTGGCGAACGGAGATACGTGTGCCTATTTTTTAGGTATCTTGATAAGGGAAGGATGCGCGCTACCTAAGACCTAGACGAAATAAGGTTTTTTTTTGAAGTTGATGGAAATTTGAGAGAGGGTTTTTGAGAGATTTTCATTGAGATTTTATCGTAGCAATCCAGTAGCAGTTAAGGATTTTTTTTTTATATTAACACAACGATGATACGAGAGGTTTTAGATCAGTTATTTTAGTTAAAGAAGTTTCTAAGATTAATGTTGACTTTTTATTATATTATGGTTGAGATTTCACTACAGCAATTTATTGAATATTTTAATTATAATTTAATCAAATTACTTAATTTTAATTATAATTATTAGAATATTATGTTTATTGTTATATGTATTATGTTTGTTATTTTTAATTATGATATTAATTTATTATTTTAAATTATAATTATTGTAATATTTAATTAACATTTGATATAACGTATGTATGTACTTGTAAAACTTCACTAGTAATTTACGATTAATGTTTTCTTAATATTGAAACTACCTAACAAAGTAATAATTTTTAAAACCATTGTTTTTTACAATGCTGACTTATATAGAAATAGAAACAACTGATTGTTCATTGATTCGTCTTGAATGTATTATATTATGAAAGTAACTTTATTTATTTTATAAAGGAGTACTTACATGCTTAAAAATTTAGCACGTTAGAATCTTTTATAAGAAATAATGACTCAATTTAAACACTTGAATTACATTTGTTTAAAAATTACTCAATTTATGGTTAATTTAAAGCATCGAGTAATTAATTATATTCATAACTAGAAATTATTTGAATTATTTAAAATGAAAGTTATAGCAATATATACACTGTAAATAATTATATTATATGAATATTAATAAAATATTCCAACAGCTATTAAAAATTGATATTTATTTTTTAGCACTAAAACTAAACCTTTTGTTTCCACAAACTTTACTAAAAATATGCTAATATTATTCACTTTCACTTTAAGACAGAGATATAATCATTTGCATAATCAAATGTGTAATCAAATCATACAAAATGATGAATATGTTTTAATTAGAAAATACAATTCGAACATTTATAAAATTATATTATGAATATATTTTATGAGTATATATGAATACTTTTTACGTTATATATTATATTATTCAAATTTCACCAATATAATTTTGACAGTATGTTATAACGTATATTATAATATTATGCCACGTATTATATTTATATAACATACATACATAACAGTTTTTCTATAATGGATGTTTCAATATTTTCGTGAGTCACTGTTTACTTTATTCAAATACTCTGAGATAACAAAAATTATAAATTGCGACCTGTATTTTAAAAAATACTCAATAATAGTAATAATTAATAACGATAACAACAATGTTTATAAAAATTATAACTCAGTTATAACAGTTATAAAAATTAATATTTGATACCACATTCTTTTTTTATATAATTATTCCCGATTTTATGCAATTCCATTTTTAGTTCACTTGATAAATGAAATTATATTTCTGATAAAATATCAATGTAGATCAAGTCTCGATCGGATTTAAATCCGATGACAGAAATAGAGAAATTACTATTTCAATATGGTCGTAATTCTGCATTACTTTACACCATTCACTATTTGTGCCACATACATGAATAATTTTATGATTCACCATATATCTATTTATTTTCATTCTACCACTTTAATTCTAATCATCTATGTATGACACATTAGGTAAACATTACAGGTCAGTAGCGTTAAGAAACGATTGTATTCCTTAAGGCGTTTCACATACACTACTGCTCAAAAGTTTATGGTCTAACTTCTAACGTTTATATTGATAAAAAACAAAATTGAAAATAACATAATTATTGAAAAAGAAAGTAAACTTTGAACTAACGAAGATTGAAGTATTTTCATTTATTGAAGAGAAAACAAAATTGGAAATTTATTATCTTCGAACGATTTGTGAGATATTTTTCATTCTATTGTCATGTTTTCCATTTTTGTGAATAATATTTTATCGCCTTTTTGTTTCATTTATACATTTACAATGTTTTCATATAAAAATATTTGAATGTATTATAATTATTGTAATATTTAATATATTGTAACTTTAATAATATGATTATATAGTTAATTTTTCACAATTTTTAATAGAATCAAATATGAAGATAAGTTAAGAAGAATTAAAAAGAACTGAATTAACAAAATATTTGAAATAAATGTCAAACAATTGTTAGACTGCGGATTTTTATCCAAATTTATACATTTTTTTTTAATTATGATAAATATTCCTTAAATAATTTGCTCAAATAAACATTAAATATTAAATTTATTAATTAATTTAAGAAAATAGAATTTCGATGGAAAAATATTTCTAGAAGACATATTTTGGATATTTTATACATTTTCTTATGTGCAATTTCGCTCTATAAAATTTCTCATTAATAGATGCCTAAAAATTCGCTGTCTTGCAATTAGAATTTAAATTTTTACTATAATTACACTATGTATACTATAGTAAATTATACTATATGTATACTATATATTATGTACCTACTAATTTAAAATATACATTGCACATATGAAATTATATATCATTGTGAAAGCTCAAAGCCTCCTTTTACTTAAAATTTTTTTATTAAATTCTTTTAGAGTACTCTCAAGCTTGTAGAAATTAATATATCCTTTTTTTGAACATACATATATTTATAATAGTGATTATTCTCTACAAAAATCACACAAAATTTTTCTAAATATTATAGGAGAATTTTCACAAAATCTATTATACATGAAACTTAAAAATACAAAGATTATGAAAAAAATTTTAAGACAAATACTACATCTATTTCAAAATTGAAAAAATAAAATAATTCTTTATATAGGAAAGAATTTATAATTCTTCTTATTATTAATATATTAATATTTATATTACTTATATTATTATTTATGTATTATTAAAATACACGTGTAATTTTAAAATTTTTAAAAAATAGTGAATAGTAAAAATAAAGTGTCCTAAAACTTTTGCACAGGAATGGAAAATTTTCTACCTGTCGTAAAAATGAAAATCAATTCTAAAATTAACATATTTTAAGCTTCACACTTACCTGTGGTTCATAGTAGTCTCGACAAAACTGAATTTTTCATAAAGGGAACAGCGGTATTCTTTGCTGCACTGTTTAAGCGAGGCAGATGCAGAAGAAGATGGAAGTGTCAGGAATTTAGGACACAAGTAATTCTCTAATTAAGTATTCTAATGTAACTTCTTCGCTCATATTTAAAGTTCTATAAAACCGCTTACCTCACTCTGTAACGTAATACATAGCATGATATACAAAATATATATACCTATAATAAATCTTTCTTGAAAAATAATTTATTTAATTAATTATAAATACATAAATTATAACAAAAATAATTCTGACTTTTGAATATTCAAAATAAACTTGAAGAATATAATTTAAATATCTTGTTATTTCGAACAAAAATTGGAACAAAAACGAAATATTCACCTCTTTTTTCACAATAATGCTAGAATAGAATATGAAATTTTTCTTCTGCAATGAAAAAAACATCAACTTAATAAGCACTAGCTGTTTCGTACAATATTTGAAACATGTTCACTCTCAACAGGAAGAATGTGGTGAACCAGGAATTGTAACAAATACTTACACAAAGTCAAATCAATTGCGCGTACGATTTGCCAATTAGTTTCGAGGAGAAAGCGGGATCGTGTATTATTAGTGAACCCGAAGCATTAGAAATATCACAGAAAGTATCTAGAAAGGTCCAAAGAGCCGGTTCGTATTTCCCAGCAGCCGTGCAGTTCGTACTTTATTTTTCAAATTAGCTTGACACTTTCCTGTTTTTCTAACATTTCTGTAAAATACTTAAAATTGTGAAAAATTGTAAAATACTCTTTTAATTTTCATAATAATTTTAATAACTTATCCTGGTTTACAATGAATTGTCTAATTTTATATACACGGTGTTCCGACAATGGAGAGCGAGGAGTGATTTATTTGTACTCATTCTTATTTTGAAATTAACTTATCCCTCATCTTATTTTAAGTAATCATTTTTTCTTCTTAATTTTTTATTTTCGTGTTAAGTAAAAAGTGGCCAATCTTGATTTTAGAATTGTAAATAATTCGATTAACAATTCAAATAAGACTTCAAATTAGTATTAATCTAATCGATCCTTTTGTTAAGAAAATTTACTTGAGAATGTACTTTCCTTTGTTCGTTCAATGTTCTCTTAGAAAAGCATGAATTATGCTAATCGTAAATTGATATTGTACTTTTATCAGTGACAATTGTTAGAAACCATTCTGTATTTAAACGTAAAAACGTAGCTTAAGATTTTTTGAATTTTGAACTTTTACAATTTTCGAGAAAAAAGTATTCTTATTTTTCTACCTAATACACAATGTAAAATCATTTTCGAAAGGAACGTATTTACAATTTTCTTCACGCTCTAAAACGAGACCAAGTAGATCGTTATATGATTTTTCTTTACGAAGTTATATCAGTTTAAATCATCGACAATTTTTCATTGCCATTTGTACAGTTATGCTCTTCATTCTATTGCAAGTGAAGTAAGTATAATATACTTTCTTAACACTTGTTCCTCAAATTGTGTAAGTAACATTAAATTCCAACTGAAAATTTAAACTTCAATTTTAATAATCAACGCGACAGTGAAAGTATCTATACTGTTCTTCACGCTGTTTCGATCGCTACGCACAGAAAATCGATATGGTTCAACTTGCAGCACAACCAACGAATCTATTTCTTTCTTATTTTGTTATTTTGTGCTTTTGTCCTGTCAGCTAAATAAATTTCTGACATTCATTATATTGTTAAATACAGTTTTGGAATATCCACTTTTAATTTATCGTTATTTTATTGTTAATTAAAGCTGAGAAATTTATCTGTGTCAACAAACAAATATATTAACTGTAGCTTAGTATAAAAATAATACGATGTGTAATAGCAAAAATATTGTGCACGGTGGAAAATACCGCTTACTTGTTCTTGTGCCTTCTAACACAATGTATAATACTATTTCAATAGATAAGTGGGAAAAATATCATGAGCCCATTTTAGTAATAGCTGAAAAAGATATGATAGATGTAACATGATATAATAGATTTAGATATGAAATTAATAATTACAATATTACAAAATAATTATAATACTGAAATTCATGGAAATTTCAAAACATTAGGAATATCAGATAATTAAATACACGTGTATCAAACATTAATGTCTATTTTATAATTTAATTATGTCAATGGATGAATTTTACAGGAGTCAAACAATTTTGCTCGAAGATATAAATCGTAGCAAGAGCATTAATGGTAATTAACAAATGAGGCAATCAATACTAATGACTGTCCAATTTGTTGATTACTTGAAAAGGTTAAACGCACACAGTGTATATACACAAAATTTTATTTTGAAATCGAATAATTCAGTATTCTTGCTTCTTCTTTGCTTGCAACTACATATATAATGACTATCATTAACATTAGGACACTAAATATTTAAACAGTTATAGTTTTGTAAAAAAAAGTCGTAGAACAATAAATCTGGATTGTTTTAAGCCTCTCCTTTTAAAAATTAAAAATTAAAAAATACAAATTGGAAGTTATGTTTGCACTATGTAACAGATGGCAAAATGAAGACACCTTTTTTCTCTGAAAATACTGTAAATTATCAATGTAAAAACATTGAAAAATTCTTTTCGCGACTGAATCTACAATGAATTTGAAGTCTCGCCTTTGAACTTGCTGTACGATCTTCTTGATCTCGTTGTTTTATTGAATTTTGAATATTATGCTTCGTTCGAAACATATGTTTGAAAAAAAGATTAATTATAAACACCAGTATGATAAAAATTGCACACTAAGTGTGAGAAATTACTTCACACTCATGTATCGAACATTTCCCTCTATGATATAGTATATATAACGAGATTCTTACCCGAATAAATCTTTATCTAAATACATTATACAAATAAATCCTTATTCGAATAAATTTTTATTAACAGATACTTATTCCATCGAATATTTATTCACCAGTGACGAATAAACTTTATTCCTAATTTGTCATTTGAGTAAAATTTCCTTTCCAATTGGAGTAACGTCTTTGCGAAATGATTAGAAATCAAAATACGTAGCAACAACGAAACAACGTTTCCTGAGTTCGCGTTAACAGATGATCCAGAACAACGTGTGACACGTGAATCATCGGGAGAGCATTCTCGAATTAATTGCGTGGGTACTTTCACTCGGTGAAGTTAAAATGACGGGCGAATCGGCCGTGTTCGCATCCAAAGAGACGTATAAGAACGGGTTAAAAGCGGTTTATTGGCGGAGGACTGCAAAGGATGGCCGCTTCTTTCGTTCCAGATTATTTCCTGTCATTATTCGTCGAAGACGTCTACTATAAAAAGGGGGCAAACAGATCCGGCGACAGCTGCTTGGCTATTAAAAGCGACTTAAACCCCCAAACCCTCTCGGTGCGATCGCAAAAGTTACCTCTCGTATCGGGAACCTCCCCTCCCCCTCCTCTCTCTCTCTCTTCTATCGTGTCTCGGCCCCCTTCGTGATTACGCACAAAGCCAAACGCATGTATACCGCCAGAGACTTTCCTAGCAAATAAGCAAATTGCTAAATGAGCCGTAACACCAACCCCCGCCAGCGCAAAGAAAGGGAATGAAAAGTTCAAGACTTTTCAGAGACAGTGATTTTTCATTAAAACGTTAAATTTTTTTTCTTTTCTGTTAGCTTGGAATTTTTTTTTTGTGACGATTTGAATGCGAATGAAGAGTTTGTTTTTTGATAATATAGTTACAAATATGTAGTGTGTGTATAATATGTAATAGCAATGTATGACGTGTAATTATAATTTATAAATAATAATATGTAAGTTGTAATATGTAGTAATATAAATGGTAGGTAATATATATAGTAATATGTAATATATAATATATAACATGTATGCAATATGACATATGTAGTATGTAATAATAATAATCAATATGTAACAATGATAAGTATATATATATATATATACAATGTAGTTAAAAATATATAATAAGCATGTATAGAAATACAGTAAGATGTAGTAATGAAATGAGAATGAATTGAAATCTGTAGTGTTTTGATATTGTATATCATCACTAGCCTATATATGCAATTCATTACAGATGCAATTCTCATGCAAAAACGTCCTGTGGATTTTTACATCTTCCAATTTTTTACAAACATGTATAACATCCATCGTTTACTAATAATAAATTCATTCAATCTTTGATTGAATTCATTGAATTAAATTTGCTCAATCGTTTGATTAATGATCCATCATTACGCTGGCTTTCCGTCTACATGTGAAATTGAAACTCTGAAAATCAGAAGTTGCATACTCTCATGGACATAGATTAATTAATACAACACCGTGCAATTAAATTGATATCAACGTGTTTCGTGACGACGGCGTCTCTCATCTGCATAATCTGTATACAATAACGTTACTGAAAGAAAGGAATTAGCCCCCTAGTGATGAACTTTTTCTCATCCCTTACGTCATCGGTTGCTCCTCGAATCTAGAGCCTTGCCGCACCCGCTCAACTTCCTTTTAAAATGATTAAAACAATGAATCAATTAGGAAAATAATCTTCTGATCATTAGTATACGACAACACCGAAGGAAAATGGTTCAGTTTGTTTAGAGAATGTACTATATGGTATTTTTGTAACGAAGATAATAATATTTTTCATTTCACACAATGCTATATCGGAATAAAATGAACATCTGTTTTATTAAACCATGATTTATTATAAAAAAAGTTAAATAGTATAAAAAGTTATTATATATATTTAAATGTATATATTATATTATTATATATTTAATTTCTAGTGCTTTAATATTTTAGTTTATACAATTTCTGAATTTTAATAGTAATTTTAATTTATTAAATCTTTAAAGATATTAAATATCAAGTAATATCTCTCTTAAACTTTCTTGATTAATCTTCTTGATCCGGCAATAAGTCTTATCTTCTTGTGATCAATACTTTTTAAAATCAAGATTTCTTAGCCTATTTCTTTATATTATCTTTATATTGAATTGTTTGGAACAGTAAATCAGTACAATATCAGTACGTGTTCATTTTTTTCTGATATGGCACTATATAAGAATTATAATTAATAATAAATAATAATTATAATATTTTATTAATTTGATATTAAAATTAACAGAATAGTAAAAATGAATAATTCATAGAAATTTGATGAAATCATAAGAATCTTTTTTAGCATGATTTTTATGTTTTAAATCTGAGTCACTTTCCGTAAAATATATAAATAAAAGCTTGTGTACTCTACTGTATTACTAAAGTTTTCTTGTCTCTTTTATTTTAATATCTTTAATGGAAAATTCATGCTTTAGCTCGTTAATAAAACGAACGTACATTTTGTTCCAATGCGAAATTATACTATATTCTTTATTTCAGATTATTTAGCAGAGCATTTGAAAAGCAAAAAGAAGAAACAAAGAATGTTACAAATTTACTTTAATTAAAAAAGTCGAGTTTCAATATTTTAACTCATAATTAATTTTTTTAATTAATTATAGATTTCTGTGACTGACTTTGATTATAATCTTATCTCGTAATACAAAGTCTATTAGATACCTAAAGATATCTGCCATTGAAGATAATTAACCAAAGTAGATAAATACACAATTATTTGTATTAATCTTATCTCATCAATTAATCTAAAGTCACGTCTATTATTGAAAATAATTAAGGAAGAAGATAAATATTATAATCGATCATTTAATTCAGGGAGAATGATATAATTATTGTTATATTCCATTGTTTTGAACATTTTACAATTCCATTGTTTTGAAATATTTTACAACTTTTATCCAGATTATTAAGCACTAAGAAATTGAATTTCATTCTCGGATAATTTTACCCAGGGCATCCATGTTCCATTAAAGTGTTCAGGATAAGAAAGTGGATCCACTGTACCGCTCACTGGATGCATTGTAACTTTATGGTATTCATCAATAAGTTCGTTTAATTCTTTCACAATCTGAAAGAAAAATTTATTTCTTAAGAATCACCTTTCAATCTGAAATTTCAAACAATTTATTAAGTTCATAGAAAATAAATGTATGCATACGTTAACAACTAATTGTGACAATAATTGTTGATTACTTATAATAACTTTTGTCTAGAAAGAAATTAACTCAAATTGTTAAGTTAATATAATTAAAAAGTAGATTATTTTTCAAGCATTTAAACAATTTATACAAGCAAGTAAACAACATATACATATTATATATTATGTGATACAAAATTAATAAATAACTTTTCATATCTTATTTAGATTCAAGAATGAAGAAAACATATTTAATATTAATCTTTTACAATACGTATCTATTCGCATCACGTCTATCGTAACTTGAAAGTTATAAGAAATTAGATTTATTAGTCTTATTCAAAAACATGTTCTTTTAACTGTTAATGATAATGTTAAGTATTAATTCTTTGAAGCATGATTGTGAAAAATGTTTTAATCTTTTAATGCAAAATCTGTATAGTAAAACTAAAGCATGAAATTTAAAATAATTAAAATTACTAGAACTTTGTTATTCAATATTTGCGTAACTATTTCATGAGTTCAGATATTTTTACGCAAAGCAAATTGTATGCAAAAGCTGCTTGCAGTTAACATTGAATTATTACAATTCAAAATTAACAATCGATTAAAAAAACTATTAGCCAGAACAACCATTAATAATAATTTTTACTAAAAATAATTTATAATGAACGACAAAGAATTTAATTTCTCCAGTTAAGATATGCTATTTTACCGCTACTTCGTTACTTGGCTAAAATAAAAAATATAAAGAAAATAAATAGAAGCTTTGATGAATCAAAGAAGATAATCACGTTATTACTTCCAAGAAATAAAATACATTTACTTTTAAAATACATCATTACTTGCAACAGAATACGAGTTTTACATGACAATCTTGACAATGACGAGAGAAAAATGAACATACAAAATATACATGCTAGAACCGTTGCTTCATCTAAAGAAGATAATGATGATTGATGATCTATAAGACCTATACATTGTCCAGAGTATTATAGAGAGAAGATATGAAAATCATAAGAAAAAAATGATTTTCGTTAATTTTAATATTCAATCAAATTTCTACATTAAATTAATTATAACATTTACGTATTTCAATAAATGTAATATAGTTCTTTAATAAGTTTAATATCAACGTCACTCTGAAAAAAGGAACATTATAATATAAAATGACGAGAACTGAAAGAAGCTATAATATTTTAATATATTATGTTTTAATAAGAGTATTTTAAAATTAAATTTATTATTTAGAATACCAGTTCTTAAAATAATATTTTAATAGTTTACTTTGTTTTGTTCTTAAAAAGAAATATTTTAATATAAAATAATCAAAATTGAGAGGAACTTATTAAGCTACATATAATATATTATTATATATATATTTATAGAAAGTATTTGAAAGTTAAAACTGAATAAATAAAAACAAGTAAAATACACTCGTTATAATATTAATATTATATTACACTACAAACGTTACAAATATTAAATAATCCAATAATGTAATATAATATTAATATTAAATATTAATGTCAATGTATTCCTTATAATAATATTTAAAAGATAAAACAAATCTGTGCTTAGATCTCATTCCCTCAATCATTTACATAAAAATATGAATTTTCATAAATATGAATTCGCAAAATTATAATATTAATTTACAATTGATAAGCTTTTTATTATAATAAAAGAGATTTATACTTACATTTGGATGTTGGTGGGACACGTCCGTAGTTTCGCAAGGGTCATTATAAATATCAAATAAACATTTTTCTAAACATGTAGGATAACTTGCAAAATTTTGACAAACAACTGTTGCCGCTTTTCGAAGCTCAATTAGATAATTAGTGTTTAATGTTACTTGTGAAATATTGGAAATAGCAGAACCCGCGAATGAATGTAAAACATTTGTTACATTGTATTCTGGATACAATTTATTCGTACCGCTATCACCATAATAATTACCATTCTCAAGCTTTGCTCCTATAAATAAAACGAAAAATTTTAAAAATTCAAATTAATTTAGCTTGTAACTATTATTCGTAAAAATTCAGAAACCGATTTACATATATTTGTAATGCCTTAAACTATTTGAAATCCTATATTATAAAAAATATAATTATATTTATAAATCCTATATTATAATATATGATAATTATAATTATAATTATATATATAAAAATATATCCTATATTATAAAATAAAAAATTAATTGAATTTATGAATAAATATTTAAAAATTTATGAGTAAAGATTATAAGTATTAGAATAGTTATAGAAAATGAAGATTACATGACTGGATTGCTTTTCCAACAATTAAATGTTCAATTTAAATATTCATGAGAAATTGTTACATTATATATATGATATAAGCGTTCATATAAAGCGATACTTTTAAGTATCTAATCAGTATATAAAGGATTAATTACCATTAATTAATTTGTACTTTCCCATTAAAGCTCCAGAGAGAAGCTTATCGATATTCAACAGTAAGTTTTTACGCGTGGTCTCTTTTCCAGAGATGATAGTGGCCCATTGATCAACACCATCAAAATTTTCCTTTACATCCTCTAAATTACCGCCGGCAGCTGAGTAAAACGTTGGTAGCCAGTCAGTTATGTGAATCAATTCTTTAGAAATCCTAGAGGGATTTTTTATTAATGGCGAATAAATGCACGCTGTTCCGCGAATCCCACCCTCGAACAGTGTGAATTTCAACTGAAAATAGAAATTGAATGACAGTTCAATAGAGAAACTAAACGAAGTATTAATTTTTTTTTTCTTTTTTAAATAGCAGATTTCCATGTCGAAGTTTTCATTGTATCAGCAAACTTTGAACTTAATCTCTAGATGCTAAATGTTATCCAATAATAATTAGGATATAAAAGTAAAAATATTTTATATATACTTGTATTTTAAATACTTGTATTATACCATGTTATGTTATTTTACATTGAATTGATTTTCATTATATTTATTTTGAAATTAGTTTTTAGATATTAAATGTCTTCTAACAATGATTAAAATATAGCGATAAAAATAAAAATATTCTAATTATAATATACAGAATAAATGAAACTTTCAATAGTTAAAGCATTAAAGATATAATATATTAAGAACGAAATAGGGAATTAAAATAGGGAAGAGTAATTGTAAGAAAGAATAAAGGAAGGATAAAAGTGAGTGATTGAAATAGCATTGTATGTATGTATTATATAAGACATTGTAAACCAAATTCAATTCCTGGTTCTGAGGCTGAATAAATTATAAATAATATCAATAAAACAAACTTTTACTAGATTCTGGTCTAGCGATATTCGTAAAAATTATAGAACGCATAAAATCCACGTCCCAATTATAAGAAATATGTGCAATTTCCAAATTTTATTATCTACGATAAACCTTGAATATTAAAAATAGAAAAAGACTTTCGAACAGAAGTAGATAAAATAACCTTATAATTTCATTACCCCACGCAAAGGATAGTTTGATCCATAATTCTCCAGCAATCCCACAGTCGGTGCACCGTTATCAGTCATGAAAACAATAATCGAATTTTTCAGCATGTTCGCTTCTTTTAACGCTTGAACCACCTTGCCAACTGATTCGTCCATGGCAGTAACCACGCCTGAAAACAGAGTATGAGCATTAATCGATTAAAATTTTTTAGTTTGATTGATTGATCAATGTTTACAATTAATAAAATTAACCGTCAAAAAATTGGCGACTGAATCGGTCAATAGTGTTAATCGTTAATTGCCAATTGTTAGTTATTACGTCGAATTTGTAATTATAATTTCATTTAAATTGAAGACGTACTGTAAAAAATATACTTGTAATACTTGTAATAAAGCATATTTAATCGACATAAAACATATTCCTGGTTTATACTGTCGAGAAGTATAGAACTGCAAGCCTAATTAACTTGCTTTGAACTTTATCAAATAAGCAAATAATGATAAAAAACTTTATTTCTTTGTATTAATATTATTTCATTGTTTACAAATTTGCTTTATCATTATTGCAAACTGTTTTAATCCTTAGTCACAAACAAGAGGATACATAGAAAACGCTGATTTCATTGAAAAAGGAATTAATCATTAACGAGATGTCCAACTGACGATTAAAATTGAAAGAAATTTAATTGATAATTTCTAAACAATACCAAGAAATGAAAATTGTATCTAATTATGTAATCTAAGGCAAGATTAAAAAAAGAAAGTCAAGATATTTTTGGGAAGTGTTTTCACCCCTAGATTATTAAATTAATTGAATTAATAATTGTATTGTGTATACTGTTTGAAACTTTATATAATTCTTTACGTCTTCTTTCTAATGAAGATAATGCAAGAGAAATTTTATTTTCGATTACCCATTTGGTACAAATTACAATATAAACTTCAATTATTAAACTAAAATTTAAATTTCATTTAAGGATTAAGAAAAAAAAATTGTTCCGTTATTAACTATACTTGTGTAAAGATTCAAATCATTTTGGAATTTTCTTCTCTTGTCCTTCGAACAAAATACTGTGCGATTGTCGTCAAAGACTTAACAACAATTAACGATTAAAGTTAGAATTTAATCCTTAATCAAAGCAATTATTAAAAGGCATTTAAACTAACGCAATTAACGATCGAAGTAGGAATTTAATCGTTATTTATGATTAACAACTAAAGTTAAAGAAGAGATAAGAAATGTAATCATTAATTGCGACCGAAGATTATTAGCAAAATTTAATCGTTGATCATTGATTAATTTTTTGCTCAACTTTTCATAGTACAATGATAATTAATAGCTCATTTGTACGATATAATTGTCCACTTGTAGCATTATCTACCTGCGAACTTTCTCCGATTGAAATCTTCGATGTAGCCTAACGTGGTGTTTGTTTCTTTCTCGTCACGAACCTCCATTACCGCTTTAGCATCGCTAGCATGAGCAGCAAGATGGGACAATTGGAGATAAAGAGGTTTACTATGATCGTGATTCGAAATAATGTTCTCGGCACGTTCTGTTATAAGGTCTGTCATATATTCGTAATTGTACATGACGGATATGTTTCCTGAAACGTCGTAATGTAGATCGTATCCAACGTGGGACTGTGGAAGCACGTTGCAGAGCAATGAGGACCACCCGATCTTCCCGAGTACTGTTTTAACCTCTTGCACTGGAATGACGTGCCACACACGTCGGGAATTTTTTGTGCCAAATTGCAATATTTTCTCAGTTATAAGTTTATATTTAAATGTATATTTAAATATAACCCAGGCGAAACAAATGATAAGTTTATTACTTCTTAATAATTTCTATTCTGTTTCTTCGGTTTGGTCACTCGTTATGGTCTGCGAACCAGTTGCCAGCGCAAGGGGTTAATACTATTTCTTTCAAAAAAAACTTACATCTTGTTCAATGGTATGATTGAAGTACGCAATGTAACCAGTGTAATATCCCATGAACGTGTCGAAACCACGATAAGCTGGCGTATGATAATCACTGTAATAGCCAGTGTGCCATTTTCCTACAAGATGCGTAGCGTATCCTAATTTCCGTAAATATTCCGGCAGAAGAGTGTTGTCCAAAGGTATAGCGCGTCGTTCTCCTGCCTTTAGCGGATAACCTTGCATACCTGTCGTGGAAAAATATATTATGTTTATTAACACTTGTATGTGAGACAACCCATTAAACGATAATTAAACTAAAATACTATAAATGTTTAAGTCTGCATCATCTTTCGTGGAAATGTCCAAAATTTGCTCTTCTTTCGAATATCTGTAAACGATACCGTGGTACTTCTTTTTTTTTCTTTGATTGATGTTCTTAATTGTTATGTAATTAAATGAATAAAGGAACATCTTGAAATTTATGTTAGTAAATAAAGTTTATACATAGATAATATACATTATATGCATGACAATTTTTTGATTTATATATTTTTATACCAATATTTAATGATTTAAAATGTTTTCTGAAATTAAAATATTAAATATAATTGAAATAGTATATGCTATAGAATAATATATTACATACTGTAAATGGCATATTATATCTTTCTGTATATTGTATATGTTATAGTATAACAATAATATAATAATATATCTAATAACATGTACAATAATATATAAATATATATAATACGACTGATTAAATATTATAAATATTACAGTTAAATAGTATATTATAATAGTATATTATATTATATTATTAATTACAACAAACTATAATAATTATCGCTTGATTAATTATTAATTATATTTAAAATAGTTGGTTATATTAAATATATTAATTATATTATATTATAGTTAAAATAGTCAAGTTGCATTAATTATATTTGAAATAGTTAAAAAAATAATAAAAGGAACAATTCATATAGTAGAAATGAAATTAGATAGAAAAATATGTGAGCACAATTAACAGAATAATAAGTACTTGAAGGAAAAACTCTCCGTTATTTTATTTAAAATTGTCTTTGCGTGATATATTATATAACTAATATCTATATTTTTTTAAAAATTACGTCGTCGCTTGGAAAAAGGAACATGCAGTTAACTCTAAAATTCTGTTCATTACCGATAAGAAGTTTAATTGTTATCAAACAAACAATCTCCTCGTTATCTTTTATACGCGAAGGAACAATTAAACGTGCAGTTTAACGTAAGTATACCATACATATTTTTGTGTCATACAAAATGACATTAAATTCTACTGACAATACTTTGAAACAGACTTGAGCAAATTTTGAAGGTAAAAAAAAAATGAACGATTTAAAATAATCAGGATTAAAGACTTAATTCAATAAAAATTATGACTCCTCTTACAGAGAATCAAAAAATTATTGGCACACTTAACTTTTTTGCAATATCTTTATGAAAACGAATGATACATTAACTTTAATATATATCATTTGTTTTAATAAAGATATCGCCAAAAAACTAGGTGTGCCAATATTTTATAAAATTTAGATTTCTTAAAAAGAAGAATGTTAATTTTTTATCATTCATCATTTTCTTTATCAGTGACTTTGTTTTATAGCTGTGAGTATTACTCAAGTGTAAGAACTCTGACCTAATCCGAATCACATTACAAAGATAAACAATAGCATGATTCACGAGTGATAAAAAAACGCAAATGCATTATATCGATCGCATAAATCGCATAATGGAGTACCTGTTCGAATAGGATAACGCCCAGTAAGAAAGGCTGTTCTTGATGGTGTGCATATCGGTAAAACGTAATGTCGTTGAAATATCACGCCGTTGTAAGCCAGAGCGTCTATATTTGGCGTGGGTATTTGATTGGCACCGTGAAAACTCACGTCGTTCCAGCCCTTGATGAGAAATTCCAAGAATTCAATATTGTATTTCATTTATATAATCGGTAGACTATTAACTTGCAAATAATAAAGATCAGGCTGACCAGCGATCCTATCTAAGATTTGCATTCTCAACGCAGTTTGTATTGTACTCGAAAAATGTTCGATACTCTTGTCCTTTATTTTTGAATCATATGAAAAAGTTTTATTGAAAACTTTTTTTTTTTTGTTAAAAGAAAAGAGATGAATATTGTACTCTCGAATCGCGTAGAAAATTGTCAAAACTTTATTGAAGATTTTGTCGAAATATTATTGTATATTTCTTATGTATGGGAATTATCCAAAATTGCGTCGTTTTATACTGGAAAAAATTGATGAATAAAAACCTTTATCCTTGGAAGATGTAGTAAATTGTCATAAATTTTATTAAAAGTTTCCTCTCTATGAAAATTATAAAAAATTTCATCTTTGATGCTGTTTCTATTTAAAAAAAAAGTGAATAAAAATTTATCCTTGAACCATATAACAAATCGTCGAAATTTTACTGAAAACTTCCTTTTTATAAAAATGATCAAAAGTTATACTATTTCTATAAAAAGTTATACTGTTTCTATTAAAAAAAAAAGAAAAAAACGAACATAAATCTTTATCCGTGACTTATATAAAAAATTGTTGAAATTCTGATGAAAACTTCTCTGTCATGAAATGATTGTTAAACTATTAATAATAATAAAAAATATTTTTACAAATATTTGAGGACTAATCAAAGTAATTTAATCTTAAAAAGTATATGTAATTTTAAACACATAATAATAATACTAACAAATTTAATTTGCAATATTATAACTTCAAATTTATAATTATATTTGCGACCCGTTTCTAGATACGGCTCTACAAGGCATGAAACAAGAATAAGGATTAAACACAATTTATGTCGAGTTTATTCGTGTCCAAAACGAATCGAAAGTACACGTGTCGGATCAAGATATTGCACGCTCGTTTGCACGAATTCTCTGATCTTTTTCCAATTGTTAACCGTTAAGACGTTTCCATAAATAATGGGCCGTTTCCTCGATACGTACATTGCATTCTCTACCAACAATATGTCTTACGTTTCTCTTGTAAATTCATATCGTGACATTTTCGTTATTTTCAACTCTCAGTTTTCATTATTTCTCGTTCTTATGGGACCTTAGACGAAAGAGAATGTATCACAAAATATGATTACGTATATTGATTCACGAGAATTCACCATAGAAGAACTTGTGTATATACAGCAACAAATATTTTTATATATTTTAAAATTTCTGTGAACATCACAAAAATGATTTGTTTTATCTATTATATATTATAATATACTTTATATACAATATATACTTTGAATATTTTATGTTATTTGCAATTCTCAATTTTTTATAAAATCTACATTTTTATTAATACGTGGATTTTAAAATATTTTTGTAAACATCACTAAAGAAATAATAGAACGTAAAAATAATTTGTTTTATTTATTATATAATATATTATAATATACTCTCTTTTGGATATTTTATATAGCTATCTTTGTATACTATTTTGTACTACTATACTACTTTGTATATATATTTTTATAATTTCCAACTTTCCATAAATATATAAAATCCGCATTCTACTTATTAATATTTCATGTTGGGAAGATTTATTTGTAATAAATTCATATTTACACAGTGAAGAGCATAGTTGAAACGATAACGATGAAAAATTGTCGGTACATAATATTGTCCTCTTATTCTTTCACAAAAAATTACTCACGTGCACGGTATAAAAAGAATCAAATTATCTTTATTTAAAAGCTAAAATTAGAAACGTGAAAAACATTTGTTTCGTAAATACTAAGTCAGGTGAATGTACATATATAAAACTGAACTGAAATATCAATTTTTTGCTTATCTCTCGTAATACCTGCATGCGATAGGAGATTCGCAAATAATGAAATGTGATGAAATATTTGCAATTGTGAAATGTAATCAAATATTCGCAAATTGTAAAATTGAGGAATGCAGTCTATAGTTTGTGTAAATTATCATTACCACAAAACAAATCTAGAAACTTCTTTAAGGAAGATCAATTAAAGTAAAAATATTATTTTATTCGATGTATAAATCATTTTTGCAACACACATTTTATATTGGACATTTGAAAAAATTATATACGGAGTGTTTAAAAAAGAAGAAAAGGTTTTACAATACTCATCGAAAAGAGCAAAAAATATCTAATCAACATCCTTTTCGTTATTTAGTGTCGTTCGATCTTATAAGTGAATCTCTTTGCAACACATACATTATATGCGGGCTGTACATGTAATTGAATGAAAAACACAGAGGAATTCAAAGTAGTGGTTCAATTTGTATTGTTTGCGTTTATGAAACTTTGTTGATATTAATAATAATTTTGTTTAGCCAATTATCAATATATAAACAAAATAAATTACTTAACGTAACTTATCAATTTACTTTAACTTAATATAATTTATCAATTTATATCGATGTATGATAATTTATCATGGTATTGCAAATACCTCAATTTCTTAAAATTTCACAGAAATCATAAAATTCAAGTGGAAAAGATGTCATAATGAAAAAATATTAGACGAATTCTCGGAATAAAGTTTCATTCCATAGTTGTAATACGTACAGAACTTTAGAATAAATTTAGAATAGAATGATAGAAATTATAAATCTTTTGAGAAAAATAGCAAAAACGTCAATTTTTCCTCGTTCTATAGATTCAATTGCATTAAAATCACTTTTTACTCGACTTTACAAACAACGTTGCTCACGAAGAACGAATCCATTTTCAACCTTCTCGAAACTCAAAAAAAAAAAAAGAAAGAAAGAAAAGAAACATACAATAATCTTACAAGATCATCCACCATGATAACAATAATATTTGGCTGCTGCTGGCGCTGCTGTTTCTGTCGCAATGTAGTGTACAAGCATCCTGACAGAAGAACCAGAGTCAGTACGCAAAGAAGTATGCATTTCCACATTCTAATGATTGTTCCACTCAAATTGTTTACGCCGAGGAATCGTGTCTCGTAAGACCGCCGGTCGAGTCGTCGCCGATCCATCCACGATCGGTGTAAAAAGTGAATATATAGACAAAAGAACTAAAGTATGCCGACAAAAGGAAAACGGATGTACACTGTGAAATATGTGCAAAAAAAAAAAAGAAACAACTGCGCGTTACGTGAAAACGTTGCAAGGGAACAGAATCGCAATTTAGGAACGTTGTCCAGGGTAAGAATCGATCACTCGACAACTACGATTTACCATGGGGCGTGCTACTATATAACATGCCGGCTTATAACAAGGCCGGGCGGAGAAAGTACATATTTTACGGGATGCTACAGTCGGACTATAATCGGCAGACCGGTGGTACGATCATTTAACGAGTCGCCTGTATCGCGATTATCGAAAAATTTGTGGCATGCATTTAAAAGAAACGTCGTTTCGCGAAGTCTCGTTCTTTTCATCGAAAGCAAATTATTCGAGGTATAATTATTCTGATAACACGTTTTAATTCTTCGTCCCATCTATGCGTCGACACGTATCACGTATTGTTATATTTGTTAAACGGTTCACAAGTCAACTATCGTTCAGTGAACAGACGTTAGACAAAGATAAGCAGAAATATCGTCGAGCCTTCTGATAGTGCAATGCATAAATATTATTTCCGGCATTAAACTTGCTCATTTAGAATGAAATGATCGTTGGGAGATACGTCGTTCGATTTTATTGCATTTGTATTATTGATAGATCGCAATGGTTTCGTATGGAAATTAATAATACAAGTATGTACATTTGGATATTAATAAAATTTTAAGAATAGTCCACTTTGTTACGCAAATGTATAAAATACATGAATAATTGTTGTATTGAGATACAAGAAAAGTATGCTTATGTAACAGACACGCGCGTAACATACGTATATTCGTGTATACGTGTATAGAATGTAAAGTAAAACTAATATAATAATCGACATTAGATCAAAATTTAAACTTTTCTAAACAATATCCATGGTTCGCTTCGACGATATAATCTATACTTTTATAATTAAAAAATCGACAAAGCACCAATTATATTATACTTGGTTTCATTTAAATTGATTTATACTAACAAATTATTGAACATTATTTTCAGTTACTAAATTCTAGATAATTTTGCACGTTTACTTGCAATATTGGATATTTCATATGCAATAATTTAGTCCAAAAATGAAAAAGGAGATAATATACAAAATATTTTATATTCGATAACTTTATTGTATATTTATTTGTCATTTGTTTTATTCAAAACATCGGATATAAATAATTATACATATATTTTAAAATATAATGTGTTCGTGTATATAAACGTAATTGGTTATTATGTATACATATAAATTATAGTTGTACGTTAAAAATGTTTAGGTATATATGTACATTACATTACAATGGAAAAATGAATTTTATATTATTTTTGAAAGTAAATATACAAAATAAATTTTGTGGATATTTAGCTTCTATTAGATTTATAATTTCATTTAATTTTAAATTTAAAAAGAAATATTTTACATATATCCATGGAATTTGAAGTTAATTATTTCATAAAATAATTAATCTCATAATTGTTGCATATGTAATATTAAATTTATTTCGCGTATTTGTGGTAATCTTTCGATTTAAAAAAATATATTGTTTGTTGATTTCTATTTTTGTTTACATATTATAAATTAACATATTACAAAATTTACATATTATAAAATTAAATATATATAAACATAGTTTACATATTATATAATTAAAGAAAAAAAAAAAAAGATAAAACATGATAAAATCTAGTGTTTTTATAAAACTTCATGAACGTGCCATTTATTTTTAGGAATGTTATAATTCTAAACATAACAGGTGGTTATCCTTTTTTCAATGTTATATTGTAATATATTCTTCATTACTTTATATATCAAACCAAAAAATCAATAATATTTTTGGAATATTCGTATAAAAATTATTTAAAATCCCAAAATTTTAGAATAATTAAAATTTCTTCCAATTTCTTTAATTCGATAAATTTCGTACGCATAGTTCATCGAATTTTGTACAATCGAATCAATTTACTATACAATAAAATTTCTTTCTTTAAAATAAAAAATAATTTACGTAAAAAAAAGAACCAAAAAATCCCTATGGAAAATCATCAAATTTTCAAAACTATATATGCTAAAAAAGAAAAAAAAAAGAAGACGCTCAATACATTTCCTTTTACATTAATTACAGTTATAAGATAATTCTTCAAAAAAGATAAGATATAACAACGAAAAGTTGAAGGAATCCTTCGTGTGATAAAAATAGTTTATAGATAATATAAAATTCATATTAAATACGTATATTTCGTCAATTGAATTATTAGAAAGTACGAATACTTTAGTAAATAATAAATAAATACAATTAGTAAATAATACGTATTAAAACTGTGCTACGAAACGACTTAAATTATGGCAGGTAATGAGTGTTTCTCTAGAAGGCTCACCTCCAAGGTATCTAAATTACTTATTCGTTTGAATTACGAAGCAAGGTCGGCAAAATCGTTAGATAGCAAGTCATCTATTTTAATTTCTGTCTTATCACATTTATCGCCATAATTCACCAGTCAAGCCGAAAGCATTACCAGCCATATTTTTACATTTTCTTTCGATGATCGCTCGACTATAAAATGTTATTCATACTTGTTTTAATAACAACAACAATTATTGAAGGGTACGTGAGAAGAGAAGAGAGTCAATTACCTTGAGCTTAATATTTTTTCGTATGCTCCTGTACGGGTATATTCTTCATTAAATCAAATGACTTAAATTCTTTTTAAATATTACATTCACTTTGATACGAAATTCTGACATTATACGAAGTGTCTTGTTTTATAACTCTAGTTAAATATAAATATAGTTATCTTCAGACGTTATTAGAGTAATGTTTCAAACAAAATTTGTTCAATTTATAATAAAGTAATAATGTAAGATTAGAATTATCAGATGTCAATGTGTCAATATTCTATCAAACAAAAAGAAAATCGAAACGCGGAAAATGTATATTCACTCGAGTTCTAATACGATGATTTCTCGAAAATTTGATCACATTTTCTCAATTATGCATTATTTCTCCTTGAAATGAAACAAGTTTTGTTTGAAATATTTTCTTCAATAGCGACCAGTTCTGGAAATAATTGTATTTATAGACATCTTGCATATTAAAAAACATATTTATTCATCCTAAGAAACGCAAAATCCCTCTTATTCCCGTGAATCTTCTAATTTCAAATATATCTTCAATTACTTCATTGTAGCAACAAATTAATTACATAGCAAGTAATTAAATAGCATATTAAAATAGACTAACTTTCCAATTTCGCATAAATTTAATGCATTAACGTAGATAATGTAAAAATTAACTGAAAAGAATGAAAATAAAAACACGAAATACATTGTATTGTTGTTAAGTTCAAAATTTATTTATTTTGCTGAAAATCCAATAATGAAAAGATAAAAATTTATGAAAATTTGTTCGTAGATAAATTGTTCGAAAATTTCTCAGTTTTGCAAAATATATTTGTCTCGTCGTTTGATAGCCTCTACATCAAATTTAGAATTAAGTCGTTTGATTTTCAATTTGTTGGTGCCACAATAATGTTCTTTGTAGAATTATTGTTATGGTCAGATATAATTGTTCAACAACATTGAGACGAAGATGATGGAAATGTGAATGCAATAGATTAAATTGCCAAGCATGGCTGCAGCGTTTGGAACGTATATCGCAGCCCCTGAATTCATCCACGGTTCCCACGTGTTGTTTCTTCTCCTTGGATCTGCTAACCAATCGATCCGTGTTATCATTTGTCTCACTAAGATATGACCATAGTGTTCCAAGTAACGATTCAAATCTTTGGCTATCTGGAGACAAAAATTATTAGTAGATTATAAAAATATCGATTAATATATTAATATATTAATATTAATATATAATACATAATATATAATATATTAATACATATATAATATTATATGTATATATATGTATATGTATACAGATACGTAATATTAAAATTTTTTGATCATTTAGTTCGTAGAGATAATGTTATAATTAGTAATAAAATAATTGTTTTAATTATCAGAAATTCAAAGAGGATAACATATCACAGTATATTAAATAAATATCGTAAAGGTATATATTTAAAGACGAATGCGTTCTTAATTTATTATATTCTCTTCATTCAGTATTAAATTTGGTAATTTTAAGCACTCAAAGGATTTACAGATAAACTGAGAACATGATCTTAGCAAAAACAAATAAAATTATTGTACGTGCAGTAAAGCGAATGAAACTTTATCCTAATTATGATTATAACAATCTTTCTGTAAAAAAATTTAAATATATCTGGCACAGATTTATCATAAAAGAGGAATTAACTTACAAATGAAAAATTCAAATTGAAGAACTCATTTAATTGCAAGATAATCTTTCTTGTTTTCCGGATTTTAAAATTCAATGCAGTGACGTGATAATAACGTGCATCAATAAAATAAGTAAAACGCGAATTTTCCATCGCTGATGGAAAGTTAATTCATCCATGATAATTGCAATAGCAGACTTTCTGACTTTTATCCCAATTTATTTTATATTATCTTATGTTATGTTATTTTATTCCAATTTATCGAATTATGAATTATTGAATTTTCCAGCAAAAGAGATCTATCAATTTCAATAAAATTAAACAAATTTCAAGATTATTACGTACCTAATATTGCAAGAGTGACTTGTATCAATAATAGATTTATGCAATTTCAAATTGTTATCAACACAATTTAAAAAATATAGTTCAAGCAGAAATATATTTCCGCTACTAAATGTTATGTACAATTTAACAACAAGACTTTTATTATAACATTTTGTTTATAATATATTTCATACATTTTTACAATTCACGCGAAATCTAATGAATTCTATGTGTCATAAATTTCTCATAAATGTAACATATAATCCCGTAATCTCAATGATATGACATCTTCATGTTAATATTTTACGTTGTATAATATGTATGTAGTTATTTTATGCCTTTTCTTTGTAACTATTAAACATGATATGATAGAAAAATTCATGATATGTCATGAACAAGATTACACGAGTGTATCATTCAAAATTGTCGATGTTTGAACTATTATAACTTCATGAAAAAGAAAAAAGAAAAAATCATAGAATAACGAAGTCCATTTTAAAGCATAAAATCTTTATTTTCACGAAGCACCGTTCATTTTTTTTCTGAGATATTCCCATACCATGTAACGAATGGAAATATGAAAGTACTTTCCTTCTCGGAAATTTATGTGTAAAAAAAATTGAAAATTTTTTTTATGACTGAATCTGCTACGGATTTGAAGATTGAGATCAACGACAATTGAGATCATCCTTTTACAACGACCCCGTAAATTGTTATTGATGTGTAATTTAATTTTTTATTGTTTCACATGTTATTAATCTTTCAAGAACAACGCTTGACATTGATGATTTGAACTTTTTGATAATTTTCATTTGATTTAAAGAGATTTAGACTGATAATAACGATTAGATAGGTTTGATAATAATTTTTTCGTAGATTTGAATTTCACACAGATTAGACATCCTTAAAGAACACAATTAAATTATTTAAAATAATATATAAAATAATATATAAATAATATATATAATATATAAAATAATATAAATAATATATATAATATATAAAATAATATAAATAATATATATAATATATAAAATAATATAAATAATACATATAATATATGAAATATATAAAATAATATATATAATATATAAAATAATATAAATAATATATAAAATATTTAGTAAAACAGCCAAAAAAAATCATACATCAAATTTTTGAAGATAAGAGACACCATAAGCTTATTGAAAGTAACGAACATATTCAGCAGAATATAATTCACCAACTTCATTTTATCGTTTCCATCGTAAATGACTTCAATCGAAAAAGTAAAACGCACACGAAAAAGTGCTTTTTTTTTTATTTATTTTTGTATTTTATTATTACGATGTCTTATTTCGAAAATATTCCATAAATGGTGTTTTGTTTTTTGTTTTTCGTTGGTTTGCTATATTCAAATCATTATCAGTAAACTGTAACAGATTAGCATGAGACTATAAACTGTACTCAGACGTGTTATGTACTCAGATGTATTATACATTACAATTTACTTCTACCAATTACATCGTCTTGCAGAATTGGGCCAATGTTATTAGTGACGAGAAGCGGCGAGATACAAATTATTAATATTAACACTAGAATTATCGACAAATAAAGTATTATATAAAAATTGTTAGAGAAATCAAAGAGCGAAGGATAAGCAATTTGTAATATAATAAAGCGTTCGTTCATATATTTTACAAAAAAATCGCTCAAATTTATAAATATGAAAAATTACGAATTGATCACTCTGATCAAATAATAGTGCAAAAATATAAAATATAATAAATAAATATAAAATAGATGAAATAGATATAAATATAAAATGTAAAATAAATTAAAATAAATGAATAAATCTAAGATAAATACTCGTAAAAATATAAAATTGCAGTCTAACTATAATTATATTCTTGGGTACTATTTATGAATACTAATTTAGTTATCCAATTCTGGATATATCTAAATACTTATAAATAAATATCAGACAAAATTATAAAAATACAGTAAATAAGCTGTAATTTCACAAATTGTTTGGTTTTAAAGTTAATTTTTTATTAATTTATAAAATGTAACAGTGCTAGCCTCCAATGTTTCCAAACAAAACTATAATACAAAATAGATGTCCTTTGTTAATTATTCACGTTACAAAATAAAAACTATATTTGTCCAACTGGGACGTTCAATAAATATAGACAAAGACTTTATTTCATTGTTACAAGTAGCTTAATATCTAAATCTTAACACGTTCCGTGTAAGGTCATATCAACATTGTTATCTTTTAAATTATTTCTCGTTAAATTAATAATTTCAGCATGAAATAATGATGCTCAAATATCATTAAATAATGACCATTTGGAAATACAATTAAGCAAAACAAAAATTATCGTTACCGGAATTGGAATTGTAAAAAGTCGTCTCGCGATGAAAATGATAACCAGTTGAGATAAGGATATTCGTGTTACATACTTACCCTAACATACACTTCTGCGACATTCTTCGTTTCGCATGGATCGTTCACTATGTCGAATAAACATTCCGTAACGTTGCAATACGTGAGCAGGCGTCTATCAGAGTACGTGAGGTTTGTATCACATTGGACCGTTCCATCTCGTCGTAATTGTAACATTGTACTCGGTTGTGTCACTGGACCACCAAGATGATAAGTGATGCTTTGAGAAACAGCACTTTTCAACACGATTTCCGTGTACGGTGGTGTTTCTAATGTTCTTCCGAAGTCTCCATAGTATCCATCGTAATAACCGTTTTCGATAGAACCTTAAACCATTTTTTGGAGAAAATTTCCAGTAATGAATATTGGTATTAACTCTTTGTATAGTGTTTTCTGTGTATTATTAACTATTGCATAAAGAATATATTTTTATATTATATACTTATCTATTTTTATATTAATAACTAAGATAAGATAATAGATAAGCAATAGATAAGCTAATCTATTTTTATATTATATACTTATTTATTTTTTCACAAAAACCTTTTATTATGTACCTTGTATGTAAAAATACAACTATACATAATTAATATGTTACATTAGTGATGTATACTATGTAACATATTACACATAATTAATATGTTGTATTATACATAATATGTGATACATATTAATAATGTGTAACATATATAATGTAATATTAATTATGTACAATATTCCACAATATAAAATGCATAATATTTTTTGTATATCAACTGTTTTTGTATTTCCTTGTAGTAAAGTGACTTATTCCCACATCTCCTATTCGATAATTACAGAGAGAAATTATTAGATTAAGTTCAAAATTATTTATTTGTTGTGACTAATAAGGGAAGATTTTTAACCTGGAAGTTATGAATCTTTGAAGATATGTAAAGCATATATATAATTATTACATTAATACAAATAGTATAAATAATTATATATAATTATTTACAATTCTCTTCTAATTATATAAATCTATTATCGTACAATAGTAAAATTATCCTAATTCTATTTCTTACAGTTTACGAGTTACAGATATAAAATCACAAGGTAGCTGAATTTTCAAGGATCAATTTCACCTCCTTAACCCTGAAATGCACACCGTTATATGTTTGCAGTGTCCTAAATATATCATCAATTCTAAATCTATGACTTCAAAAAAAATCGTCCATTTCAAGATTAAAATGAATTTCGGTAGAAAAAGAGATTGCTATATTAAATGTACTTTTTATTCTACAATTTAATATGTAGTTACCTCTCAACAATTTGAATCGGCTATATATCGCCCCCTCAGTTTTCGAAACTTCGTTGATATTCAACAAAAGCTTCTCTCTACCACGTCCGTATCCTTCGCTAAGTACACGCCATTGATCGATTCCGTCGATCTCGCCTAGATCCTTCAGATCTCCACCAGCTGCGGAGTAAAGGGTTGGCAACCAATCTGTTATATGCACCAATTCATTGGACACTCTGGCTGACTTTTGCAATCTAGACGACCACAATGCCGCTACTCCTCTCACACCACCTTCGTATAACGTGTATTTTGTCTGTAATAATAATATTAATAATGACAATAATAATTAATTTTATTAATCGTAATTATTGTTTATATATATTTATATATTTTATATAAATTATCAATTATTATACATATTTCATATATTTATATATACAATATTATTATATATATTTATAATTATTATAAATATTATAATATTATTATTGTTCGCGCGCGTGAGTAGCGAGACGAGATCGGGTTTAGAAAAGTATGTGGACTGTATATTACGCGTGCTGAGTATTAGGGGCTTGTCCCCTCATGGCAACTTTGTCGCAAGAGAGTGAACTTTATGTGTCGGAAGTCAAAGTGATTCTGATTTGGAAGCCGAAGGAAAGCCCGAACGTCTTTTCGGTTCCCCTTCCTTCGGCTTTGGAAAATCGCGGGTCCAGGGTGGGGCACGAAGGGCCAGATACCCGTTGCCGTCGTGGGTTATCTCGCTGGCCCGTGTTTCTCACGTGTTCGGGAAAGTTGGTGCCATGCTTCAATCCACGGACGAGTGTGTTGTCTTCTTAGAAGAAGTCCAGCCATGTGGCCAGTGTTTCGGGCGACACGGCCTGTTAAGGGTACTCAAAAGGCAATAAATTTTCCCGTACGTGCCTGTACCCAGACCGTAGGTATTGTAGCATGGAAACTCTCCCGAACAATTATATATGTTTGTAATTATTAATACAGCTATATAATTATAAAATAATAATTATTAATCATAACAATAATATAATTATTGTATATTATAGTAATTATAGTAATTATAGTATAATTATAGTTTATGCAGGAATTGTTATCTATACGTATAGAATGATTTTAATTTAATCTATAGAATTTATTTAGAAAACAGAGTAAATAGAATTTAAAATTTTCTAGAATTTCCCACTTTTAAAACTTGAAATCTCTAGAATTATGATCAACAGAAGTTGGCAATAACTTTTCTAGGTATCTAATATTACTCTTTGTATTTTGATACTTCATCGTCATCGAAAATAATGAATATTTCATTCGGAATAAATTATGAATAGTAAACTATTAACTGAACTGGCCACACAAGCCAGATAGACTTTCATCTTATTCATTAAATATTCTAATGAATTCAATACAGATACATCTTTTTTGCAATTTCAAATTTTTTATAAATGGCATATATATATATATATATATATATATATATATATGTATGTATTCTTTAGTCTTTATTCATAAATTCAACAATTCTGTGCAAACTTTCGCAATTGAATTTTACGATGTTCAAATTGACGATAACTCTGTCCTGACATAATTGATTATTTTCGTTTGTTCCGATTGGACTGATTAAACTGACAATTTAATTAAACGATAGTCTCGTATAATTAACTATGTTAATTTGTTTTTAAGTGGATAAGAGCACCGCTTTAATAACGCAATCGTACCCCTCTCAAAGGATAGTTCGAGCCGTAGTTTCGGTATCTACCAATCGACGGTGCTCCGTTATCGGTGAGGAATAGGATCAAGGAATCCCGCAGCATTCCTTTCTCTCCTAACGCGTGAACTATACGCCCAACCGATTCGTCTAGCTTCGACACCATTCCTATAATGAAACAAGCAAGCATTCAATTAGAGTTACGCGTGAATTATGAGGTTGTGTAAATATAGACTAAGATAACGATATCTCTCGTAAAGTCAATTTCTTATACATAATACCTGTAATTCATACATTTCGCCTTGCGAACTCTGGATTTTTGTTAAAGTTATATGGACAAAGAGTAAAGAAATATTTATCGTAGTTTTTATAACTATCTAACAAGTTGGTGATAATTTGTGAGTATAATGTACTTTGAACTTGTTAGATATCCCTCGTCCTTGAGAAAATCGAATTTGAAAATTCTGTGTATATGTTGAACTAAATATGTTTCTACATATGTTGAAACTCGTTGTCAATCCACACGTTGCAATCAATATTATACAATTAATAATTACTTTAATATAATTTATAATTGTCAGTTTCTCAATTAATTAAATCCACATTAATATATTAAACAACTATGTAATGTACTATTACCATTAACATATTAATATATTTTATATATTTTATAATAAATTAATTATATATGTAATATATTAACATTAACATAAATTTAATATATTAACATTTGGATATATTACTTGGTAATGAATAGAATAATATATTATATTATTATGTAACTATGCATTATTTTACTTGAACATGAAAATGATTTTTGTCTAAATTATTTCATTATATATATCTTAATTATTTGGTTATCGAACGAAATCTTTATTTTGTACTTGGATGTTTATTCAAATATTTTCTACTTCTTGTTTGTCGATTATTTTGTTATTTCATTTATACTCAAGAAATTAATTGGAAATGATCTATTTGAATCTCACGAGAAATAAAGTTATTCTTCCTATGTAATATCCATTTTAATAATATCTATTTTTTCTATGACAATAACAATAATAAATTAAAGTAATTAATAATAATTTAGTAGTGCTATTTTTTATTTTACTAAATAAAATGTATTCAAATCTCGAGAAAATAGAAAATAATAGGAAACATACATGCGATTTAAATAAAAGTTTTCGAACCTATATTTATAAAATTATTCTTCATTTCTTTCTTAATTATACTTTATATGCATAATAAAATCTTCATATATATATATATATATAAAATAAAGAGCTTTAAACCTTTATAATTTTTTTTATCTACGTACTAGCATATTTGTGACGATTTGGCTCACGAATCTGTATAGTCTCTCTGTCGTTGTATTGGTCTATTGGTTGTTCTAAAGGAGCATGAACCGCGAGATGCGAAAGCTGGAGATAGAGAGGCCTCGGGACTTCGTGATTTTCGACGATCTTGATCGCCTCGTCGGTGAACAAGTCAGTCGCGTATTCGCGATTGAATCCATGAGCTGGATCGTCTCCACGATGCATGTCATATCCGCTCATATTCTGAAAATGAAACACTGTAAAATTTCTAACTCGAACGATGGAAGGAAGATTATTTTATTCGAATAAGAAATTCAATATTATGAAATGAAATGTATAAAATATAAAGTTATATTATGAAATGTCTACTGCAGAAATGACAACTTTAAGATTTACTTACATAATAAGTAAAACAATTTATCATAAAGACATTTATTACAAATAATAATTAATTTCTTATTTAAAATAGTGTATTTTATAATTATAAAGTAACATTAATAATAATATTTATTTAAAATTTAATATTTTTAAATTTATACATTAACATTTGTTTTCGTAATAATAATATTGTTCAAAATATTTTCATTTCTAGTTTCTATTTTCTTCCTTTAAATAAATTAAATTCCATGATCTTGACATTAGATGCAAGTAAAAAATTTTTTTGCAACATTTATTACCACACGATAATGAAATAATGATAAGTATAAATTCTTAAAACTATATGATAAAAGCTATTCTTTATGCAATTGCAATATGCACCTCACCTGATTCGAATACTTATAATCGTAATAAGAAATATGACTATTGTAAAAACCGAGGAACGTATCGAAGCCTCTGTGCAATGGCGTGTACTGAGGTGTGTGGTATCCCATGTGCCACTTTCCAATTAATTTCGTGGTATACCCTAAACCTCGTAAATATTCTGGTAAAATTTTTACATCTAGCGGCAGACCACGTGGCTCACCACCGCGGATTCCATCTCCTTGCATCCCTATATAAATCAACAATTTCAAACTGTTATACTTATAAAATGGCAAAAACATTTATATTTAAATTATTTTTATTATTATTATTATTTATATTTAAAATATTTCTAAAATATAGTAGAATCTCCCATGTCCGAATTCCCATTATCCGAATAATATCTAATATCCAAGATCTTATTATCTGAACAGAGTATTTCTCAATAACAGATATTTTATTTTGTACTAAACTATTCTATATGATTATTGGTTACATGCCAATTAATTCTATTGATTTATTGTATATTCTATATTTATTCTATGTCTTATAATTTATTCTATATTTTATATTTCATTACCTTCCGTATGATTATTATTTAGCTAATAATCTACAGATATTTTAACTTTAATTTTGCAAAATTAAATATGAAATTATGAAACGTTTTTCCCTTGTTTTTCATGCAAAATCAAAGTTAAACTAATAATTTCTCGATATTTTTTCTTTATAAAGAATGTCGAGTTGTATTCACTAATGCATAAAAAAGTATGATTCCATTTTAAAAAGTAGTAGTGTTCTTGAAATCCTCGAAATTTCACCAACAAAAAAATTATCACTACCATATCTACATTGTTAGTAAAGTTTCATATTTTCAAATACAACGAAGATATTTAAAAGCTAATTTTTACATAAATACATACAATCCAATATAATACCTTACTCAATCAACACATTGATTACTACGCGTTTTGTTTACCAGACAGAATATAAAATACGCATTTTTTTCTTATTTTATGGTATTGTTTAATTATTAAGTCATTCTAAAATAAGTATAGAAAGAAAAACGCTGGTCATCGATGATAACCGTGGCAGTGAAGCGTATTAAAAGATTAACATTGTGTCTACTGTATTTCTTATACATACCAATGCGTATTGGATACAGTCCAGTGAAGAAAGCTGTCCTAGATGGTGTGCTTGACGGTAATACGTAGTGTCTATTTAATATAATTCCATTGTATCCAAGTGCGTCGATGTTAGGGGTTGGTATCTGATTTGATCCGTGAAAACCAACATCATTCCACCCCTATCAAATAGGGTACAATCATTGTCTGATAATGGTACAATTCCCAAGATAATAATGCAAATTAAATACAATAATACAAATGTACAAAATAACAAACGATTATGTAATAAAATATAACGAAATTAGTAGTAATTGATATGTCGTGGTGGAGAGGAGATTTTTGTGTTGCGATTGTGATGAGTCACAAGCACTAGTATCCTTGTTAGGTGCGGAGGCGTAGGTAATTTTCGAGCTACGATAATTGCCTTAACTAAGGACAATTTTAATTCAAAACGCTTTCGTACTATAGATTAATCGCAGCGAATTAAGCAAAGTAGACAAGCACGGATAATGTACAAACGGCTGGCACTTTGCGTTAATCTTCATGAATTTTTGTATCGATTTATTATCTTTATTCGTCTTCTTATTTTTCTATATTGGTGGTAAACATTTTGTATGCTTTAACTTTGCCTATTCTATTTCTTAAATCCAATAATTTGCATTTTTATCAACTTATCAATGAAATTCACTCGAAAATTATTATAATGGCGTTTTACCTTAAGTACGCATCATTCGTGAATAATAATGTAGTGAATCTATAATGATGTTACGAATAGTTTCTAATGTCATGATAAAGTTCAATAATTTTGCATAAATTTTAATACAACAAAATTATATTAATCTTATATTCAAAAGATGCACTATTTTTTAATATTATTATAATTATAATTATAATATTATATAAAAATTATACAAAAATTGTATTGGTCTTATATTACCAAATTAATTCTTTACTATTTTTATTTCTAAATTAAATTAGCTCAATTGTTCTAAAAAAAGAAATTAATTAATTATTTCATTATTTTTAATTGTATTAAAAAAAATTAGTTTGAAAATAATTAATTAATCGTCTCACTACTTTAAGAATTCAATTCTCCAACTATTTTCAAAATGAGTTATAAAAAATAATAAATAATAATTAATAATAAATAAAAAATAATTGATTAATTTTGTTTTTTTTCGCAAAAATACTAATTATAAGTATATAACTAGTCTTACCAAATCATCGGCCATAAACACAATAATATGCGGTGCTGTTTCGTACAGGCCGAACGCACACACAATACATAATGTTAAGTGCAGCAAAGACGTACTCATCCATATCGTGAAAAAACGACACATTCTTGATAAGAATTCAACGGCGGGAAAAAAAATAATAAAACGAAATGAAGATAAAATAAAGATGCGATTAAAAAATTCGTACACTACTTCCGACACTTTCGAACACAATTTACCAGGAAGAATAGTCAGAATATTACGCGCAATGTTTACGAGCTCCTGCGGGACACAAAAGAATGAGGAACAGAAATAAACACGTTTATATAGTCCACCCACGAAGAAACATGTCATGAATGGACCATATGAAAGGGAAGGGAAAATACACTAATTACGGCAATAAAGGAGGTACGTGTTTCAAATGGGTTGCTTCTCGTCTTACGTGTTATCTTCCGTACTTATGTAATTGTCTATCTACATACGAGACATTCTGTGTGTCAAATAATTTTTAGCCTACATTACTTTTTTTTATTTTTATTATTATTTATATTATTTTTTTTATTATTTGTATTATTATTTTCATTCATTTTACATTATTTTGGACCTTCAATATTCGAGTTTAATATTCGAGCAAGTTGAAATTTGAAGAAACTTGAAACTTTGTTCGAGAGTGAACAAAGAATCTCGTAAATTGCGAATTTTTATGTATTATTTAATTTAAGAATGCAAAAATATAAAAAAAATATATACATACAGTGAAAAGCATCATTGAATCAATAACGGTGAAAAATTGTCAATAGTTTAAATTGTTACAATTTCATATCAAAAATTATATAACAAACCACTTGATTTCATTTTAAAGCATAAAGTATTCATTCTTGTTGTCTTGAGTTTGTTCCTCTTAAAAACAATTTTGAGAAAAATTGATGACTAGATCATGGTAAATTTATCTTGAATTTTACCATGGTAAATTTATCTTGAAGATTGAAACTTCCTCTTTACAACGATGCTTCGCTTGTACGATTGTTTCACTATTTTATTGAATTTTGAACACAAGAGTTAAACGACGAAATGTTAGGAACTCTTGTGTTCAAAGTTCAATTATTCAATTCAATAATATTCGAAGTTTAATAAAATGATAGAAAAAAATCGTACAGCAAATTTTAAGGGATCGTTGTAAAGGAGAGACTTTAATCTCCAAGATCATGATGTATTTAGTCATTAAAAAAATTTTTCAATGTTTTTATAAATGTTTGAATTTTTACAATTCTTTTGAAGATAACCATTTTTATTTTATTTTAAGCCATTCGTTACATGATGTTAAAATATCGTTTGAAAAAACAAAATCAAGGTTTCGTTTTGAACATGATTATATTGAACTAAAGACTTTACGTTTTAAACTAGGGTCAAGTGAATTATTATATAATTTTTTGTTATAAAATTATAATAATATATATTATTATAAATATATTATTATATATATAATATATTATTATAAATATATTATTATAATTTTATTTCTATGCTATATTAGCATATATTAAACGCTAATAATTATACTGTGTAGTTAAAAATTAAAATAACTAATAGTCGTCCGTCATGAATAATCACGCTAGTATTTTTCTATTATAATTTTAAATTTTTCGATTTTTATTGTAAATTTACACCATTAATTTATTACAATAATAAATACGATAATCATATATTTATTATCATTTTTATTTATTTAATAATTTTATTATTATCTTATTTTTATTATTATTTATTTAATACATATTTTTAATATATATTACATATTTTTTTGTGGACAAAACATACATATCGTATTTTGTACTTATTATCACTGAAAGTGATTTTAGCGGGGGTAACTCAGAAATTCGGCCAGGTGCAACGCTAATGCAACGAAAATTAGCGATTGGTTGATTTGGGTCACGTGATTCGTGAGAGGGCGTGGGGTAGACCTCGAGTAGGAGTAGCGTTGTCTTGTATTTGCTTTGTATCGATTCAAATGTTTGCATATCAATAAAATTTTATAGCAAAAAAGTCGTCATTTCCTAGTTAAAACAGTTGCTTCTGGGCCTTTCAGTGAGACGAATCGTACTGGGGTACAAGTTTTTGTGTACTTATGTACTTATCACATACAGGATATCCCATTTTAACACATTGAGCGCCGGCAACAAACGCCGGCCCAAACGTTGATCTCATTCGCGGGTTTCTGAACAATGAGTAAAGCTAAGTAAATATTTAAAACTTTATACATTTTTGTAAAATAGTATATTTTGATTGCATATTCATCATATGCAATTTAACAAGCAAAAAAATTCTGCAACATCGCGGAATCGACGGTCAAGCGATCGACTCAGAAACCCGCGTTATCACGGGGCCGGCGCTCAAGCGATAGACTCAGAAACCCGCATTATTGCGGGGCCGGCGCTCAATGTGTTAATCTCGAAAGGTATAAAATATATGAAAATATATGAACAAAAACATGAAAAAACTTTGATAAAAATATTTTATACAATTATGCTTTTTATTATCTATTTTATAATACAGCTGTTTAATAAATCGAATTATGATAAATATGTTTAAATTCTAAACTCGGAAGTTATTTTACAAAAAATTTCTTAAGAAATCATAAATTACGCAAAATTACTCGGAATTTTACGAAAAAATTGATCTATACTCATATTTTTATTTATTAATTCTTTTGCGTAAATAGACAAAATATCCCACAACGCAACATTATTCATGGTTGTAGACTATGTAAATATCTTCCATATCTATGTTCCAACGTTTATACCTAAATGTTGTTTTATCTAAAAAAAATAAATTTGTCTTTAAATATATGACGTTTTGTAAACTGATTCAATTTTTATCGAATCTATGGCATTGTGAAATATTTTGTTATTTTTTCTTATAAATGGAAGGATAAGTAATGATAAATTAAAATAAAACTTTTATTAAATGAATACCAATATTGTATAATATTTAAGTGAGACATAAAATAACATAATTATTTGTCCATAACTAAATATTATGATATTTATTAATATTATAATGCAATTTTTCCTTCTGCATTTCAATTTTTTCAAAATATTCCCCTTTTTAAAAATAAAAATACCTTTCCTTTCTAATACATACTTTTAAACCATAAAAACCTGTGCTAAGATATTATGCTATAATAATACCATTGTATAACAACAAAATTTAATAATCATATAATAATAATTCATAAACATAATAAAGTTTATTATTAGAATAAATGAAAAAATTATGCGTATTTATACGACAAAATGATGAAACCTTATACTCAAATCACTGCAAAATCAAACCATTTTTTATTATTTTTTAAAATAACATCAAATAAAAAACTAATATAATTATTAGCTTTGTTACATTTTTATTAATTATATTCCATTATTTCATACATTTTATTCTTTAATTTTAAGAAGTGGAAGATAGATAAATAAAGATATAGTAAATTACTTTAAGTTTATCATTTGTCTCAAACTTTTTATATCTTCGTATTTATGGTCTATTTTTATTTACATATCTTTTAGTAAAAAAATAAAATGTTAAAAAGATTAGTTCACGGTTTACTACAAATTTACAAAATTATTTTCTTTATGACAAAAAAGTATTCACAAAATTTATATAAGTTGTTTTATAGTCAGTATAATTATAAAAGTTATCAAAATATATTTACAAAGTGCAAGTTCATATGAATGAACTTTGTACTTTGTATTTATGCTGAATATTTATAGTTTTTATTACATGAAAATAATTACCTTGTACAAATTTTGTCCTGAAATTCTTGTATTAATAGTTATTTAAATATTTGGTAATAAAATACCATGAATAAAATTCATTTGAAGATTTTAAATAAATCTGTGTATCGTTGTATGATCTTGCATTTTTTCTAATGCATTCAGATTATCCCACCACAACAACAATTTATTCTTAAGAATTAATTTAAACCAGGGACTCAATGGGGAATCAATATTTTTCACAAAATTGTTGATTTCTGATTTTGATACCCAACGAGTTTCACTGATTTCATCTGGATTTAGATCCAATGTAATATTATTCTTTTGTATAAATAACACATAATCTATTTCATGTTCGCCCCATGTACCATTTACTGCATGATAATGAATTCTTGTTAGATACAAAAAATCTGATAACAATAGTTCAGACAAAGGAATTCCTAACTCATAATTCAATCTTCTTCTTGCTGCTCTACGAATTCCTATTGCTTCATGTTCTTCAGTTTCTTCGGGAATTTCAAATAATGGATGACTGCAGCATGTATTTGTATAATGATTTGGAAATGTTATCTAAAAAAAAAAGAAAATTCTTTGCATCAGTCTAATATATCTTCTTCTAATGCAAATATATAATTGTCTATATAAAGACTATAGGAGAAGAATATGATAAACAAGATTGTCAGATCTTATGAATAAAATTACTTTGTATTATATTCACTGCTGCTCTACTCTCTTTTGGCAAATCTTCCCACACAGAGACAGATTATATCTTGATCTTGATCTTGCAATGATCAAAGGATAATATAACTTTATGCGTTCTTCACACATAGAAATTTGTCAGAAGAGATTAGAGTAGCAAATTACATTTTTTAGTTTTTACAAGTAATTCAAAAATTTAGCTGTAATTTTACATTACAACTGATCTTAAAACTTCTAATCATTTGTTGTTTTCTATGTCCTTCAGAATTTTTAAAATATTTTTAAATATTGCTTGCTACAATATTAAAACGTTAATGATTATTTCATATTAATTATTTTGTCTATTCATAGAGTGGCATTAGAATCAGAAAATCAGCAAAGATGATCACGTTATTATCATGTTCTTCTTTTACAATTTTCATATAAATTGCACAAATGATACCTTATTGGCGGATCTTTTCTGAAGTAATAGTTCATTTTTGCCGTTGAATAAAAAGACACTAAATGCTCGGTGAAGTAAAACTTGTCCATCAGAATTCACAATATGACAATCTCTCTTTGTAGCGTCGCCAAGAGGCTTGTCTAGTTCATCAACAAGAATGCAACGTTCCTCCAAAGCAGCTTCCTGCAAAGGTAGTGCCCGGTTCGTTGCAAAGTTCCTCATTGGTGATGTAAAGTTTCTTGTGGCGGCACATATTGTTCTGATCACTTTAGCCATCACGAAAGCCAATCGTTTCTTTCAAACGATATCGAAACGTTTAAAACGCAATACTTTCTGTATGTAAAAATTTTTACAATATGTGATGTGTAGGTTAACTAAATCAATGACCTTTGTTCAACTCGTGCATATCACTTAAATCTCGATATCGTTGGTGAATGCAATATAACGAGGTTGCAAAATCGAATCTTAAACTGAACGTCTGATTTTTAATAACAATGAAATTAAAATGAATGAAATGAAAATAACACTGATATAAAACGTCCAATCAGAAATGTAGCAAACGTACTACTCAACGAAACTTCCTTTCTAAGAAATGCGGCCATATTTCAATACATATTTTATTTAACTGACATGTCTCGACGTCACATATTATCTTCTAAATATGCTACGTAAGTTTTTTTTTCTTTTGCATATCATGAATACTGTCAATGATAAATCATCCAACTCTCGTATACTTTAAAGGTTAGGTTAGACACCTTGAAATGCAGAGAGCGTGATGGCAGTTTCGAATGGATTATAGTAATGACAAAATTTACTGCTAGAAAGAAAGAAATTTCTACGAAGAACAATATTACGATATAGGCAATTAAACTAGTCATTTGATGATAAATTCGTGAAACGTATTGATGACAATTTCAAATATTGTAATTTTATTTTTGAATTGTTACGATCGTTTTATCCTGATGAATAAAAAATACAAAAGAAAAATTGCTAAAGAAATCGTATAAAATTAAAAATGAAAACTCTTGTATTTTACATTTATAGTGCATATGCTGATATAGTCATATATCATTTAAATCGCAATGATCGATAGTTCTCGTTGCTTCTCGACTTCGATCGATCGAATTACTTCATGGGGTTGAGAGTAGGTTTCACGATTCAGTGTGTCTGCAATAAAGCCCGTTATATAAAAAAAAAATTATTGTTTCTTTAATGTGTTATTTATTGTCTACGTTCCGATATAATTTAAGTCATTTTATATCGTCGTATTAGTTTGCTAATATTGACCGCGAAATGAGTGAGAACGCCGAAATTACGGGAGTAATATCGCCAGAAGATGCGGCCAGAGCGGAAAAATTTAAAGAAGAAGCAAACGAATATTTTAAAAGTGCGTTTGCAAAATTTCCTCACGAGCTTGATTTCCGAAATTTATTTTATAATTGAACGCCAAACCCGGGTGAAATTCATAATTGATGTTGAAATAATGCGATTTAGTCACGTGTACCTCTAGAAACTAACCCCTAACATCCGCAATGTAAATTATCACGGAACTATCAGGCGAGACCTGACCATTAGAATTCTTAGAATTTGAAAAGAATCATTGTTACTTGTCGCATCGTTCTGCCCTGAATAAATATTTTCATTTGTAACATACTTTTCAATCCAAGTGACATTTCACATTGTTTTACTTGGTGTGTCAAACTTTGTAGTACTTGATTTGTTTTGACAACAATATAAAAAAAAAAAGTTCATTCAGTGAAATTTTATTCCGAATTAAAGGCTAATCTGTGACTCTTTCGGATTTGTATATTGGAATCAAATGAAATTTCATCAGCTACAACTGTTTCATTGTTAACTAATGTATGCAATTATTTACTTTTTTAGATCAAGACTACACCAAAGCGATAGAATTATATTCTAAAGCCATAGAATTAAATCCAACAGTGGCAGTTTATTATGGGAATAGAAGTTTTGCTTATTTAAAAACAGAATGTTTCGGGTACGCGCTTACAGATGCGTCAAAAGCTATTGAACTAGACAAAAATTATGTGAAAGGATATTATCGTAGAGCTGCGGCTCATATGTCTCTTGGCAAGTTCAAATTAGCTCTTAAGGATTATAAAACTGTTACTAAAGCAAGGCCAAACGATAAGGATGCAAAGGTTAAATATACAGAATGTTCTAAAACATTAAAAATGTTAGCCTTTGAAGAAGCAATCTCTGTAGAGGAAAACAAAAAGAATATAGCTGATATGATTAATTTAGAAGCAATGGGTAAATTATATTTAGTATCATAGTCTGATGAGTTTGAATATCTTTGGAAATGTTTCGGTGAGATCGTTTTATTGCAGCTATTGAAGATGAATATACAGGGCCTAAACTTGAAGACGAGAAAGTGACATTACAATTTATGCAAGATCTATTAGAATGGTATAAGAAACAAAATAAATTACACCGCAAATACGCTTATAAGATCCTTTTAGATGTAAAAGCATGGTTTATGGCACAGCCAAGCTTAATTGATATTACAATTCCTGAAGATAGTAAATTTACTATTTGTGGAGATATACATGGACAGTACTATGATTTACTTAATATATTTGAATTAAATGGATTACCATCAGAGACTAATCCATATGTATCCTTTATATTATTACATTTTATATTTATTGATTTAATTATTAAATATATTATTGGTATAAATATGATTATATTGTATATTTCTTAATAGTTATATAGTTATTCAATGGAGATTTTGTAGATAGAGGTTCCTTCTCAGTAGAATGTATATTCACCTTATTTGGATTTAAATTGTTATATCCAAATTACTTTTTTATGTCTAGAGGTACGTTTTTACAAATTCATTATATATCAATATATATCAGTATATATAGTAATATATTCATAGTAAAATACAATATTTAGGTAATCATGAATCTGCCACAATGAATCAAATGTATGGATTTGATGGTGAGGTAAAAGCAAAATATTCTGCCCAAATGGCTGAATTATTTACTGAAGTTTATAATTGGCTCCCTCTTGCACATTGTCTTAATAATAGAATACTTGTAAGTTTTTATTATTATGCTACATAAATTAATTAAATTTTATATACTATAAAGGGGATATTGAAATATACATATATATTTATGGATTTCATAGGTAATGCACGGTGGCCTGTTTTCAAGAGATGATGTTACGTTAAAAGAAATTAGAGAAATTGATAGAAATAGACAACCACCAGAAGAAGGATTAATGTGTGAATTATTATGGTCAGATCCACAACCACAACCTGGGAGAGCACCCAGTAAAAGAGGAGTTGGTGTGCAATTTGGTCCTGATGTTACACAAAATTTTCTTGCTTTGAACAATCTTGATTACATTGTAAGAAGTCATGAGGTAAAAAACGATGGTTATGAAGTTGGTCACTTTGGAAAATGTATTACTGTGTTCTCTGCCCCAAATTATTGGTATGTAAACGAGTATTATTAGTTTAAGAACGATAATTCTTTATAAAATTAATAATATTTAATAGTCATATTGTATATAAATTTTATTTTTTTATTTTCAGTGATACTATGGGTAACCGAGGTGCTTTTATCACACTTAATGGTAAAGATATGGAACCTCATTTCACATCATACGAAGGAGTGGTATGTTACAAACTAATTAATAGGTTTCGTAATTTTTAATTGCATTTCATAGAGATTTCCTTTTTCAGCCTCATCCAAATGTAAGGCCAATGGCGTATGCTAATTCTCTACTAAAATTCATGTGCTAGTGGAACATCTTAGGTACTGTTGATAAATAAATGAATAACAATAACTAAATACGAGTAGCCCAATCAAAGTGTGCGTAATATATTTGATACCGAAATGGAGAAGATAAGAAACGCTTAGACTTCTCCAAAACAATAAAGTACTGTATTCTTTCTAGGAACATGGAGATCTTCTGTATCATAATAAATACAATGAAGGTATAATATTGATGGGTACAAAAATGAAAAAGAAAGTTTGCTTGTTTTGACAACTTGCAAACAGGTTATCAAATTTTCTTGTCTATGATAAGAACAATGCCTCATTAGCAGTTTATGTTTTATTATAATGAACTGACCCAAAAATAACATTTCTATTTTGTACCCTCAATTAAACCACCTTGTTCATTAAAGATATTAATGTTCACGCACAAGCTGAATAAATGATCTCAAAGATCTCATAACAGATTAACTTATATTCTAATATTTGCAGAAGGTGCTGAACATGTAATGAACACACCTGATTCTTTTAATTTGTTCTTTAACGAATAATGGTGGTTTCTGCGAAATAATAATTATTATTATGAAAATATCTAATACATATGCGATTTAGCATGAATATGTAGTACAATTTTCCAGCCAGTCACTATTTGTCACGTTATTTGTGATGACTACTTTTTTATAAATTTAACGTGATTGGAAGGATTTCTTTAATCTAACATTTTGTTTTTTTGTTAATAATAAACGATGTTTATAATGTATTTAAAATCGATATTGTTTTTCTTCAAAAAGAAAAAAAAAGGAAAGATTGTACCTTATAAAATTAATGAAAAAATTTCTTCTGGTAAATTATTTCGATTCTAATTCACAGTTATAATCTTACATTTTTCGTCTGTACGAAATTTTTGAAACATCGATGAATGTTGTTGCGGTATCTTGTGCATTTGAGGTATCGTTGCGATTATGAAAAGTCTGTTTGAAGTTTCAAAAAATGATTTTATTACCTCATTACGAAATTTTTGACTAAATAATTCCATTTTTCCAATTTCATCTATAATTAATATGTCCTTTAAAAAAACAAAAATTAGTGAATTGATTATTATCATAAATATGCATGCAACATGTGAAACTATTTTGCTTACTGTATTCGAATCAAAGACAGGTAATGCTGCTGCTTCAAAATCATGTAGAAACACATGATAGTTTCCCACTTTATATTTGGAATGTTGGGACTGGTTTATTACCTTTCTGTTTAACAGTGTAGCATTAACTCACACAAAGAGGAGATTAAGTTTTATATACTTAAAAAACTGATACCAACTCAACTCGTGCTAATGTTGATTTCTTATCATTCTTTACCAAAACAACATCAAATCCAATCCTGTTACCATTTGGACCTCGAACTTCTTTAGTATAAAATCCATCGAACTTATAATTCTGCTGTTTCATCATTGAAACTAGTTTCTCGCATATCGTGGTTTTTCCTATACCTATGACATAGTACTCATTTAATTAAAATTGTTATAAACTTTTTTTTTATTCGCTAAACGTAAATACAATAAGTTCTTCATTGTTCAACACGTTGATTGCCACGCGAAACTTTCACGTTTTGTTTATATCTATAAAACAAAATATTTAATTTCTACAACATATTGTTGTAATATTGTCTAGTTATTTATGTTATTTAAAATTCATTCTATAAAATCTCATTTTAAATATTCTAAAATATTTATAGAGTATCCCCGAACGTTCATCGTAGCAATATGTGAATTTCGTAATCGAACACGTTACTTACTGAATGATTTGAATGAATGAAAAAAAAATGAAACATTTTAAACAAAAGTTAACAATAGGTGATTTTTGGAACATCATGTAGCTTTTAAAAATCGCGGGGACTCACCAGGGGGTCCAGTGAGAAGTACGCGTGAGACACGCAATGCGGCGCCCGTATCCATGCTCCTTGTTTTTCTAAGTTTGAGGTATCAATTGCGGACGATACTTGCACGTAGAAATAAAAAGGTAATAAGTAATTGAAATACAAATGGAAAAATTCAGTTTTACATTGACGCGGTCGTTTAATTGAGAATACGCGTGCTGAAAGTACCGATAAAGAGGCCGAATGGAGAGAAACTGATAAAATTACCACAACGTGGAGTCGTTGGCTAGCGATCAGCTGATCGTGCTCGAGCAAGACAATCTGTTCGGGTGGGTTGAAACGCCTTTGTGTATGTAGATACCCACGTACCCCTCGGCTGCGTTCAGAAGTGCGTTAATGCATGATACGCGCCTCGTGTGGCCTATGTTTGTGTAAGTTCGCGGGATTATACACTCGCGACGTACGCCTGTCATAGATCACAAATATAAGATCGGCCACGACGGAACTTATAATAGCCACAACCTATAATAATCACGCAGAGTTTGATTGCGCCACGAATTTTCTCTGTTCCCCGTAGGTTCGTCCGGTTCTCGAAGCGCGACAGATAGTCTAAGGAATTTCGAGGGAATCGCGAAGAGATACCTTGAACGAAAAGAAGAGGCTGCAGGCGTTAGTTGCAGAATACATGGAAGAAAGGGACGAAGGGTGAAGACGACGGTTCTGTCCGTTTTCGCGTACATATCAGTATATGTAAAGAAGAAATGGCTCGCCCTTCCGACTGTAATCCGCTCTCGTATCTCGTCGAGAGGCAAATCGACGATAAGGTCGACTACTGCAAACGTCTCGTCAATGCCAGATTCGAAAGTTCCGAGAATCTGTTCAGGAAAGACTTGCTGTCGCATTACGGATGCGTTAATGCAATTGAATTCTCGAATCAAGGGGACCTCCTCGTTTCTGGTAAAAGGCTAACATATTACGTTCGATTCATTTCGTTTCACACGGTTTTATGCCTGTCGACTTGGGAAACTGGACCTGTCGACGGAAAATTCGAACCGTTTGATATTTTGAGCAATTATGTAAAATAAGCGTTATCTCTTAGATAACATGTTTTTGTATTGTAGTCAATTGATTAGTGGTAGACAAGGGTGTATTCATGGCACGAGATTATTTTATTGTGTTAATTGAACAGGTGGCGATGACAGAAGAGTTTTATTGTGGAAAGTAGAGCAAGCAATACAAGATGTGGGCAAACCCACAGTAATGAAAGCTCAACATATTAGTAATATTTTCTGCCTTGGTTACGACAGCAGTAAAACAAAAATATTTTCTGCCGGGAATGACGATCAAGTTATTGTTCATGACTTACGAACGTACGAGACACTTGTTTATTACAGTTTTGCATGTTATAACCATATGAAACTAAGCAATTGTTTTTGTTCCAATCTAGGGGAGATGTTGTGAATTTCTTCCTCCACGAGAAGCCTGTTTACGGACTGTCTGTACATCCACATAATGACAATGTATTTGCAAGCGCGTGCGACGATGGAAGAGTTTTGATTTACGACATACGGGGATCCAGTGCTATGGAAACATTTTGTTTAGCACGGTACAAAACAGCTTTCCACTCCGTAATGTTTAATCCTATTGAACCTAGGATGCTAGCAACCGCCAATGCTAAAGAGGGTGTTAGTATGTGGGACGTAAGGAAACCTCTGAAGTAAGTAAAAAATTGAAATAAAAATGTGAGGATATTTCGTTGAAAATAATAACTTTTTTACATTTGCAGGCCAGTGTTACGTTACGGAAACGAAAATTCAGCTCAGAGTTGCATGAATGTTAGATTTAATGCAGCAGGTAATAGATTGTTAGCTTTGAGAAGAAGATTACCCCCTGTACTTTATGCTGTAGACTCTTCTACTCATTTATGTCAATTTGATCATCCTGGGTATTATAACAGTTGCACAATGAAATCATGCTGTTTTGCTGGAGATAACGATGAATATGTACTGTCTGGTAAGTGGAACTGCAATAATTGTACATCTTTTTACATACTTTCTCTGCTAGTTAAATATTTATGTACAATTTAACTGCATTTTAAGGTTCCGATGATTTCAATCTATATATGTGGAAAATTCCTTCTGAGGATATAAAGTGGGTAAATTCTGCACACATGGTATTACGTGGTCATAGATCTATTGTTAATCAAGTGCGATACAATCAAGCTAGTTGTATTTTTGCTTCATCCGGAGTTGAAAAACTCATTAAGATTTGGAGTCCATTTCCTCTTGGAAGTAATTGTTTAGGTGGATTAAAGGTAATTTTATGTGTATATATATATATAATGTAATCTATATATATAATGTATGTTGATGATGTATACTACTGCTTTCATATTTTAGAGAGATGATGGAAGACAAGAGAGGCAACGCAGAGTTTTCACACACGACGAATATATTGGACTGGTATTACGCAGTGGTCAATTTATGACTCATGATTATAGCCATCAGTCAACCAGAGAAGATCCTAGAATGATGGCATTTTTTGACTCATTGGTACAACGTGAAGTTGAAGGCTGGAGTTCTGAAGATATGTCAACAGCACCTCAAACTCCTAGTGATTCGGAAAGTAATCTTATAGCTGGACGAGTTTATAGTGGAACAGATTCTGATGGTAATTTCTCTTTTTAAATTTTTTTTTATAGAAACTACATTAAAATAATCGAAAATGATCATAATTTTTAATGTAATAATTTCTTGTTTTATAGACTCTACAGCTTCTGATCGTCAATTGATGTTAAGTATTTTGGGACCGGCAGTAACATTAGCATCTCACGGATCCTCTGGAGGTGGTGTAGCTCCTGAAAGACCCTTAGAGTCTCCCAATCGTATAACACGACTTATAGCATATCGCAGAGAAAAATTGATGAGACTCGCAGCTGTAGATTGTGGTGCTCAAGCAAATAATGCTTCAGCTGCAGCGTCAGAACCATCTGCATCAGGTTCTGCTAGTGACGGTGATAATACACAAATTAAGTGTAAATCTAAATCAAAATTAAAATTTATAAAGAGGAAACATAGTAAAATTACTGAAATAAGAAGGGCCGGAATAAAGTGTGCAGTGTTACAAATTAATAGTGACTCTGATAGTGATGAACAACCTGTTGACACGACTCAGCCTAGTACCAGTTCTGGTGTAGTTTCTAGAAGATCACGATACGTTGTGCACATTGAGAGAGATGCAAAACATTCAAATTATAGCAGTAGCAGTTCGGAAGATAATGACGTTTCTGGCAAACGGAAACATTCAAAAACTGATTCTGACACGTCCACAAAAGTACACAGAAGAAAACATAAAAAATGTAAAAGTAATTCAAAAAATGACATTACTAAAAATAAAAGCAAACGGCAGAAAATTGATTATGATACAAAGAAGAAGAAATCGGATAGAGATTGGAAGCTTTATTTAAATGATGTTAGTAATGCAATAAAACTTCAAAAAGATGGTCCATCAATGCCAGTGAACAAATCAAGCAAAGTTCCTTCAACTCCTGACAGTGGTATCACATCAGGAGTATCAACAAGTGAAAAAACTGGTGAACAAGCACAGAAAGATCAGAATGATGCAGAGAGCTCTGATCACGAGCAAAAACTAAAAAATCTAGAATATTTTAGAAAGAAGGTGAACGTAGTTAGAAGGAGCTATCGTATTCGATCTAAGCCTTTATCCCAAACCATTTCAACTACAACTGATTCTTCCGATTAAGCTCCTATTACCTTCTCAACCTTTTTAATCCCTTTCCTTTTGTACATAATAAATCTGTGATTCCTTGAAGTATATTTTTATAATACTAAGTTTGTTCACACATGAATATGAGCGATTTTTTCTATCTTCTTTTAGACTTTATTATTTTTCTGTTACCTTCATATGTATCCTATATTTTATTGGAATCTCTTATGATGAAAGACTGTCCCAGAGAAATAAATCTTTTTCACAATTTTTATTGTGATTTAATCACAATATTTTATAATTGGTACAAAGGATTACGAATTCAGTAGTCTCAAATTAGTAGTTTAAAATTATTAACAACTGACGTCTCAATTGTTTAGGATTCAATTTATTATTATAACATAAACATATTTGGATATGACCATTAAATCGTATATAATCGAAACTCCAGCAAAACACCGCCGAGAATTATAGGTAAATTAATGCTGCATTAGCTATAATAAGCGATCCAGCTAATGTGTATTGTTGACATGGTTTGTAAGTGTGATGGAGAAAAATAAAACAATAAATTGATATACATTTTTTTCTGATATGTTTAGCTTTGAAAACAAGTTACGAATATTGCATTATTTAATCCTGCATTTATACGTCTTTATTAACTTATAACAAATAAAGGAAAGAATTACTTAAATTTATGCATTAATTTATTATCCAGTAAATTTGTATAGCTCTACTTCATTTAATATAAGGAATACAAGTTCCCTCTTAATTTTAATGGAAAATACATATAAATACATGTATATTACAAATGTGGATTAATTGCTTTATGATGTCATTCTGGTATACAGATATAAAATACTTCCTTCCTTCCTGTGGGTATCAAACCTCAATTCTTTCAGTTTTAAAAGTAATATTCTATAGTCTTTCATGTTATTAACATCAGTTACCTAAAATGTTATACTCAATCTCATCAACTAAAATCAACATAGGTTTTTACAATTTCGCACTTATAATTTTACAGTACAATGTACTAGCATATAATTTAAACATTGATAATGCTAAAGTATTTAACATTCCTAAAGTTTTTAATCATCAACGAGGAAGTTATTTTGGATTTTCTGTTGCACTTTATACAGATGGACAAGATTCTGTACTACTTGTAAGTGCTCCAAGAGCAAATACAAGCATAATAGAAAATGTAATTGAACCAGGTACTGTATTTCAATGTCCAATTAATGAGACATGTAAGGAATGGATTATTGACAGAAGAAGAAATGATAACTATAAACAATATTCAACGATTAATCAAATTAAGGACAATGCATGGATTGGTGCAACAATTGCTGTAGAAAATAAAACTAATCCTAAAATTGTGGTATGTAAAAATTTGTATTTCTCTTTTCATATATATTTTTTAAGAATTCATTTTTTTAAAAATATAATTAATCTTTTAATTATTTAATTAAACTTGTAAATAGGTTTGTGCTCCACGATTGAAGAATAATGTTATAAATAAAAATGTATCTAATTGGTTTATGAATGGCATTTGTTATTTGTCATTAATGAATAGTACTAAATCTTTTGAGAGAGAAACTGAAACTAACATTTTATCATTTGCAAAAGTCCAAGAAGCTATTTATACATATGGGAAAACGAATATTTATAATTTTGGAATGAGTCAAGTTGGCTTTTCTATGCATATGACATTTAATGACTTAAAATGGGATTTAATATTAGGTAGCCCTGGTGTATTTAATTGGAAAGGCACACCTTTATTAGTTACAAAATCAATTCATGGTAAAACGCAAACTGTAATTCCATCAATTAAAAATGAAAGAAGTATTCACACAAATAGCTATTTTGGTAAGTAACATTCTCTTTCAAAATTATATACATAAATTGTTAATAATTAATCATTTTACTATATATTTTACGTAGTAAATAAAAAAATAAATAATAAATAATAATAATATCAAATAAATAATAATATCGACACATAACAGACTTTTTTAATAAACATATTTCTTTCATTTTATATATAGTCATGCATAGTATACTTTATATAAAGATTAGTTCTTTATTATAAATAAAATTTTTCATTAATTGCAACTCTCATTTTTATTAATAATATAAGAGTACAAATTTTATAATTCTTTTTATTAAATTAACTACTACCATTTATTTTATAATTATTATAATCAGTTATATTATTTTCCACTTTTTTTTTTATAATTCCATAATAATTATTAAGGGAAGTAATGTAATCATGTAATATACATAAGCATGTATGTTATATATTAATACCTAAATAGTTTCAGAGAAAAATATTCCACTTTTAAATAATAATGTTGAATAATATATATTTGAAAAATGTATTGTTACTAAAATTATCTTCAACAGAATATAAATGACTCGAAACTTTTTTTAACATTTGTAAATTATATGAATCTCGTTTTTCATTTAGATATATCATTTAGATATATTTCTAAATTATTTGATTGTAATATATTACATATATATATAACAAATGCTAATACACATATATTTATTAATAAATGAATATAATTAAATGAAATTTATATAATATTAATCTTTTGTATTAGAGATATATTTACCAAATATTTAACTTGATAATATTAACTGAAATTTCAAATGATATAAAACATTAAAATTATACAACATATTATTTATTTAGGGTATGCAGTAACTTCTGGTTATTTTATAAAAGACAAATTGTGGTTTGCTTCTGGTGCTCCTAGAGCTTCAAACATGTATGGTGCTGCTATTATATTTACCTTTTCTCACAATGATAATGCAAAATTAGAAGTAAAAAAGTTATTGATTGGCGAGCAACATGGTGAATATTTTGGTGCTGCTTTATCATCATGTAATCTTAATGGTGATGATAAAGATGAATTAATTGTTGGAGCACCACATTGGTCAAAAAATATAGATGAAGGTCGCATATACATTTTTACTGCTTTAAATGATGTACGCATATTTTTCAATATAACTGAAGTATTGTAGAAAAAACATTATAGTACAAATACAGTAGTTTAAACCTTCTTGTTAAATATAAAAAGTGCAAATTTTAAATTTATAATTAATTTATGATGCTTTATTATTTATCTTAAATGTATATATACTGATCTCAAACATTGATGGTAGGAAATTTTTGAGAAACAATCATTTGAAGGAAAAATATCTGGAAGTAGATTTGGTTCTATCATAACTTGTCTTGGTGACGTTGATTATGATGGTTACGGTGATATTGCTGTTGGTGCACCATATGAAGAAGAAAGTGGTGCAATATATATTTTCAATGGCAATAGCAATGGATTACCTAAACTGTACAGTCAAAGGATAATTGGCAAGCAATTTGGAAGAAATATCCGTGGATTTGGGATTTCAATTTCCGAACCTCGTGACATAAATAGTGATAAATATCCTGATATTGCAGTTGGAGCATATTTATCTGAACAAGCAGTTTTAATAAAATCAAAACCTGTTATAATAATAACTACAAAATTAGCTCATGATGAAAATAAGAAATTATTTAAAAATTCTACTTCTTTTCTAATCAACTTATGCGCACGTTATGATGGGATAAACGCTCCTAAATATCTTCGTAAGTAGACTTTTATTAGAAAATTAAACTTAAAGAAATTAACATATTAAATCTATAATACCATAGTCAACTAATTGAATATGTTTAGAAATTGTTAAATCTTTAAAAATTGACCAGATATATAGAAGAGCTCATTACAATACAGAAAAAAATAATGATAATATTTATAAATTGCCTGACACTCTATATAAATCCAAAAACTTATGTAATGAATTTGAAATACATTTAAAGGTAAGATATCTTTTTACAAAGAATTTTGAGGATCTTTTTAAAAGAATAAATATCTTTTTAAGAAGATTTTTAAAAATATATTTTATTTATATTTTGTTAGGAAAATATCCAAAACGTAATAAATCCAATTGAGATATCTGTCTCAATTAATTTGGAAAAAGACTGGAACTCAAATGACAGTCAAATAAAGTCAAACGCTTTTTGCACATCGTGTGTAGCCATAAATAAATTACTTTCCAAAACAGAAGATTCAATCAAATTACCATTTGCTGTAGATTGTGGTGACGACAATATTTGTACATCAGATGTAAAGATATTACTTTCATCAGACTTAAATTCTGGTAACAGATATATCATTGGATCAACATTCACTACTGAACTTAAAATAGATGTTCTTAATTATGGTGAACCTGCATATCAAGCTAAAATATACATATATATACCAAAAATATTATCATTAGGAAGTATATCATCTTCGTGCATGGAAAGTTTTTATATGGATAGCACTTTGGAAGTAATATGTGATGTTGGAAACCCATTCCTAAAAAATGTAAGTATAATCTGTTAAGTATTAAACTTTCTTCAATATAGTAACATAATTGGATATTTCTACTAGAAAACGTTAACATTAGATTTGGACATGAATAAAATTCGATCTAAAGTTGATCATGTGAAATTATGGGCCAATTTTGATACACAAAGTGAACAAAAAAATTCATTCAATAATACAGATGTTTTAATTATATATTTTGATGTTGATGTTGACATAATGATTGCAGGGTTAGTAGTTTATTTATTACTATTATCAAATGACTGATAAATTATGCTTCATTTACTCTACAACTATATTATTTCGTAATAAATAATTACAATTATTTTCTATTAGAAAAGCACAAGACAATTTATATTCATATTCTCTTGAAGATGAAAATAGAAAATTAAACAATATTCAATTTCAACATATTTATGAAATTCAAAAATTTGGAGTTAGTCCAATTGATGAAGTTATATTAACAATTAGTGTTCCAATATACTGGAAACATAATATTGAAGACATACAGATTATTAATATAAATGAAACAATTAGCAATCTCAATGGTCAACCATTTTACTGCGCATATGAAAATTCCACAGCATCAACTACTTTAATTAATAAATCTGAAATTTACTCTACAAATACTGAATTGTACACACAGAAAGAATTTAGAATGAATACTAATTTTCCTATTAATTTTCCACCAGATAATAGGTCAATTTATATTAATTGCACAAATATTAATGTAAAATGTACATATATTATATGTCAACTTGGTCCTTTTATAAGTTCTTCATCTGTTGCAAAACTTTCACTTACATTGGACTTTTATTTATCTCACTTTAAATGTAAGTATCTGCTTGATAGTATATTTTTAATTTCTAAAATATGTCAAAAAACTCCATTATTTCTTTTTATTACAGCAAAAATCATGGAAAGAAAAGACATTATATTTTTCTTATCTAGTGGGAAAGTCAATATTTTAGAATCACATCATGTTATCCAAAAAATTAAATACAAACCCAATAATACTGTTATTGCTACAATGTTCTTAGGTTCGCCAGTAGCTCAACACATTGCTACGTGGATTATAGTTTTATCAATTGTCTTAGGAATTTTATTGTTAATATTGTTAATATTAGCATTAATTAAAATTGGATTTTTTAATCGAAATAAGAAAAAAGAACTTGAAGCATTAAAATCTGAAACGAATGTAAGTTTACTTAAACATTTTTCCTTATATTATAAATGTATAGTTATAAACGTATAGTTAACATATTCATTATATTACAGACACATCATGGGATAACATTGAAAACATGTTCATCAACAGATATTATTCATGAAGAATAAATTTATTGATATATAATACTTTATATTTTGTATACATATTTGTATGTTTTTTTATTCTTTGCACAGAAGAGAAAATAAGTAACATTTTGCTAATGCATTTGAATTCTATCAGCATCTTTATAAAAATATAATAAATCTTAAAAAATATCGACTTGTTTATAAATTGTCAACTACAAAGCTTGAAAGGATTGTATTATAAATATTTCATTTTATTTTGCTTGTAAAATTGCGTAAAAACAATTGGAGCAAATTTATTTTAAATAAATATTCTATATACAAAAATAATAATTTCTTTATGTATAATGAGATTCAAACAGCTCGTATTATACTCTTTGTAATGCTTTCTATTGAAATTTTTATGTCAAATATATAATTAGCTGCCTTTTACATTAAACATCTCTAACACACAATCATATTGTGCACATATATTGTTTTAACTATTATATTTAAAATAATATAGCTCATTTTATGTTATATATCAATAAGAGAGCATGAAACTTTCATTTTCACATATTTTTTTATACAAATTTTTATCTCAACTTACATTAGTCTTCCAAACCTAGGCCTTTTGAAATTTCATCGGCAGTTAATTTCTTTCCTGAAACAGGACAATCAGAAGATGCAGGAGATTGTACAGGTGGTGGAGTACTTGGTCTATAAGTCGATGATGGTGTTGAATGATGTTCTTCATGAGATTTCTGCATATAATCACAATTATAAAATTAGAATAAAATTTATATATTTACAATATTTACAATTTTTAAGATAGTTTACATTACTTACATCTTTACCATGCTTGGTAAGACTTCCTAAAGCAGAATTAAACAAAGCTGATCCTATCCCAGATAAAAGATCTGAATTTGATGATTGGCTAGAATATCCACCAGAGGGTTGATAATTCCCATAACCTCCTGAAGGTTGATAATTTGGTTGTTGATTTCCACCACCTCCGAGAACACCACCAATAATAGATCCTAAGGTTCCTGTCAATGGATCACTTGGCTGACTTGGAGGAGGTGGTGGTGCTGCGCTATGCCCACCACTGCCACCTTATGTATATAAAAATTTAATGTATTATAACTCAATTATGAAATATACAAACATTTTAACTGGAAGACAAACTTATCTATGTTACTCATTTATCATGATTCACTATGACCTTTAATGTAAATAGCTTACAGTCGATGATGTCATTTATATCATCATCCATCATTCTAGTACTATGATAATTATGAATAAATTACAATATCTTGTATATCAAATCTTTAGTTTTTAAAGATTAAGAAAAGCATTATTTTGTAATTTGATTAAACTTGTTATTTTGGGCGCATAAAATGTATCCATATCATACCTAATGCTCCAAGAATAGAGTCTAATACACCGCCACCACCGCTTGGTTGCTGGGAGGGATAGCCTTGTTGTGCATGCGAATTACTTAAAGCATTGGTCACTAAGCTACTTGCTAAAGCTGCGCCAAGAGAACCAAGATTTCCCAAGCCACTTTCGCTCTCTGTTTTCGATTTGGATGCGTCAGATTTTTCCTGATCTTCTTCAACGTCTTCTTTCTTTTTCTAAAAAATTACAGTTAATATAGATCATTATCTTCAATATCCTGCATTTAATTGTTAAAACACTTATAATTATGAAATTTATATACACTTATAGCATGTGCGGCAGCTGCTATGCCTCCTGCTGCAACTAATCCCCCTATCGCTAATCCAACTTTATCCAAACAACCACTAAATGCATCTTCTTCCTCAGGCTTTTCATATCCAGGCTGATACCCATATACCCTTGGTGGATTACCAGATCCTCCAAGGGGAGAAGGTCCATAACCTCCTGGAACTGGAGGTGGTGGACCATATCCACCTTGTATTGTCGGATATAATCCTCCAGGCGCTAAAATCAAATAGAATTTACTATAAAACAATTAAACAGTATCCTACTTTTAAAATTATTCATTCTGTCAAGCAATAAATATAAAAAAAAATGTATAAAATGCTTAATTACGTGGCGGTCCAAAATTAGCAGCAGGTACATCTGGAGCAGATACGTCTCGAGGAGAACGAGGTGGATCAATGGGAACAATCTCATATAATATAGACTGCACTTCCACATCACCGTCGATGATCAAATGTGTTACTTTTTCATACGGTAACCGGTGAACAAATTCTGCAAAGTGTCTACCATTTATGGCGATTTTATAAGAGGAAAAGTCGCATAAAAGAAGCATCTCAAATTCTTGGCCAGGTTGTATCCACATAGGGCCATCATTTTCTTCTGGGCCCCAAGTCATTGATACTATATGATTTCTAGTAATAAATCCGTCTGTGAAACGTGGTGAAACATGAATAGCAATATCGTCTCTTGGATTTAACGTTGGTCCCAATTGATAGTTCACAGCGAAACGCACAGCATCGACAGGAACTTTGCCTTGAACCTTTACCATTTTTCCAGGAACTAAGCCACCTTCGATAGCTCCCACAAAAGGAATTGGCTATTAAAATATAAAGTCTCATTAAAATATAAAGCACTATATAAAATTAGATTAAAATTTAATTAAGCTCTTTAAATTGTATTGCATTAAAAAAAAATGAAAAAGATTTAATCGTTATATAATGTTAATATTTCTCATTTTTTTTTAAATTTGGAATTGTTAAATTGTACAATATTATTTTCATATAAAAAAATATAAAGCAGAACAGTCGAATTAGTATTCGATAGCTATATTTCATTGCGATTGTATCAGCATTGCAGATACTATATCCTTTCTGGATCAATGATAATCAGTTTTATTAGAAATAGCTCTCGACGAAAATAACACTTACAGGATTCAAAATCGGCCCGGATGACATTTTTCTCGCTTGATTCTACGCCGCAGGCAGAAATTTATATTTCGATGTACAATTCCAAACTAGCAAACACTGCGTACAAGTGGAAAAACTGCGACTTCCCTTCCGCTCCTTCTCTTAAAACATTTCTATTTAGAGTGGTGACGTTTCCCATTTGAACTGTGCAATGCGGCACAAACTATACTTACGTGACGCGCTCAAAACGCGCGATACATAGTTTCATTCGCGCATGCATTCTAAAATTCTTCACGATTGCTGCAGTGATGTGTAGCCGCAATGTAGAAAGCCGGGAATTCTAAATCCAATTCACGTGCAAACGAAACGAACCAATCAACTTCTCCATTTTTTATATAAATCGGAAACACGTGGCGAAGAACCAATTACGAGAAAGTAATGATGTAACGTAACATTCTTATAATATAATCAATAAATTGTACATATTTTTTACATGAACGTATAGTCATTGATTGATCGATCAGAAATACCCAATAACTTAATGTGGGTATAATAACTTCAAATGGTCGAAAATTGAAAATAATCGCAAAGTATATGTATATAAATAATTTACTCTATTTGTAAATATATTAGCAGGGACGGCTCGTGCATAAGCACTGCGGAATTCCGAATGTTTCTCGATATATAAATATATTCATTAGTTTACCTGTACTTGCTTGTAATATTTAATTTTATCGTCAACAATCAATTCAATTTTCTTATTTCGTATAAAAGATAATAAAAATCTACTGTGTTTACAGTGTATGTGTACATTTCAAAAAAAAGTTGCAGTACCTCCATGATTTCAAGTCGCTATTAATTATCAGTGAATTACGTAAGTACAAGATCATTAACTCCTATTTAATCAAAAATTATAAAATATAAATTTTTATTTTACTTTTATTTTCAGTATTCAATACTTACCATGGATTATCGAGTACACATATTTTATAATACAATGTAATACAATTTATAATATATATTAATATATTAATATAATCTGTATTGTATAAAGTACGTTTTATATTTATTGATCATATCGTATGCATTGTATTTAATTTAAATTAAAAATTAAATCTAAATAAATGTATTGTAATATAATAATATTAATATTAACAGAGTCTTTACTGTACAAAGTATGTTATGCAATATTTATTGTATTTAATTATACTGCATGTAATTTATACTTTATATAGCATATTTTATATACAATTTATACTTTTGTATCGTGTAATTTATATTATAAATATTGTATTTGTTGTAAATAGAATTTATATTATATATAGCATATTGTGCATACAATTTATACTTTTGTGTCGTGTAATTTACATTGCAAATATTGTATTTAGTGTATATAATTTATACACTAAAGCTGTATTTATTATACGATTTTTATCATAGAAATATAGCATTTGCCCTAAGATTTTTAAGCGGGGATGTAGGTATCATATAGGGATTGTAAAAACATTGCATGGAACATTTCCACTTTTATGGAGAGCTATAAACTGGCTCCATTAAAATTATCGTTCAAAGGTTGCGCAATTAATTGCTGGAATAGTTAGAGACGAGCACGTGTGCGTGAACGAGCATTATCGCCTACGTTCATTTTCGTCCACACAATGTTTTACAGTACAGGAAACTAAATAAACTGTTCGTTGAAATGTAACAGTTTCAGCGTGGAAGCAAATTTTCTCGCAGAAAAAGTAAACAGTTATTCAACAGGAGTAAGTTAATAGTGACCAGAAGCTCTGTATCAATGTAAATCAATAAAATCGATGATGCGAAACGCGGAAACGAGTTTTATGCACGGGTTGTTTCCTAAACTCAGACTTCCATAAAATTTCAAAGGAGCAAACTTTACGTTTATTTTACATGCGCTGTAACATCTGCTTAGATATTATTTTTCAAGTTAAACAATGAAGAAATTAAACGCTTGCGAACAATTATTATTACAATCAGGATTGTTTTAAATGCTCCCACGTGATTCTTAATGCTAATTATAAAATACGTGTCTAGATAAATATAACTACATAAAAATATAATTGACAGAAAACGACATTTTAAATTAAAAAAATTATTTTTAATTTATTTATTAACTTCTACCGTATGATATTCATTATTGTTTAAGAATAATGAATTTAGTAATATAAATATCTTAACCCAATGCAACGCAATTTCAATCAATTTATACTGTAGAAATTTTTTTAGACAAGAATATGTCTGTTATGTCCTAAGATATAAAAATATTGAACTTTTTTAGCATTATAAATTGCCATTTAACAGATCAAAAAGTCTCATTGATGTGCACATTTCTCGTTTAGATTCTATGTTCGAAGTTTTATAATTTGCTTTACTTATTATACCAAAATGAGAACAAGATTGAAATATAAAAATTCAAGGATCATAGAAAATTATTAAAAAGTTTAAATTAAATTAAACGTTAATTGTTAAATGTAAAATTATGGAAAATTATCAGAAAATTGTAAAAAATTATTTGAAAGTAACATATTTTGTCTTATATCAAAATAAAGTTAATTATAATAACGTTACTACTGTGTAATGTTACATAAAATGTTACAATAATGTTATATAAAATAGCAACATTGCAAGTAATGTAACATTGAAATTGTATTAAATATTAAACTTTAATTATTAAATATCAAGTATCAAGCTGCTTGAAAGTGTTTCTTTCATTCTCGTCTCAAATAAAATTTGCCAAGTTCGGTTTGCTACTACGTATGGGCGACGAACGTCAATCGGATATGTAAGCCGACGTATTGTGGCTACAAGTTGTGCATTTTACGTGATCAGGGACCACATACAGGGTGTGTCGCTATGAAACGTATATGGAGCGTGCGAGGGCTAGGCACAGACGCACCCACAATAAAGTACAAACGTAACGATTCAATCGAATTGTCATCGATTCTTGTGCCTGTTACTTTGCGCAATTTTCATGCTCGATCAATCTTTTGAACACCTGTCAGCAATCATTTTTTATTTTGTTGTTGCGACATTTGTTGTTAGATGAAGAACAGATGCGCAACCATAATAAAAAATCAGACATGTGGGTAGTTGAAAAATCAATGGTTGAATATTTATTCGCTAAAGGATGAATGCTAGGTATAATGTAAGTAAAGGAATTCGCTACTATATAGAGGAATGTCCTTGTCAAGTTTATGACAAACTGGCCTCAGGATCAATAAAGGCTCTCCTCTATTTTTACCTATAGTTCGTTGATAAATGTCTGATAATTGTGGAAGAATAAATATTTTTAATTTATTACAAAATAATCTGTTCGAGTATATAACTTCTTTAATAAGTGAGTAACTATATATATTCTTATTTTAATCTTTATAATAGAAAAATGATAGAAAGAAATTTCACGTCTATTAATAATAAGATGGATATTTATTAAAAGACAAATTTATCTATTAAAATATTCTTTCTCCTTTGAAGATATTGATGAACAGAGAAATAAATCAATTTCTTAAATTTTGTAGTAGAAAAATGGAGAAATAATTTTCACGGCTATTTTATTAAGATGGATATTCGTTAGAAGACAGAAATTTGAGAAGACAGAAGAATGAAAATTCTCTTTTAAAGATATTACAAAGAAACGAATCGAACTTTTTTAAATATTATAACAGAAGGATACAGCGGAAAAATAATTTTTACGATTGTTTTATTAAAATAGGCGCTCATTAGGAGACAAATTTATGAAAATATTCTTTCCTGTTAGATATATCTGTGGCCATAGGACTGAACCAATGCAGGACTCGCCGACAAGATCAATAAGCAACGTAAGCGGACCCTTCTTTGCAAGGCTTTCAATGCTTTCTTATAAACGACTCCTCTTTCACGACTCCTTTATACTTGTACACTGTCCCATCCCTAAAAAAATCCAGGTGTCTACTATCGTAAGACTGGCCTGTGCACAATATACACACTATATACGAAATCGTTAACGAAAAAAATTTTATTTTATAAAAGCAACAGGTACGTTATGTGTGATTGATGTGTTGCGTTAATTTTTATAAAAATGTATGGTACAATTATTTATTGTACTGTTAATATACTACTGTTATTTGTTATACTATTTATTTAATTATTATCTATCTATTATTTATTATTTATTCTGTTATTTAATTTTATTTATAATACAATTTTAATTCCATAAAATTATGCCATATAATTTATAATATGATTTTCTCAATTATATGATATTCTATCTTTCTTCTCGCATTTCTCACACAAATATTTAATTTATTATTATTGAACAAACAAATATTATTTGAACAAACAAATTGTTCGATCATTTGACTATCAAATGAAATGATTCTATTTTATACTCGTTTCTGTAAGGAATTTCAAATAGTTTTCAATCTCATTGAGTAAATTCTGCCTTGTGCTACTATTATACTTTATTGCAACGAATTAATTCAAGTAAAAAAACGGTTATTAAGTAACGCTTGTTATTACTATAATTAAACTTATTGTTATAATTTTTGAGAATATAGTTAAAAAAAAAAGAAAATTATTTCGGCACTGTACTTTAGATATTTTACATATTTTTTCATGTTATAAGCATTCTAAAAATTTTGAATTTTATAATTTTCTACGAACACATTAGTGTATGTAAGTTAAGAATATTAGCAGATAATATATAACTTTATAATACAGTCACCAACAATTCGCAGAATATACATACTACTTTAAATAAATTAATTAAATTACATCAAGTAATAGTTTGCAAACGATATATTTGATTTGGTCCCGTTATTTTTCGAATAAAAATAGTAGATCGTTATTATTTTATTAAAATGACTCGTTATTTGAAATTTTTTTTTTTTATCTTTATTTCAAATAAAATTTGCTCAACTCTGTCTTCAATCAATCCCAATCGAAAAACTGATATGAATCTGGCTGGCATCTAATTCGGGATTGCAGCTTTGTGCGTACAATTTACGTACTAGTGCTGGTTCGTAAAACACTTTATACGAATGGTTGCGCGTTTAAGTATTCGTACTCTGAAGCACATATTTCTCGTTCCAGGGTTCCCAGCTGCTGAACAGTAAAAGTGCGCACGTGAACGCGTTACGTTGAAATACGAATAAACTTAGGACTGGTCGCCAGTCGTGTTTAAATTCTGAATATTCTCAATTTTATTTAAATAAATATTGTTAATTATATAAATTTAGATAAATATTAATATTATATATTTAAATAAATAATATTATTTGTAATATTATATAATTTTATTTCAAATATTTTTAATGAAACAAATTCTAGACATTTGAATAAAACGAAGCTCAACACGAATAGATTTAAGAACGATCGTTAGTCGTAACAAGGTGTAGTGTTTAAATGTGAATATTTTCAATAGTAACATTTTTTTAAGAATATAATCGCACGAGGAATATTAAATCTTTGTATAAACGAAACGGATGTTTTCAATGGTGATATTGTTTTTTAAAATTTGATGTTAAGTAAAGAATTTTTAATATTTTTATATAAACGAAACTCGATAAGAATAGTGTTTAAACGAGAGTATTTTCAATAGTAATATTTTTGTAAAAATTTCATTAATGTAATGAATATTTAAATTTTCATACAATGTAAACGAAACTTGACGAGAAACTCGTAAAAAATTTGCATCGTTTCAAGGACAGAGAACTATTTAGTTTTAATTATTTCGCGTAAAGATACATATCATTTTGTAATACAAATTTAGTCTTTAGAATACGTTTTTGAAACATTTATATGTATATATATATATATATATATATATATATATATATATATAAATCTTGCTATATGTCTAAATATTGTTTAATTAGAATTTATCGTGTTTCTCAAAATTGTGATACAAAACCTGATGCTACAATTTATTATTATTATTGTTATTATTACGTAATATTAGAGACTCAATTATTTAATATTTATTAGACATTTTTAAGACTGCAATGATGAATTTTAAGACTACAACAGAATATACGAGAAAATATTGCTTTTCTGTTTCAGGTTTGTAAATCGGCCGATCTCTTCAGAAAACAAAATTTTCGGATGATTTCAAATTTATAAACATATAAATTAACCAAAAGAAAATAAAATTACTTTTATCCAAATTACTTTTATCAAGGTTACGAGGAAACGATAAAACATGTACAAAATAATAAAAACGATACGGTAAATTATTGAATGATATATTATCACAAGATGTTACTTGAAATACATTCATTACTCATTCATTAGATGTTACTTGAAATATACAGTTCATTCGAACACGAAAATAATTTTTGTTTAAATCATTTGGACATAGATTGTTATTTGATTATCTCAAACGAGATACATAACTTCTTACTTTATTTCTTACTTTTTATCTTTAAGTAAAGTACAATCTTCAAATACCATTCTTATTTTAATCCTCAACTCAATTCCTCAGATATATCAATTTTATATCAGATAACATAACAATTTGCTATTTTATTTGAATAATCGAATTAAGTCCAGTAAGAAATTATTTGAAAATGATTTGTTTGAATCTCACACCAAACAAAGTTACTTTTCCAAAATGGTATTTCTAAGATAACGAATCATTTTCACTCATTTATAATATAATTTTCATTTGAAGAATAACATATTAACTTATCTACAAATAATCTTTTATTTGAATTAATTCATTGAAATAAAATAGTAAATAATCCCAGCAGAAAGTAAAGTTTATACCATAAAATCAGAAACCATTTGAAGTTGAATTATTATTTGTTAAAACAAATACAAAATACAAATTATTTTATTTGATAACTAAATAACAATTGCTTGCTTGCTCAGATAAGTTAACATAGTACTATTTTAAAATAACATTAAGTCAAATAAGATGATGTTATTTTAATCATCATGTAAATAATTGTTTATGATGATTTGATAAGTAATCATTCTTCAAATATTTTATTCAAATGATACTCAAGCTTGATTTAAAATCGCATACGTCTCTGATTATTAAATAGAATATTCTGTTTGTAAAACTTTATATAATATTGTGTTACATTACCAGAGTGATCAGAAAGATCAATTCGTAATTTTTCATAAAGATTTTGTAATGAAACAGAAATTCTTGGAAGTTGAACGATTTTTAAAAATGTATAAATAAAGCCTTGTATCATTCATTCTATTATCCAACATATTTGAATTGATTTGATTTGAAAGTTTCATACTTCGTCGAAAGAACTTTAGTTCTAATGTTAATATTTTTATTATTACAAACATGTAGATACAATTATTTACATTGACACAATATAACCTACTGTGATATTCGTTTCTTTACTTTACTGTTAATTTACTGCAATAATCGTGGCACAAGACCACAAGTTTATTCAAATAGAGTCAGAAAACATTCAAGAAATTATTTGTAAAAACAAATATAAAATACAAGATACTGTAAAAGATTATTTTACACGATATCCAAATAATCAAATAATTTAAATTAAATTAAAACAAAATGAATAATTTGAATTAATCAAATAATTTAATTTAATTTAAATTTGCTATTTAATAATAATTAATAATAATAATAAACAATAATGATAGTAATTAATAATAATAATAAATAGTAATGATAATAATTAATAATAATAATTAATAATTTAGAGTTATTGTAATTTTATTTATTTGTTTGAGTAAACTAACATAGAATTATTTAGAATAGAGATAAATAAGACGACGTGTTATTTAAGTATCCGTTTTCCAAACATTTTGTTCGCCAAACAATGCCCAATGCACATTGTATAGTAGTAGCAGCGGAGGACAGCGGTGGTGGTGGTGCCTAATGCTCATTTCAGCCCTCGGCCGACAGTTCAACGCAGCTCGTAGTCTTCGACGGTTGTGCATCGTCCTATCCGACACGCTTTTGCGACTGTATCCATTCGCGTTTCATAAACAATGGGACGATCCATCGTTTCATAAACGAGCACCTCTCACCTTTTCCCGGTTTGTATCTTCGTTAATTACGATGTTAACTACCAGGTGATTCGTTGGAAGAAGAAAAAAAAAAGAAGAAGAAAGAATTGACTGGAATTGTTCTGTGCCAGTGAATCTTGACATGACATGTTTCGAAGCGTTTGACCAAGAAAATGGATTTTTAATTGTGGATTGTTTAATTACACGATCCGGTGAAGTTATGGTGAGAAAAACTCCTGATATTATTGATTTAATGGCTCTCAATCTCGGATTAAATATAAAACGCATTGCAACTCTTTTGCAAATTGCATCTTCTGTGTTTCTAATTTCATTGTTGCATTTGTTGTTTGTTTTGTATTATTTTACTTTGTCATTGTCATTTCTTTTCTTTTTTTTATACTACTATTCTCTTTCGTTTCTTTTATTATTTATTTTCTTTTCTTACAGTGGGCTTTCCCAGTAAACAAAATAAATAAATATTTACGTGAAATAGAAAGAATATTGCAATGAATAAAAAGGAGAGAAATAGAGTATATTTTTATTCCACAATGAAATTCTAAAGTAAAATAAAAAAGATATTAAATGGAATAAAGGAATAAAGTAAAGAAAATATTAAGTAGAAGTATGTAATGGAAAATTATTAATGGAAAATATTAAATAGAATAAAAAGGAAGAATATGTGCTTTTTTCATTTTACAATAAAATTCTATAAGAAAACGAAGAATAAGAAAGAAAAATAGAATATATATTTTTTTATTCTATAATAAAATTCTAGAATGAAATAGAAAAAGATATTAAATAAAATAAAAAGGAAAAATGGAATACTTTTTGTTATTTAATTTTATTCCATTAATATTAAAATAGAAAGGAATAAATACCATTATAAAACAATTTTAAAAAGACTCCAATACTTTGAATACTTCGGTTATTCCAAATAATTTTATGAAACTAGTAATAACGTATTTATTCTAAAAGTTAATTTCGATCTATGTTCAAAAGATTATTACGATAATTTCCCCCTCGTCGTATTTTCTTCAATTTCCATAACGAGGAAGGGAAAAAAAGAGATAATTCGTGAAAGTCAAAGGTCGACTAGAGATAAAATGATTCTTCTCGAAAATATATAACTAAAAAACAATGTCAAATACGAACGAACGTTTTACTTTCAAACTTCGATTCGAACACTATAAATGTCGATGTTGCACTTTCGAACGAGAGAAAACATCACGTAATATTATTTATGATAAGATCAAAGCTTTTTCTAATACGTATAAATATTTATATGTTTATCACGATCTAACACGTACTCCGACGTTTATTTTTAATTTAAACGAGATAATTCTTGTAGCTCTAAAGATATTCTGAATTATCGAAATTATTCAAATAAAACTATTAAATTATATAATGAAATTACATAGTATAATTAGTGGATAATTATTCAAATAAAATTTTTATTTGTAGACTGCGAATTTTAACATATTTATGGGAAATTTGAAATTGCAAAAATTCAAAAAATATGCATAAATATATTAAAATATCCAAAATATTGATAGATTAAATAAATTTATTAACTTACTAATAGATCAAATGATATTTAATAGATCAAATAAACTTATTACTTAGGTTAGGTAAATAGTAAATAACTACTTAAATTTTATTGATAAATTACGTTATAAAAATATAAAATTGCATAAATAGTCTACTACTTTTACTCTGTCATATTTGAAAAACAAATTATTTGAAATCAAGGTATTTGAATTTACAATTTGAAAATCATTCTTTCTATTTTTTTATTTCTATTCTAATAGATATATGTATACAATAAATTTATTATTTCTTATTTTGCAATCATTATTTGAAATTATTATTTTTCCAATAAGATATTGCAATTTATTTGTACTCATTTTTATTTTCAAATGAACTTGTTTCTTACTTCATTTTAAGTCATTATTTGTTCTCTTTTATTTTTTTTTTTTATATGTCAATTAAAAAGTGGTTAATTTTCGTAAATATGTACTAATCTAATCGATTCTTTTGCCAAGAGAATTTACATGTACTTTGTTCCTTCTTTGTTCATTCAATGTTTTCTTAGAAAACATGAATTACGCTAGTGACTAAACTAATCTAACAATTGATATTGTACATTCATCTGTGACAATTGTTAGAAATTATGTTATATATTTGTCCATTTAACATTAAAACTATTAAATTGAGCAATAAATTCATTTGCACATATATTTTTGAAAGAAATACGAAATCTGTCCAATCAAGTAATAATTTATTTATTCCATCACTCTGTAAATATATATTTCTTACCAAAAAATTCAATTATTTGTTTTTATAGTTTTTGTAATTTTTGTAACATATAATTAGATTTGTATATTAAATAGAGAGCGAAATTATTACTCGATCCAATACTAATAAAACATAAAATTTTTATCAGAGAAATAAAGTGCAAAGTACATGGAAAAATTTAATTTGCATAATTTGTGAAAAAATTGTTCAAATCCCCAAAAAATCATAAATCCGTAATATTTCTAATGATAAATTATGAATTAATCATTTTGATTATTCTGGCAGTTCTACTGTTAATATCTTTTCTTCAAATATCCGTGCGAAAAATGAGAAAAATCCACCTACGCTTTAATTTAAACCTTGTCAACGATACCTACTCGTTTCCTTGTAGCGATCGTGCTATAAAATTACAACATTAATGCAGTTTTATAACCAACCTTGACTCCATGTCGTTCAATATTCTCGTTCTTATTTTTATAACACATTCAACCGTCTTCTTTAAAGTCTTCTTCGGAATAGATTTGGACACTATTTGAAATAATTGAAACATAGTTATTCAAATAATACATTATCTTATTTAATTCGACGATATTTTGAAACAATTTTGTGCCAGTTTATCTTCTCTCGAAATTTCATTATTTGCTATCAAATAGAATAATTTTTTATTTTATTTCGTACTTTGCAAGTTATTTGAGTAAAACACTTGAAAAATAATTATTTAAATAACAAATTATTTTAATTTTGTGTCAGTTTATTCGAATTGATTTTTCAAATGAACTTATAAATATTTTAAATTGAACTCTAATTTTAATTTTAATTACTGTTAAAATTACATGTAACATGTTTAATTTCTGGATAAAGCATTATGTTGTACTGAGATTTGTTATTTTATTCGAACAAATTAACTCGAATAAAAGATTATTTGGTTATTAATACTTTGTAATATTAAATATGCACATATAATATTTGCAACATTTTACAGTGTATTTATAATATTTTAACTTACTTCAAGATAACATCAAGTTAAATAAGATTGCCTGTTATTTAAATAATGATTTTCTAAATAATTTAAAAATAATAAATTAATACACTACAATAATTAAAACAATCTTCAATACGTATTAAAATATCCTACATATAAATCATTACAATTTAAATTAAAATGAAATTTAAAATGAAATTTAAATTTAAATGATAACAATTAAAATAAATAGATTTATAAATAAATTTTCTGTCTAAATAGTGTATATTTTAAAGTATATTTTAAGGAACTGTTACGAAATAGATCTATTTCAGTGCCAAAGATAATCTAAACGAATAAAACTAAATCTCAAAAAAAAAAAAGAAAAGAAAAATAGAAAATCTGCAATGATTTGGTTGTTCTAGTGTTCTAGTGAAAATATTTAATTCGTCATTTCAGATTGTTATGTTTCATCTTCATTTCGAATGAACATTTGCTCGACCCTGCTATACTTCAGAAGAGTTTTCAGAAAACGAGCACTGTCGTGACATAATTCCTCAAGTAGATAAACCGTGTCCGCTTTCTGTCATATCGCGTTCAATACCTTAATTAACTCTATGTTTCACGTCTTCAATACTTTGCTAATATTCGCTGTCTGTGTTGTCGATGTTGTCCCCCAAATTGTTTCGGCAAAACAAAAGTGAGAAACGTGGAATAGTCGTGAAACGGGAGGGCAATTAACAGGAAGACATTGTCGCGATGTCACCTTTGATTCGAAAAGTCAAGACATCCGTGTTTCGCGTACAGCGCCCTTAATTGGGCTTAATTAACGATTGTCCGTCTTTGTCATCGGGCCGTGACTCACAACGAATGTAACTTCTTGTTGCTCGTCTCGCTATTTTTTCCTATGCACTTCGTTCTTTTACTTTGCTTTCCGTCGTCACTGTCATTTTCCTTGTGTTTGTCCCTTTCGTCGAAGTTGCGCGTCTTTTAACAAGCTTCGACATTAACGTTCACTGTCAGTACGAACTGAAATCATTGTGTGCAATCTTTTTTTTCTTATGAATCTGATTTTTTTTCCCAATTCTTTTTCTTTAAATTTTTCATTTCGTTTCAATCCAAAATATATTCTATCTAGAGATTAATTTTTAATGAGAAAAAATTTTGTTTCAAATGCAATTAATTTTCTTTTTCTCCCTTTCACATGGTGAATGTAATAATTCATTTATGAACATAATTATTTAAATTATAATAACAATAATTATTATTATTAGTTTCTTGTAGGTGGAGGGGTTTCAGAGATTTTAAGGTCACTCTCGTTTTTTTTTTTTTTTTTAAGTGGAATCGTATATATACAACTTGACATTCTCTATGAAATAGTATTAACCTACATATGTATATCAAATATTTTGGTTTTAATGTAATAGAATCTCTTGTATGAGAAACAAGGATAATATAAACACAAAAATTCCTGTCTTTCCTCGTCTTTCGTACAAGATTTTTAAGAAATATTTAAAATAGTCAAATTAGAGAGGGCATTGACTGTAACAATAGAATAGAATACATGTATAGCAATATACAGAATAATATAGAATAAATAGAATAAAACAGAATAATATAGAATAAAATATACCAATGGAATATATAGAGAAATGAAAGTATAGCGAATACAATAAACAACACTAGTTATATATTTATATATTTGTGTATCAAAAAAGTATTCAAGTATTTAAAAATTCATAGTTTTAAATCTATAAAATTTCTGATGAAAAAATAAAAATTTTGCTCACTCTGGCAGTGTTTCAATATCAACTACTGTAATTTGTAAGTACTAAAAAATTTAGCTATAAATTTCATACATCTACTTACTTTTATTGTCTAATTTTATACTTCTACTTATTTTTATTGTCTAATTGTTTTATTATTAATTTGTTAATGCGAATTTTTATAGAAATTTTGTTGAAAATTTAATGATACATAAAAACAGAGAATACACATATAGAAATATATAAAATGTACAAATATTATCACTACACTATTACACTATCTAAATATAATTTTTAATATATTTAATTATCCATATTAAATTAATATATATTAAATTACAAATATCCAAATATAATTCTTAATATATTTAGTAAGTAATTTCTTTTAGAAATTAGAAAAAATATAAATTTGCATAAATAACTACAGTCTATTGCATGATCGATATAATGAAATATAATTACAATGGAAAGACACATGAATAAAATATTCAGCTAGTGAGACAAATGTTTGCTCGAGTTCCATATTTTAATTGTATTTATAAAGATATAAATTCTGCATAAATTTCTGTAATCTATTTATCATACAATTCCTATTTCACGATGAATTGTTTTTATATGTTCAATAAAGTAAAATTTGTTCATTTATCGAACAAATATTTGTGAATTTTTGGCGAAGCTTTCAGATTTAAAAATTTCTTCAATTCAATTCGCTATAACAATTGTTTGTTCAATCGAACATAACACATGCAGCAAAATATGATGTATAAATAAACGTAGATATTTTGTTCGAATAATATGGATCGTTTTGTTTGATCGTTTCGTTTATAGGTGTACCGGATTGCTTCATCACCATTCTGTTTGCATCAAAAATACGCAGATTCATTTTCTGGAAGAGTATCTGAATTATTTTTACAGAAGTTATTTTTCTATTTTAATATTTCTCTATTTTACCTATTTATTAACTATTCCTTATTTCTTAATTTAATGATTATTAAATTGTCTAATATTTATATTACAGTAATTATACTGATTGTTCAAGCAAATTTTAATATTTTTGTAAATATAATTAGAAAAATTGAACATGAATAGAAATTCGTACTCGTCTTTTAAAATATTACAACAAATACTCCATTACATAAATATATAAAATATAATTTAATGTACAAAGTATAAAATATCTAATATAAATTTTAATTCAATGTATAAATATCCAATATTTTATACAAATTTTTAATTATTATTTCATATAAATATATTTCAATATTCTGTATTTTATATGAAATATGTGTGTTGTAATTCGACCACGAATTTTCATTCATTTTCACATTTTTATAAACGTAACTAAAGAAATTGAAAATAAAAATTTGTTTTGTTTTCTAAATATTATAGTAAATACTCTTAAAATAAATACTCTACTAAATATCTTAAATATTTTAAATATTTTTGCATATTAATGCATTATTAATGTATTATTAATGTATTCCATGCATTTTTACATCTTACAACTTTCCGCAAATACATAGAAATTCGCATTGTTCTAATTATATACGCACTGATTTTAAATATCTCATAAATTTTTCTAAAATCTGCGATCTATTTGTAATAGTGTATAAAGAGAGATTTATCATTCGTACTATATTTGGCAGTATGTAAAATGAAACTGAAAAAATTATATCTATGTGTCAAGCTTATATAAGGGACCTGAATTTACGAATATAAGAGGGATGAATCATTCTCGAAACGAAACGAATTTCGCGATCAATATTAAAACCACTCGTGTCCGAATGACTCGCATATTTTGTGTGCATTCACAAGCCTAGCTTGAACAACAGATGTTATAAAGATATGATAGTACAATTACGTGACTTTATATAGTACGTGTTGGCTATGTTCACATAATTGTAATTTTACTCAATGACCAAGTGAAATATTATTATATTTTACTTACAATTTACAACATATATAGTTTGCTACTTAACTCTTTATTATTTTTTTCTACAATATAGATTTTAAATTTTGCTTCAAAAAATAAATACGTTTCGAGTATTGATAAAAATGAAGAATAGTATTATCATATTTTGTTCAACAAGTTCCATAATATTTTAAAACACTGAATTTTAAATAATAATTATATAATATATAATATATAATATATAATATGTTTAATGTAATTTAGTATTATTAATTAATGGGAAGATTTTATTGTTAAATTTTTTTTTACAACATTGATAGACGTTTCATATTAATCAATATTAATTAACATTAAGAAGTGTTCGATAGATTTCATAATATTCTAAAGTATTAAATATAACGCATTTAAATTCTTTTATGACACTGATTCAGTATAAATATTGGAATATTGGAAAAATAACTTTATAACTGTGTTTAACATGGATTCAGATCCTATAACATTTTTGGACTTTGTAATGTGCAGTGTTGTATAATACAGAGTTATTAGTGCAAATTTCCATGACTATGACTGAAGAAATAAAACTTACACATAGATTGATTTTATCTATTAAAAATTGTAACAAATATCCTACATTGAATATTTTATATAGTTTTATTTATTGTATGTATATTGTATTGTATTGTATATATATATTCAGTGTATATTTGCACTTTCAAATTCCACACAAATACATAAATTCACAATTTATGCTATGAGTCTCCTTCAATAATCTCAAACTTTATTTATTCCTTTATTGTAAAATTCTCAGTATTATTAAAAATTTCTTTTCATTAAAAATAATTATATCATACTATATTATAATGGAAACTAATAAAATTATATTATATTAGGAACTAAGTAATTATTACATTAGAAACTGATAAATTAATCAATAGAGACAGCAATTAAAACAGTCGACTTGCTTCCTTAAGAAAAAACAAAATAACAACAAAGCTTAAACATACAGATTTCAAACAAAATTGAACACACCTATTATTTAATAACGTGACAAATAAAATTACTCGACACAAACGGATTTTACGGTTGAAGGACTATTTAAAATGCACACCTTGATAAAACTCGTGTTAGGTACAAAGGGTTCTTTTCAAAACTTACCTTGGATGATAATAATACGACAATCGTTATCGTTCATATGGCACTGTCCCACCGGTATTCTTATCCCATAATCTTGCATATACTTCCGGTTGCGACAACCATTATACTGTACGTATAGAACGAGTCTGGGTAATAAAGAAAAGACATAAAAATTGTGGACAATAGAGGTACAATTAAAAGTATAAAACGGAAGATTAAAAAGTGGTAATTGGAAATAATTATATAATTGATTTGGAACATCAATAATCTCTCCAAGGTATTGCTACGCATTCGATAATCGAAATTTCAAAAAGCTTTCTAAACGATCCACGATTAAATATAAAGTTCAGATCACCTATTTTTCTACAAAATTAGAAAAAAATAGAATAATGAATTATTGTAGATTAATAGGATATTAATTTTAATCTCCTTTAAATATCCAATTTATAGATATATTAATTGTATACAGAGCAAATAAGATAATTTCATAAATTATTTGGTCTTTTATAAAATTATGAAACAACAAGAATTTGAAAGTAATTTATTAGTATTAATTAATTATTAAAATAAATATCAACACAACAGGCTCAATATCAAGGAATTCAATATCATTTGAAATTAATCTTTTAATATCATCTGACAATTTTTAATAATAATAAAACTATCAATATTGTATATATAATATTTATAGTTTAGATATAATAATAAAATTATAAATATTATGGTATAATAAAACTATAAATGTATTGCATTGTACGATGTGATTGACAGTTAGTGATTCGCGAATGATTCGTACAAGACTACATAATTAGAAGTCTATCAAGTGGCCACTATGCAACGACTTTTCAACACTTTCTCCAGCTCATTCTCACTCTCCCTAATTTCTCTTCTGTTTGTCATCTCACACACCCCCTTTTTATATCCTCGTATCTCTTATTCTTACCATTCTTATAATGAATATAATTTATAATGAAATTAATCCTATTAAAACCACAAATTAATCAACGACTAAATTTCAATACTACAATTACTATTATATACTATACTATATATTTTATAATTATGTTACATTATTATGACTCACTGTTAACTGAACAAGGACTAAACAATACTGAAATTATTTCTCTTTTATTTCAATTTCAAGCATTGGATGAAAGTGGAATTTGTGTAGAAACACCGGGGATCTCGATTACCAATCGAAGATGTCGAAGAAGAGGCGTTAGCATGAGCCATACCATCGTATTTAGAGTACTGGCACTGATCCTGATCCTCGGTGATCTCGAATCGGTTACAGTGGTGAACCACCATCCAGACGAGGAATATTTCCTGGAGCATGAAATCCCCTACGAGGAGGCGATCATGGAGGCGAAAAAGCTACAACTTTATCCTGGTAGAAAATTTATACATATTGTTCTTGATATTAAAACCATTTTACATCTCTGTCAAGGAGGAAAAGCACTGCGTGTTCTAATTTGTAATAGATTAACAATACACGTATGTCGCACATTATATTAAAATTAATTAACTACCTAAAGTAGTCGAAATGACGAATTTATAATTTTCCATAGAAATTTTATATATTCATATATATTCATAAGTGTATTTTTAGATACACTTGAATGATTTTTAAGTATAATGATATACAGGGTGTTTCATTGTCAGAATGTTCTGCAATTAAAAATAAAAAAAGAATGTTATATAAACATAGAGTAATGTTATATAAATTAATATTGATACCAAATTAAACATTATCGACATTATTGACATGCAGAATTAAACGAGGAACTAATCATTTATAATTTTGATTTTTTTTTATAGTAACTTTGTAGTTTGGAGATAAAAATGAAACATTCTGTGTGAATAAAAACTTGTGTTCTTTAATATATTATAAATTTCTTTCTGTTCTTTTGTACTACAATTTCTCTGGTACAAATTTCATACTTTAGTCATCGATATTAGTTACAGTGTACTGATATGTTGTACATTAATTAACAGACTGCGAATTTTTCCGCATTTTTTTAAATTTTCATGAATATAATTAAAGAAACGAAATCTAAATAGAAAGTTGTTTTTTCTATATATTATTATAATTAATACCCTTGTTTGAATATTTTATTTTTGCACGTTATGTATTGCGTTGTGTATATTTCGGCAAATGCATAAAAATCCTCAGTCTATTATTAAATAGTATGTCAATAATATATAACCAAAGAAACACTGAATATATATGTCAATAATATATAACCAGTAAGAAACATTGAATACGTATCATTATTTCTAGCAATATTCTAACTCTAGCAATATCCTAGCATTTCTAGATACAATAATACAATAAATTTTACAGAAGGTTAAAATATCTAAACTATTAATTTTTCGACATACGTAGGTATTTAGAATTTTATATAGAACGTTGCATCAAATTTCAAAGCAAAAAATATGTCATTTCACTTAAAAATGTAGAGGTGACCTCGAAATCTCCTCGAGCTACTAAAAAACCATTATGCCAAACCGTCTTCTCCTCTAAACAATTTTTTTAACTAACAAAGTTTCTTTCATATCTTCAAAACCAACGTAAATATTTAAAGTGATCAAGTTACGTGGTATCTCTAAAAATGTGTGACATGTGGTGTTTTTCCTCGCGATAAAAGAAAAAACAGGATACGAGGTTCTCCCACAAAAAAAGAAAAGGCAATCGAAGAAGTTGCAGGGCAACTAGAAAAATTTCGGTAATTCACACGTATCGCTCTCGATACTAAAAGCAAAAGCGTTACACATCCCGTGCTCCTTGTCCGTCTTCATTCTAACGTCTGGTCTATAAAGCATCTTTACGGAGCAGCAAGATCTATTTATCTTTCCTCCGAGAATAACCTTCCCTTTGATCCGTTCAAACGGATACTTCAGCCACGTCCATCCAGCCCGGCGAATTAACTTGACGAATTCACCGTTTTATTAATTGGCCTTTATCTTTACCACTTTGCAACCGATATGGACAAAAAAGGTATACTCGATCGATGTATAACGTCGTGCGATAAGTCGAAAATCTTCTTCCTTGACGCGATCGTTACCTGAAAATAATTGTCCGAGCGACAGGAGCGATCTTCTGCTTTTCAAACGTACTCGTCATAGTCAACAGGAAGTCGAAGTAGCCAAGGTTGCGAGTTTTGTTTGAAAATTTCAACCTGTTCGACGATACACACCGAGTTCCGCGAAATATTATATTTCTGATGATTTTCTGAAAGTTATCCTTGCACAAATAATAATAGATCGCCGGTGTCGTTCGCTTGTAATTCATGTTTGGTTTCACTGATTTTCTTGTTACACGGTGTCCTCTTCGTTTTGTTTAACATATCTTTGTATCGTAGACAAGTGCAATAATTTCTGTTTTATTTTGTATGTTTTATCATCCAAAAGCAGACACATATGTACATACGTGTTTGTAATTATATTCCCGCTCGAAAAGTCTTAAGATAGTTTTTATTTTTGGTATTTGTCGTAGATAATACAATTTTTCAATCACGTGTCTATTTTGTAACGGCTGTATTATGTATCAATAATTTAATATAACAATTAAGTATATTAGTATTATTTAGTATAACAATTTAATACAGATTCTTTGTAAAGTATTATTAATTAAAGTACTAATTAAATTTAATTGACTAAACTATTAATTAAATATAAATTATTAACTAAATTATTAATGATACTATACTTAAAGTATAGTTAATAAAATAAAAATATATAACAGTTGTATTTATGTAAATGTAACAATTTAATGATGTTAGTGAATTAACAGTTTACTTAGTGTTAGGAAAGTATTCATTGAATTGAAATATTAATAATACTTTACAAAGAATCTGTAAATTCTTGATGTCTAACACCAAACATCACTAAATTAAATATTAATACATTTACATGATACACTTATATATAGAATATGTAATTGAAATACTTTATTAATTATCATTATAAAAATTACGAATAATAAAGTAATAATAAAGTATTATTAATTTCTCTAGTTTTGAAATCTAAAATTTTTATGCAGAGTATAATAAATGGTAATAAGTAAACTGCGTAAAATCTAATTTAAAAACGCGAAATATATAGAATGCTACATTAATTAAAATATTTAAAATATCCAAAGTGATGTATCTATTCGTTATGATTAAACCGCGAATTTTTATGCAATTTCAAATTTCTATGAACATAGTTAAGAAATGGAATCTAAATAGAAATTTATTTTGTCTATGTATTATATATTAGAATGAATACTTTAGATACTTTACATATTTTTATATATTATAGGCATTGCTTGTATTTTTGTATCTTCAAATTTTCAAATCTTCATTTGAATTCTATTTCTTTAATTGTGTCCACAAAAATATATCTAAATAGCGAATTTTTGTGCAAAAATTACGTTTACAGATCCGATTAAATAAGTGGAATATCTAGAAACTGGTTTATTATCAGGAATACATTTTGTATATTTCGTATAATTCTGCATGTAATATATTTATTTACTTCAGTTTCATGTATTTTGCAATTTTTAAAAATTTCAAATTTCTTATAAATAATGTAAGAATCCGTAGTCTAGTGACGTAACATCGGTATAGTGTTCAACATCCACGACACAATTTCAGAACAGTTGTATAAAACCTCGAAAGGCATCAATTAACGTGAATTATACTTGTGCTCCCTCGATTCGTTGCTAATTGTCGTTTGTTTTAATAACAGTTCTACGAAACGAGCATAATGAAATATAATTCACAATCGGCCGAACGAAAATCTTATTTTTTAGTTCAAGGAATGGCCTTACTAGCAAGATAGAAGCAATAGAAGCAAATAGAAGCATATTCTTTTTCTGAGATTCGTAGTAAAATGATTCAATCGCTTGATAGTATTGATAGCTTTCAATTTTCGTTCAATAATTTTAAGATTAGTCTTTGAATGTATAGGGTGTTTCAGTTAAATCGAAGTTAACTAAATTATATAAAAGTGAAATGGTTCTAGAGAGCATATAATTTTTTTGGAAGACACTTTGATTTTTCTTAGCTCTGAAGTGGACTTTCAATCTTAGTTAATTGAAGTTTATGTTTAATTTATATCAAATTGATCACCTATAAGAATTTATCTGTGCCAAATTATGTGCTCGCTAAAACCATTCAACTTTCGTTTCAAACATTTTCTCATCATACTTTGACAAATATCCGTGTAGGTCGACTTAAATGAGACAGCCTGTATATTAACACGTTCAACACGAGACGATTTTTACAATTCTATTTCTAAAAATTTCTTTTGTTTAGTTGTTTAATTAATTGTTAATTTTTTTTGTTTAATTGTATTTCAAAATGGTCATTACCTAATTATCATTACTTAATGTTAAAATTATTAATTTAAGGAATAATTTAAAAAATAACAATGTCAATATGTGTGTGTGAACGGAACATATTAAGATATTTTAATTTAGAAATTGAATTTTTTATCTTGGCATAGAATAGAAGAAATATATAAACTTGATAAATTCCGCAGGTCCTATTCCAGGATGCAAGATTTGCACTAATACAGAGATGTCTTACTGCAAAGATGGAAGCGTGATAAACGATCATTGTTGTTGCGATGGCAGTTCCAATGGTAAGTAAAATTCTAACAATAATAAAAAATAAAATATTTGAAAGTTTGAAAAATCTTTTCAACACATTCACTATGTTAGAATGAAACTTGCATTCTTTCTTCTCATCATTCTTAATTTAAAAAATTTTAACACTATAGCAATCAAAACTACTGTGACGTGATGTGATTTTCAGCGATCAGTGAAAATTTATTAATATTAAACTATAATCTTTAATATACATTAAATATAAAATTTAACGTTTAATACATATTTAAAATATAAAATATAATATTTCTTATATAATTAGTTAATAACACGTCAATTTCTTCGATTTTCGTTTTGTTTTGAGCCAATTACCTTGATTTCATTTTTTTTTTTTTCATGACTTTCACCCTATATAATTCAAACAAATATAATAGTATTTTATATTTCAAATTCAAGATTGTAATGTTTTAAAATATTTTTGAATATCGAAAACTTTTTGCCAAAGGTAGTAATATATATTATATTAATAAATTTCGAACAGAAAAATATTCTTAAAAACATTGTATCTCAAATTTCAAGATACGTTTGTGTTTTAAACTTCTATTGTAAACATTTCTATGATAGATTGCTAAGATATAAAACTTTCTACATTCCATGTTGCAATAGTGTTATAATAAATATGGAAAACGGAACGATCACCTTGATTTCTCACCTGTTTCTTTGTTTCGCTTTTCTTTTTAATATATATGTACAATCTGTTGTTCGTACTTTAGGCTTGTCCTTCATCAATTTATTCAAGTAGGTATAAAAATCAAAAATGAAAAAAAGAAACTACAATACAATTGCGTGCAGACAATTCGTGCGTGAAGAATTGACCGTGTAAATGCTGGTGGTTTGATTGTGCAACTCTTCGAACCACGATAATAGATGCTGAAATTATCCAATGCTTCCAATTCGTATAACACAGAATAATTCTCGTGTTTAACAATGATTCTTGTAATTTTCATCAGAAAATATAATCAAAATCAAAATCAAAATCAAAATCATTGAAATATATAATAGAGTTGTAATTTATAACAGAGAAGAGTATTGTTTAGATAAGATATTTAAATGATTATTATTACATAATACATGATGATATTATTTATTATAGATTAATAATATATAGGAATAATTATTATTATAGATTATATAATATATTTATGTTGATGTCATTATATAGTAGATACAATATTATTGTTTAAATAGACTATTTAAATAATAGACTATAATATATAATTTTATTTGAATTTTATTATTAAATATTTTGAAATAAGTAATTATGAATCTATTTGGACAAGAAATAATTCTTCTCTTTAGGCAACGAAAGAAATAATACTTCCTAACAGAATAATAACTTTCCTAATTTCGATTAGAAAATATAATCAACAAAATGAAATCAAAATCATTGATGTAATTTAATAATAAAATTATTTAAATAATAAAATAAATATTATTTAAACAAAATATCTTAAACTAAAGTATTAGATAACATGAATGTTATCAACAATAGTTAATAAAATGTTAATAATAATAGTCTGAATGACTATTTAAATAATAATATATCATTTTATTTGATCCTTATAGTGAGATGTTTTGAAATAATTACATATGTGTGCGTGTGTGTGTGTAGCTATTTGATATATAAAATGATTTTTTTGAATTATTTTATGATTTAGTTAACAAAGGATATAATCGTTTATTTTACTTTGTATTTGATCAAATAAAACTCAGAAATTTCACTAACAAATGTTCTCACGTACACTGGCTGATTCATTTATTCAAGGATAATTGAAATAAGAACAGTTCTGAAAGCAAATGTTGTTACCTTATATGATTTAAATATGCATATATTCAAAATAGTAATTAATATTATATTAATATTATAGTAAATTTTATATTACGATATTGTATTACAAATTTATATTATATTTATTACATTATAAATTTATTATTATTTATTATTATTGACATTATAATATAACATAAATTTTATAACATCATAATATTATTTTTATCATATTTACATAATGTGTAATAAATCAATTTTTATCATATTTACATCATAATATTAATTTTATAACATCATATTATTTTTAAAAAACAGTACTATTTTTTTCTTTTTCGTTTTTTATGTCATACGGGAAAAACACTAATTAGTAAATCTTTGAACACCTGCATAAATTATATTATTTTCTTATAATTTTACACAAACGATGTTACTAATATTGGGTTGGCAACTAAGTCATTGCCGCTTTTGTCGATAGATTCACTCTACACTTTCTTTTGTTTTGTTAACGTGGTCAGAGCATCTAACCTATATTTTTTTCTTACTGTGTGGACTTCTACTTTTAATTAGTAAAAAAATTATATCGATCAGTTCTTTAGTTTTGTTTTTATCCCAATTTAAAAATGGAAAAACAGGACGTGCACTTCCGACACATTTTATTGTATTACTTCCGAAAAGGCAAGAACGCATCGCAAGCACAAAAGAAGTTATGTGGAGCATCTGTGATTCGCTTCTGAAACGCAATGAAAATGATCCATTTCTGAAAAACCTAGTTACTGGCGACGAAAAGTGGATAGTTTATAAAAATGTTACTCGCAAGAGATCGTGAGTGAAGCAAGATCAACCAGCCCAAACAACATCAAAAGCAGAGATTCACCAAAAAAAGATTATGCTGTCAGTCTGGTGGGATTACAAAGGAATTTTGTATTTTGAACTCATGCCACAGAACCAAACAATCAATTCAAATGTGTATGTTGAACAACTCGACAAACTGAACGATGCAATTGAAGAAAAGCGGCCGGTATTGTCAAATCGGAAGGGTGTTGTTTTCCATCATGATAACGCAAGGCCCCACACATCTTTGGTCACTCGGCAAAAATTATTGGAACTGGGTTGGGATGTTTTGTCACACCCACCATATAGCCCTGATCTTGCGCCTTCGGATTACCATTTGTTTCGTTCCATGCAAAACTCTTTAAATGGTAAAATTTTTAATAACGCGGATGATGTCAGATCACACCTAATTCAGTTTTTTAATAGCAAAGACCAGACATTTTACGAACGGGGAATTTTTACACTGCCAGAACGATGGAAAAAGGTCATCGACAAGAACGGGCAATATCTAATTGAATAAAGTTATATTTTTTAACAAAAATTCTGAATTTTCCTTCTTATTTGAAATCGGCAATGACTTAGTTGCCAACCCAATATTATGTTAGTGATATTCATTATTACGATTAAAAATGGCAGAAATCTAATAAGAAAAATCAAAGACTCAGATATGAGTCATTCAATACAGACGTGTTAAAATAACACGAGTGTCGTGAATAAAATAATTACATATTTTAAAAATTGAGAATTCCAATAACGAATTCAGCCAGTTTACAGATCAATTAGGCCAAATTGATGCAGAAATTTGCCAACAAAATAACAAACAAGTTAATTAAACACAGTACGAATCCTATAATCCTGTGATCTCTATTTTATAAAAACTTGCGAACTCTTATAAAACAACTCTTACATTACACAATTGCTGAAACTACAATGTCACAGTTTCCTACTACTCGTTAAAAATTGTAAAATAAAAGCAAGAAATGAAGCTCCTTCCTTTTTTTAAATAAAAATACTCTTCAAACCAAATTTACTCGATTTCAGATCATTAGAGAATTAAGTAACCTTCGGTATTCAATTTGGCTCAATTGAATACTGAATCTATTGAAAATGACACACGAAACACCTTCAAAACCAGCTGAGCAGAAGGACAATCACCTGTTCAGGAAATCATCGTTCGTTGTAACAATCTATCCTTGTCGGGCTAAATGTCAGGTAAACGTCCACAGGACGATTACACACACCAGGTGATTCACGCGAAACGATCGAAACAGCCGTTAACAGGGACACTTAGATATTCCGCACGTTCTTCGTACAAACTCTTTACGCAGCTATCGGTCGTTCAACTCTAACTCCATTCGCTCGAATTTCTAATTAGCATAGTCTCTCTGTTGACCTTGCCTTATACGCTACCAATTGTATTATAAGTATTTGAACGCTCGTTAATTGTTGCAACATAAAGTACAATTAAAACGAGTCTAACGCTAGATCTACCAAAATGGTCGAAATGATAAATTTGCAATTTTTGTTAGAAATTTTATAGACGTAAGACGACTCATATTATGTAAGTGTCTCTTTGTAAAAACCGTAAACAGTTTCATTCGTTAGTTTGATCGTAATGTTCGCTATCGTAATGTTGCGCGTTAATTCTGCACGAACGGTAACGACGATGGCAGTAATAAAATTGCGTCGCTGCACGCATCAAGTGCATGAATCGAATACGTGAGTCCGTTTCGATCAGTGTTATGAATCGCACGTTCCTGTTTGCCCGTTTTTAATCAACCGATTCGATTACCCAGAAGTTACAGGTACAAGAAATAATATTACGCTAAAAAAAAGTGACAAAACACGCACAGTGACACTTAAATGTTGAAACTGTTAATTTCTGTAAAAAGAAATCATACGATAATAAATTTGGATCGATTTTAAAGTTTAAAACCTCTATTTTCAAAATATTTTATTTTAGAATGTTCTTACATCACGTAGCGGGTATAATAGGCATGTAAAGGTACTTTTTTTCTCGACAAAAAAATTGAAAAATTTTTAAAACGGATTTGAAGATTGAAATCTTCCTTTTATACAACACTCTCAAAAACTTGATGTACGACTTTTCTTCGCCGTTTTATTCAATTTTTTAGTATTAGGCTTTGATAACGAAAATTCAAAAAACATATATTCGTTCAACAGCTGAAACAACTGAAGTTGAAATGTAATCATTAACTGCGATTGAAGATTATTGGAAGAATTTAATTGTTGATCGTTGATTAATTTTTTGCCTAAAGTAAAGAGTAAAGTAACTTTGTAGAAAAGTGAACTTGATTTTTTGCAAAAAGATGATCCTTTACTTTTGCACGGAATTCTCAAACAACTAACCAACTAAATATAATATAACAATGTAAAACCTGTTAGTCCATGTTTTCAAAATTATTATACACCGCAACAGGTATTAATCAATAATCAATCGTTTCGTTGATTGGTATGTTAGTAATCTAGATTCTGATGTATTCGAAGTTATTTCAGAGAGAGAGAGAGAAAATAGTCTTCTGAGGATGAGAATTTCTAGCAGAAAATTGAATCTATCGTTGTCAATTAGATACGAAACAACTGAACCAGAAACCTTCAATATCTTGTTACATGAATTGTTTGTTGACATAAATTGAAAACTGGTTGGTTATCATACTCGATACCTCTACCAGCTATTGCGAATCCACAAAGAAATTAGAGTTTTTACTAAGCTTTGATTAAACTTTAATGCTTTATTATATTTTCAATGTAATATTAGTTTTCGATTAAATATTCCAACATTGAAACCTGTGAAGTGCATTTTACATTTACAATTACAATTAAAAATTATGTCTAAATTATAATAATATGTAATATAATAATTATGTAAATTATTATTAATTATATATTATTCATAATAATATAATTACATGCAATAACAATTACATTTAAATTTGTTTCCACTATGCTAAATTTTATTGTAATAAATACTTTAAGTTTTATATATTTATATATTTTTACAATTTATATAAATTCTATAGATTTTCATAGGTGTAGGTGTAGAAAATATAGAAAGTATCCTATGACGACTTCATAACAAACGAATGCCACCACTATGATTATTACCTCTTTGATCATAATTTCAATTTCTTATATTTAAATTTTAAAATTATAAAGATATTTCTACAATTTTTTTATAACGTATTCGTTCGTTATAAGTGTTTTGAGATAAAGAGAACAGTTTTATAATTTGCATAATAAACAAATGCATAAAAATTCGCAGTTTATGATTCGTTACTTCTAAGAGAAGTTTCTAAAATTTTACTTGAAACATTGTTTGGAATAACAAATAGTTCGAGGCGAGAACTGTGTATAAATTTACAAACAAAACCCGAGATATAATCTTTTTAAATTGATCATAAGGTTTCTCTCATTCATTGAAAATTTGTTCCTTACACTCATCTGGCCATTGTTTCAGAGGTATTCCCCTTCGTGAAGCACACTTGTCGCGTGGGGCCAGAAGAATGCAAAGTACAGGCTGGAGACTGTGCTGAATATGCGAGGCTACGGGAATGTTGTTGTCATTCCTACTTAGCTTCTGTATGTAAGTATTATTTTTTCCGTTTATGTGTTATGGAAAAAAGCATTCTCATGGTAGACATCGTTGCGTAAGCGCGAATAATCTATCTTTTCTACGAGATGCTAAAGATAAAATTAATTCTGTAATTAATCAAGATACTTACGTGAGAAAAGTAGGATCATTTTTCTCATAAGCTAAGTCTGGAATTTGGAAAAATTATTTATTATTACGAAATTTTGTGCATTTACATATAATACAATAGATAATATAAATATGTAATGTAATAACATAGTATGCAGTAATATAAAATATTATAATTTATTTGTGTTTACTTGTAAATATATAAACATTTTTATGATACTTGATAAATAAAATAATTGTTTATCATAGATGTTATTTTTTCAATTACATTAATAAAAATATGAATTTGCATGAACATCAATTGTTAATTATATTACAAAATATATATCTTCGTGATTAATACAACTAAATATAATTATATGATTCGCGAAATATATATAAACTATAAGTCATATTAATGAAAGAAAGAAAATTATATAATATATTTATAATTATATAATATATATTTATCATTATGTATTTTATATAATTTGTTTTAAATGAAATATATATATTTCTATTATATATATATATATATATATATATATATATATATATTTATATATTTAATTTTTTAATTTTTTATTATTAATAACGATATTAATTAGATAATGTTAAATTTAACTACTCCTATATTTTTTTTTTCAGGGAAATATTTAGCGAACGATGCGGCATCACCAATGAATACATACTTCATAAAGTTCCTGGCGATATTAACAGTGCTCAGGTTGCTCTTACAGCGGACCTAATTAATAGTACACATTTAATACCAAATATTTTGTATAGGACGTGTTATTTTAATAAATTATTTTTCCACCGGCGAATAACTGAAAAGCCAACGAATATTTCTAATATGCGACAACGAAGTGAAATTTCGAATAATTTGATAGACAATTTTGGCGATTTCGCTTGTACATATATATGAAAAAACGTAATTGTACGTAATAAATGACGAATATTGTTCGATGGTCATATTTGTATTTTAATTGACGAAATGCAACAAATGATGTATTATACAAACGTATACACTGGGAAACTTATTTTAATCTCATTCTTTTCTGCGGATATGATGCAATCTCACTTAAACGATGGTTACTTAATTATAAACATCGAGACAAAACGATTACGTACACGAATCGAGACGTGTACAAATTTACTCAATTCAATAATTGCAACATTATTATTTCTCAGTAGTGAAACAAATAAAGAACTCATTGAAGAAAATGAGAAATAAATAATATTGTGAATTTTTAGTATAGAATAACTTGTATTAATAGTGTTCGAGAGATTATTGCTTTATATAGGGCATTTTATATTTTATTTTTACAATTACATTTTATATTTAATTTTTTGACTAAACGATGTTAAAATTTGAAACACAAATTTCTTAAATTATATTAAGAAATAGATAGCATTATATCTTAAATATAGAAAATTAATATAGGTTTGATATAACTTTTACTTGGGAATTTTTTTCGACTATTATTATATTAATGTAATGCTTCTTGTGCAAAACAGTATGTCTTGCGTTAAAAAAATAAAATTTATGTTTCTGCTACTAACTAAATATATACAATAACAATTTTAATATACAGTGTCATATACAAAAGAAAGTTCAAAAAGTAAAAAGGGAGTTTTACAAAATGAAAGAAATGAATGTATGTATATTAAAAGTATAATAATATGAGAAGTGAATGTATGTTAACTGTAAAAATGTACAAATAATGTATAATAATTGTATATCCTAGAATAGACGAATGTTTAACATGAAAAAATCTTTAATATAAATTTTATTTACAGATATAAAGTATCAATTTTAAATTTTCTTTTTGTCTTTCACTGTATTAAAGAATTATTCAATTAACTCAATAACACTACTACATAAAGTAATACTCTCTTGAACGTAATAGTCATTAGAATCACTAATAATGATATATCACGAAAAATAAAAAATATATATAAAAATACATAAGACAATAAATATATAGACTTGTGTTAGACAAGATAACAGAAATGAATGCAATATCTCTTTGTGTGAAAATTAATTCAAATCTTATTCAAAATCTTTATCAACAAAATTTGTTACTGAATTTCACATTACAGTCACTATCAAAATTTAGCATAAGCTGATGCCAATCGAATTTCCACGTATTTTTTTTAGAAATAATAAACTTAATAATATTCTCGTGATAAGTCTTCAGTAGAATTTTCGTGGAAAATAATTGATTCACTATAAAGTATAGATTAAGAAAGCTACATAAACATTAAAAACTCTAATATATATGTGTATATACAATTCATTATATTAATTTATTGAATTTTCTTATGCCTCTAAAATTATGATATAAATGAAGTCAGTGGGATTCTATTATATATCTGAAAATAAGACAAAAATTAAGAATAACAAAGGAAATTGAAGAAATATATATAAGTATGTATACTTCAATTTTCTTTTTGCAATTAAAGAATTAAAATATCGACATATATAGGTTGATATTCTTTTTACAAAGAAGAATCAAGTTGTTTCGATTAATGGATCATTAAATACATCATTTCATTTAAAAAGAATGTTCGTTTCTTAGAAAAAACAAAGTCTGAACATATTTAGTGAAAAGTCAGTTCGATACAGATCTATTCGACAAATGCTCGAACTTTTTTCGAAAACGAAGCTTCCAACGCAGTTTCTTATTTTTATTTTTAGTTTTATTTTCAATCATTATTTCGAGAATCTCTTTGATTTCATTTGCACCACAAATTTAGAGGTAGTATAAAATTTACACTTTCTGTACAAAATTATGAATTAATTTAAAATAGTTAATAATAGTTATTAATTATTAATGTTAATGATTACTTTAATATTAATAATTAACATTAATTAATATTATTACATTATTTTTAATTGTATTATTTTTAATTATTAACAACAGTTAATTATTCATTATTATAGTTATTTATTTTATAATTATTGATATCAATGGTAGTTAATTAGTTTTAATATTAATAATTGTTAAAAACAATTAATTAATTTTGGAGAGAGGTAACGTGCCCACATTTTTATGTTACAAATAATAATCCACGCAAGTTCGTTTCAACAGTACACAAGATCGACTATAAAAAATTTCGCAATAAATAATACACTCGTAATTAGCAAATTCACTACGTTAGAGTGATATTCGTTTTTGAGCAGTTGGTAATATAATTGCGAAATTAAACCGGATTCGTATACAATACGACTTTCTACCAAATTCATCTGTTTGTCCCTGACCGTTTTTATTCCCTCCCAAAATCTGCTCACTCTCAGAGAAGACGATCGAAATATCAATAAAAGAAAAAAAAACAACACGATTGAAACATTCTTCAGCGAAATGATCAAAAATAGGTCAGAGTTCTTTCTTATTTTTCGGTTTTCACTTTCTTATTTTTCGGATCAGCTTACAAGGAGAGGTCACAGCTATTGGGTCGTCAATTTAAATGAAATTTGGTCTGTCTATTTTAAAGCAAAGATAGTTTGACTATGTCATTTCCGTCTGTGACAAGATTAAAACATTAAATATCTTTGTAAATAATGAGTATTGACGGAAATGCTCGGACATGGTCAAATTATCCTTGCTTTAGAATCGACAGACCAAATTTCATTTAAATCGACGACCCAACAGCTGTGACCTCTCTTGTCACAGAAAGAAAGGAAGCTCTGGATCTGTTACGAGTAACGGATACTGGCCGACCATTTAAGTGATCCTGCCATGAGTAAGCGGAGCTACATGTGTAAATAAACATTTGCGTGGGTTTTGAGAAGAAATCGAAGTAAAAAAATTCGGGACAGTTTGCTTGTGTCCAACAAAATTGTGCTAACGAACGTTTCAACTGAAAAGTATGTACATCCTTACGCTGACAATCGCTGGTATTTTAATGCTACAATTGTACGTTGCTACTGAATCAAGTAAGTATGACATGAAATGACGTGAAAAAATTTTGTTTAAGTTGAATACACTTTTTTTTTAAATTTTAAATTATTTTTTATATTCATAGCAAACGATCTGCAAACGATATGTCGTTCGATTCGTCTTATTGAATACATTATTAATTTGTGTGTGATTGTGGAAATTTGTTTTTTTTTTTTCGTTTAAAATTCACTAAGAGCACAGATACATAAACGAGTTACGAAATATATTATTTTTCTAGTAACGTACAAAATCATTACAAAATCATATTCAGGTTATTTTTTTAAGTATTTATAGTTCAAAAGTAGGTAAGAAAAATGAAAACGTTAATTAACACTAAAAGGTAGTTATTATGTATAATGTAACACAAATCACTATCGTTATTACATTTTTGCTTACTTTTTTTTATTAATCTTTAATAAAGTTCAAGAATATTGACTAACATACATGTTCTTTTATCAAGCTTCATATATTATTATTACTCAATACTCTTTTCTAACAATAGCTGAGCGTTTTTAAAATCATATTGCCCAAAGAAAATATCTCATTATCTATAACACGCATAATGATCACATATTAATCAAATAGTCACCCTAAGCAACTTTCAGTTACAGGTGTTTAAGAACTATTGAAGATTTTTAATTTAAATTTAAATTATTAGTTAATGATTAATTAATATTGATAATATTTAATCACTATATTAATAACATTAATTAATATGAATTGAAGTTTAAATAATTAATTTTAAATTTTGTGAGTGGATACGTAAAAGTCGTATGAAAATCAACTTTGTTTTTTCTAAATAGAATTATATACATATACATCAATTGATGCAATTCGACATTCTCTAAAAATAAAATATTAATCCATGTATATTGAAAAATTATTAATTTAGGAGATAATTTTCTATAACACATATGAGAAGGGATAACCAAAAGCATTGGTTAATCAAGACCTCCTCAAAACAGGATTTGCTGGCACTATTGTAGTAAATTTATTTCCTATCCTTCTGGAGAACCAAAATTTTTCCACAATATTCCATATTTAAAAAAAAAATATACATTTCGTCGGTGATTGACAATTGTATCCATTTTATTTCTATGAAAATAAAATTAAAAAATAAATAAAACGTAAAATTGATCAATTTTGCTTTTAAGAGGTTCAAATTACACTACAATGAAGCCAATTTGGGCATATGGTCCTCGAATCTAGGACATAAGTGCTAAAATAGAAACTAAAGTAGAAAACATTCGATCCGTCATTTTAAGATCTATTCTAAATGTATCGTGGTTTATAAGAAACAATATATAAAAGAGAGAAAAATATTCCTACAGAGAAAGTTACGCAAAAGTACACCAGCGCAAAATAAGCAAACGTAGAAACCAAAAGCAAGAGTGCTGAAAACCACTATTCAGGCCTTCCTAGAAGATTTAAAAAGAAAACGCTCATCTGATCCACTTATATTCAGCCAATAACACATTATTTAATACAGACTAATTATCACGTAAATAGATTACTCTCATTGTAAGTAAGAATATTGATATATCGAATCCCCCATATTCTGTTTCTGCCAAAAATAAATTTAATTTTAATCTGAAGCTAAAAATCATTTTAGTACTCTTGAGCCAAAACAAATAATTTTACGAAACTTTCATTACAAAATTCCACATATTGTACATACATGAAACTAAATTGTAATAAAAAAGAATTGTAATATGTAAGAACTCACTAATTGTAAAAACACAAATAGCTCTTATTTTATAAAATATCTTTCCTTCAGTCTTTCAAACACAGGGTAGTCCATTTAAATGAGGCCATCTAAATATCTTTTCGAATTGTGATGATGTAAAAAATATTTTTTCCCTAACGTAAATAGTATCCAAAAGGCTAATAACTGATAAGAATATTTTTTTCAAGGTCATTTTTTTTCAAAGATTTTTCAATTACCAGGCTATAATCATCTATTATATATTAAGTATATAATTTTTAGTTAACAGAGTTGTTAAAAAATTCAATTTCGCTGTTCGAACATAATTGTTCTATATTTATATTTTTTATCATTAATAATTTAAAGATACTGCTCTCTACTTTGCAGTAGTATTAAACCATAAAAATTTATGTTTTACATTGCTTAATTTTGGAATTCTTTTATTTGATTTAATTTTATTCCTAATTTCTATCAGAAATTATATAAAATGCAAGATAAAATTAAATAACTTAAATTTTTATAATAATATAGATTACTATAGCCATCTGTGACTTCATGAACCACCACTTAAGGATTAAAAATGTATTGATTCAAGAAACATTGTTTTAGGCTAAGAATTTTATATATACGTTTGATAATCATTTATTAATTTTTTGTTCTTTGTACCCTCAAGATAAATTGTTATTTTTTATCTTTATTTTAAATAAAGTTTATCCAACCCTAGATTAAACAATGTTCAAACAATTAGATTACAATTTTCAATAAAAATATTAAATGATTAATGTTTAGTCATTAATAAATTATTGAAATAATTGTAATTTGTTGTAATAATTGCAATTCGTATGAATAAGATGAGCAGAGCAACATAGCAGATAATCAAAAGACAGGGGCCAAGCTAGCATTACTAACCATTCCATCGTCACAAATGGAAACGTATCAAGATCGCATCAAATATTACAATTTCCAAATTGATGGTACTTATAGACCGTTTCAGAACAAGTAAGTGTATATGTATGTTATATAACTAAATGACAACATTTTTCTCTAGGAATAAAAATATATAACATTCAACAATGAATTCTTAAAAATCTATATTGGATATTACTTGAAATTAGAGAAATAAATTATTTTATATACACTTTACACGTGGATCTAGTCATAAAAAAATTTTTCAGTGATTTTAGAAATGCTTGAATTTTTATAATTTTCAAAGACAAAAGTATCTTTACTTTTTCGTTTATAGCGTAATGTAATGTTTAAAAGTCTTTACTTATAACATTACCGTACTAATTTATAACATTGATAATAATTTTTAGTAGTATTTAAATTATTATTATAAACAAAAACTGTACACTTGTGGAATATTGATAAATTCCCTGGTTAAAAAGGAAAATCACAGTATAATTGTTTTTCAAATCTAGATGAAAATATTTTCTTCAAATACTAATTCCGTATAAATTACTAACAATTTATAGCATAAAAACAAATAATTTAAAATAACTAATTGTAAGTTTTAAAACACATCTTGTATAATTTGTCTTGTAAAATGTAAATATTATTTATAATATAATATAAATATTTTCTAGAAATATTGTTAAATTTTGTTACATTAATATATCTACGTATGTATTAATATTATTCTACATATTAAAAGTTTTTTACTATACTATTTGCTCTTTGTAATATATTCCTTAACTGTTGATTATTAATTATTGATTGTTTATTAGCATTGACTGTAATGTTATTTCAATTCAACTATTAGTAATTGATAATTATAATTATATTATTAATAATTATAAGTATCAATAATTTGCGATTGATAATATAAATTTTCACTTTCCGTACTTACGATTTTATCTTCTGCTGCTAAGAATTATCTTTATGTTTCAGAAAATGCCCGTTATGCGATACCTCTGTCTTCCCCTATTGTGGAGAAAAATTACTACACGATGCGTGTTGCTGCATTGATTCGTACACTCACGACTTACCCTATCAATGTAAATTAGCGGATTGCCGATTTTTGCACGCGAACAGCTGCAGAGAACATCGATTGATCGCGACCTGTTGCTGCAGTGACGATTACCGATCTTTATTGAAGAATTTCTCGAATGTTTAACAATGTCTGCCAAGCAGATTTTTCATATTCTGTCTATTTATTCCATTATTGTATAATATAATAAAAAAAGAAGGAATAATATTGTTAATTGTGAAAACATATTGATTCATTCATCGTTATAATTATAATTAAAATCACAATTCATTGTGATATTTTTAACGGAAAGAATTCAAAAGGAATATTTACTTTACTCTGCATTCATTATTACTTTCCTACACGAAAAGAGGTTAGTTATTGCGTGACATAACTAAAGAAACATGTTAAACACTACGAGATACATTATTATAAAGTATTTCACAATTTTACAATATAACATCAACAATATTTAAAGTTTTAGAAATTTCACAATTCAGATTTAAACACTTTAGTTAATCTCGATGGTTACCAGTGATTTCTATGGCGCCACTACCGCGACAGATGTCAGTTATTGGTAACCTCCAAGATAGCCAACATGCTAAAATTATCTGTCGATTTTATATAGTAATAATGTGGAATACACATTATAGATTTTATTTGTTCTGTCATGATAGATATTCTAGTGATAACGCACGCATACCGCGCGAATATGAAATTAAATAAGTTCGAAGTGATTCTAATTCAATTTTTATGCATGAACATGTAAACCAGACGTAGAATACAAGTAATGGTAAATATTATAACGAGTTAATAATAATCTTTGATCGTACCACTTTATGCAGTTACAAAATGGGTCAGTGAATCTGTAACAGATAAGTCATTTAATTATCTACGGCAATTAGTCTTGACACGTGTCTGATAAAGCAGCTTCTTTTAAGATACATTCGTCAATAAGGCATCATTTTCTTTCTGTGGATCGTTACGAAATTACTTTTAAATGTCCAAAGTAAAAATGGACAAAAGAACTATAAGTTTCTATTATTAAAAGTACGATATATATTTTCATTTGAATTACTACTTTGGAATCAAACTGTGTAGGAAAGAAGAAAACTGGTTAATTGTTGTACGTAATACGCGATAATGTTGAATAAGATTTATTTAAGGTCATTTATTCTTTTTTCTGTCAATAATATATAAAATTATATTTATTACCGATTTTCCCTTGAAGTTTGCACGCTCTCATTAATTTAATTTATCTGTTTCGAAACTGGAAGACTTAAACAGTCTGATCTTTTACATTAAAAGAATAAAAATAGTTAAAGACTAAAATTATTTCAACCGCATATGTAATTTTACGATTACAAGATCATAATTAGAATAATTTTTTAAATATCGTCATAGTGAAAATAACATTTCTCAAGGAATTAAATGATGGGAATAAATATTTATAAAATATAGTTATGATAAATATTTTTCTTATATTTATAATAAAGTCCACAAAATGTTACTTTTCTGATACATTTTTTAATGAAGGTTTGAAGATCATTAATGTTTTTTCAATATTTTTTTGAGAATCACTGATCATTTTTTGAAGATTACTAATGTATTTTCAATAATTTTATTTTTAATATAACATTTCAATCAGTAGAAAACTTGCTATATAGATTAAATAAAAAATTCTTTTTGCTGCGATACAAATAATTCTGTGAATATGATTTGAGTCATGCTCTCCTTTCTTAATTAGTATATACTATTTTTTCAATAAATACCTACTACAAAAATTAATATATTTATAAGGATACATATTTGTTAAATAAGAAATATACCTATGTACACATACCTGAATTAATATTAATTTCTGAAAACACAAGTAACAAATAATGAATGAATTAAACATGTTAATTATTTTACCACATACAACATTTTTGATTCATTAACTAAATTTTAATTATAATACAACATTTTTGATTCATTAACTAAATTTTAATTATAATACAACATTTTTGATTCATTAACTAAATTTTAATTATAATAAATTCTAATTTCTTAATGATTCTAGCAATTTCATATTTTTTTTGAACTTCTAATTTAAATAGCTCCATTATCACCATCTTGTTTTAATCTAAAATATTATTCTAATAAAGTTATAAAATGAATACTGAATTACAATTTTGCAGAAAATTTTATATTATAAACTTCAAAGCTATGTGTAACAACATTCGATCAAACTAACGTATTTCTTTTGATACAACGAAAAATCTATGAAAATTTAATTTTCACATACAAATTGTAACATAGATGTTAATAAACTGTTATATTATAACAATATCTCTATAAAAGATTTTTATAAAATACAAGTTTGTTTAAGAAAATAACTCATTTTTATTTTCTAAATTTTAAATTTTCTAAATTATACTATAATTATACTATAATTATATTATAGTATAATTATAATAATTATATTATAATATATTCTAGTATAAGAATATTTATATAATAATTCTAAATTTTCTAAATTACACTATAATTATACTATCATATATATATCTATATATATAGTTATTAACAGTATAAAAAAAATTCAATTATTCTGGATTATTCTATTTAATAAAGAAAAACATTACGTCCTCAACTAACAAATATGAGTCTCAGGGTAGTCTTGGTTATTTTTTCATTATGTTATCTGCATTTACGTATACATATCCTCCGCTCTCTTTTAACTAAGAAATTCTTATGAAGGAAGTGATCCTTCTTCTTGGAAAAAGAATACCAGGAAAAATGAGGAGGCGACGCTTTTCAAGGTAGATGCATCGAGCCTCGGTCTCGGGGGTAGGTGTTCGTGAAGTCAAAGTGGAGGTCAAAGTCAAGGTCATACACGTGTCGAGGGGACCGAATGGGTGGTCCTCTGGAATACACGTGCACCCCCACTTCTATGGAAACAAACAGTGGGACTGCAGGTAGATTCGAAGAAGACGCTTAAACAGTTGGTTACTTGATTCTTGAGACAGATATGCTTGTATAAGTCGATCAATCAATCTTTTATGCTTAAAAGCAAAAACACAGACAATGTCGCAGACATTTGATATTTCTGACTTATTAACGAATTTTTTTTCTTTGTTTCACAAGTCTGCATCTTACGAATAGTTTTAACGTTATATATAACATTGAAGTGAATTTTTAGAATGATTAGTGATTAACATTGTAATCTTCGGGAAAATTTTAATTGAAATGAAAATAAAAAATCGATTATATTATTATTCTTATTTATATAAATATGTAAATAATATATAAATATATCAAATTTAATATAATATAAATAAATAATGTATAATATCACACGATAATTATATAATATACATGAATGTAATTAATTATGATTTATTATATATAAATATAATATATAATTAATATAAAAAATATTTCGAATTTTAGTTTTGATAATTGTGATAATGATACAAATAATATAAAATGTAAAAGAGAGAACCATGCAACTCGAAATTAAATCGGAAATTAAATTTATGTTTAGTACATTACGTTATATGTAAATGTTAGAGAATTTGCATTTCCTTTTGATATATTGTGATAAGTAAATTCTTTTTATTCATTCAAAGGTTACAGTGATACGGACATATTTCAAAATATTAAAAAAAGTAAAAAATATATTAATAATGTTATTTTGATAAATTATTGCACAACTATTATACAAAAATGCCGTTTTATCAAACGTTACAGCTTCTGACGCGTGTTTAATATTCGTTTTCTTTTTTTCTTTTTCTTTATATTATATCACAACGAAAAAACGAAATCCTAACGATAATATGTACTTAGTAGCGAATAGAATTTCTTTTAATACAGATTAAGTAACAAAATGAATAAATCGAGATAAAATATCTACGAACGTCATCAAAACACGTTATGAAATGTCAGATTGCAAGAAACGATTGTAGAACGATCGAACGAAACATAAAAATGTCAGATGTCAGATTATATGGAAACGATAGAGAATTTTGAAAGTTTGTCGAAAATAGCTGTACGATGAGATAAATTCATCGTTCGATGAACATTCGATTTTCAGATTCGTTTAATAAACGATTATTCTGTTATTTTCGAGTTACAACCACTTCACACGATGCAATTTTTTAACCGAAATTATTTCTCAATTGAAAATAGCATTCATACATTTTTTCATTTTTTAAAATTTCGTTTTTTCGATCCTTTTCTTTGTAATAACGACAATATCAAAACATATTCGTGTCCATTTTGCCAGATTGCAAATAATAAAATAAACAAACAGAGAAAGCAAGCGCATGCATGAAAGTTAGATTGAGAAAAATTACCGGAAAAAATCGTATCGTTTAAATTGGCTGTTAGTATAATTGCCATAAGTACTCGATATTATTGAACGATTAAGCGATTTTAATGACACGTTTTAAAAGTCACGTATTCTGTGTTGAAATTACGCTTCACCTTGCTAACTAGCCGGCACGTGGCTACTTTAGAATGTAAGCAATATGTACACACGTGTGTGTCAGACATGCACACTCAGGACAATCGCATGCAAGACGAACGACTTTCAAATCTGCTTATCGTGAAAAATTTCGTACAAGAAATTTTTATCGTAATCTCAAAAATTAACAAGTGGTAATGATCGATTCTAATGACTTTAAAATATGTTGTCAACAAATTTTGGACAACTTTTCAGTAATATATACATGTTACTACTGCTTGGATTTAATTTTTTAGATATTTGCAAAAATATGTTTTGTACTTTTTAAAGCGCAAACTTCATCGATTTCAATGATTCCTGAGTTTGTAACGGATACTTTCTAATAAAAAGAAAAGAAAATTAGAATTACACTTAAGATATGAGATCAATAAATCTAACATAAAACAAAGATAAAAAAAAAACAGCACAGACGAAGCAGAAACAAGATCGGAGTCGAGACCGAAACTAGGCCTCGATCAGAGTCAAGCCACTGATGTAGACAAGACAAGACAAGAACAAACCTTCAAGTTATTATACGTTAAGCTACAAATTATAAATTACAAATCACAAGTTAAGTTATGTTTACATTACAACACGGAAGGCCAACAACCTTGGTGATACTAGCACCGACATTCATTCATCCTACGAGCGTCGGGGAGGACTATTTCATTTAGAGGCAAGACATGTTGAACAAGACTCATGAAGAGGGCCATTACAAGGTGCTGGGCCTACCACACGTCGTCGTGGTGATAGTCGTCGTGAGCACGACAACCAGGGGAGAGCTGACCGGAATGACAGCGGTGGTGAGTGTCAGGCTCTTGAACAAGTATAGCAGACGATAATGGAATTCTTAGTACAACATTTCTCTGTCCGATAGAAAAATTATATTTATAAATGTAATTATCGTAGTGCGTCATACAATTCTTCGTAGATGGTGATTCGTAAATATCGTAAGCTTCTTTCGGCGTGTCCTATCATCTTTTCAGCAAGTATTAGTTCTAATAGAAAACGTTTGTTAGAGTATTGACATCTGGCATATCCGACTTTTTCGATGAAATTTTCGATTCGCATATCGTTAGTATTAGTTCAATGGTTTGATTATTCGGACAATGTTTTCGGGTTTTTAGAGTTGAGATGTCTCATTGAAGTTTGAGTTGTCGCGTGCTGTTCCGTAGATGACGCATTTTTCTTGTATTTCTTCTTCTTCTTCTTCTTCTTCTTCGCTCTGATAATCAGATGCTGCCCGTCGCGATCTCATTGTGGGTGCTGAATCATTAGTCACGCGGAATAAGTTTGGATATTTAATTTGTGCGCTAGTTCCTTAATTTCGTCCGCTCTATTGGTATTTTCTTTGACCAATGTTTCGTTGAAGGTTCTTGATGCCTTGTTCGAGTTTGTTTAGTTCATTCAGCAATAGCCGTAGTGTGTTATCGCTACTTCCTTCTTGCATCATTTTCGTTAATTTGGATATTTCAAAAATTAAAATTTGTACCTGTCATAACTGGTACTAAAGATTGTAGTTTTCGCTTTTTCTAGCTCATACACGATTCTTCAGGCGGTGAATCGTGGAAATTCGTTAGACCGTAGTCCTCTTGCTCGTATATCCGTAGAAACACATTGTAGAGTTTGTAGAATTTCTTTTCTTAACGATTTCTCTTATCCTGGCAATCGCCAAAATTTGTCACGGTAGGAGATTGAATTTCTAAAAAAAACAGGTGCGCGACAAGGTCAGACAGAATAAAGATGCAAATTCAAGATTTCGAAGACTTTATTTGTTGGGCTGTATTTATATGAGCTATTATTATAATTTTGAAAGTAGTGGGATGGCTTCTGGTCATAGGGCATATGACACATAGGGAGTATGACAGGTACCCAAAAAATTATGCAAGCAATGAGACAGATAATGGAACTGCCATCTCATCCAAATCATCATGGATGGTAATGAAATATTTTGGAAACCTTCCTCATACTTCCTGTTCGGTCTTACCGAACAGACGAGGGCCAGTAAGCCGGGCGGTACTTGTTTAGATTTCGCGCCGTATGCGCACACGATCAACCAACACGCAGTCGGTAGCACCGGGTACGCTAGACGGGATAGGCCTATTGTCTCGTCTATAGGCCTTTTGGCCAAGTGCCGATCGCATGATCCTCTTTTTGCTTGTTTTCGCCAAATTCCGGCGTTCTCGAATGTTCGAGGATGAGTCATTTCAACGATCTATTGTTTGTCATCACGCGATCGTTTGATTGGTTACCGAACAATCGCGTGATCCTTTTTTGCTTGTTTGTCTCCTATTTAAAACGTTCGAGAACTTTCGAAATTCGGTAAGGAAAGACGAGCCACGTTCAAACGAATTCTTCGTACAGGACAGTTCCTTAGCAACCCTCGTACAATGCAGACCAGTTCATTAGAAACCTTCATACGGTACAGTGCAGATTAGTTCTTTCAAAACCTTCGTACAGTGCAGACCAGTTCATTAGAAACCTTCGGGCAGTACAGATCAGTTCTTTCTTAGCAATCTTCTAATGGTGCGGATCGAATCATACAAGCTCTCTTATCGTGCGAATCAGTCCTTATCATCAGCCTTCCATCATTCCAATCCTTCCAATTCAATCCAAACGATCACAATTCCTAGCCATTCCAAATCCTATACATTCAAATTCCATCCAATCTATAATTGAACCGGCTGACCTTCATTCGTGTTGAAGGTCAGCAAGCTACCGATCAAATTTGCGATTTCATTGCGTAAATTCGGGTCGGCACGCGACACTTCCTGATTATCATAACACATCTTCCGCTCCACAACTCCTCAAAATCCTAAGTAGAAAAGGTAACACAAAATTCTGATATAAAAGAGGACATCATGGACAGAAAGAAAGACAGAAAAAAGAGAAAGACAGACAATTCTCAATTCACAAATTATCAGAGTGAGTGACTCTTAATTCTTAGGAATCAAGTACAGTGATCTTTACATTTTAATCAAATGACTGATTCGAGTTCTAGTAAGCAACTGAATATTGCAGATCAAATAAATTAGATACTGGAGAAAATATAAATAATCTTGCACGTGAGCATAACATCAAGTATCAAACGATAAGACGTACTTGACGAAATACTTTGTCGATACAATTGCGGACGAAGATTCTAAACTGCAAAGAATGTGTTCATTCACATCTATTGATTTAGATAAAGAATTGTATTTGTGGTTCTGACAATGTCGTTTGGTACAAGATCGAATAACCGACAATATTTTGGTAAAAAATATAAAAGTACTGCAAGTCTTCCAACATCCAACTTCACACTAAATAAAGGCTTAAATTTTGGCAATTTAAAAAAAATTATAATCCACGCCTTATAAATATCTACGATGAAAGTGACGATGCGAACAAATCTGCTGCAAAAAAATTTATTCAACAATTTTCACAAATATTGACAGATCATAACATTACTGATAATAATCTGTTAGCGCACAGAATGCCGAATATTTTCACGCTCTAAACTCTGATTTAGTTTATAACATTATATTTTCCGTTGGATATTTCCTTGAATATTTCCGTTTTATGTCTACAAAATCAGAAGCATCATGTGTCAAAATGGTAAGTGACTCGCAAACCTGCTCTGTTTGTTGTTATCTAGAAACGAAGCAGGTTCGCGAATAGTAAACGTTTTAATTCTCAGTCAGATTCGGTATAATTCTTTGTAAAGAAAAATGGGGAATAGTCACGTTAATAAACTTGTGGGGAAGTAGATTATGTAGGTGTTGTTAAAATGATTCCAACTCGGACACTCACGAATTTTCGGTCTGAACTTTCCGCTAGTCGAGTTGAATCTCGGTTTGCCATTGAACTTTCAGCTAGTCGAATTTACTCTACGTATGAATCACATCTCGCAAACTTCCGTTATTACAAGACGATCAAACGGTGGTTACCAATTGTGGGTTCGTATGTTCTAGTCTGTTAATCGTGTGTCGTCGAATTCGTTCGTCGGTGAAGTAGGATAATGATGAGGAAGGTTAATATAAATTCGCGTGTCAGCAATTTCAGGTCGTGGTTATCCTGTTTAACAACAGAACTCATTACTGGCTACGCTCCGAACTTAGTTATGAAACAAAAGAACATTCCAGTTCCAGCTGATCCGGAATTTTTAAATGAGAAACTCATCGAATTGTTAATCGGAGCCGACATACACTGAGGAGCAAAATTGAACCAATGAATGTGTTTTTGTAGAAAATAATAGTTTTTTTACATATTTACAAGGAACGAAAGGCACTTGTTACATATATTAATTAACACTTACTTTACTATAACAAACTTTTTTTACAACATTTTCTTTAATTTAGCAGTAACATAATTTTTGTTGTGACTCAATTATGCGCCATCCAAAAAATGACACAAAATTAGAGTTTTATAAATGTTTAATACTTTGTTATAAGCCTTACTTACATAAATCTTTTGCACTTAAAACGGCTGCAATTCGTCTGGGCATATTCTCCACTAAATTTTTACATACTCCTAGAGAAATTGCATACCACTGCTCTTCAATTCTTTCCCATAATTTGTCGAGATTTCTTGGACAGGGAATCATATTTATGCCGTAATTTTTTGAGTATTGATCATAGATTTTCTATGGGATTCAGGTCTGGACTTTGAGCTGGCCAGTCCCGAATCTGAAGTGATTGCAATTTCAATCATTCTTGCACGCTTTTTGCCATGTGTTTGGGCACATATCAAATCTCTATCGTGCTGAAACACGATATTTCTTTCATCAAGTGGCATATTTTCTATTGTTTCACGTAATTTTATATCTAAAATTTCTTTGTACATATACTGGTTTATTTTGCCCTTAATACGTGTCAATGAACCAACACCATACATTGTAAAACACCCCCAGAGTATAACAGATCCATCTCCAAATTTTACGATTTCATTTACGTGTTGCTTTTGTAGCGATTCACACTTCCAGGCCCATTGTCGCTCATCAGATAAAAATCTGTTAATTTTATCTGACCATACGACTCGTCCCCAATCTTCTACTGACCAATGCATATATTTTTTCGCAAAAACTACACAAGCTTTAATGTTTTTTTTGCTTAACATCGGTTTGTCTTTCTTCTCAATTGCTTTAAAATTTACCTCCTTCAGAGCCCACGACTACAGTCCAACGACTGCAACGTACTCCTGTCCCGTTTTTTTTTTTTTTTTCTAATAATTTCTCTGCCATTACGGCTGATTTTGCTATTTCTGAAGACACCAACAGAATTTTTTTTTTTATTCATTCACGAATTTTTATCAGTTCCTCAAGAGGGAATTATAAGTAAAAATAGTAGCGTGATACAGGGTATAAAAAGTAAATACATTGTTCGCGTGCGTGTGTAGCGTGGCAAGATCTTGTTTGATAAGTGGAATGTATGTGTATTCGCGCGCTGAAATATCAGGGGGTTTCGTGGTAGTTTTGTGTCGCGAGAGAGTGAACCTTATTGCTCGGAAGTCAAACTAATTCTAACTTGCAAGTCGAAGGAAAGCACGGACGCTCTCTCGGTTCACTTTCCTTCGGCTTCGGAAAATCGCAGGCCCAGGGTGGGGCACGAAGGGCGGATGCACATTGCCGTCTTGGGTGATCTTGCGGACCCGTGTTTCGCACGTGTTCGGGAAGGATGGTTCCATGCCAAGGACATGTTTGCTTGCGTAAAGTGAAGGTCACGTGGTTATATTTCAATTCGTTTACTTGTATGTTCCAATTTTTGAGCCAGCTAGATATTGTCCAGATGCTTCTGAAAAACTTTGGTTGCTTCTAGGGAAATATTGTGTGAGGCCATGACTGCTGTGTCGTCTGCAAACATGGCTTAAGACATTTGGAGTAGCTGGTATGTCCGAGGTATAGATGAGATAATATATCGGTCCTAGGATGTTTCCCTGGGGCACACCAGAATGGATGTTGTAGACTGGAGTGATTACATCCTGAAATTTGAGTTTAAATTTTCTATTGGTTAGGTAAGATTGTAGAACTGTAAAAGTATGGGTGTGGAAATAGTTTTTTTCAATTTATAACATAAGCCGTCGTGCCAAACTTTGCTTACTTGACGTCCAGGAAAACTGCAGAATAGTATCTTTTTTCCTCTAGGTCTGTCCTTATGTATTCTACCAGTCTATGAACTTGTAAAGTTGAGTGGTGTCTTCTAAATCCGAATTGGTGTTCGGGAATGATATCTGAATCTGTCAATATAAGTTCCAGGTGAATAAGAAATAGTTTTTCAGATAGTTTCGAGGTGATTGGTAGAAGATTGATAGGACGGTATGATGCTATTTCATGCTCTGATTTTCTAGGTTTGTTTATTACGACGATACGGGAGACTTTCCACTGGTTGGAAAAGTGACCTAGATGTAGTATTGCATTAAAGATTGAAATTAATAACGAAATGCATTTCTTCGGTAATTCCTTGATTATCTTGCCGGTTATTCGGTCGTGATTCGGGGCCTTTTTGGGGTTTATATTGGTTATCATTAGTTTAACTTCCTGAAAGGTGAATGGTGCAATGGGAAGAGAGAGTTGATAAGGTGCCTGTAAGTATTCTTGAAGTTCAGCTGTAAAATCTTGAGAGCTAAAAGGGGAAGGTTTGAAGACTTCAGTAAAATGTGAGCCAAAAACTTCTGCCTTTTCGTGGGGACTTCTGGCCCAGTTACCTAGTGGGTTCTTGATAGGGGGAATTCTTTTTTACGGCTTTGATATTCTTCTGCTTGCTTTCTAAAGAGAGTAGTCAGTAGCTTCGGAGAGAGACAGGCTGCTCATGTATCGATTGACGGATTCATTCTTGAACAGGGATAATAAGCGGTTGAGTTTTCTGATCGCTCTATTTAATTCCCTCTTATTGTCGGGTGTTTTATAATTCTGCCATGTTCTTATTAATTTCCATTTTTTGGAAATCTAATTGAATACGTGGTTCGGATAGGTGTCCTTGAGAGAGTGAGAATGGATTTCAGGAGTTGAAAATCTGGCCGCTTCAATGATATGATAAGTAAGGTATTCTATTGCATCCTCTATGTATTTTTCCTATTTAAGACGTAGATTTGCAGTTTTAGCTTCAAGATGTTTACGGAAGAGAGTCCACTTTGTGTACTTGTTGCAGATAGAAGGTGTGCTTTTTTTCTAAACTATAATGTTCAGAACAGCAATAATTGGAGAGTGGTTTGATGTGAGATCAAACTGTGAATGGACTTGAATATACTCTGATGAAATACTTTTGGTGATAAAGAAGTCCAATAAATCTGGTACTTTGTTTTAGTCTGTAGGCCAATAAGTGGGTTTTCCAGTACTCGCTAACTATACTGTTCTAATTTACACGCTTGCATACATTTGAGAAGTGATCTGTCTCTTGAAGTTATAATTCTTGATTCCCAGGAGGATATTTTTGGCGTTGAAGTCACCACCTGCTAAAAATCGGTTGCCTAATGTTGAGAAGAATGTCTCAAAATCCTCATTTCATGTACTGTGCTTGGGGGAGGAGGGGAGAGGAATATACAGCTGATATGGGATTATGGTGGTTTTGTATTATTATGCTAGTTGCTTGTAGGTGTTCTTGATTGTAGACTGGAAGGTTACATTGGACTTTATTAGTATGGGAGTTCCGCCATGTACTTTTCCACTGGAGTGATGTGTAGTGTATGTTTCATAGTCTTTAATAGTAATCTTTAAATAGTATTCATTAGTGAAATGGGTTTCCGTGATCAGTACTATGTGTAAATCCTGGCTGATAAGAAAAGATTCTAGCTCAGTTTTACGTTGCATGTACCCATTTATATTCCATAGAGCAATGCGTATAGGTTTATTAATCATGAATTTGCTACTAATTTTGTTACTAGAGTTGTCAAGAGGGATATCATATTACTGATTTGTTCATTTTGTTTCACAAGTATTTATTCTAGCTTGGCGAATGAGTTTGTATGTATAAAGTTAAAGTTTTATTGTGTAGTACTGTCTTCGGTAGGTTGTACTCTAGTGTTATGCTTTACAGCCTGAACAGCATGTGTACCGATGGATAGAATGTTAGACGTCGTTTAATGTACCAGGGATGTTTACTGTTGGGTCGTTGGGTAAGTTTTTGGCCCTTGGTTTTGGAAATCTCTTTTGCTGCAATTCTTTGTGTATTGGACAGCCTCTGTAATTTGCAGAGTGATCACTTAGAGATGCAGAGAATGCACTTAGCTGAAGTGTTTACTGATTTTGTGCATGTACTAGGATGCAGTTCTGAGCATTTTACATAAAGAAAATTATACAGTATCTTTGAATATGTCTATATTGTTGACATCCTTTGCACTGGATTATTTCCCTTTTCTTGTACGGGAGCTCTATTTCCACTATACAATTCATTAAGTTTTTAACATTAACGATATCCATATTATTGTTTTTTTGCTTAAAGTCGATGAAGAACAATGAAAGTGGTTTGTGCGTTTTGTTATGTTTAATACTTGTTATGTTCGTTACTTCATGTTTAAGTAGTTCTTCTTTCAATACTTCTGTATCCACAGAGTGATGGATATATCTCAAAACAATCCTGAAAGCTCTTTCTTGTTTAAGCTGAAAAGTATGAAATCTTGCGTTCTTAGTTTTTAGAATTTTTACTATGTCCCTGTATGCTTTAGGTGTCTTAGGAATTATCTTTACTCTATCATTACTGGCTTTTGAACTATATACTTGTTAATTACAATTGATAGCGTGTTTGTCATGGTTTGTATGTCAATGACATCAAGAAATATAAGTGGTGGAGAGAGAACTTTTATTGGAGTTGTGTCCATAACCACTTCACTGTTTTCCATTTCTTCTAGTACAAAAAATCTGTTTGTTGTAGATATAGGGTGATATTACAATGTTCGCAAAGGGTAACCAAACGCATAATGTTATTACATATCGCGCAATTATTTGACTTACTCGAACCGGTAATTATCAAGGCAAAGCTCTTTTTGCAAGCCTTGGAAATTGGAAATCGGATGGGACGAGTTAATTCCCCTTCATTTACACCACACTTGGTATCAGTTTAAGTCACAATTAATCCAACTACAAGAATTAACCATTCCGCGACTAATAGTAAAAGACAACGCGATACACGGGTACACGGGTTCTGCGACACCAGTTAAAAGGCAGCTGCGTACACCTGAGATCCACTAACCACTCAGATTGCATCTCCGTACATCTCATTTCTTCAAAATCCCGGGTAGCGTCCATCAAATCACAAACACTGCCTCGGATTGAGCTATGCACGGTTGTCCTATTAACATACTGAAAATCTTAAAAATGCTAACCGATCAAATAATATTGTGGACAGATTCAATGATTGTATTTTTGGTGGAATTAGAACCCTGAATTATCGATGGTGAGAATTAGTTTGGGAAGTAAAAATATAGAGGCGAGAGAGAAGGTGCTAGAACGGCAAAAAACCATACTAAAGAGCTTGAAGAAAGAAGAGACTTGAGTTTTATCTTATTTCTTTTTTCTTGTTTTGTTAATGAGGACTTCGTTGCAAACAGAGCTTTATCTGATGTTTCAAAAAAGGTATACAGGAGGCATATATCTGCCCGCGAACAATTCTGGGTGCTCTACCATTGTGCATTAAATCACTGACAATACTCGTCGTCTAAAAGGACGGATCTAAGCGCGATCGGAATCAGGGAAAACCTTACTCTTGTTATATTCTTGTTCATAATATTGAACAAAATGCGAAATGATTTAAAGATCTGTGACAAACACGCGGATTGAATGTGATTCATTCAAGCCGCCTAAAGACACAACCAAGAGAGAAGATTTTACGTGCCTGTACCTAGCGTGAGCCTTACCAGGCACGGCCCCCACGGACGTGGGACCGGGATACGCCCAGTCAGCGCGCTCCCACAAGGGGAACTACCAATTAGCCTCAGAGAGAAGCTCAAGTGCCAACCTTGGTGTGGCCGGCGACCACCGCAAGGGTCACGTCTGATGTTATAGACGGCGGGCCTGGAAAAATCCCTCCCTCACCACTTAAGGATCATCGGAAGAGTAGACTGTCCCATACGGGAAGTGACCCACTTAGCCCATTCACCCGGAATTTCCCGAAAGTCCTCCACGAGTGAATGGTTTCCAGCGGGGGCCGCGAGGAGGTGGGGTCACCAGCTTACGCTCAGCCTCTTGCGTGCACGAATTGTGTATCCCATGCAATATATATACCGCACATACAAACATATGCGGCCCACGTGTATATGCACAGTCCGCCTCGGGTACCTCCGGGATCGCTACTTCCCGTGCCTCAGATTAAGGCCTCTGAGGAGCTCGATAGAATCGTGCCGCGTAAGCAGGCAACTATTCTACACACAAAATCGGGGGTGCTAGACCAGCCCGATTACTCCGTTCTAAACCATTGATGCGTTTGTGCAAGTACAAGTATATACGCTTTAAGGCATGTACAGGCAGACGGCCTCCCTTCTAGAAGGAGACCTAGCCGCATAAGAGTCATTTGGCCATACGACACCGACTCGCGGCAAATGCAGTGTAGAGTAGCTCGGGCACCCCGGGACCGCTAATTCCCGTACTGCAGGGTGCAAACAGCACTCCACAACCCCTGGGGGGCGCCTAAAGACACACGAGGGATCTAGCAACCGTCAGGTAAAGCGTTCGCAGTACTCAGGTGGACTCCTACTCTGACTTCGGGACAAGTTAACTTCAACGGCAAGTTAACACGAAGCCAACAATCAATGCAAAAGTTTTGGGAACAGATTCGCGGACACATCAGCACCACTGATCTCTTTCACATCTTCCGTAAGCATTTTAATTTGGTGACTAGAGACTAATATGGATACAGAATTAGAAACATTAGTCTTCGAACTGGGAATAATTAAAGTAGCACTCACGCGATTTAAGTGGTATTTCGATGAGTCATGGAACTCTTGTTCGATCGCGGCTTTACAGAAACGTTTCGAATCAAACATTGAGGGATTTCTTCAATCTCTCAATACGGTACAGTAACTGGCATTGAATTGTTAGTCTACGAAACAGATACAACAACGGCACATGAATCAGAACGCAAAATATTCAAAGAAACGTATTTTGAATTAACTTCAACGGTCGAAGAATTCATAAAGAATTCTCAATTTACATCGACGCGATAATTAGCAAGTCCTTCGGAAGTATTATGCATGTCGCCACTAAATTTTAAATAGTGACTTCCGTTTTTAGTGCATTGCGAAACGGTTGCAATATATACATAGATAATATGAAATATGTGTTTTTATGAAATATAATTTGTTGATAGACAAAGAACGGTTCAGGATGTTTTGTCGATATGAAGAAATTTATTGTCTTATATTTACCACGGATAACAATTCGTTCATTTTTTGACAAGAAGTTCTAACATCTACTGCGCTCCATCGTGATTATTGTATCGGGGGCTTTTATTGTTGTCAACTTCGGTCGCTGACCGGCGGGTCTATTCATTTTATGTCCTCAAGTACTCCTTCGATCGATATTTTGATTCACATCATTTTAACGGATTACCTTAGAACAATCAAAATCGGCTCAATTAGCTATTACCGGCTAGCCAATTTTTGTAAACAGGCTCACAGCCAGCGAGAGGTTATTCTCTCTAAGAATCATTCAAAAAATTAATCCACGATTCGATAGAGTTTGGTTATGGCAAATATATCAGATTTCTGTACGATTCCAGCTTTACTCTGAGATATCGAAAAATCAATGACAAACTGGTATCTTCATTTCGCTATCGACGTCATTGGAGGCCTTAACACATGTGTAGTTTATTAAATGTTTATTGAATTGTTTTGATTTTTATAATTTTGCGTTATAAAACCTTGCAGAATAATTTTTTTAAATATTAACAATCAAATTTCATTTCTTTATCAACATTAATTTGAGTTTTTAAAAAAGTACCAAAAACTACTTTCATGATTTTGTATATACTGATCTCGGATATGTTAGCTTTAAATTGATATCAAATTTATTTGCTTAAATTTATTCAAAATGAAAAGTATCGCTTTACTACGTTCTCTTTCCGGGAAGTGTAGTTGGTGTTTCTGTGTATGTTTTGAAGCGATAAGACACTTCATCTGAACCTAAATATTAATCTTTTCTTATATTTCGTTAGTGCAATTGATATTCGGAGTTAATACAATAAAAAAATATAACTTTTTATATGTACAAAGTTATTAATTAATTTTTTGTATATTCAGTTTGTCTTGCGTTTCTGAAGTGATTAGATTTTTATCTTTGTTTGTTTGTAATTTGTCCCGTTTTAAGTTTGCTTTTATAATTAGGTCTGTATCTGAATTGGGTATTTTTAGTGCGCCAATATTGTTTTGTACTGGAGTACGTTGATGGATCTGGAAACTGGATTTGTACCGTTGTTTCTATGATTGTTTTTATTTGCTCTATTAATATGTTTTGAGTTTGCGGAGTTGAGATAGTGTGTGCGACTGTTTCCCCTAGGTTTTTCCTTTGCTATTGTGTTTCCTGACTATTTTTAATCTGTTGTTTTTTTTTCCTTCTCTGTCCGGTTGCTGTTTTGTTCAATTTTTTGTTTGAGTTTAGTTTTCATTTAGTTTCAGACATCTTTTGTATGAGGCGAGATATCCAAAACTTTTGCAGTTGATGGAGTAAGGTTGAGAGTCAGGCTGGGGTTTCCTGTTGCGAGAGCATTCTTTTGGGTTGTGGAGAGTGTTGCCATTGATACAACGGTATTCCAGCTTGCAGTTTGAAGCTAGTATATGGCCAATTCTTTTTGACCAATTCTTTGATTTTATGCATTAGATGCGGTCCTTCTTTACGATCTTTTCCCATTTTATGTAAATGTGTGGTAGTGTTCTGATCTATTTTAAACTGTTTATGTTGCTGTCCGATAGTTGTATAATGTATATTAGGAGAGATCTATTCTCTATTACGAATTCTTTTGTGCTGAACTTTTTTACTTATACGAATTTTAAATTTTCAATGTTCTTTTTTATTAGCTTCTGGAGAACGATTTCAGTATCGAAATCGCCTTTCAGGTCTTTTAAAAGAATGGTTTGGCTTTTTTTCGGTTTTCGGTGTGTATGTAAGAAATTGGATTTGTTTTGCTTGAGTATCTTGCAACTATTTGTTATTAGTTATTCGTTTTATGTAAAAGTCTTTCATTTTCTTTTCTAGTATGTTTACTGTTTGTTTTAGTGAGCTTTCATGGAGAATTATTGGTGAGGGTTTGATTTGATGTTGTTGCTCAGGTTGTTGTTCGAAGATGTATCGAGTTGTAATTGTAATTGAATTGGGGCTGGGGTGATTGGTGAAGATATGATTAGTCTCTGGGTGGCCTCCTGTTCTTCTTGATGGTTGTAGTTGAGTATCATTCGAGTTTGTTTGTTTGCTGCCTCGCAGCTTTCTGGGCGATGAAACTGTGGTCCATAGACGTTCGTTTTCTTTCTCCTCATCACTTTCCATTATGTCTTCCATATGCTTCTATTTTTTGAGAAAGGGTTCTCTTGTCGTTGATTTTGTTTGTGATATCTTGCCACGCATTTTAAGAGGTCTTTTATTATTTTGTTTAGAATTTTTATTTTGTTGTAACAATTCTTCGTATGATGGAGCTTTTGTGCTTTTGTTGTATTGGGGTTCTGGGAGTTTCTGTTTTCGGTTTCATTCTTTTTGTTATTAGTGTCGGTGCAGGATTAGCCATTTCTTTGCTCTATAATTTGCTTTTTTTTTTTTCTAATTCTGTATCATACAGCGCAGTGTGTTCTATTGTATTAGCTACTTGTTGGATCCGTTGTTTTATTTTCCTACACGTCATTTCTCTTTGTTTGTACTTTGTATTTTATGCTTTATTCTTCGGGACTGTCCCCGAGTGACCTAGACCGTTGTGTTCCGTTTTGATTAATAGTTTTTTGGTACTGGTTTTAGTGTCACGAGCGCGAGGAGTGCGCAACCTAATTAACAAAAGCTTAAAAATGATTTAGCCAATTAGGTATCTAGGAGAAAAACCGAGTCTTGATGAAAAAGAAAATCATCAGTTCGGAAAAAAGAATTCGAGCTGAAGTTCGGTTCGAGAAGTCCACTTCAGTTTGAGAAACAAAACAGAGATAAAAGCCCCAAAAGTGTACGAGTTATTTGCACCCAGGATCACGCGCTACAATAGCTACTATATAGCCTTTGAACTCTGTGTCACATAAGACCATTGAGGAGACTCTGTGTATGAAACTTATGATCAGCTATATCATAGACAGCTACAAACGTAGCCTTACACATCTGCCTATGACGGCTGGAAGTCCGACGAATTCAGCCCGTCGTGTGGAGTTAAACAAGGAGATCCCCTTGTCTCCTATAATTTTTAACATGGTCATCGATAGACTCTTCAATCTCATACCGTCAGAGATTGGCGTTTGTATTGTTGAAGACCATTTCAACGCATTTGCTTTTACAGATGACTTAATTTTATTGCCTCAACACCTAGTGATTTTCAACAGACGATCAACACGGCGTCTGACTTCCTGGGCACAGTGTGGACTTTTAATTAACGTCACCAAGACCTTCATTCTGGCCATCAGGAACGTACCGCATTTGAAAAAGTCTGTGGTGGGACTCTGAAATTCGATTCACCTGCCTTGGGCAGCGCGAAAGCCAATGGGAATATCTGGGAATCCCGTTTACACCTGAGAGACACACCTCCGCTAATCCGAAAAAACACCTTAGTAGTGATAACACTGGAAAAAATAACCTTTAAAAGCGCCTTTAAAACCTCAACAAAGGCTATTCGCTCTTCGAGTTATAGTTCTACTAAGCCTCTACCACCTATTGGTCCTTGGGGAACACTACTTCTGGAGTAGACTAAAGAAAATTGACTCAATGACGCGCTTGACGGTAAGGAAATGGCTCAGCCTTCCGCGAGACATAGTAACTGCTTATTTTCACGTTGTCAATACCTGCGGTCGTTGCGTTGAGTCTGTGGTGGTGATAGTAGTAGTGTTATCGCCGACGACGTGGAACTATCAACGAACACTGCGACTGTAGTTAGTGGCCAAAAAATAATAACAGTGCCAATAAAAGAAACGGCGTTGGTGTCAGTCCCCGCAGTAGTAGTAGTGGTTGGTGGATTGTCATGCAATGGTGGCACGTTACGAACTGCTTTTAAAGAGATTGGTGAAAGGAACCTGGGCCTAGGCAGGCTGGCCGTACGAGTGCACCGTTGGGGAACCGAGGGGTCAATCGCCCTGCACTCTCAGAACGGGAATGTTCGCGGGAGGCTCCAGGGGGTGCAGCCTTTAACTTTCCGACGACTGAAGATTGCTTGTGCGGAGAGTCACTTTTGACTCACATGGATATTCCACTAATATATATTTAGGGTCGTCCGAACGACACACCGATACTGTACTTAACACCAAAGTGATGGTTGAAACCAGGTCCTCATTCAATATTGTACCAACACATAGATAGCCCGACTCATATAAGAACATTTGGAGCATATAGGAACAAATAATAATCACATGAATACTAAAGTGATATTTAATTATTTTTTATTTATGTATTTATCATTTATGTATTATTGCGAAAGAAGACAAAGAAAGATTGCTCGTTGGCACAATGAAGACATTGCGTCAACAAATGGAAACAACAAATAGAAACAATGGAAAAAAGTAATAAAAGAACAAAGTAATAATAAAAACAGTAAATCAATAATAAAAATAGTAAAATACTTAAAATAGTGCGAAAAACTAAAATCTAATAGTAAATACAAAAATAGTGTAAAATACTAAATACTAAAGTACAATGCTTAAAATACTAATAAATAATGCTAAAACAATAATAAAAACATTAAAATATAAAATAAACTTGAAATAAAAAATTGTTTTCGATTTGCTGCACATGTCTTTTTTCCTCAGAAACTGACTTTTTTTTTTCGTTTTCAGTCTTCGTCACTTCGGCAATTTGACAAACACATGCCATAGCACAAGCCGCAAGTGGCTGTGCGCCTAGCGTCGGAAGTCCCAGCGATCTCGATATTAGCAACCAGCGTGTGCCGAAACACCGCTAGGATGGATGACCGTCCAGCATAACGGATAGTTACAACAAGCGTCGGGAGTTAGGGGGTCGCTGCCATCAGCCCCACTGATGAGTCTAGGCAGACTCTGAGACGAAATGCATAACCTTCTACCTTCGTCACCTACCCGAAATCCTTGGGTTTCTTTAGCCCATCCAATTAATTTCATTATCACTTCATACTTCAGTTTATAAAAAAGAAAAATATCCCGGCGGCGAGGGCATTTCCCGTCGAAACATTGTCGACGAAAAGTGGTAAAATGTAGAATAACACCTGTATGTTGGACAGGAGGTGGAGAGAACTGTTATACAGTTCAATCAACGGACGTGGTCTTAAAGACTCGGGAAAAACTCCGCAACAACATCAATGTACTACAGGAAATTATCAGGGAAGAGACTTTGTTAATTTAGTCAAACTCAGAATTAACGCAATGCCTAGATAGTCAGATGACCTGGCTGCTGTTGAGACTCTTGCCCATGTGTTGCAGCAATGCCACCGAACTCACGAGGATACAGATATAGGCACTGGTCGCGAGCGTTCCACGTTTTTTGCCACTGACCCACTACCTAGGTCATGGTTTGAAAAGAATCTTCGCGAACCATCGTTACGTCTTAAACAGCCAAAAGAGCCAGCTTAGCGGTTTTTGCGGCTCGAAACAAAAACAGGGAACCAGGCGTAACGACTTTTGTAGTTCGAAAACAATAACAAGGGCTAATCGTGCCTGACCATATTTGGACATATCATGCGACGTTCACGCTAGCCTTTGTTTAAATTTCGAGCCATGTGACAGCCCTGGAGTAGGGGGGGCCGAGGGGATTTATAGGCCTTCCTCGGCCCCAGAACAAAGAGAAGAGAAGAATATGAACTTTCAAGCAGTAAACTCGTATCAGTCTTATCAATACGCTCGTCACATATAGTAAGAATTCTTATAAGTCGATCATCTCTGTAAAATTAAAAGCGAGGACTAACGTCCCATCCATACTAGCGTGCAAAAAATAAAAATATACAGTCCACTTATTATCCAAGAAAAAGATCTCGTCACGCATCCGAGCGCGCTAACAGGCACAATGCTCCCATTTTGTCATTAAACTAGCCTTTGGATAGAAAGTTTGACACAATACAACACGATGAGATCCAATTCAAAACATGTGATGCGATCCGTAAACCTGATCTTGTGTCTTCAGCCTTAGTCACAGATGCACATTAGTGACCAAATAAATCTAATCGAAGCACACGACAAAGGTGCAAAAATATAAACCGCGCTATCAAGGAGTGGTATGGAGTAAATAAAGTGGAATTTACATCTGCCACACTTATTATGGAGTTTGGAGTGGTCCATCTGCCAGGGAACTGTTTCAGTAAGAGTATCATACAACCGAACTCAAGATCTTGTCATCGAGAGTCCTCATTGAAGGATTCAACTCACTCTGAAAATTCAACCGTGCAACAAAAACACGACGGGTGCAACAACGAACGTACTGGAGTTGGGTGAAGAAGAGGATTGTCCAGACGAATGGTGCTGCCTTGTCTTTCAAGCATAACAATGCGGAGTTTTTAGTGGTGAAACCAATCAATCATTGGCGCGAAATTTCCTGTGCCACTTCGAATTGTTCGTCGACTTGATTTGAACGCGGCTGAATGCTAGACAGGACAATCTGTCAACTGTCATCAATAGGAGGAATCGCTACATGAAGACAGACTCCGTGAGGATTATCGTGGATAGTCTTGGATTATCGCGCCATACAACCCGTTTATCGCGGAATATTCTTGGATATCGCGCGACTGACGGTGATCCCGCGCAAAGATGAATTATGTCCGCTTTGTGTGATGGGCGCACGAGGGACTGGAATTCACGAAATTAATGTATCACGAGCCACGTTAGGTGATCAGCGCGAAGAGACTGATATTGAGGAAAGTCGCTTAAGCTAAGCGAGGACCGAAGAGAATGAATTTTTTGTATACATAATAATGGACTCGGTACCGATAACAAATTTGACGGCCAGCGATCAGATCGGCCAGCCCGGAAACGTCGATCAATCGAACGACAATTTGGGCTGAAACATCACCGAACAATTCAGGAAGTCTCTTTTAATATGTCCGACAGAAAATCGAAGAACTGCGCAACCTTCTATTTCCACCATTTAGATACCGATTCCGAGCAGAACAAAGACGTGGCGATCGCGATGAAGGATTACTCGGAGGAAGTAGACGGACAGTTAATGTAAATCTTGGCCCACGCACGGGCACCAGATATGCGTCTTCGCCTTTAGGGCATACGCGAAAAAACTACCCAACGCCACCCAGCCAGCTGCGAAGGATCACGCACGGCTGTAATATGCGGCGGACAAGGAAAAACCCAAGCTTCACCACTTAAGGATCATCAGCTTGGTAGACCGTCCCATACGGGAAGTGACCCACTTAGCCCATTCACCCGGAATTTCCCGAAGGTCCTCCATGAGTGAATGGTTTCCAGCGGGGGCCGCGGGAAGGCGGGATCACCAGTCTACGCTCGGTCTCTTGCGTGCACAGCCTATACTGAGAACCCCATGCAAGATACCACACATACAAACATATGCAGGCACACGCGAATTTGCATAGTATGGCTCGGCATTCCTGTGCACAGGCGCAAGAGGCCCCTGAGGGAGAAGTGGACGTACACATCGTCGCGGGTGAACGTTACGATTGAGCAACGAAATACGAACGTGCTGGTGCGTCTGGACTTTGACAAGGAACAAAATGAATCGCGAGCTGCCGAGGAAGACGAGAAAATGAATGCATGTAGATTGTTGACGAGACTTTTAACGAAACCGACGTGTCTTCTCACAATAAGAAAGATAGCGTCACATGTACTTATACATGTTAAAGGACCGCTGCAAACTCCATATAAAGACCCGTTCTTTGTTGTTTCCCGATCGAACAAATATACGTAGTCAAATTGAGAGTAAAAAAAATACAACAGTATCTAATATTCAGAGAGAACAAAGACGAAAGACGCAGACAAGAGCAAATGTCAACGCACACGGCGCAAAAAACTGCGACCTAAGAACAAGTGCGTACTCAGTCAAGTAGACGAGTTAGATTCCCAGACCTCCTGCAGGCCCGCGGGTAAAGTTGTAAATAGCCGGTATAATTAGTTTTAAGACTGTAAATAGATCAGCAGTCATAAGATTATATATAGATAAGGAGTTATAAAATTGTAAATAAGTTAAGTTAAGATAGCGTTTACACTGGCAAGGCGGTGATGTAGCGTCTAGCCACATATTCGAGAAAGTTATTTTTCTAGAACGAGACAGTTAAGAGAATTTACAACACACGCGTCGACGAAGCTTGAATTCAGAAAGCCAAGTTTTGTTCTTTTAGTACGTAGAACAATATTATCTGCATTTCACGCTTTAGTGAAAAGCTAGAATAGCATTTACGAGCGTCGTAAATCTTAAGTTTCCAAGCTCGCAAGTATAATTGGGCCCGGAAGAAAGCCAGCTGCGTCATCAACAATTAAGGGAAAGTCGTCTTCAACGAAATTGCATCCGCGCAAAAAGTGCGTCACCTACCTAAAAGCAATTTAGCCAATTGGGAATATCTAGAAAAAAAATTGAGACTTGATGAAAACCTCGGAAAAAGAAAATCGTCAGTTCGGAAAAGAGAATTCGAGCTGAGTTCGTTTCGAGAAGTTCACTTTTGAGAAACAAAATCGAGATAAAGGTCCAAAAGAGTGTACGAATTATTCGCACCCAGAATATTACGCGCTACAATAGTTACTGACTGGGCAAGTTTTTATAAGGAATTATATATTTTCTGACTAAAAAACATTCAGTCGTGGAAAAAATCGTCCGTTTTATCCTAAACCAATAGATCTCCGGAAAATTTCAGCGAAACGCATTTTCCTGTTCAAGGCCACACTTGATATCTTATTATGTAAATATTATAATACAGTGGATAAAATCAAGAACAACTATAATTCTAGAATGTTGGAAGTTCTACATCTGTTTAAGTATGGATCACAAACACCTAATTATAATTAACTATAAAATGAACTTCGTACCTCTTAATATAGGAGTACACAATATATCGAACGTGTACGTCACCTTGAAATCTCGAAAGCATATCTATTAGACCAAGATTTGTGATCACAAGACATTCCTCTCAAGCAAGTTTTACTTGAAACATTTTTTTCTTTTATAAACAGTTTAGAAAATAATTGCGCGGGATATTTCAAATGGCACATCCTATATGTATTTCGTTATCGACTTTTTAAAAACGATAAGAAAAACAAATGGAATTATATATATATATATATATATATATATATATATATATATATATATATATATATATATTTAAATAAATAAATATTTTATTTTATTTTACATTTATTATACATTTAATTAAGTATATAAAATATATTTACATATCATATATAGAACCAATTATACGAGATAACAATATATGAATATTATTACAATGTTATTAGATTCACTATCTACCAATAAAAGAAAAATTAAAATTATCGAGTATGAAAGTATCGAGGTATTGATTCAAATAATTTCGGACATTCACAAAGACGAAAACGATTACACTAATTTACAGTAGGAAAATATATAACAATGTTTTACATATACAAAAGCGTGGTAAGTTTCTAATTATACAATTTTAAGTACAGTTTTTCTTCATTATTTGTATAAATTTTAAAATTCATCGTTATTATGTAATTTTTTGATTACCGCAATGAAATCGAAATTAATAAATTTCTTTAGACAAGATATTAGAAAATCTGGTAGAAAATTAGAAATATAAAACTTATTGACTGGTGGAAATGTAATCACATGGAGTAGCCAATTTTATCAACGGCAAAACATTTTCTCGATATACCTGCTACTAAAGTTATGAGTGAACAATTGTTTTTGTTATAAGTTTTGTTATAAGTTTTAAGTGATTGTTATCTGGAATCGTAATTATTACCTGAAAATATTAAAAAATTATGTTTGTCCTAATTTAAAATAAAATATAAATAATCTGAAATATTTGTACAAGTACATAATTTATTATTTCTGTCTTGTCTTTCTCCTTTGTATTTTATAAATTATGTATTATGCTTTACAGCGTTTATTTTACTGATAAATCATTTGTTCTAATAAATTTCTTTGTGAAATTCTACGACAAATTTGTTGCAGACAAATTGCAGTTTCTTATTTCAAATTATCAATTTGGCTCTTAGGAAGTTCGACCGTCGCAAATATGGCGATTTTCAATAATCATATTTCATATGGTCTCGATAGCAAACAACAAATAAAAAATCTTTGATCAGTGAATTAGACGATATTTTCTACAAACTACATAACTTTGGGATTTCGAAGTAATCTCTTAGTCTTATTGATTATTTCATCATTACATATGAGTTCGTAACTCTTACTCGCGTTCGATTCTGGCGAACTCGGGTGTACCCCAAGGGTCTCATCTGGATCCTTTGCTATTTATAATATTTATTAATGATCTGTCAAACATTTTCACTAAGGCTATACTTTTGCTATTTGTTGATGATCACAAGTTTTTTACAATTATAAGAGCAATAAATACCGATGCAATAAATACATTCAAATGTGGACAAAAGGGTCATCAAAAGAATAAAATTCTTATAGGATTAATAATAAATAGTTCAACTATTTTAGTTTAGAATGCAGGATGTAGGTATTCATGATGATGGTTCTCATTTAACCATTAAATTATTTTGAATACTATTAATAAAACTAATAAATCCATAGGTTTTATTGCTCATTTTTTCAAAGGCTTCAGAATCTTCATTCTTAGCACGACGATGATGTGTTAGTTCTACTATTCCATCTACTATTTCATCTGGAATAAGCTATCATTCTTACTAGGCTACATACATAAACTTTTAGAGAAGATATGAATTCCTAAGAATCCTAAGATTCCAAGGTTTTGAAAGTCCAACGCATTATAACCAAGACTATGAAATAATACTCCGCAAATTAATTACTACTGATTTGATGTTTCTTTTTAAAATAATTAATAATATTATTTTTTGTTTTACACTTCTCCAGCATTTTATGTTGATATACGTTCTCTATGTTACTTATCACGGACTTTTTTTTTTAGAAATGAACTAAAATTCCCTGTTCCGATTACAAAAATATACACAAGCCCATACGAACCATATTGATTTATTTTCCAACTCATTATTATTTTAACTCATTATTATTGTTCTGGATCAGAACAGGATAATTTAGGTTCTTAGAATACTCTATCCTGCGGAGAAGTACCGGATACCCTGGCACATGTCTATCGATGGGACATTTATTTTACCCTGAGAGGTAGGGTTAGAGTATTCCAAGAACGTCTCTTAAAGAATAAACAAAGGACGTCTTGGCTGGCGCCAAGTCACGTAAGCACAATTCGACACGCAATAAGGGTTCGTCATATAACGCGAGGACAGTCGAGGAGAACCATTCAGACATTCCATGAGTCTAGAAGCGGAGACATCTTCTCCCGGACTCAAGTCTATCACATTCATTCGAGTCACGCAGTTCATACGAGACACCACACAGCAACAGTTGTATACACATCAAATCAAATATACGTTTTAAAAACCAACAATCTGCATTCATAATATCTCTCCGACGGCTGTAAAAGGCCAAACGAGAGAACCTCAGCCAAGCGGGCAGCATTCGTCAAGATCACCGTAGCGCTGAGACAATTATTATAATAACTTTTAGAATATTTGTGATAAAAAAATTATTCATTATATATATTATATTTATATTATTTTGCATTTTTATAAACTCTGGACATGTGAATTTTTATCTATTAGAAACCATTTGCCCATTAGAATTTAAATAAATAAATAAAGTTTAATATTATTTTTTTTTTTTTTTGTACTAACTCAAAACCATCGTGAAAAAATCTAACTCTCATACTGATCCTCATTCAACACTGATTATCAGACACTTTGACTATTAAAATATGGCACTTAACGATTAAAATAACATTTTTCAAACCTAATTTTTATCTTTTTTGTTGCTTGGATAAGAATTATATTTAAGTTAAGTTATATTTTCATTTACTAATTTATTCGTACGATTGAATGTTGAAACATTTATATTATTCCATATCATTATACGATACGAGAGAGAAAGATAATCCTTAAAAATTTTTGAACAATTTTTTAAATATATTAAAATTACGGTCTTAAATTTTATAATATATATATAAAAATACATTACCAAAAAACAAAAAAATCTCCACACTTTCAATGATGAATATATGCGAGAATAAAATTTTATTTAAAAAAAGAACAGAACAGAATGCGAAATATGTAACGTGTGCATCAATGATGATAAATCAGATGCGAAAATTCATGTCAACAGTTAAAAATACAAAAGATACTTCCTTCAAACAGGCACTACAGTTGTACGTTATAGTTAATCAGTACGTTCGGCGAACTGTTTCAATCATTTATTAATAAGACTTCCCCGGATTCAAAAATTTCGGAAAAATTTTCATGTGAACAAACAAAAGCGCAAACAAATAATAAATTACGCATGTATTAAGACTACATTCCGAACTGCAATTAAAAATAATTTAAATATTTCACTGTATCCACAGATGCACAAATAATCATAATGCAATAAAATCTGCTCTTTAAGTGTGCGTTACATTCTAAAAAAAAAAGAACGGAACTGTAAACAGTTTTAAAAGCGAACGGAGTCAATAACACGGACACAAATTTTAGTAACTGAAAAATTTTAATAACGTTAGTAACAGAAATGGAAAAAATAATTATAGTTTTTTTAAATTTTCAACAAAAATGCAAGAGTAATCTTTCTAAAAAAATACTACTTAAAAATATTGCAGGTACGAATAATTTGCACTTTTATATCTTGAAGAATTTCGTTTGATACATAAATATTTTTCAGAGGTCTCCGAAAAAGGAACATTCAAGTATTGAGTTCGGTGATTATGTAAACTATTTTATTGTTATTGCTGTAATTGTTCTTGCAGCAAAATGATTATTTCAAAATAATAATGTTTAGCAACGGACTAATGTCATTTCGAACATTTCATAAATAAAGTAAGTGACACTTTAGAAATAAAAGAAGCTGATAAATGTTATAGATTCTACTTACTTTAGAAATAAACTTTTATCAACTTCTTTATTACTAACTAGTTACTCAAAAGAAACGTTCTGAATTCGCAATTTTTTGCTCTTTCATTATATGGAAACAAAAACGCAGCATCCTATTTAAAATACGCGAGAGTGTTTACAAAGTTAGTGATTCGAGTGAAATAAAGAGATATACGCTACTAACAATATAAGCGTTAAAGTATGTTTAAAACTGAATGTTTATAATTTTAAACTAGTCTGAGACAAAGTCAACTTGAACAAAAATCATATTTATATACAGTAGCTCACGAAAGTATTCGAACGCTTTCAATCTACATCGTTAACAAATAAAAATGCACACTTTTCTGACGTCCGAAATCGGTATGTTTATATTCAATGCCCTGTAAATCCTGTGTGTGTCCTCAGATTTTTTTGTAATTTTACTTATACATTCCGAGATTCCTATGTGACTTTACTTACAATCTTATTTTGAAAACTTAAACCTAACGTGTGTGTTCGGGAGAGGTTTCCATGCTACAATCCTTACGGTCTGGGTGACATGCACGTACAGGGAAAATTTATTGGTTTTTAAGTACCCTTAGCAGGCCCTGCGTCGCCAGAAAACCCTGGCCACATGGTTGGACTTTGTTCTAAGCAGACAAGACTCTCGACCGTGGATTGAAGCATGGCACCAACTTTTCCCGAACACGTGAGAAACACGGGCCCGCGAGATCACTCAGGACGCCAAGGGGGTGTCTGGCCTTCGTGCCCCACCCTGCACCCTGGACCGCGATTTCCCGAAGCCGAAAGGAGGGGGAACCGAGAGGACGTTCGGACTTTCCTTCGGCTTGCAACTCAGAAAATCATTTGCGACTTTCGATAGATAAAGTTCACTCTCTCGCGACACAAAGTTTACCATGAGGGGACAATCCCTTGATACTCAGCGCGCAAATATACAGTCTACAATCTTTACTAAACACGGATCTCGTCTCGCTAAACGCCGCGCGCGAAAACAAGATCTAAATGTAGTCTTAAAATAAAAATGTAATCACTAAAAATTGATTTAGAGTATCAATGTGGAAACTTTTGTATGTAACTCTTTCCTTGATGTTTAAAAAATTGCTTAAGTTTAATAGTTTTATTTAATTTATCTGATTTAACATAATTTTTTTTTTTTTATTCTAACAATTTTTTATTTAGAATCCAAATTCAAGAATTTGTAATGTTCATATAAATTTATTTTTATATCAAGTCAAATCTTCATGAAACTTGATGAAACTTTTTTTATACTATTATTATATTTATATTATTAAATCATTTTTTTCATTATTTTCATTCAATGTTGATTAATAATGCAAATAATGGATGAAATATTAAGTATAAGATAAGTATTTATTAAACTAAGAAATCTAAAGAAAATAAAATAATATTACTAGTCTAGCTTAAATTCATTTATCATCCTTATTTTATTCATTTATTATTTTCACTAGTTCTCAATAGTTCTTAGCACTGTTTTATCTCAATTATAAAACTATTCTAAAATTTTATTTAATAAAATGTCACATAATCTGTTGTAATACTTTGTAAACTTATAAGTAGTTATGTGCAATTAAATAATACACAAATTTTTATTTTTATATGTGTAAAATAACTATCGATTTTTATGATTTTAAAGTTTATAATTGCAGAAAAAGTTAATGTAGATAAAAGAAACATACTTATTGTTATCCTTAAAATATTTGAATGAAGATTACCTTACTCATCACTAATTTATTACATGTAGCCATACATATGTATATCATCACACAGTTACACACTCCTATGAATGTATCTTGCTGTATTTAACCTGTATTTCAAATATAATTAAAGTATAAAAGAATAAATTTTCAATTCTTTATTCTATATATACACAAATACGATAATATCGAAACAAATAAAAAGTAGGAGAAATACGTTTTGCAATTGAATAAATCTTATCAATAATTCCAAACATTGAATTGAATACTTACATTATTTTTTTGAAGTACTTCAACTTGAATAGTTTTGATAAACAATTGCACACATTTTTTTCTATAACTAATATTTATGATATTACACACAACATAATAATTACTTAATCTAACCCAGGGATAAGATCCCTAGTGGCCCACGGCCTATAAACCACACACGATTTCTATTTCCTTCCTAATGATCCCTACCACTTGATTTTGTCCTGGCTATCTGACATACATAAAAATGTGATATCCATCTATATATATATATAAAATCTATATATACATATACATTAGGACCCAGAATAATTCCTCGTTACTTTCGTATTTATTTTAAGTCATAGAATACAATCCTAATACGAGTAGTAGTCTTGATACTTATTCAACTGTGATCATTGTGACGAAGATAATATAAGTAGCCTCTTTGAAAAATTCAACTAAGTTCAAGATCTACCAAGGATTTTCAAGAAAACGGCAAGAAAAGGAAACTTCACCTCTTCAGATGTCATGGCAACTAAAAAACTAAGACCAGAGATTTGTGATATTGCAAAGTCTACCACACAAAATAGATTTCTGAATTATCATCTGAACTATCTATCTATGAAGTGCAGTGTTATTACCACTCTCAGATTCGTTGTCTATTACTTTAAATCCTCTTATATCCAATACTATATCAATATCATTATCACTGTTTTCGATTTCTCTATCACGAAATTTGTTTGATCGTTTTTATGACCTGAAAGTAATCCCGATCTCTTTTAGCTAGGTGTCCACTGGAGAGTAAAAAACTGTCGCGAGTTGCTCTTGTAAGTATTTCTCGCAAATGGATATCTGTTCTGAGAGTTACAGACTGAGTCACTTAACTGTCTCAGAGTCGACGTGACGTGACCTGCTCGCAAATGGATATAAGATTATACTGCTCTCGGGGAGTTGCTCTCAGAATTCGAAGTTCTGAGAGTACTACTCTCGTACGAGTCGGGAAATTGTTCGATCTCACTAAACACAGCGAGGGCCAAACTGTGATGCGAAAAATATCGAGCCAGGAATAAAAACTTTCAAATTTATTATTTTCTCCACAGCAGGGATTTCCCTTGACCGTACTTTTCATGTCTTCCATTTCTTTCTATTTCATTGTTCTCGACATAAACAAATAAAAAATATATTGCGAGGGACCATCCTAGGACCATTAGAAATTGTAAAGGGACCTCGGTCATATAAATAATTTAAATATTATATATTAATATAAATATAAATATTATATAATAATTTAATTATTGAACTCTTCTTTTCATGTTGATTTTTCTTTTCTCTTAAAATATTATGGGCAATTATGAAGCAATTACATGTTTTTTGCACCATGATAGTGTGAAGACGGCCGTTTCACCCGAGTTCAACTAAAGTCCTCTATTGGACTCAGAAGCCAACCCAATAATCAGCAGATGTACCAAATATGAGATATCCCCTCCTTTACCTGAAGTCGTATATATACCAAATAAAAAGACGAAAAAAGACGATATAAAGACATTGTTTCTCTTCAAGTCTAACTCTCTAGTGTGCTCCTGCAAGACCCCGTCATTATTATAATCATACGTGGTTATACACCATTGATATTTCATATTAAAAGAAAAGTGTTATACTTAAAGTATTAGAGCCTAACTTTAGAGTTAGCCAAGTGTTAATTTTTCTTTAAAGTCACCGTGGGGTAATAATGCCCGTGACAATAGCGATGTCACTGTTCACACTCGTATCTCAAACTAAACTACACCACCAGTGAGTAGACACTAAAGACAATGAACTCTCAAATGGACACGGTTTTGAGAGTTTTATCGGATAGTAAGTTCTCGGGGAGTAGTTATTTCGGTTTTTCTCGGAGAACGAAAATTCTCAAAGTCTGCTTTCAAATGGACACAATGCTTGAAAATGGACACATGTACCTTAACTCTCTCTGACTCTGACGACGAAATAGAAAATCCGCGCGAAATAGAAGTGCTTTTTCTTCATTCCTATCACGTTTTCTACATAATGTCAAATTGGTCATCTGATCTTTCTGTTTTGGCATTATAACTTTAAAGTGATTCAATGGCCACCCATTTATAATATCATCGATTTTCTTTTTCTTTTTTTGTGAATTACTATATATACTGCAGTTGAGTTCTCTTCTCTAAAATTGGTTGGTTGGTATTATGGCTATATACTATCCTGATGGGGACACATACTGAATTTCCGGATTTTAATTGATCAGTCTACAATCTTAATTTGATCTTAAAAGCACTAGTTTCGTGTGCTAAGTTCGAAAATAATTTATTTTTACCTTGCAATTTAGTGTTCAAATTATTTGGATAAACTGGGTCATGTCAACTAAGAATGCCAAAATCAAATAGGAACTCACTATCAAACGTATTGTCTCTTTTTTCGGGCAATTCATTTTTCTCTACTAAAGGATCATAAATTATATCTTTCATTTCAATTCCAAAAATCTTATTTAACCAAACACTGTCTTGTGGAAAGCCAACGCACTTTACAATAAAGAATAAGATCACATATTCCATTTCTAACAATTCACACTATTCCTAAAATTCTCGGCGGTTCAGTCCTCTTACATTAATTTTATTCATACTTGTTTCGACTCAATAGACCAAGCAATATGGTTCTGATTCACGCGCTTGTAATTCAGGCGGATAGTAACCGTGTGGTGAGATGATATGAAGTGAACAACGGTTCCGATAGAAGATTGGAGATTGCTATAATTGAACCGTATGAATTATAATGAGTTGAAATAATAGTAATAGCGGTTATACCAAAAAAAGTGACCATAGACTTATCTAGAATAATGTTACAAGCTGAGATAGCGACTAGAGCTTAAAGTGTTATTGATTATGTTGAATAACGCACTTTTGATTTTTGTTTTTAATAATGCACTCTTGAGTAACGCAATAATACTAACGAATTTACTAACGCACTGATTTCCTTGCTTTTTTTCTTTTCCTTGAAATTCTAGCTATGTCCTGTTCCTTCGCCCTATTTTAAATAAATCTTTGATTAATGGTTTTTTACATAGCATTGATCATTACAATTGATTAAGCGATTGTAGTATGAAGTTGTTGATGGTGAGTATATTTGCCCAATCTGTGTAATTTTTGTACTGGGGGTGTCATGTTTTTCACCTAGAATTATTTTAGGAAATTTGCTTTTCATTATTCGTATTTTATTTATATGCGATTTCACTGTTAGCTCAGACTTGGTATTGTATGTTATTATCGGTCTATAGGTTTTATATATAGGGTTTTATATATCGTGAGTTTTTTCTGTTTTTAATTTTGCTGTTTTTGCTAAGCCAAGATACTGACCGTCCGTTCGTCCCCCAAGATATTTCATGCCCGTTAATTACGATTTTTTCCTTTAGTTTCTAATTGTTTCCTGGTGAATGTAGTCCGGTTTTTCTCTTAGCTTCCAGTTCTTGAGGTATTCGCTTATTCTTTTTAGATTTTGTCGTTTGTTAAATACGGCTAGCTGCGTGTTTTTGATAATGGGGGTGTCATTTACTATGTAGATATTGACACAGCACCGGACCATGAGTCAAATGCCTTGTTCTATGTTAAGTAGCACTAATTAGATGATTCTATTTTATTATGCTCAAATAATATTGGTAGGACTCTGAGTAACTGATGTGTTTTGTTCTGAAGCCGAACTGATGTGGAGCAATACTGTTATTAGTGTTTAGATAATTGCTAAGGTATAAATATATGTAAGGTATTAAATTTTTTCGAATACTTTGCTTATGGTATTTAGTAAACTGATATCTGTAGTTATCTATTGATATTTGGTTTTGATATAGGTATTGTTGTTTGATAGGTATTTTAGCATTTTTCCAGGGCAGTGGGGAGTATATGCCTTGAACATATAATAGATTTGGACTATGGTTTTCAATAGGCAGGTTTTTAAGTTTCGTGTTGGTTATTTTTGTCTTAACCTGGTGCTTTGTTATTTGGTAGTTTTCTGATTATATTGTAGATGAAGCGTGGTGAGAAGTTAATTCCTTATTTCGTTCGCTGTATGCAGAGTTTTCTGTATTTTGTTTGCCTGTTATGCTTTTTCGTTCCGAAAATTGAATGGGCGTTGAATGCGGGCGGTATTGTGTATTTCTGCAAATTTATTTCCAAATGCTTCTGTTTTCTCGACATCTGTGTGTTTGTTCCTTTCCTATTATTAGTATTTTGTTGGTAGATTCCTGTTGATTTTATACGCTTTCACGAGCGTGTAGTCGGCAGTTTTTATGTTACCTAGTTTGTTATGCCAGTTTCGTTCCTGATTCTTATAACTCTATTTTTTATTTGTGTCGCGAGGGTAAATTGCGATATAGTGTTAGGTCTCCTGTTTTTTGGTATTTTCGTCTGTGTCTATTTTTATCCTTTATGAGGTTTTGTAGGTAATTATCCTTTATTCCGGCAGTGATTTTATATCATGGTGGTTTTTCTATATGAGTGTTTGTATATAGTGGTTGTAATTTCCTGATTTTGTGAATCAACTATCTTCAACATTGTTATGTCCATGTCTATGTGCACTTTGTTGCAGCTCTTCCTGCAGGTTTTCCAATTTATGTGTTCTGTTTTTTGAATTTGTTTTACTGTTTTTGTTGGATGTCATTTAGTAATACTGATAGATGATTGGAGGAGAGATCATCAATCGTCTGTATCTTGTGTGAGTAGGGTGCGTTTGATAAGAATATATCTATGTTGGTTCGTCTGCAGTTTGGTTGTTTGTATGTATGTAGGACTTTTTCTTTTCTTATTGTTCAGTATCAGGCGAAGTGTCCATTTATAGTCTTTAGGTAGCACCCTTATTCCTTTTAGAGATCTCGCTTTAGAAACCTTTACGTCGTTTTATTTCAATCATTATAAATTTTGTACTATGTACAAACCTTCATTATGTACTACCGATTTTCTTATATCATGATTGTTTAAGTTTTTGTCTTTATGACTCAACCTTCAATAACCACTGGCTCTGTAACACCCTGATTAAGTGTATGAACATCCCTTTTATAGTTAACAACAAACATGCATATATTTCGAATAACTGAATATTTCAATATTTAACTTCATATTAGCTAAATATTTCAATATTTGATGTACTTAAACTGTTAATAAAAGAAGGCGAGATCTGTATCTTAAGTTGATCTCTTCATAGTTTTCTCTGTTCTTTTTATTTTCAAAGTACGTTCTTTTAAGCATTATTCTGTCACCCCTGGGTGTGATGCTGCTCTATACTAGTGGCATTGACTAACAGGATAGACTGGAAATCCAATGTTTTTCGTGTCTTAAGTTTTGAGAAAGTCATCTGACCTTACCATTTCTGTGTCACATCTTGTCATATCGATTTAGACAAGTATTTGCACTACGGCATTATCGACAGTAGAAATTAAAATAAAAAAATATGGACAGTGTTGCCGTTTCCGCATTGACAATTATTTATTGAATTGAATTGTGGTGACACTTCATTAGGAGCAAACATACATATGTATGTACAACCAATAATCATAATAAATGCTAATTTAGTAGACCTTGTTTAAGAAGCCCTATCATCGTATAGTGATTTTTTTACAAAAGTGCATTGTTTTTGTATGGATCTCTATTTATTTTCAACGATTGAATTTTTTTCGGTCGTGTTACTCTGAATGAAAAATAATTAGAGCATAACATCAAAAAGAAATTAATATTTCTTAAAATGCCATATCAGAAGATAGATCTGATCAATAAGTACTTGCTATCAAGTTTCATGCACCAACTTGTGGTCAGCCTGCAACCTCTTGGTGTCCTAGACCAAATAGTCCACGAAGTCATCTCTACGTTGGATGGGATAATATACAGATAAGAATATACAGATAAAAAACCACGGCGGTCTAGGCAGTATAGCAAAGAAATATGCTAACTTGGTCGGTTTATCAAGGCCATCAAATTGGAACACATAGAGGCAAAAGCGCCTGTCCCTTAAGAAAGCCATAACTGAGAAATGGAGACGTACGAACTCTTGCGTAGGTGAGGCCATGTTTTGTTCCACGAGCAGGTTCGGTGGTAGGGGTGAGATTCTGGAGGGGGGAGGATAGGAAAAAGGTATGCTTGGGAAAGGATGTGTGAGGATGTTCTTGTGGTGGTTGGATTGGTATACCTATTTTTTTTTTTTTTTTTTTTTTTTTTGTTTAGGAAGGCTAGGAATGGGGATTTAGAGAAATTTACTGGGTAGTCCCCTTTGCAATTAGCGCATGTTGGTGGAGTTTCAAAAGTCTTCTTACAGATCTGGAGTCATGGGATCCGGCGTATTTGACGCATACTGCCTTTTTATTGCAGTTAGTGGAAGTATGTCCGTGCATTTGACAACGGAAGCATTGGACGGTTGGCTTATGCGATTCATATTTTTCCCAGTATATTTTGATGCTTTCGACGTATCTGATATGGTTTGATTTGCACTATTGATGTCCCGGATGCGAATGTGACTCGGTATATTGGATATTTTGTGTGACGTGAGTATTTCGATACAGTGAATTGGATTTAAACCTTTTAGATCTTAGACTTTTGATATTGCTGCAAATTCTTGCAGCAAGAAGTCATATGAGACCTTTTAAGACTACTGTTGTTGTTCCTTTGAGCTGATTCTTGCAGATAGTTTTCTAATTCATAGAAATCTTTTAGGTAGTGAACATGATTTTTAGTTTGTTGAGGATAGTCTGACTTGATATGTGTTTTTATACTTATCTTGAAGGGCATCCAGAAATTTAATGTGATCTATGTCTCCGTGTATGTATATCGAAGGAGGTTTTCGTGAGTTGTGAGTTGGAGTGTGAAGCGTGGTTTTTCAAGCGTGTTTGAGTTGGTAGTGCGTGTTTCTGGGATTTGTTTGGGAAGATTTTGTCCGTGATAATGCAGTCGGCGAAAATGCTGTACCTATTTTTGGTAAGGGTGTCTGGATTGATGTCATCCATACCTTTCTGCATATTAGCGATGGGAGATGAATCTGATGGGGATGTGGCTCTCTTTCTCGATCTGGTGACCTTGACCTTCAGTTGGCTTTTCTCTTAACCACTGTCCATGTGGATGCCTTGTCTGCAGGTACACAGTCCAGGTTTGCTGTTACGGGCTTTGTTGTTTGTGGCAGTATTTGTCGATATGTTTCCTTCTTCGGGCATGGGAGTTTTGATTCTCACTTCGAGTTTTTGTTTGATTTTTGTTTTGCACACACTTGTCCACTCACTGCGATTGCGAATAGAAAGTCTTGCTCAACTTCCTTGCTCGGAAGTTCTCGCTCGACTCGACGTGATCTGAAATTATTTTTACTCTTGGCGACAAACTAGCGAATTCTTGACATACTGTATACTAACCCCAAAACCCGTGGAGGGGCCTAAGCGCTGCTACGAGCAACGAAAACGTGAAAGATGTATAGAATATACAGAAGTTAAGCCTGAAGTCGCACCAAAGGTAAAGCTTATTAACTCTTTCCTACTGCCCAAATATATCTACTGCTGGTTGTTAATTCGCCACCAATGGGATCCTGGGCCACGAAATTAAACAAATAATAAAGAGAATCTTATATTTGCATCCATCCACAACGGATGGAATTATTTATATAGATAAAACTGGTGAACACAATAAAGTTAGCAAAGATCAAAAGTATAATTAAAATGAAAGAATTAGACGATGGAGCAAATGAAAGAATCAGTCAATGGAGCAAATGAAAGAATCAGACGAATGCGGAAATAACATGGTAAGCATCGGATTCATTAAAGAATTTATATGAATTGCAGGCACCGATGAGGCAATACACTCTATTTGCCAGTTATTCAGAAAGAGGAAAGGTACAATTCAAAGCATGGCTAAACTTTAGAGGGATATATGAATATAATAAAACAAATGGAAGAAGCCAGCGTTGTTACCACCAAAAGTACATGTTCTAATACGACTATTGTTGCTGCCTGGAGATTATGAGCCATTTTGTATAGCAATTCAGTTCAAAGACAAATTACCAATTTTAGAGGAACTTAGGGCAAAATTGCAGAAAGAAAACTTGAAGAGAGTGGACCATCATTAGAAATTAGCTCTAAGCAGAACAAAACTTGGCTAAAAAGAATGCACTGATATCCAATAGAAGGGATCAACGAAACAAAAGAAAAAACCCAATGACCACGGATATGGAAAAAGAGATAATCATTCTCAATAGACTAGGTATAATGATAAATACTATATGTGGACGAATAGCCAGACGAAAGCAAAAAAGTATTTCAAATCTAGAAAAGATTCAGAGAGTACAATGATAACCTCAGTACTGAATACAGCCGATATATGGTACTTAGACAGCGAAGCTATCACGCACATGTGCAATAACGAGATGAAATTTCAAAAATTAAAGAAGGAATAGGAAACAAAATATACACAGTAACAGAATTGCAACACAACTTTATTAGGAAAAGCTGAAATCAAGATGAATTTTGACTTATTCAATAATGAAAATTCAAAAAATAACATACGACTACAAAATGTGATGTAGGTACCAGAATTCAGAAACAATTTATTATCAATATCGAGCGTGACAGAAAAATGAATACATAGGAAATTCGCTAAAAAAATTTGTCGTAGAAGAAACAAACAGAAAATCAAATTAACCGTACAAAAGCAAAATGGACTGTGTAGAGTTCAATCAAAAAGGCAGAGAGTCATGTCGGCCGAATAGTTACAGTTCTAGTTCAACTCAGTTCGGTTCTAGTTCCAGTTCTAGTTCGCAATCAAATCTACCCAAGAGCTTATGAGCGGAAGTTATAAGCACGGCGTACATTAGGATATCAAATTTCATTGCGATATTTTTTACGAGTCGAGAGTTATTTAAAAATGTGAAAATTCTCGATCCGGCGGGCTGTTTTCGCACGAATGTATTTTGATAGAAATTTATATTCAAGGAACGCTTGCAAATCGAAAAAGCGTTTCTCATCGTCCTAATTCCGATACGCGTTTTCTCCCACGCCTCTTTTGCTTACGCATCTAACTTCGTGCTTAAAAGATAGATCAATAAGATATTACAATTTTATGATCTAACATGATTATTGAAACTAATTGTTGTAAGACATTCAACGATTCCTTAATTATGGGAGACAGGAAGAATAGTGTTCCCATGATCCTCTGTCAACTCATTCGTGTCTTCGTACCGTTCGCGCAATGATCGCTATGCAATTATCAAATATTAACTTGTGATCTGACATTGCTAATGTTTTAAGAGCACGAGCAGCCTCACCCTTTACCGCGGATTTCAGGTAGTAGAACTGCTCCATTATTCAACGATTTGTTATTGTTTATTAATGACTCAAAACTGCTCTTAATATCCATTCCCTTATCAAAACTCAGCAGGCCCGATAGCTAGGATGGGCCCGCAAGAGATGTTTCGGATACAACAAGTGATTCGGTCGCAACACGAAAACTTTGCACGTTCGTGGTTATCGCGAGATTCTTTGTGCGCTGTATATATCTCCTCACGGCGTCTATTACATCAAAACACGTATTTTCAAACGTATTATCCTTGAATTGCTTGTGAATTTCTTTATCAGTACTATTTCGAATTTATCAATTAACGACAAATTTTTATCCAGTCGTTTCTAAAGGGACTTACAGAAACGCAGGATATTGATGCTTGACTATAAAAATTATTGGTTACAAGAACTTGTTGCCATATTGACCAATTAATCAATAAATTTTAATTATTATAATTAAAAATTTGATTAATTCCATACCAGTAAAATTGAGAAATTATATAAAGTAAAAGGTTTAAGTATAAAAGTGTGTTTCCACTTGGCTTCACTGTGTCGACTTCTGATATATCGCTATTTTGTTGGTATTATGGACATAGTGAATAAGTGTTTCGTATTGCGTAGTGCGACAAAATGTTCGATGACGATGATGTGCTACACCAGCATTTATAACTGGAAAAAAAAAAAAATGCACCCAAAAATCGAAGATCTATACGATTTACAATCTTCGACGATGTAATATTCATCAGAGACTGTATAAATATTTTTCTAATCCCTTGAATCGAATTTCAGTAATGTGATCAAATTTAAATGACGGACTCAGTATTTTCGAACAAAATATAGTATACGATTATAAAGTGATTATCCGTATATTTGTTAACTTCATTTCTTAAATGGAATAATATATGTAATAATGAATAACTTTATTCTGACTAAATTTCTTAAATCCATAAAATATCCCATTATTCCATAATAAAATAAAATAGTTCCATAATAAAATTATTCCATATTGAGATGATAAGAAATAAATTCCTATTTCGGTAGAAAATCTAATAACCAGTAATTGCAAATTGATCACTCGTATTTGTAACGATATGAATTACGAGGAATTGTCGTTTCATCTCGGAGACGGAGATTTTATGTTTTGTTTTCTTGATTTTCAGACTTTTAATTGCTGGGAAAGTTACCTTGGAACTTGAAGCCACGGGACGGCTATTGTTTCGCGCCCGATATTGGGGATGTTACTCCTTTCACTGAATTGAAAGTACCTTTATAATAAAATGCACTAAAGTCAAATAATAAATTTTGAGTACAATGCACTAAATACGGCCGAATTACGGTGAGATCTGTGAGTCAGTGGAATTATTTCTGTTCAGTTGTTACATTCTTCAATGACAAATCTAAATCAATGATCAAAAGTCCCCAAATCATATAGGTTGATATATCTTCTTTATAATAGGGAAACTTTTCAAAAAGTTTATAATGAAGAGACTCAGTAACACAACATAGCGTCGAGATATAGAAAGTTGAAGGTCCCACGAGACACGGCGCATGGTTGAAGCATCGTTGAAGCTATGAACTGTTCTTCGATATTGTGGTGCTTTTGATAGTATCTGATGATCTTCGACATTGAGAAGGACTAGTTTGTGTGCGAAATACTTTCAAAGAGTGATGGTTATTTACAGATAGCAGGTGGAAAGTAAAATTCGAGATAGCTTTACGAGGGTATCGAAACAGATTATGATGAGACGTTTATAAAGCTCAAACTTGGATCCTATTTACTAAACTACTTGAAAAAAAGAGATATGTCGTGAGTTAGCTTGATAGTTAAGAAAGCTGTCGTTCAAAAGAGTGATTAACAGAGTTATTACGTGCGATTAGGAGTGCTTGACATGATAAATCTTTTTTTTTAACTTGACTGGCGGCAATGAATTTAGCGTGGCTTTGATATTCTCCGGTGACATGCGTATACGTAAATTTTTAAAAGGAACTAGCAAGTACAAAGTACTGTTAATTCTAGTATTTTTTATCTTTGACGCATAAAATATCTCTGACATATAAAATACTGATAAAATAACGATTTTTTAACGTAATTTAGTAAGTAATGACAATTTAATCATTCAGTGAAAAGAGTCATCATCGGGTAATACTAAAAAATTTTTAGGGGATTGAAATTTACATTTATACTATTTCTTTTAATTATAATAAAAAGATTTATGAAGAAGGTTTCTTCGTTCTATATAAATATTATATGATACTTTTAGTGGATTGATGTAGAAAAGAAACATTATTTCTGTGGATAATGAGTTGGAAAATGTTGCTGAAAGAAAAGAACGATGAAGAAATATGTATATACATTTTATTTATTTTACCATGTGTCATTGGTATTATATTCGCAGGAGTGTGGCCATATCTTGGTAAGTTGGAAATGCTGTTAACAAATTCATGGGATATATAATCAGAGCACACCACTTGGACAAATATTATTTTAGTAGTAGAAATAGGAGAGGTAAGAGAGATGAACAAAAGTGGATAAAACTTCTTTTTCAACTTTTATCAAGTAAACAATTACCTTTAATCACATTTGCATCGGAATTACATAGTGTCCTGATTCAGGTGATCGAAAGATTTCGATGAAACGACGAATTTGATAAAAGATGTAAAAAAAGATGAAAATTTGTAGAAAGAACATATGCTGTTTCTATGTATCTCTGGCTCAGATACTAGAATTTATGGTAGCTATGTCTTGTTTTCAAGCTGCAATTACATAGGAAAATTCTCTTGGAGAAATGGACATACACTTCATAAATATACTTGTTAATATATATACTGATGCATAAATGATAATATATGACTGATTGCATAAATGGGAACTTTGTTTATTCCTGTTATGAAATTTTACAGAACATCGAATTGCTCTAAGAAAGGAAAGGAAACAAATTAAGGAGGAAATACCTCTTGAAAGCTATAAAACCAGACAATCTCGCGACAATCTTTGACATTAATATGTGCCTCTTTCATTGTAGTATTTAATTTCGTTCTTTTTAAAATACTTGATACTTTTCTAACAATAGTTCAATTTGTATGGGCGAAAACAGAAGCTTCACATTATACTATGGGTTTACTGATGACAATTCGAGCGATTATGTCATGCATTACATTTGTTATGACTGAAGAGCTACGTAATAGGATTTTATACATACGCAATGTCAGCGTTTATCTCAGATTATTAAAAACAAAGAGAAAAAGAACAACAGGAGATAGCAACTTGAAGTAGAAGACCAGGAGGCCAGCGCAGCTCGGTCAGGTTATTTTTGATTCTACTTGTTTAAAATTTCAAATTGTAGCTTCCGTATTTCGAAGGCATCTGCTCGATGAACATCCGCAGGATATCGCTGAAATTGCTATTAAACGCAGCGATTGAAAAATTCAATGTTTTGGCATAAAAAGGTCTAAAAATGTTTAGCTTAAAGTCAGAGATCCAAAACTTTGAACAAGCTCACTGCCATGTTAGTAAAACGTTGGCAAGTAATTCCTTCTAATCGGTTCCATAAGAGTCTCATCCGAAACTGAGCTCCGAACTCATAATTGAATGACAGGAAATTTTAGCATTTACAGACGCAGACTTCACGTAAAATTTCTGGCATGAAAGAATATTGACTTCGGGATTGGTAATGTTGCAGTTGGCGAAGTTTAGTTTGCAATTTTCAAAGAAATATTCTTTTTCTTTTTGTAATAGTGAGCAAAAGATCAATATCTTCGAATTATTTTAAATTTGAAGATGTTAAAGAGGACTATTTAAAAAGATTAAATACATATGACGACAAAAATGTTGCAAGTAATTATAAATACGTTTAATTTGAGAATTGCCGTTTTAGATTAAGTATTACAATTCTAAAAAATCAAGTATCAGAAATAATTAAAGTATAGGAAATTATTTAGTTTATGGTAACAATAGGTGTTCGCGAGAGTTCCATTTTTTCCGCAACCCCTCTATCGGGGTCGTGGCGCATGGAACCATCTCGAACCAGGATTGCGTCATCCATATACGTTCGCGAGAGTTCTCGGTTTTCCGCCACCGACCCCCTTCTGCCGGGGTCGCGGCGCATGGAACCATCTCGAACCAGGATTGCGTCAGCCACAAAGGGCCCGCCGCAACGGTTTCCGCGGCGCGGCATAAAAACAAAGGCTGGATATAACCGTCCTTATATCCATATACGGATACAGCGTGCGACATTTACCCCAGTCTTCGTCCAATCACGTGACCACCCTGGGGTAGAGGCACCGGGGTGATATATACGCCTCCCTCGGGCCCGAAAGAAAATTTCGTCACCAGTCGTCCGGAGTCATCCTACGCAATCGGCAGAATCAACAAGTATCGGGTCAAAGTCTGAAAGAACCTTTCTTCTGAACCCCCTTTCGGTCCCATCGGCGTACCGCGTACCTTGTAAACGCGACATCCTCTATCAAGCGATACCGAGGGCTAATGCCCCACCCATATCAGCGCGTAAATGATAAAACTATACAGTCCATTCAACAATTAATCCAACACGATCTCGTCACGCATATCCGGGCGCGCTAACAAATAGGTTATAGTTATTTATGATTAAATTGACAATAAATTAGATATGCAAAATATAAATATATTAGAATAATATTTTAATAAAAATAAATGCATAATATAATATAATAAAATGTATAATTACTTGAACGTAGTATTTCTACCTTTGACGCACAGATCTTCCAATTTATATTTTTCACTTTGAACGATCATCGCGGATGTACATCGCGGATTGTGAGAGATGAAAGCTAAAGTATTTGAACGAATTTACTAATTAAATTCATTTCAATAATTCAAATTTGCTAAACAGATCTTAAAATATTTTTACTATGTGTAGATCGTAGTGCATAACGGGCAAAAAAGAGTAAAGAAGTAGAAAATGTTTTTTTTTAGAGAACACATAATATTCTTAACACTGATAGTAATATTTTTTATAATATTAGCACCTATCATATAGTATATTATTTAATTTTCAGTATAAGGAAAGATGATCAATCCAGAAATGAAGAAAATTTAAATATACAGTATAGTAGAATATAGTATACAATTTCTTTTTCTTATATAAATTCACCATAAAAGAATAAAATTGATCTTCATAAATATAATATTTAAATTATAGATTGATCAATTATAAATATTTTTTAATAATATTTACGTTAAATGTACATAATAAATGTGATTATATGCAAATATATACACATACATATATTATGTACATTTAATATAAATATTATACACATATTATGTATATTTAACATAAATATGCATATAAAATGTTACATTTTATATATATATATATTTATTTATATATATATATATATAAATATTTATAAGCATTTCGAATTATCGATTTTATGTTTTAACGCAAACTGTACAATGTAGGAAAAAAGACGAAAGATGCTTCTCCTGGTTAAAAATTCTTTTATCATATGAGAAAAGATTTATAAATTATTTGTATAAGTTGAACAAGTTTACAAATAAAAATATTAATAATTTTTTCTAAAATCCATTTCTTCACGTGAAATCTCAATCGCTTTAAATCTCTTTATTTCTTTAATACAAGTATTAAAGAAAATCTGTTGTACAGTTCAATTATTTACCTCGAGAATGGAAAAAGTTCTAGGTTCCATTCATCATAAGTGCACTGTACAATTGTATAACAATATTAAGAAAATAACATAATTTATACAAAGTGGTCTGCAATTTGTGGTATATGTCAAGTTAAAAAGATTCTATGGTTCAAAATGAGACAAAAGTCAAGAATAACAAATTGCTTTGGAGCTATTGTTTGTTCTCAAAAAAAGTCAGTACAATTACAATTTTCAATATACATTAATGCTGTGATTAATGTATATATACTTTATACATACATAAATCATATATAATTTATATATAAATAGATCATAGACAGATGTGAATGTGAAGGTGCATAGAAAAAGGGGAGCTAAAACAGGTAAAAGGTGGAAAGGAGAGTTAAAAAGAAAAAAAGGAGACAAAGGGACGAAGAGTTTCAGGAAAGAGAAAATAGGAGTGGAAAACAGGCAAGACGGAAAGAAAGGAAAAGAGAATTTGGAGGTTAGTCAAGAGAAGTAGACAAGAGAAAGGGAAACATTCGCACTCCCGTCGGTAACGTCACCTACAACAAGACAAGATCCTCGAGACATAGAAATGTCGGTAAGACAGATAAGCACAAGGAGAAGAGAGTGTCACGGGATGGATTAGGCAACATGCAACGTAAGACTGAGTCCCGTTCGCGCCTACCTTGTAATACGCGCAGAGCTCGAATAAACTGTGTTGGTCGATATTGAATATTACTTCGTAAGACTGAGTCTCGTTTGCGCCTATCTTTTAATACGCATAGAGCTCGAATAAATCGTACTAGTAGATCTTGAATATTACTTCGTATTGTTCGGAAAAGGTTTAATAGCGATATGAAATATGTAGCGTTCAACTCTGATCTCTTTATTAAGGAAACTCATCGGCTTTTTATACAGCATTGTTAAAAGTAGTGGGGAAGGTCTGGCGATTAAATTCCTCAGTGGCGAGTTGTTCTTATCTTATCGACATCCGGTCACAGGTGTAAATAGGGCCTCCTTACAAGAGAATGAAGAGGATAAACTTAAAACCTATGAAAAAATTTTTGAGGAAAAAAGAGAAAGAAGAGATAGAGGGGGAGAACAAAAGAAGCAGAATGGTTTCAAAAAATTTCGGGCCGAAATAATAGAGGTAAAAAGAGAAATAGCCGAAAAGAAAAAGGAATAGCAAAAAGAGAGGAAAAGGGAAAGAGAAAGTTGAGAAGAAGAAAGAAGAAGAGAGAGGGAAAAGTGGGAGGAAGAGAAAAGAATGGAACAGGAAAAATGAGAGAGGGAATGGAATAAAGAGAGAAGGAAATGGGAGGAGGAGAAAAAAGAAATATATGACAGGGTAAGAGAGTTGGAACGAAGGGAGCAAATAAGAGCAAGGAAGAAGAGAAAGAACACCATTGCGATTAGAGGAGTCAGGTGGCAAGAAAGAGACATAGAGGCGGAAACAGAGCAGTTCTTAATGAATGAGCTGAAGATGGAGGTAGGAAGGCAAGGAAAGTAGGAGAAAAGGGACATGAGAACGTAACGGTGGTGGAGATCGGAGAGTGGGAAAAGAAAAGGGAAATTATGGAAAGGAAGAAGAATCTTAGAAAGGGAGTATATATTGACGACGATCTCACGAGAGGGGAAAGAGAAGTACAGAGGAAACTCAAGGATAGGGCGAGAGAAGAAAAAGTGAGGGGAAAGAGGGTAAGAGTAGGATATAGGAAAATATGGATAGAAGACAGATAGTATAGGTGGAATGAGACAAGGGATGAAATAGAAGGTGGAGAGGGAGAGAAAAGAAGAGAGAACAAAAGGGTTAGACAAATAAGAAAAGAACCAAAGGCATGAGGGGTGGAGGAGAGTGGGAGAGTGGAAGAAAGGGGCGGGATGAGGTTGGGTTTCTGGAACGTGGCTGAGCTAAGGAATAAAAACGAGGACACATGAGAATATTTGGAAAGTTTTGACCTGGATGGAGGAAAAGCAGTGGAAGAAATGAGAAAAGAAGCTGGGTTCGTGTGAAAATGTGTTGCAACAGAGAGAGAATCGGGAAGAGGGAGGGCAAAAGAAGGAATAGTGGTGGTAGTGAATAAGACACTGAAGTGCAAAAAGATGAAGGTCTGGAGTAATTGGATGATGGAAGTGAAGATTACATTTGATAATAGGGATTAGAAAATATTTACTGTATACAGTCAAAACATAGCAGAAACAATAAATAATATAACAAACAGAATGGAAGAAACAGAAGTTTGATAATAAGGGTGGAGGACGAAACAGGAAGGAGGACCGATAAGAGGGGAGAATGAAAAAAAAAACAAAACAAGGAAATCGAGGGACAAAATAATAAGGAAAGTAAAGTTTTGATAAAAAAATTAACGGAAAGGGAGTGAGCTATACTGAATGGGAGTTATGATGATGTGGAGGGGGGGGGGGGCATACATCGGGGAGTCAGGAATGTCAGTCATTGATATAGTGGCTAATGGGAATACAAAAAAGGAAGTGAGGGAGGTATAGGAGGGGGAAAGGGAAGATTCAGATCACCTACCATTGGAGATAGAAATTGGAAGGAGAGAGGGAGAAGGAAGGGAAAGAGAGGGACAAAAGACGGAGGAGAAGAAGGTCAAAAAAAGGATATGGACACAGGAAGGAGTATTGCACTACCATGAGAGGTGCGAAGGCTGGTGTTCGCGCGCGTGATTAGCGAGACGAGATCGAGTATAGAAAATAAATGTGGACTGTATAATTCGCACGCTGAGTATTAGGGGCTTGTCCCCTCGTAGTAACTTTATCACAAGAGAGTAACTTTATTTGTCGGAAGTCGAATTGATTCTGCTATGGAAGCCGAAGGAAAGCCCGAACGTCTTCTCGGTTCCCCTTCCTTCGGCTTCGGGAAATCGCGGGTCCAGGGTGGGGCACGAAGGGCCAGATACTCCTTGCCGTCCTGAGTCTCGCTGGCCCGTGTTTCTCACGTGTTCGGGAAAGTTGGCGCCATGCCTCAATCCACGGTCGAGGGTCTTGTCTGCTTAGAACAAAGTCCAGTCTTGTGGCCAAGGGTTTCTGGCGACGCAGACCTGCTAAGGGTACTTAAAAACCAATAAATTTTCCCCGTACGTGCCTGCACCCAGACCGTGGGTATCGTAGCATGACACCTCTCCCGAACAGCTGGTATAGCGACATAGAAAACACAGATGAGCTATGGGAGGATATAAGAGAAAAAGTGAAAAATACAACGACGAAGAAAACCAGAAAAGTAGAGAGCTAGAACCTAGATAAAAGACCATAGCATAATAAGGAGTAGAAAAGAAGGAAAAGAGAGGTGGGAAGATGTCTACGTCAATTCAGCAAAAACAAACTAGGAAAGGAAGAGCTCACAAAAAAGAAGAAGAAGTATAGAGACTGGTGTAGAAGTCAAGGAATAAAACACTGGGAAGAGGAGAAAAGAAAGATAAGAGGAGTAAGGACAGAGATTGAAGCTTGGGCGTACATTAATAGGCTAAAAACTAAAAGAAAAAGAGTGGAAAACATAGAAATAAGAGAATGAAAAACACATTTTATGGAGCTTTTGGGGGGAAGAGAAAGAAAAATGACTTTGGTGACAAGGAAGGAGGAGGCGGAAGAGGGGACCTAAGCAGAACAGATAACAAGAGAAGAAGTAATAAGAAAATTGAGACAACTGAAAGCAGCAAAAACACCGAGAGAATGGCATAGAGAATGAGGCCTGGCGATTAATGCCAAAAGAAATTGGAAAAGCGTTCCTGAGTCTATTACAGAAGATATGAGAAGGGGAGGGAATGCCTGAAGAATGGAGAATGCGAGTGATAAACCCGATTCTGAAAAAAGGGGAGGGTAAGGAAACAAAGGACTATAGGGGAATAATATTGTTAGATATCGCATATAAGATCTACGCAGGGATACTCAATGACAGGTTGGAGAAGGAGTTGGAGGAAAAAATAGGAGAAGAACAGCTAGAATTCAGAAAAGAAAGGGGGACAATGGACGCTATTTATATAATTAATCATGTAGCCAATAAAGAACTAGCAAAGAAAGGCAAAAAGGTATATACATTTTTTGCGGACCTAAAAGCTGCCTTTGATAGTATAGACAGAAGGGAATTGTTTAGGATGATGGAAAAGTTGGAAATAGAAAAGCAACTGAGAGACCGCATAATGGAAATTTACCAAAAAACGAAAAATGTGGCGAGGGTGGGGGAAAGAAAACAGAAGAGTTCTGGGTCCGAAAGGAGGGTTAGGCAAGGATGTCCGCTCAGTCCCATATTATTCAATCTATAACAGAAGAGTTCTGGGTCCGAAAGGAGGGTTAGGCAAGGATGTCCGCTCAGTCCCATATTATTCAATCTATACATCGCAGATTTGGGACAGGAGATGAGGAAAGTGAGAGTAGGGAAAGAAAAAATATGAAACTTGGTTTATGTAGATGATGTAGTGCTAATTGCGTCAGGTGAGAATGAGCTAAAGGAAATGATGAAAAGGTTTACGAAATAAGTGGAAAAGAAGGGAATGAAACTTAGTGCTGAAAAAAAGGAAGGGAAAAAGAGAGTGGATGAGAGAAGAAGAAACAGTTAAAGAAGTGCAAGAATTACAGTACTTAAGCTATATTCTGCAAAAAAAAACGGAGGGAATGACAAACATATAAGAGAGCGAGTAAGAAGAGCAATGATAATAATGGTTAGTACGTGGAGCATAGGGGAGAGGCTATTTAAGGACGATTATAAAAGGAGAAAGAATCACTGATGGAAAATATAGCCTCGTATGGGGGTGGCAGGAAGATGAAAGAATTGACAGACTCAAGAGAAAGTACACGAAGTGGGTTTTAGGTCTGAATAGAAGAACACCTAACTACATAGTAACAGAGGAAAGCGAGAGTGAAGAACTGAACATTAAGGCAATAAAGATGGCATTAAGATATGAAGAACGGAAAAGAATATCGAAAAACAAGTTGATTATGGAATGCTTAAAGGAAATAGAAAAAGAAAGTGTGACAGAAAAAAAAACGGGTGGAAGGAAAAGAGAAGGCTTAGGTTAGAGAGCTGCGAACTAGCCAGAAAGAGAGAAAATCAGAGAGGAGCGAAGAAACCACAGGGAAATAAGCCGAAAGATGATAGAGATAATAGTACGCAAAGAAAGGCAGAAAAGAGTGGAAAGAATAAAGAATTCAAATTTATTATTTGACAATATACATTACTGTGAGTGTTGGCTTTATGTGTGTGAATGTGAGTATAGTCTATATTGTGGGTGTATGATATGTATATGTGTGTCGTGTTTAGAGTGTTGTGTTTTATTTTTGGATGGTGCCCGGAAGAGACATTAGTAGGGACGTATCCGTGGTGTGAGGATCTTGAGAGAGAATAGCGAGCACAGACTAGTGAAGAAAAAGTGAGAGAGTGAGAGAGCGAGAAATCAAAAGCTTTACCGTTGTAAATCTATTTGTGTTTGTACAATTACATATTTTTAGTATTATTTCGTCCCTTATACCATTCACAATTACAAGACTACAGCGAACAAGTTACAGAAAACATGCCAGAATATTTGAAAAGCTCGAGAAAAAAGAAGGAAAGATGTTTGATAGCGAGATTTAGGTGTGGGAATGAGTGGAAGGGAAGACAGTATTAGGAGGAGGAAGAGGAAAAAAGGATGTGCAGGTTGTGTGGAGACACGGAGGAAAACATAATGCATGTACTCATGGAATGCTCATACACCAAAAGGGATTTGCCGATAGGAGAATTTTTAGATAAAAATGGAAGAAAGGTGGAAATCACGAAGAAAATCATGGAGGAGAGGGAAAAAGGAAAAAGGAAGAGCACACAGGGCAAAGAGCAATGAAGAACACTTTAACACAAACGAAAACCAAAGAAAAAAGTAGCGATAAGAATTGACGTGTTAAAATTAATCATTGAGGTTATTGTTTTATAGTTCATAGTCTAATGTGTTTCAGTTTAAGGAAACTCACGATTTGTAGGTAAAGTTGCATCTAAGTTAGTTTAAGCATCACGTTAGTATTATATTAGTAGACACAAGTATTTGTAGGATTTGTAATGTAAGAGTCGTCCTTAAGCCGCAAGGGAAGAGGATTATGTATAATAAATAAATAAATAAATAAATATAAATAGATCATATATTCCTTCCATCTCATATATTCTTCTTGCAAATAGTTTATTAGTAGAACTATCGACATAAAATTTCTATCGGAAACATTAGTCTTCAAATTAAAGAAATTTGTAATATAATTAATTACTCAATTTTAGCTTCGTAAAAAATCATTGAAATCTCTAAAAATATACTGTTTTACATTTATATAATTTCTAACAAAAATTATGAACTGATCATTTTGATCAATATTAACATTCCAACGAAATAAATTTGCAGCTTTTCTTCTAATTTCATCAATCCTTTGATTACTCTCTGTTCCTACAGATATGTGATACTCGTCCAAGAAGATTTTTATGGCTAAGTTTTTTTGCAGGATTTTATCATATTTTTCAATAATTTGTTTCATTATTGGATTTTCAGAATTTGCGACCTCTATTTGCTGAAGACGTGTTCATGGAGTTCATATATATAACATATATTTGTTATAAATATATTATTTGCCTTTTCTACGTATTTCATCCATTTAGTATTGCACAAGCCTAGAGAAGATGAGAAAAATTTTAGACAATTTAATACCAAAATCTTCTTTAAGAGTTTCTATCCCTTATTTTCAAGAAGAAATTTTTTTCAACAAATCATGATTGTCATGTTTTCTTCATAATGTAAATTTCATTTATATTGAAGTCTTCAACATTCAAAATAATATTTTGAACTATCTAGAAATTGTAACCTTCAGTAAATTAGAAGTACGAATGTAAATTCAATAAACTTCTTCTTTAATTAAATCGGTGCATTGATTTATTAAAGAATATAATTTTTTTCGTAGAATTATTTGAAAAAGATGCTATGGTTAAAGCATACGATAGTTGCATTCTTCTATAGTGTAGAGATGTATGACTTATCATTCAACTATTTGATTCAAATATCTGAAATAAGGTTAGTGCAAAAGAGTCCGTAATTCTTGTTATTAGACTGTTATTAATTATTCTTTCTGGTCTTTTGGTTTACAATATTAATCCACAATCGATTTTCGATCTGATTAGAGCTTCATATGTTTTAATTAGAATTCTAAAGTCAGTTCCTCAGTTTTCGCCTTCGTGAAATTTAACTTTCGAATACAGCTCTTTTCTATTTTTATAACGTAGAATTTTAATTTAATCAATTATCAGTAGAGTATAGTTTTAGAAGTATTAGAATTGTTGTATCTTGTATTAATAATGATTCTTCTATTAAAAGCTTAAAATTGTCGACTTTCATTCAAAGAACATGAAACCACCTTTTAAAGAAGCTTGATTGCTTTGATTTAATATATTCTGTAGAATGAGTTATGAATTAAGATCCAAAGATCTTGATCTGACTACAAAGTCATCTGCAAACAGAATACATTTAACTAATGCCTTTATGATGTTCGTGATTTCATTAATTACTTGTAAGGAAAATATAATATTAATTACAGAGCCCTGTAGAACATTGATTGTTGATTTTTCACACAGAAAGCCATACACACACTTGGACATTAATTTTGAGAAAATTAATTAAAAAAAAATATATATTTTCTTATTCTAATAATCCTATCTTATATGCCTTTTTAATGTCTAAATAAATAACAGTGAGGTCATTGACGAAGTCTTCACAAATGTTGGATTCCTTTGTTTACCAATCTTACCTTCAAAGAAACGTTCCAGATGCTGACTCTGCCTCTCAGGGTAAGACAGAGGTCCCTTAGATAGGAGAATGCCATGGCATCTGGAACTTCTCGGTAGAGTAGAGAACCTAACCTAAGTGTCCTGTTCTGCTCCAGAACATGCCGGCCCCCTTAACCGGTCATGGTCAACAATGCCTATTCTAAACTGTGTACATGTGGAAAGAAGTGAGTGATGAGTGTTGTATGCGATTTCCATATACAGTGATATTTTGACTAATTGATTGACAATAGGTATGGTAGTTATGATTGATCTAACTCTACGGGTAAATGTCTGATGCAGCGTTTGTATTCGCCGCTCGTTGTTTTTGCTACCCTTGCTACATGGTCGTCCACCGGATGTAGTCCTGTGATCCGTCCTAGAAGCCAAAGGAATGGTGGTACATGGTCCCTTGACGATGACGAGAGTTCCGACTCACTCTGTTGGTTCTTTTGTGTACCACTTGCTGCGGACCACCAATTGGTTGAGGTAGTTCTTGTGCCATCGGTTCCAAAAATGTTGCCGCAATGGTCTTACGTGTTGCCACATGCTTATACTATTTGTTGCTATATCGGTAACGTCTTTCTCAGCTATGCTGGACAGCTGGTCCTCGATTAGGAAATGGCTAGGAGTCAATGCAGTGTGGTCATTCGGATCCGCGGATATGGCAGTAATAGGCCGAGAATTCAAAATGGCTCCGATCTCTATGAGGTACGTGTTCATCGTTTCAAAAGTTAATAACTGACTTCCGGTAATTTTGATAAGGTGTTTTTTCATTGATTTTACAGCGGCTTCCCAAATCCCTCCGAAACGTGGTGCGCGTGATGGGATAAAATGCCACGTTATCTGCTCTCTTGTTAAATAATCGCGAAGGATCGCACTTGTATTGTTGATTAATTGTGAATGTACCTCCCGCAGTTCACGATTTGCGCCTACAAAGGTCTTTGCATTGTCGGAAAATAAATGTCTCGCTTTTCCGCGTCGCGCAATCGTTTTAATGCTGCTAAGAAGACTTCAGTGGTGGTCGTTTACCAGCTATATGTGTACTGCCTTTGTGGCAAAACACACAAAGATGGTCACGTATGCCTTTATTGCTTTTGTATTGCGTCTGCGTGTGCGGCTAGTCATACATGTTCTGATATATTTTTTCACCCCTCGAATGCCGTCGATTGGCCAGTATTTTTGTCGAATGGCGTTTAAGGTCGCTTCGGTGCCTGCATGAAATTGATTAATATGATGCTGTTGGATAATGAGTTTCGTGATGTGGTGATTTGCCGGTAATACAATCGGTTGCGTCCGATGTGATGCTCGCGCGCGCGATCCTTCCCCCCACACGAAGAAGCCCCATCTCGTTCACGAAGGTATTTAGTGCACGTAACCTGCTTTTGTATCTTATCTTTCGGTTCGTGATGTGTACTATGTCGCCTGCGAACTCATGACTTTGAACTATTTTTATTATTCGCATGATTGCTGATTGGACTTCGTTGATGATCAAGGGTCCGTGGATTCTAGGTCCGTGGATTCTTGGTGGTGTTATGGTAAAATCAACAACAATATGCAATGGTGCGTGCTAATTTCTGTATTGACGAATATCTTTGGACTATATCCCAATATGAGTCTAATGCTATGTTTAATACGGTCATTGTACGTTGATCAAGTATTTCAATGTGAGTCGATGTCTGTGTCGGCCACGTGTCTCTATTGTCGGTTAACCATGGCGGTCCATTATACCAGAGGCGGTTGTTAACTAATTCGGCGGGATCCGTGCCTCTGGAAAGACTGTCCGCTGGATAGTACGTGTCGTCATTGCGAAAATTATGTCTCTTGATCTGAGCTACTCTATTCGCTACAAAGGTTTTGAATGTGTGGGGTGACGTTTTGATCCAATGTAACACAATCATGGAATCGGTCCACATCATGATTGCTCGTTCGGTTGGCATTTTTAACGCGCTTGTGTTAGTTACTAGTTTGGTTAATAGTACGGCCGCGCATAGCTCAAGTCGAGGCAGGGTTTGCGACTTGAAGGGGGCTATCCGGAATTTAGAACAAATGAGATGTACGGAGGTGACATCTGATCGGTCAGCTGATCTCAGGTATTTACACGCATCGTATGCCCTTTGGCTGGCGTCGCAGAACCCGTGCACCTGTACGTGTATCGCGTTGTCACTTATTATTCGTCGCGGAACGGTTACTTCTTGTAATTGTATCATTTATGATTCAAATTGATGCCACGCGTGGTGTAAATGCGAAGAGATTGACTCGTTCCAACTGATTTCCAATTTCCACAAGGCTTGTAAAAAGAGTTTTGCCTTGACGATTACAGGCCCGAGTAGTCCTAATGGGTCAAATAATTGTGAGATATGCGATAACATGCTGCGTTTGGTTATCCTCGGATGATATTAGGTTTTTCGGATGTCATAACGTAGACTGTCGATTTTACGATGCCACGATAGGCCGAGTGTCTTTTTTGCTTGCTCGGCCGCATTGGCCAGTACGGAAATGTCGTTGTTCATTACCGGATCAGGCACTAAACCTTGATGGTTAGATGGCGTAGCTCGAAACCTCCCTTGTTCGCGTGAGCTCATGCCTGAGCGCAAGTGCATCTTCGTATCCGCGCTCGTAATCAAATCGTCCATGTAAAAATCGGACTTAAACGTCGCTGCAGTTCTACTGTACCCTTCCCCTTGGGAAGGGGCTGAAGCTGTCTCGTATGTCATTGTGTTCAGCTAGTAGGTTAGTAGTGGTTTCGTCGAATCGTCCAGCCAGAGTATTTTTTGGTAATGTCTGTCGGGTGGGTCTACTTGTATCTGTCTGTACACTTTTGCAATGTCCGCGGTAATCACGAACTTGTGTTTCTGAAATTGTGTAAATAATGTGAATAAGTCATCCTGTATGGTCGGTCCGGTCATTAATGCGTCATTGAGTGCGAGTCCGGTCGACGTCCTTGCTGATGCGTCGAAGACTACGCGTAGTTTTGTTGTCAGGCTGTCCTCCTTTAGCACAGCATGGTTGGGCAGATAATAGCCTTCGGTTGTTGCCCCTTGTATGATCCTTGTGCCCAAAGGTTTCATACTCCTGCATGAATGCCGGATATTATTCGCGTTGTATGGGTTTACGTGCTAGCGCACGCTCTAATGATTTAAACCGCCCTAAAGCTAATACGTACGAGTTCCCTAACTAGTAGATCTTAGAATTAAAAGGCAATCGAACGATGTATCGCCCCTCTTGAGAATCACATCTCGTATGTTGTGTGTAATGACTCTCACACAATTTCTCCTTCTCCGAGAATGAATGGGTCTGTGGATCCTCCTCGACCTCCCAGAATTTAGTTAGCTATTCGTGGACCTCACTAGTCATCACATAACACCTGATTGCAGGTGCATTTGTGTGCGCGGTTCATTTTCCTGTCACGACCCATCTCAGCAATATTTTTTGCAAGCTTAACGCGTTATGCAAATGTATCTGACCGATGCACAGTAATTTCCAAAATATCTGTGCCCCTAACAAACCGTCGATACTGGATGGAGCGTGGAGGCCCGGATCCGCTAGCCTTATGTGAAGGTTTTTCCTTTGTAATGGCTGAGAAGGAACGATGTCTGAGATGGAATCCGCGATTAGGAATTCTAATGATTGGGTAAACCCGGAGGTACGCTATTGTATTTATGTAGTCGTACGTTGATTTATGTATGACGTCATGGTATTCATGTCAGTGATGGGTGGATGGGTTGTGTGGTTGTAAACGTTTTGCAAACTTAGTGGTGATAAAGTTTGCTTGGGAGTACGCGAATCGAGCAGCACGAGACACTACCTAGGATGTCCGAATCGATCCCTGATATCAACTATCGCTGTAGCAAGCAACACTCGAAGTTCGAAAGCTGTTTTCAGGCAAATCATGTGAACCTGCGTTGAACCTTTCCCATCCGTCATCGATTCCGGGTGCAGCATAGTGTGATGCCTTTGTTGGCAGACTCTGCATGCATCCGATCTGCACTCGGATAGTGAGTGTCCCCTATGTAAACAATTTAGACACAACCGATGCTCTTCTACTAATTTGACTCTCTCGGCTATGGTAGATTTTATGAACTTCTCACATGTATGAACGGCGTAATTCTGCTGGCATAGGTAGTATTGAGCGCTGACTGAGTCGCGTATGTAGGAAATCTATTCGCGGGGTAAGATCTGGAATCTCGCGGGGTAAACAGTTGCTCGGTACGCGACGATCTCGCTATTGATATGGATGGCTCTAAGTAATTGCAGCGATCGTGTAGGAAATCAAAAAACTCTTGTATTTTCGGAAATTAAGTGTTACCTAAGTGCTCCCTCCATTTTATATTATTTTCTTAGTATTGTGTGCAGTAACAGATCAACAGCAATATATTAAGAATTGTAATAATTATCTAGCTTGTATATGTTGCATGTTGTCGTACAAGTGATATAACAATAAAATTGTCTTTTTTTTTCATGTGAATGATATACATAATGATAGAAGTGAAACTGAATTTTGTCACAGACACTCAGTGATTTCAATAAAAAATCATACAAACACTTATACAATATTAGAAATATTTTCTTCTGAACATAATCATTATTGGTGTTCATTACAAGGTTCAAAACAAATTCAAGTAATATTTTTATATGTTATATATTTTCTGATTTTTACGTACTGGACTGCAAAAAATATAAGGCTCTAATATACTGTATGCTCGTAATTAATTTGAATAAAGTCTGAAATTCCCGGTGCATCCTTAACATTCATCTACAAAATTTCATGAAAGCTTTTGGTCATATTCTTCTAACATATATTTTCTTCTAACACAATAGTTTGTCAACTATTTCTTCGACTATTTGCGTTTAGCCACTCGTATGTCCAATGTATAATATTGATAATGACCATTCATTCTTATTAAATCATCTTTATTTGTTACCTCTTGAAAGTGGGCGTTAAATCTTATTTTCGCTCACAAACTACTTAACGACATTGCAAATAGTTCTGAAGTCTTAGTTCACTTTAATTTATAGCCAATGTGTTCTTCCCACTATGACATCTACGTTTTCTATCGAAGTGTTTTATGCAAATATCTTGTACGCTCCAAACATTTTCCTATTGTGTTTCCTCATTATATCACTTCTTTGTCATTCTGTATATTAAATTTTATTTTATTCATTCATATATTTAAAGATGTATGAATTTCTAAGTTTTCGTTTTTTCGGTATATGAGTGTACAGAATCTGTTAAGAAGTAAATATCATAGAACTCTCTACTAGTAAATTATATCAATTATATCAGGTTTATCATTAGTGTTAGTATTGCTTATTAGTGTATGTATTGCGGTATCTATTATCAGTAATGTTCATGAGCTAGACTTTTAACGTAATTTTTGTTCTCTCCAAATGTTCACTTATGTTTGTATGTTCTGTTTTCGCTATTGTATATCAAAGAACTTATTGTTCGCGTAAATATACAAATAAAAATGAAATAAAATAAAATATACAGGGTAGTACAATAATTGTTAAAAAATATAATTCGTTTGTGTTTTAATTCTTCATAAAGCAGTAGTGTTAAGAAATTGAAAGAAAATTGAAACATGGAAGATCTACGTATTTTCTTTGAATTTTAATATAATGATCTTCTAAAAATTTTGGTCATAGATTTTGATTACATATTCGTGGATACTCATGAATATTCATGAAAAATAGTTGAAATCGCTGAATTTCAATTCTTATAGTAGTCTTCGGTAAGAATATATATACCACATAGTGTATGTATGTATATAAATAATAAGGAATAATGAAATAAGAATAATCACACACAAAAAAATAAAAACAGTCATTTAAAAAAGAGTAGTACACCTCACCGATATATTTTTATTGTCGAAAGAATGATTGTTAGTCACTATTCCCTGCAATAATCGCTTGGTTTTCGAGGTATTTGCAAAAATATATTCGATATTTTCAGTGTATCATAACTCTATATTCACAAAACAAACTATAAAAAATATAATGTAATGATATTTACAATAATTATTAAAATTATTATAACATTATAATATTATAATTATATTTTAATAATTATTATAAATATTATTATATTTGTAATAAGCTTGTTTGTGAATATAGAGTTATGATTATTATATTTTTGCAATGAATACATAATCTTTGTTGATAGAGGAGAAGATGGTATTATAGCCCTCTACTGATAGTTTGACTCCATTGTAACTTTTATATTTATAATAAAATTAAGAAACAATTGCTTAACAAATAATTGATGTGTTCATTGTCTATAATGTTCTCGTGGAGTTGTATGTTAAGGTATATCTGATAAAAGATTTAGAAAATTGCAATATAAGCTAAGTTCCTTTAATATTTATTAATATTAGAAAAGTTAAAATATTCTCTTAGATTATATTTTATTGTTTAAAACAAGTTCATAAGTTCTATAAGTCTTATACTAAATATATTAATGTACAACTTTTTAGTATTCTTCATATTATTTAATATTTATATATTTTAAATGCAAACTTTAATATTTTCTAAATAATTTTTAAAATAATACTAAATAACTTTTTAAATAATTTTTTAAATAATAATAAATTTTTAATCCTTTATAGGTTGTTAGTGAGTATATTTATCAGTTGTTGTATTGGTTAATATTACACACAGCGTATGTTATAAGCAATTCATTAGTTTTATATATATATATATAAATTTTATATATATATATATATATATATATATATATTCATGGCTGAATATACTTTTAAACAAAAAAATGCCGTTTCTAAGCCTGGACTTCGAGCTTTCTTACTTAGTATTAGCTCGAAATTCAACATATCCGCGCAAATGTAAGAAACTGCAGAATTTTCTGGATGACCAAAAATATATACAATACATGATATGTATTTTTACAAAAAATATTGTATAATATATATAATATATATTGTATAATATATATTGTATATTATAATATAATATAATATAATATAATATAATATTGTATAACATATATTCATTATATACTAGTACAATAAATTATTTTTGGTAAGTATATATAATTTTTTAAAACTTATTCTGTTAAAATTCAAAGAAAATGGATTTATCATATTTCAATTTTTTTCTATTAAATAATAGAGCAGTATTGCTCTACAAAGGGTTTCTAAAATTATTTACGTGTATTAATATATATGGATCTTGCATAATAGAAGGTAACGTGACTCCCAAAAGTAAGAACTCTGAATTACAAATGTATACTATGAGCTACAAAATTTATGTTCTGATATTTCAAACATCAAGATTCCTTATGGGGCTCTTCATAATATCGATATAATATACTGGAAATTGAAAAGAAGTCTTGTGTCCCTAATTGGTTGTTTCGGATAGATTACAAATATAAGGACGTCTAGTGGCAGAAAGTTACATAAACACAAATTCGTATAGTATAGGGTGAGTACTTTCACGAAATTTCTTACTAAGTCTCAACAATACCTACAATATATTTAGTATAGGAAATCGAAATTCATTCAAAACTCGAAAGTTGCAGCCATCTCTATGAAATAGTTTTAATAAAAGATATAAAATCAATGAAATCGCATCGTTTTTGTTAAAGACAGCACTTTTTTTTAAATCGATCTTGTTAGGTCTATCAATTTCAAAAAGTGAGAACTGGCGCAATTATTTCTTGTTGAATCGAAATGGAATTCTGTCTAGACATATTTTATTTTATGTTAATTAACAGATTTATTATTACTGTATTATGTAATGCATTCCACAAACGAACGTATATTAAATAGCTATAAAATTACGGATGATTTTTATAATTTCATTCCCAGAATTGAAAATATTTTTAATTTTTCTTCTTCTTGCTTAATTTTACTTCAGAAAAGTACATTAATTATTATTTAATTGATTGATATTCAATGATATTTAATTATTGTTATTTAACCTTAAAGTTATTTTTTAATTGAGAAATAATTAAAAAATAACAGTCAATATATGTATCGATTGCGCACGGAAATTACCGATTGAGATATCGTGTGAAACAATAAATTTTTTAAAAAATTTTGTTATATAACTGGAAAAAGTTATAATTTTTCTAATTATATAACACTTTCTTTATATAACACTCTCTTACAATCTGCAAGTTACAATATAAAATCAAAAATAACCACATCTTCAATAATCAATTTTCTTCTCTTAGAGTGAATTTGAACAGCAAACAAAACTGTACAATACAAATCTGTACAAAGGGTGTCAAATCATTTATTCAAATTATTTTATTGACACTGTATATTTTATACACTATATACTTTAGTATATGACACTATATACTTTATGCATTATTGTATAATGTGAAATAGAGATATTTGCAAGGAGATAAAAAATTTGCAATCTGTGTGTTTATTCCGTTTCCACATAATAAAATATCAAAAATATTAATTATCAGGAAAAATTTGTGCAACTGTTCCGTTAAAAGTAAATTTAAATTGAATTTGTTGCATTTCATAAAAATATTATATTTTCTATATAATATATTCAATTCTATTGGTACTATTGACAAATTTTCTCATTTTTTTCAATATTTCATTACATGCTTACTTATAAAATTGTAAATACTGAACAAAAAATTCTGAATTCATCCTTCTATATTTTCTGAATTTACTTAGGACATGTATGTTCAACATATATTAATATGCCATTAAGACTGTGACAGCATATGTAGAAAAGATTCCATAAATGAGAAGATAATAAATTTCATTATAAAACGGTTCATATAAATTTAAGGGAAGCAATGAAATGTAGGGTGAATTCATTTTTCCACCAAGGTTGCTCATAGTGTAGTTAATACATCGATTACTTTGTTTTTTAATTCAGTAAATACTATTTTACCAGTCGTTTGCATTAGTAAAGATGAACAAAAATAATGAAAAAAAATAACTTACCATGACACGGAAAGTTGCACGAAAAGTAAATTTACTTGACCATTACAAAGTCCACTTACCACAAATTCTTAAACTTCAATCTAGATACTGAATAAGAATTTGCGAAGTTCTGGAAAAATTATGTCAAATTAAATATATTAAGTAAAAATATCAAAAATAAGTAACTTTAGAAGATCAAATAAGCATTTATGACAGAGTAATATCAACTGTATCTTTACTATATAAATATTATAAACTATAATTAAATTAAAATACAGCAGTACAATAGAATGTTACAGTTAAATGGTAATTTTTAAACTTTGTCATTTATGATCTTATGAAAGAAATTTTAGAAAAAATAAAAAATAAATTCAAATACAAAACAGACTTGATTGTATTAATTTTACTTTTATTTTCTAAACATAATTTTTCTTACTGTATGCTTATTATATCTAATTGAAAATTAACAATGATAATAAAAATGTACTTACCATAATGTATATTTGAATGCAAAAGCATGAAATGCTTTTTGTTCAGAACAGTTCGATAGTTAGATTGCGTTTCTTTTCTTTATGAAATACATCTACAAAATTTAAGTTCGTATATGATACTTTGTAAGAACGAAGAAAAAAATTATAATATAAAGATTTAATTAATAAAAGGGAACGACGTAGAAATAATTAGAAGAAAGGAAAAAAAAATAGAAAGGAAAGAAAAAAAATGGAATGATAGTTCTCGAATATGAAAAGTAAACACTAATAAGTAATATAATAGATATGATGTGATCCGTGTTTACAACCAAAAATCACGGTTCGAAATGCCGGAGCGAGAACAATAAAAAGAACCTTTTGGTGTTAAATTGATACAGTGGCATAAAATTAATATTTATAATAAAAAGAAATAGTTAAATTTGCAAATTCTTTTATTAACAGTAAATAGACTTAATTTCTGTTTAATTAGATACGTATAATTTACTCTGGTATAAATGTACAATTATATGTTATAATTTTACACATTTTATTCACATTAAATTGGCAAGAGAAACGGATGAAGGTAAAACAATTTATGCATTATTTGTCACAAAATATTTTAAACAATTATTGGGTTGGCAACTAAGTCATTGCCGCTTTTGTCGATAGATTCACTCTACACTTTCTTTTGTTAACGTGGTCAGAGCATCTAACCTATATTTTTTTCTTACTGTGTGGACTTCTACTTTTAATTAGTAAAAAAATTATGTCGATTAGTTCTTTAGTTTTGTTTTTATCCCAATTTAAAAATGGAAAAACAGGACGTGCACTTCCGACACATTTTATTGTATTACTTCCGAAAAGGCAAGAACGCATCGCAAGCACAAAAGAAGTTATGTGCCGTATATGGAGATGAAGCCTTAAAAGAAAGGCAGTGTCGAAATTGGTTTGAAAGATTTCGTTCTGGTGATTTTTCACTGAAAAATGCACAACGATCTGACCGCCCAGTCGAAGTGGATGAAACCCATATCAAGGCCATTATCGATTCAGATCGTCACAGCACAACACGAGACATTGCAGAGAAGCTCAATGTACAACCGTTTCCAGTTGTCCTGTTTCACTCTCCTCATTCGAAATTTGTATTCGTTCAGCGCCCTCTTGTAATTCTCCTTTCTCTCACAAACATCCGCACTCCCATTCTTTCTAACTCTCCCGTTCTCCTCTTCTTTCGCACCTTACCCTTAAGGATACTTAACTCTTTCGTCCACCATACGATCCTTCCTCCATCCCGACGCTGAACCTCACTCATATGCTTCTCATTCATCTCCATACTGTCAACATTCACCTCATCCATTACATTCATTCCTCTCATTCCTGTTACTTCAATCAAGTCAGTTTTATATTCTTCCAGTGTACGTTCTTACATATTCATTTCTTTTCTTTACATTCCACATTGTCATCACCCCATACAATATTCGGATAAGGATTACATTGTGATCACTTATCCTCCAGTCGCTTCTTACATCCCATTCGAACTGACATCCGACTACCTCACCACTCACCAGAGTGACATCAATGTCACTCTGCCCTGTCATTCCCGGAAATGTATAACAATCGTTCGGCTCATTCAGTACAATCATCCCATTCGCTAAGACCCACTCCTCTAACACTCTTCCACGCATTTCACTTTTCCTGCTACGGCCTCCACTCTTGCTGAACCACAAGGAGGAAACCGCATTCGCATCCATACCAAAGATGATCCTGTGGCTATCCATCATTCGCAACACACTCTCCATGTACGCCAGGCACGGCTCTAAACTTTGATCGTACCGGCAGTACATGAATACAATATAAAACTCGTCGAAATTTTCCTTTATCCATACACACACCCCATACTCGTTCGTACACACAGTCACACCAATCGCTTCAATTGAGTCATCACACAACAACCACTGCTCAGGACACTTTGATACACCCGCGAAGAACTTGGCAGGCCAGACACTCTTTCGTGGGGCACGTACAACTCTTGGAGGAGTGCCACACTCGCACCCCTTTCACACAAGACAAAGTACGCTCTCTAGCAGTTCAGCTGTATAATCTCCAGATTCACTCTCTTTCCATCGCAGATTCGCGCGCTCTCTCTCTTTCCACCATTCTTACATACTCGGGGCATTCACGTGACATGACCGAAAATAAAACAGCGGTGATAACGCATCACATTCACAAAGACATTCACTTTACACGCACTCCAATCATACGCTCGCCCCTCATTAATTACTATATGATGCATTCCTCTCGTCAATTCCACCATAACGTTACCAACATCCACTCCTTTGCGATTCGTTCTTGTTACTACTCTCGCTCTTTGTCTGAATTCATTCTCACTTACACTCGCTCTCTTCAAATTTCTCTCATACAATTCATTCAAAAACGCTTCATTCGTTGTCTTATTATCGACATCGAATACCACCAGCTTGGGACCAATCTTCTTTGGAGCTTCAAATTCAACCTTGAGCTCCAAATCATCAAACTTCTTATACTCCTTTAAAACACGCAATCATCCTCACTCGCAGTCTCGACAGTTAAGAGTTTATAATAGTTGGGTGAATGTGGATCGAGATGTTGCCGAATCTGATTGATAATTTATTAAAGAAGAATTTATATTTCTTTCAAATTATTATAATATTCAAAATGGCAACTATTTGCGATGGAATAATTCAGTTCTGAAGCTGTGAAAGTGAAATTGTGAAATTTCACTCAATAAAATTGCAAACAAACGAATTAATCAAATTTCGGAATTGAGAACTGGATACGGATTTCTATTTTACAATTTTACAGAATTGATATTTATATCTAACTCATACAATTCGTGTAATTTAATTTATTTTCATACGAATTAAAAAATAAATAAATGCTTGAATCAAAGATGATCTGGCAATACTTTCACTCTATTCTGCTTAACATCCATAACGATCAAGACTTGGTGATAGCCGAGAAAAAACTATTGGTGCTGAAATCTTGTTGGGTCAGGAATATTTGATACATCTCAACTGGATCTTTTTGTACCGTACACTGTTGAACCAAGGCGGATTATACGTTAATAATGATCATGACGCGATTTCGATATTGTATCTATCTGATATGAATGTTGCTAAGAGAATAATGAATTCTCATGCGCACACGAATGATAGTTTTTTACAGGGAAGAATTTATTATCGAGTCTACTTCGTGTTTATATATAAAACGGAATAGTCGACAAAAAACATACTTTTATTTTTATATATCTAATACATGTCTGCCATAGTTTCATAAGATATATTTCGTATTTTTTACATCCTACAAATAATACATGATTAATCATTATTATGTGTCAATGTATATTAATAACTGACTGTCTTATGGTGCGCGATATTTTATATCAGCTAACTCAAATAAGAAATAAAAATTGAAATATATGTTTTGCCTGTATAATTTAGCTTGCAGTTTGTTTTTCAGTCTGCAAGGCGACAGGCAATCAACAATAATTTGTACACTGCAATGATGTCGGTAGTTCTTCGCATGTACAGCAAAAAGTTGTTCAGAATGTTGAAAACTGTAATTACTCAAGAATTATCCAAATCGGTGATAGAGTCGCTCATCGACAAATTCACTCAAGCTACATCGAGTGATGAACTTGACAATATATTTCAAAATCATCGGAGGATGGTATCTTTTCGTAAACATTTTACTTGGTCAAATACTTACTTAACCAATATTTAATATGCATTTGAAGAAATGAAGAATCGAAACATTTTACTTGGTGCTCGGGCATTCATATAAGGCAGGTATAATTTTGCACACAAGAATGAGGGCAACACTTTTGATAATATTGTAACTAATATAATAAAGCAAAATATGTTGTTAAAATTGTCAAAATATCTTTGAGCTTCCTTGAACTTAATATCTTGTATACAAATACAATAGACGTTATACGTCGCTCGACAAATTTTAACTACAACTCCATATGAACGGTAAATTTTTAAACTCGAAGCATCAAATTTTTAATTTTGAAGCATCAAATTAAAAAATTGTATTCTACATTTTTTCTTATTTTTTCATGAAGAATGCTCGCTTGTACATGTTATTCCGATGCACTCTGTATTTAGATTTGCTAGATCTAAAATTCAATTTTATAGCAACTTTCAGATTCTTAATCTTTAGATTTTTATTAAACTTGTAAATATATATTTGGTTTATATTCAGTAAACCAAATTATAATCACTCGAAACTAAATAATAGAAATACTATTTTGTAATGATTTGTTGAATATGGGATATGCTGTGTTCACACGCGTGTGTAGATCTTGTTTAATGCTTTAATGTATGCATTGCGACTGTATGCTTTAATCGCGTCCCCTCATTAGTTAATTTAATGTCGCAAGAGATGAACCTTGTTGCTCGGAATTCAGACCGATTCTAAAATCCTAAACCGAGGAACGTACGGAGGTAATCTCGGTTCCCCTTTCCTTGGCTATGGGGAGTCGCGAGCGCAAGGTGAGGAACAAAGGGCGAATGAGTTTCGCACGCGTTCGGGAGAGTTGTCCTGACGCCTTGCACATGCTTGGGAGAGTTCTCCTTACGCCGTAACCCGTGTTCGAGAGAATTGGTTTTACGGCACAACCCCGGTCGAGGGCCCAGCTTACCGCAGAACAAAACTCTCGCGAACATGCTGTTTATCCCGTTGTTATGATAAAGAAATATTTTAGGATACTGGTTAAAGGATATTGCGAACATATTACTTTAATGATTCAATCGATAAATACCAAAGAGAAAGCGGATATTCAGCTTACAAAGAATATTGAGACCGCAAAGAAACGATTTTTTTTGAAAAGATAATCGAGGGAAAGAAAAGCTAGAATACCATGATGAAGCAATATCTCTTAGAAAGAAGTGAATTAGAGTATCAGCAAAGAGAAAATTTATCTGAGAGAATCAAGAAAGTAAAGCTGGGAAAATTTAATTTAAAGTAGATTTTAAAAAATAGTAAAAATTGAAATATTCATGATAAATATTATTTGAACTAGTAAGTATATTACATTCAAGTTCAATGAAAATAAAATATTTATGTTGCAGTTAAGAAACACTGAAGAGAAAAATATTTTTTTATTTTTCATTTCATTTCATTTTCCATTTGTTAGCGCGCTCGGATGCTAGACGAGATCGTTTTTCGTAGATAAAGTAGACTGTATATTTTATTTTCGGACGCTAGTATGGGTGGGGCGTTAGCCTTCGTTTTCAGTTTTACAGAGATATCATTTTACTAGAATTTTCGCTATATGTTGTCCGCGACAAGACTGATACTTGTTTACTGTTCGAAAGTTCTTACTCTTCTCGAAAGTTCTTACTCTTTTCGTCTTGAGAGCCGAAGAAGGCCTATAAATCTCCTCGCCCCCCCTACCCTAGGGCAGTCACGTGGCTTGAAGTTTAGGCAAAGGCTCACGTGAACGCCGCGTGATATGCCCATATATGGTCATGAATTCAGGCACGCGTAGCCCTTGTTATTGTTTTCAAACCACGAGTCGTTACGCCTGGTTCCGTGTTTAGGCCGTAATGAAGGTTTGCGAAGGTTCTTCTTAAACCGTGACCTAGGTAACGGGTCGGTGGTAAAAAATGTGGAACGCTCGCGAACACCCATTAACTATTTTTTATTTTATTAAGAAATAAATATTTGCACATCTAGCTTTTTTTGCAATATCTTTATGAAAACAAATGATACGAATGTTTGCAATATCTTTATAAAAACAAATGATACGAATGTTTCCATAAAATATAGATATATCTAGGTTTCGCAATATCATTAAAAACATATGATACATTAACAAATTCTACACAGTAATAATTTACAATAACGAGTAATAATACAGTAATAATATAAGAAATATTAGAAAGGCTATAAAATGTATATATGTATATATGTTATAGATGTATGTCATGTATAAAATATTATCGAATGACATTAATATAAAAAAAAAACACTTCTCTTCATTAAAAATATTTTATATTCTGTTCACAAATATATGGTAAAGCTGCAAAGAAAAGCTCCTCATAAATTATCAAAATCTGATTCAATTAAATTAAGAGCTATTTATGTAAGATCTTTTTCTTTTGATTTCTATCGCAGCGGGATATGACAATTTTCGATTAACTTTATTTTTGAATCTTAAATCTTTATTAAAGCAATTCGGGACTCGAAAGAAATAGATTTTTGAAATAGGCAAATAGAAATATATATTTTTATTTTTTCAAGTGATAGAGAATTTAATATATTTCTTTGAAGTATTTACGTAAAGGAATAGTATTTCGAATATATATTTTAATATTAACTTGTTCAAACATTATTGTGAAACAAATATTTTATTGAGATATAAAATAATAATATTTCAAACAATATTTCCATTAATAATATTTCAAATAATAACATAGCAGATAAACGGCTCCAAAATTTTATATTGCAGTCAATTTTTATCGAAACATAAGAATTCTTATTTCAAATAGGACACGTTTTTCACACATATTATCTTTTAAACAACTTTTTATTTGGAATATTTACCTGTATATACAAGAAATATTACCTATTTCTCCTATTTTCCTACATTTATGTATCCAAATATAAATAGTATTTGCTCATGATTTAAGTATTAAATGAAATAATATTTTAAAATGGTATTTTCTTATGGAAATATTTCAACTTTTTATCTCATACTAATGAGAATTTTCTGCAACTCTGAAGAAATTTAAATAATTATTTTTTATTTTAAATTCTATTTATTCACTATTTATTGTTAAATTATGAAGAAATTTATTTTAAAGAAACAAAAGTGTAAGTTGCGTGGAAGGACGAATGGAAAGAAAGTGAATGGTCGGATGCGGCGTTTCCTCTCGGAGTTACTGCCTAGATCCAGTGGGGCTGATGGCAGACGACTCCTTACCCCAAACGCTTGTTGTTGTAACTATCCGGGGCTAGGCTGGGCCCGATCAATCACCCTCCTAGCGGGGTTCCCCGCACACTGCTTGCTGTCGGAGATCGGTAGAACCTCGACGCTAAGCGCGCAGCCACTTGCGGCTTGTGCTAGTCAGTGTTCGAATCTCGTAGCTGCGGAATCCTAGGCCGTTACAATTTACTTAATAACGAAATTAATTTAACAGTGCTACATGCAAGTTGTCAGTTTGAATTTTAAAAGACTCTTTAATATATTACAATGAAAGATTTATATTAAGTTAGTATATATAATAAATATGAAGATAATAAATTTCTCTTGATATTAAGTGAGAAATTCTTCAGTATTGAACAAAATATGAGAAATAATAAAAACTCTAATATTATAACGAACTTATTATGTATAACAAAGAAATTAAAAGAAGTTTTCATTTTCTATTATATTTTTCTATTACATTTAAAAACATTCCTGAAGTTAAGAATAGCAACACGTATTAATTTTTAAATAATCTTTCATTTTTATTTTTAATATCAAACACTCTACTGTAAGTATTAATTAATCTGACAAATTGCATTTCTTTTCTATATTTAATATGGCAAATAACTGAATTGTCAACAATATCTTTAATATGATAAAAATATGTCCTTTAATTAGCTGTCTAAATTATTTTTATAGATAAATTTTTTAAATAAGAAATTTTTTGAATATAAAAATTTTCATTTCATTAATAAATAGACGTAACATAGAAATATGTATTTTTTATTAGGTATTGATTATGTATCTTTTGCTCAAATCACAATACTGCGATCAATTTAATAAATCTTTGATGGTAGCCTATATGGAACAAAATAAAATAACTTCAAATAATATTAGTCTTGAATATCGTTATAATAAATTCATGTTTAATGTATTACTCTGACCCGCAACTATTAGTTTAATTCTATAACGAGTTATTTGTTCGGCTTCATTGAAATTTGATATTTAAAAGTATTTGAGATTTATCGTATTTCAGCATTTATGTAATACGAATCGAATGTGTATATTCTAAAGGATAAATGTACGAATCAGTTCATGGAATTTACGATACATTACTATAATTGTATAGCTAGTCACTTAGGTCAAATATATAAAAACATTCGACATTCGAGAAATTTCATTAACGTTCCCTCACGTTTATTGTTTTTGCTTCGGCGTTTCGAACGTGATCGATCGTCAACACGCGATAACTCTGCGTTACGAAAATTTATTTTTCAAATTCAAATACTTCCTTCAATCCTCTTCTTTTCTTCCTATTTCCTTTTTATTTTTCTTTCCTTTTACTGTTCCTTTCTTTTCGTTTTGTTTCGTTAATTAAATCATTATGTATTCATTCTTTCTCTTTTCATCCTTGCGTTACTTTATGCAGTGTATCGTATAATTGAATATTTTATTAAGAAATAAAATTCACGATTTGACGAAGCCGTTTGTTCAAACAAAAAATATTTCGTGCAATTCAAATATATTTTATGGTGAGACCATTTTCATTATTCTTATTAGTTTTTTATTAAATATAGTAAGCATGAAGGAAGAAAAATTGTATTGAGAAAAATAAAAGTAAAATAATTAATACAATCAAGTTTATTTTGTATTATTTTTTTTTTGAATTTATTTCTTATTTTTCCTAAAATTTTTTCGTAAAATCATAAATAAGAAAGATATTTAAATGTTACCATTTAAATGCAACATTTTATACATTGTAGTATTTTAATTTAATCATAATTTATAATATGTATGTATGTAAATATACAGTTTGATATTATTCTGCTTGTTTTACTTTCTAAAATTATTATTTTTTTTTTCTTGGTTTATTTAATATATTTAATTTAACATAATTTTTTCAGAATGTCGCAAATTCTTATTAAAAATCTAGATTAAAGTTGTGGTGAATGGACTTTGTAATATAAAAGTAAATTTATTCAAGTAAATTTACTTTTACATCAGATAAGGCTTCATGAAATTTTTCTTATCTTCTCATGGTAAGTCTTTTTTTTCATTATTTTCGTTTAACCTTAATTGTGTGATGCAAATAATTAGTAAAATAGTATTTATTGAACTAAAAAATAAGATAGTTAATGCATTGACGACTTAGATAAGAATAACAAATTCATTATATTCCTTAAATTATTTGAGTCATTTTTTAATAAAAATTGTCTTTTCATTTATGGAATCTTTTTTATATATACAGAATCAGTGATTCCATCAATACTTACTTACCACCAATCTTACTTTGTTCTAAGTATAAATTTAGAAAGTATAAAAAAATGAATTTCGAATTTTTTGTTCAGTATTTACAATTTTGTAAGTAGATATAGAAAATAGAATAATTACATGAATAAAATATATATATCTTTTTTAAACTATCTTGATTAATTAATAACACAAAGTGGTTATTCACGAAGTTTATTTAGTAATAACAAGTTTTTTATCTTTTTTAATCAATAATTTTTAAAGTCAAGCAGTATAAATATTCCGTTTTATATATAGCATACTGTTGCAAGAAGAAACCATTTCAACAATTTTTTAATTAAAAAGTGTTTACAACATGTTTATACGTAATTATTTTTATAAATACCAGAAATATAAAAAATGTTTCAGATGAAAAATATTGGGGGTTTGACCTATCCTATATTTAATCTTGTTTGATAATCTTACGATAACATTGGAGAGTTCTGTGAAAGTCACATTTTGATCCCTTTTGAATCTCTATAAATTGAATTCCTTATTTTATTATATAAGAAGAACATTTTTATTACATATTCTTGCAACTAATATTGAGACATATTCAAAACACTATCTACACATATATTTTTCATAAAACTCACTGTTGAGTTATTAATTTTCAAATTTTACATGCCATCGCAACCTTAATGCCTTTTTAGACAATATGGAAGAAGAAATAATTATTTGAACAAAATGATGCACTTCCATACTATCTGTCAGCTGCAAAAAATTAATTAAATAAAAATTTTTGGAATAAGTAATTTGAATGCCTATATGAGTGCGATTCCTTTCTGTAGGAAATATTATGTTTCTATCTAAAATAAATAATTTCAGTTACAATAATAATAAAATTACATCAACGAGCGATTAACGCACACCTGAAATGCCAATACAACATGTATGTTCGGGAGAGTTTCCATGCTTCAATACCTACGGTCTGGGTACAGGCACGTACGGGAAAATTTATTGCCTTTCGAGTTTTATTGCCTTTAGCAGGCCGTGTCGCCCAAAACACTGGCCACATGGCTGGACTTCTTCTAAGAAGACGAGACACTCCACCGTGGATTGAAGCATGGCGCCAACTTTCCCGAACACGTGAGAAATACGGGCCAGCGAGATCACCCACGACGGTAACTAGTATCTGGCCCTTCGTGCCCCACCCTGGACCCGCGATTTTCCAAAGCCGAAGGAAGGGGAACCGAGAAGACGTTCGGGCTTTCCTTCGGCTTCCAAAGCAGAATCAATTCGACTTCCGACAAATAAAGTTACTCTCTTGCGATAAAGTTACTACGGGACAAGCCCCTAATACTCAGCGTGCAAAACATACAGTCCACATTTCTTAGCTAAACTCGATCTCGTCTCGCTAATCACGCGCGCGAACAATGTAAAATGTTAAAAAGGGGGTGAAAAAGCAATTCCAACACAGACTATGTTACATTGATGTACTTTTAGTAGCAGGACATATTAAAGGACTTTAGACTGGATTATTTTGAAGCACATTCTGACATGCATACGACGACACGTAAACTTTAATACTAGTACAATTGCTCAGAAAATACGGGTATTTTCGTCAAAATCAACAGTTTGTATAAATCTATTTACTTTAATTATTATCATGTAAATTATAATGATTTATATGTAGAATATATAGTGTGTTTGGTAATTATTTATATTAGCGGTTCCTTAACGATTTTGGATTTTATATTTCCAGTTATGTGGAAAACTTTTGATTTTATATTTGAGTTACTTTTCGGTTAAGTTTGAGTTGGATTAGGTATAATATAAATTGGGTTAGATCTAATATAAAGGAACAATATTAAACTCTGTTCGGAATTATTACTACTAAATACTTGAAAAATGTCTGCTGTTATATTAAAAAATTGTTAGCTGTTATTTTTGTATCAAAATCATATTTACGTCGAAAAAAAAAACTAATATATTTTTATAATATAGCTTATTCACTTATTCTCACTTATTCTTTAAAAAGTTATTGATGAGACTGAAATGTTACTTATTGAATACATGATTAATAACCGAAAAATCATTGAAAACAATGAAGTTCGCTCGTTAAAAATCGAAAAACATATTTTTATAAATATTATGTATTATATATTATTAAAATCGAGGTAACATGTATAGACAAAAAATTGTTCAGAATGATGAGCTTGAGAACATATTTCAAAGTCATCAGAAGTGATAAGAAATCGCTAATAATTATCCGGTTTATAAAAGTATATGTATCTACAAAAATAAAAATATTCAGGTTGAGCATGTTTTTCAAATTTCAAGATGATCTTTCTTTTTTTTTTTTTTAATGAAATTATGTATTTTTATCATAAATTCATCGATCTGAAAATGTTGATATTCCAAGATCATTTATAGCCGTTCAAAATTTAGTCTCATTCCCACGATTTCGTTCACTGGAATATCTTGTCATAACATTGACCAAATATGCCTGAAAGTAATATTAATGACGTGAATTATTCTTGTCTTTTTTAGAATTAGAGGAAATCTGCTACATAAATATTCAATATTATTGTGATTAACAGTACGCGTTCTTTACTTCGGTATCAATTCAATTTATGATATCTCGTCATTCTTCCCATCAAAGTTTTCGGATTTCATACTTGTAGAATTTTCCTTACGAGTATCTTTTCATAAAAAATTAAGTATATCCGAAAGAATTTATTATCCCTGATAATATAAAAATCGTAAGGGATGTCTCGAAAAGGAAAAATTTATACTTATATTCGTATGAATTTTTCTCTTTTCTCTTTTCCTTCGAAATGGTAGAGTATGATAAAATTTAATCATTTATTTTCTTGATATTATATACTATATTATATAATTTTATTTGGTATCTAAATTCATTTTAAATGCCTAAAAGTGACCACTAAAGAATTCAATTTTTATTTTTAATCTTATATTATAATTTGCAAACTGCAAGAGTTAAAAATAATGTTTTGAAAAAAACATTACTTCTTTTAATTAAAACTATCATATAATAAAAGATTTATAAATTGTTTATATAACTGGGAAAAAAAGTTACAAACAGAAATGTTAATAATTTTTTCTAAAATTTATTTTCTCGTGTGAAATTTTGATCAGTAATTTAAATACTGATCTAGACTCCATGAAACTATGAAACAGCATGATGTTTTTTTTTAAATAACCTTTTATTGTTTAATTTTATTTCTTGATAATCGAAGAACTTGTGAATTATATTGTATCATAATAAACAGTTGAGTAATAAATAGTATTCTTCAAACATTTACGATATTTTATATTACGCAAATATCGTAATCTCTAGTTATAAACATATCAGATGAAAATGAGAAAAAGGAGAACTATTGAATATAACTTATATATACTAGAATTAAGATTATGGAATTCTTTTATTTTCTTACAAAGTAGACAAAATAATGCAGAAGATTAATAAGTAATCTTTAATTTAATATATGTTTGCGCGCGTAAGTAGCGAACCGAGATCTTGATTAGTGAAAGTGGACTGTATAACCTTTCGCACGCGTTGATGGTTGGGGGCTTGTCCCCTCGTAGTAGCTTAGTCGCAGGAAAGGCTACTTGATCGCTCGGAAGTCGTCTTGATTCTAACTTGTAAGCTGAAGGAAATCACGAAAACTCTCTCGTTTCCCCTTCCTTCGGCTTCGGACAATCGCGGGTCCAGGGTGGGGCACGAATGGCCAGGTATTCGTCGCCGACTTCGGTGACCTTGCTGGCACATGTTTTTCACGTGTTCGGGAAAGTTAATATCGTGCTTCAATCCACGGTCGAGGGCTTTGTCCGCTTGGAACAAAGACCCAACATCTGGCCATAGTTTTATGGCGATGTAGGCTTGCTAAAGGTCCTTAAACCAATAAATCTACCCGGACGTGCCTGCACCTAGACCGTAGGCATGCATCACGGAAACTCTCCCGAACAATATATATATATGAATCATCATTTTTCATGATGACGGAACTCTAAGAAAATGATTAAAACATGAAAGTTTAATGGAAATAAAATATGGGCATTAATCACGCACATCATGTGATATCATGATTGTCGCATATGGAATGACAAAACAAACATATGAAATCTTGTTAAAAAGAAGTAAATTCTGCTGGATTTTCAAATTTATTTTGTTTTTTGTCAATATATTCATTTCTATATTATATTTGATGGTGAAGCTACATTGCTTAATGCATACAAAATATGATTCCATTTAAAAAATTGCAGATGATCTTGATATCTCCAAAACTTTTCCAAAAAAATCATTACTACTACATTGTAGCCTTTTCTATATTGAACAATTTTTATTCATAAAATTTTCCTGTATCTTCAAAAACAACAGAGGTGTTAAAATACTAGTGGTTATTGTTGGTGGAATAGGACAATAGTATCTTTATCTTTCAATGGAATGCACAAAGTATATTTATATAAAAAGATAATATCACAATAAACACAAAGTATAATAATGAAATGATAAATCAGTTTTCTCTTTTTACACTCTCTTCTTATTTTCTCACTCACTGTCTCCCCTCATCTATCGGTTCTAGCTCTCTGGCTCTTTCGCAACAACTGACTGCTTCAGGACATCCTTCAAAAACATCATTTGCACCAGATGGGACTCTCACATTGGACATCTCATATTTACACCAGAGACTTTATAACTATAGACTCTCACTCATCCAACGACACTCACACTCACACGTATAAAACCAACACTCACAGTTATTGGACTATCCTGTGTAATTAAGATTGCATTTAAGATCGGTAGATTTTGGAAAAACTGTTTCTAGTAGTAGTGTATTAGTAGTGATATGACTCGATAAATCAAACGTTATCGATCTGATTCGAGATGCTTAATGTTCAGGCGAATAGCGATCGTGTTAATAACGGAGATATTCATCTCGAACGGAATTCTCTCGAGAATTCATACAGTATTAGTTTATCGTAATATTCTACTGTAATTTTTCAACGATGTAATATAATACTGTATCATCTGCAATGATAACCTCTGCAATCTCGCTGATGGCTCATTTTATACAAGTTGGCTAAACGCGTTCCAGCCAATTATTATAAAATACGGGCCGATTGATTATCCTGACGTAGTTCATTTGAAAAATGGTCAAATTGAAACATCAACAAAACGATCGATACTAATCGTTTCCAGAGAACACTAAGTATAACAGTAACATAAATCCGCGAGTCAGTGGCCGGGAATAACAAGTGATTGCGGCACAATAATCGCGATAAAGCGTGACACACATTAGGACTTTTTACCAGAATAAAAAGCAGGTGAGTTGTTATCCTTCAAAATAAGACAATAAATTCTTTCATATTGATAAGAAACCTATATCGTTTTTGGTCTAAAAGATTCTAGACAAAACTATGTGTATGTATAGTTTGAGTACATTACGATCGCAAAGCATTAGAAAATGGCCCGAAAAGGTAGCAATTAAACTCCCGTTGTGTCCCAGCGCGAACGGTGATTTGTGAAATGCTGCCCGCTTTACTGAGGTTCTCTTGTTCTGCCTTTTACAGCCGTCGAAGAGATGTTGTAATAAATGGATGATTGTATGCTTTTAAATACGTATATTTAACTGAGTATGTACAAAGATTGCGTGTGTAAGATGCGAGTCTGAGAGATGTGTCTTGTGTCTCTCCTAGTGTTAGACTGATTGAATGTTATAAGAGCGAATGAGCCTACGTGACTTCTTGGTGCCAGCCAAGAATCCTTTTTGTCTAGACAGGTTTTATTTCTACCGAGCCTTTCCACATTCTGTTTCTGCTTCTAAAGCAAGAAAAAGTACCCTTAGATGGGAGAATGCCAGAACATGTGGAAATTTTCGGCAGGGTAAAGTTTTTCTAGACCCTGACCTGAGTGCCCGTCTCGGGGTGTTCTGCTCCAGAACACGTTGAAATAATATGATTTTTGTTAAAAAAGTATCATAACATATGTATGTGTGTCTCGTCAACTAAGGAAATCATTTTTTTTATTACTTAGTCAACTGACGCACTGTATGCGTCATATAAAATAATAGTTTCCTCAATATTTCACAAAAGAAAAAAAAATAAATAAATACTGTCAACAAGAATGATGATATTTATTGTAAAATTGTCACAATCATAACTTTATAGTCGTAAATATAAATGAAATTTAAATTTTCTATAAAATATTTGCTTAATCATAAGGACCATTAGTATATTGTATACATGTTTCTCTTTTTTTTTCTAAACAACAATACAGACAACAGTGTATCTCATCTGTTACTTTATACATCACTATTTCTATATATTAACAGTCATGCTTATGATTTGCCTCTATGCGAAGTTATTTTTACTGATAGAATGATTATTTTGGTTACAATTTAAGAGCGAAGTTCTAACGCAACTTCTGCATCATAAATCAACAATTAACTTATTTATTGGTTTCAATTAATAACGAAGATGTCGCGATAAAGATATTAAATGATGCAATTGGTGCATCATCGATTCCTAATGTGTTAAATTTAATGTTATTGGGACATATAAAAGAATTTAGTAATAAATATCATTTAACAATACTAATATTTATACCATAAATTCCATAAAAAATAATTGTGAATAACAGTCTACTTAAGAGACTGTAATTTAATGACATGTAGATCAACATCATAATTAAACAATACAACACCAAACAATTATTTATGTCATTACCGTAGTTCTCTTTAATATTGTAAATGTTTTATAATGTATGAAGTTATGATTCACTATCAAGAAAAAAAAAGAAGTTTACTTTCAAAATATTTTATTCTCAAATATATTTTATATACCTCAAATTCAATAGTTTCTATCATTATTAAAGCATTTGTCATAATGGGTTCTTATATATCGCTTTTTCATAGAATGATGTCAACATTTTTTTTTTTTCATTTGGAGGGAAAAATGTTGTTATACATATGTACTTGTTAGCTTCGGTCCGGCAATAGTGCTGGACCATATAAATTAAAAATTCATCCTTTAACGTTGAATGCTTTTTCGCTCTGGAACTGCAGTGGCATTACTTTGGAGAGGTTGACTTCATATCTAATTGTCCATGTATACATTCATTAATGAATAACTGAAGATACTAAGAACACTTAAATTCCTAGTGCTTTCGAAGTCAACTTATAATATTGATTACAATCAACTTAATTCTCGGCTGCAGTAGCCTCTTGTGGTTTTATAGTAAGGAAAACCAACGAGTGGTTTTTCTATGTGTCTACTCTTGCAACCATTATATCATTTTCCCGTCATAAGAAACAGCTTGTCTCACTATTGAATGGTAAAATTCCACCTCTCTTGTTCGTAGTTTAGACTCTTACAATTCTTACTTAGGTGCTAAAAATTACGATATTTATAACATTATAACTCACATATGTTAATCCGTTCTAAAGTGAAGTTCGTTGATGTTGCGTGGTAAGAAAGCAGTCGACAGTTTAAGAACCTTAAGTGCTCAAAGGGATATTTTTTTCATATCCAATCAAAACTATCTAATCTATCTTAAGTCTTGTGGACTGCTAGCACCAATGGTCTCTTTGCTTAATTTTGCAAAGGTTCTAATAATATCCCCAAATTCTTTTCAAAGTCTTTTTAAAGTCCGATTGTTTCGGCGATAATACGTTCTCTGCTCGTTTTCTTTGCACATTGAGCGTTATCGATCTATCGAGCTTAACAAATAATATAAAATCGCATTGTAATCGCAAAAAAAGTAACCATGCTGCATAGTAGCATTATGAAAATGCCACATTTCCAGAGCAGCTACTTCTTTCTATAATTGTCCGCTTACGACAGCCAGGAATGCTCAACGTAAGCGGAATAAAACATTGGACGTAAATATTTAATACAGATTTTTAAGAAATACAATGTACGTAATCGAAATATTTCAGAAAGAAGTTTTCATAGTTTCTAGTTTATTGGATCAATTTTATAAAATATTATCTTATTAGGATGAAATAATAAATTAAAATAATAATAGTAATAATAATATGAAAATTCAATTTGAAGGATAGCAATCAAAGTATCTGACTTTATTTTTTTTCTTTCGTAATACTATTGCTATTTGAAACTTTATGAAAATTCCAAGTAACAGTAAGACAATGAATTACAGTATATTTCGTAGGCTTTGTACACTAAAATGTGTAACATTTTCGGTTTTCATTCATCGAATCCAAAATCAATTATTTCTTGATTCGATAAACTTAACATGTGACCGGATATTCATTTCCACAAAAACTGTTCAAGATTTTTGTGTAGAAATACAATCGTGAGCTCACAAATATTATATTTATATTATTACACGTATTTAGATTTTTATGTTACGCAAATTATTCTCGAATTGAAACAATCACTGGTTTTCTTTATAACAAAATTTGGCGCATTAAGGATAAATTGAATTATATTTTAAATAGATGTAATAGATAACGAACTCAAAAAACCATATTTTTTAAAAAAACAGTCATAAGATTTATTTTATTTTCGATCTTCTAAGGCTGTAAGAAATGGTTTCTTAAAATATAATTTCGTAATAAATGGATCATTTGTATGTTACGTATCATTGTAGGAGAAAAAGAAACAAAAATGCAAATTATCTGATAAATATGTAAAGCCAAGGCTGTATTATTCAGTTTATAATACTACATTAACTTAAATTCTCTTGAACAATTCACACGAATATATAATAAATCTTATTATAATATATTCAGCCGTAAAAGAAATTAAATTGAAAGTGAAATATATATCTTATTCCATTATTCTTTTACATTGGGATCATATATCCCAACAAACTTGTCAATCATGACAAGAAAAATATGTATAAGGAAATTATTTTATTACATACTGAGTGTTCGCGCGCGTATTTAGCGAGACAAGATCGTGATCAGTAAAGTGTGGACTGTATGACTTTGCGCGCTAAGTATTAGGGGGTTGTCCCCTCGTGGTAACTTTGTGTCGCGAGAGAGTGAACTTGTCGAAATGATTCTGAATTGCAAGCCGAAGGAAAGCCCGAACGTCTTCACCCCTTCCTTCGGCTTCGGAAAATCGCGGGTCCAGGGTGGGGCACGAAGGGCCAGATACCCGTTGCCGTGGGTGATCTCGCTGGCCCGTGTTTCTCATGTGTTCGGGAAAGTTGGTGCCACGGTCGAGAGTCTTGTCTGCTTAGAACAAAGTCCAGCCTTGTGGCCAAGGGTTTCTGGCGACGCAGGCATGCTAAGGGTACTTAAAAACAATAAATTATCCCGGACGTGCCTGTACCCAGAGCGTAGGTATTGTAGCATGGAAACTCTCCCGAACACTGAGTGTCTGCGGTGGAAATTTATTCAAGTATCCAATATAATGCTCACTTACAAAAAAAGCAGTAATATTCGCCTTGAAAACCAATCAATTGCTATTATTTAAAAAAAACCCAAAACTGCTATTATTTTTTAAATCCTCATGTTTCAATTATACTTTTTATTTCATTTCTAAAATCAATTTTAGAATAATATATGTTTTCTTCAATTTTGTCCAATGAGCAAGGGGAGTTGAAGCATTAAAGTGCTTGCATTTTTGCAATATTTGTTTCCGTTCCTCATTCTTCATTTCTTTTCCAAAGATGTATAATATTAGTTTCTGAGACAAGTTGTGCAATAAATAGCATTATATAAATTTTAGCATGTAAATTGCCCAACTTTGATTGCTATCTTTCCTTAAATTTAAATCTTATACTAATTCTAAGTTATTTAAATGTGCTTGGGTTTTTAATTGTATATTTTTATCCTTGGTATACATATTTTCGCTCTTTCATCAAATATATTTTCAGACTGTATTTGAAGACTTTAGTTCATAACTATTCCCACTGATATATTTGAAATTTTTTCCTGATATTAGCATTTGTTTCTAATTGTTGTTCCAATAAATTCAATAACATGAATTAGACAAAAATAACAATCCACTGAATTATCAAACTCTCTCTAATTCATTAGTAACAGGTATCATCATTTTGATATACAATAGCGAAATTATGATACATATTTGACACATAGAGCGTTGAATATTTATTTTGATTATAGATTTTGTGTTCGAAATATGTATGGTAAACCAATATACAGTGATAAGATTACTGGTTCAATACTCGAAGAAAAGCTGAAGGAAAGTTGGAAAGAATTATTCTAGAACTTACGCTAGCGCTGTCATCTTTTCGTAAAAAAGAAAAAAAAAACAAAAAATTCGAGATTTTCTCAGTTCCGAGAATTTATAATAGGTGATATGATAAATTTATAATATAAAGGCGATGTAGATTTCATGTGCTTCAATAAACGAACACCACGGTGACGACTCGAAGTTGTACAGCTATCTAATGTTTTGTGATTCTTTGTTCGAGAAATAAGAGAGGAATCTTTAAAGATTATGCTACTCACTATAGCATTTGATTTATCGGACAATGTTATTAAACGAAGAATCCCTAATTCATTTCTGACACTTATAGATCTCTTACTAAGCAAGTGATACAATGTTGAGTGTTAGCGCGCGTGAATAGCGTGGCGAGGTCTTAGTTGTTGTATGGATGAATGGACTGTATGATTTAAACGCACCCTGAGATATGGATAGGGCTATGCCCTCGTTAGTAACTTTTATGTAGCAAAGATTAACCTAATCGCTCGGAACTTAAACCGATTCTATTGGATTGGCAACTAAGTGATTGCGGACATCAATAGATGGTCTTAGCACATTCTTTTGTTCTGTCAACGTGTTCAAAGCACCTAACCTATATTGTTTTCTTGTTGTTTGGATTTCCGCCTTTAATTTAGTAAAAAAATTATATTATTAGTTATTTAGTTTCGTTATTTAGTTTCGTTTTTATCCCTATTTAAACATGGAAGAACAAGACGCGCATTTCAGACATATTTTATTGTATTATTTCCGAAAAGGCAAGAATGCATCGCAAGCACACAAGAAGTTATGTGCCATATATGGGAATGAAGCCTTGAAAGAAAGCCAGTATCAAAATTTGTTTGCCAAATTTCGTTCTGGTGATTTTTCACTGAAAAATGCGCAACGATCTGGCCGTCCACTTGAAGTTGATGAGACCCATATCAAGGCCATTATCGATCAGATCGTCATATCACAACTTGTGAGATTGCAGAGAAGCTTAATGTATCGCATACATGCATTCAAAGAAAATTAAAACAGCTTGACTATGTCAAGAAACTCGATTTACGGATTCGTGATCAGCTTAAGGAAATTCATTTGACGCAACGCATTAGCATTTGCGATTCGCTTCTGAAACGCAACGAAAATGATCCATTTCTGAAACGACTGATAACTGGCGACGAAAAGTGGATAGTTTATAACAACATTAATCGGAAAAGATCGTGGGTGATGCAAGATGAACCAGCCCAGACGACACCAAAAGCTGAGATTCACCAAAAAAAGATTATGCTGTCAGTTTGGTGGGATTATAAAGGAATTCTGCACTTTGAACTTTTACCAAGAAACCAAACGATTAATTCAAACATGTACGTTCAGCAACTCGCTAAATTGAGCGATGCAGTTCAAAAAAAGCGGCTAGAATTGACAAATCGTAAGGGTGTTGTTTTCCAGCATGATAATGCAAAGCCCCACACATCTTTAGTCACTCGCCAAAAATTATTGGAACTAATTGGGATGTGTTGTCAGATCCACCATATAGCTCTGACATGCGCCTTCAGATTACCATTTATTTCGTTCCATGCAGAACTCCTTAAATGGTAAAATTTTTAATGACGCTGATGATGTAAAATCACATTTAATTCAGTTTTTTGCTGGAAAAAAATCAAAAGTTTTATGAACATGGAATTATGCTGACACTGCCTGAAAGATGGCAAAAGGTCATGGACAAAAACGGACAATACCTAATTGAATAAAGATATTTTTAAGCAAAAATTTTGAATTTTCCTTCTTATTTAAAATCCGCAATCACTTAGTTGCCAACCCAATAAAATTCTGGGTCGAAGAATGCACAGAAGTAACCTCGATTCTCCTTCCCTTGGGGAGTCGCGAGCTCAAGGGGGGAACAAGCGAAGGCGTCTCGCTCATGGAGTCTCGTATGCGTTCAGGAGAGTTGTCCAATCGCGATGAATGTGTTAAGGCGAGTTGATTTCACGCCACGAGTGTTCTCGGGAGAGTTGTCTTCACGGTGCAACCCGTGTTCGGGAGAGTTGGTTCTACGACACAATCCGGCGTTTGGGGGGGTTGGCTTTACGCCACAACCCCGGTCGAGGGGCTCGGTTCCGGCAAACCAAAACTCTTGCGAACATTGAGTTTGATTGTTTTTAAGTTGAAAAATATTATTTACCATCTTTCATAAAAATATCTTATGAATTTATTAACATTTTGCAAAATAAAAGCAATTTCAAGGAAAGAAGAAATCATATATTTAATACTCGATGTTGAATAGCATTATTCCGAATAAAGTAAATGAGGATTATTCTAAATAAAAATACAAATCACAAAGGATTAGAGAATGAAATATAAACAATAATGTTAAAATACCATTAAACGTGATAAAAATAGTCTGCAATAGTTTGTATTGTGTCTTTTTTGGTTTAAATTTGAAGGACTTCGGAGGTGGTCACCAATGTAGGAAGAGAGATGGAAGGACGTATGGACTCGGGATCATGAGAGGGAGAAGAAAGTTGGTTGATGCGTTTATAGGATGCGTTTCGTCTTGGAGTCACTGCCTAGACTCATCAGACGGGCTGATGGCAGCGACTCCTTACCCCAGACGCTTGTTGTTGTAACTACCCGCTAGGCTGGCCTCCAATCACTCCATCCTAGCGGGATTCCGCACACTGCTTTGCTTTACGTCGGAAATCGGCAGGACTTCGACACTAGGCGCGCAGCCACTTGCGGCTTGTGCTAGTCAGTGTTCGAAACTCGTAGTTGAGGAATCCTAGGCCGCTACAAATTTATTAAAATATGAATAAAAAATATATTTTTTTAATAAATGCTATGTAGCGATAAACGATTCTTATTATATTATTAAATTGTTTTAGTTTCACTCAGAAAGGAAATGACTTTCTTTATTAATTATCCCCTATTTTTCCGATGCAAGTTTCGATACATATTCTCGAACGGAATTCCCAACTACACTGCCCACAAAATGAATATGAAGCGATAAAAAAAGAAGCATTTAATTTTTTTCATTAAACAAAAACATTAGAAAATATTATATCGTTTGTTTTTTTGAAATATCCCCTAATTTTTGTGAGTAATATATTTTGCCAGCGTCTATACTTTTAATAATATCTACTATTAAGCTAATTGGAGCATTAACCGCTGTGACAAATTTAGTACTAATTGCAGCGATTGTTTGTGCACCAGCTCGTGCACTAATAGCAAATTTCCAGTTTCTGACGGAATTTCAAGCGTTTCACCCTCTTCAAAATTTTCGCAAAATTCTCAATCGTTTCCCTGATGTTTTTTCTTAATTGCTTTAAGCTTTTTTCTCAGTTTGCTTATGATAACTTTCGGTTATCACGACTGCATGTTCGTGAGTGTAAAAATCATAATCGGTGTAAGTCATAGAAACAGATTGCTACAACGGCCACTGTTAGTATAATATTATATTTGTTGTAATATCACATTTTTATCAATTTTCACCAATTTTTTTTTTCATTCTTTGGAGAAAAATATTCAGACTTAGAAATATTTACTGCTCTATCTATTGTTCTATCGATGCCCGAATTATGTAACTTTAATTGACTCACGTTGAGAAAATCAAACGAACTATAGTTTGAAATGATTGGCTAGAACTCGTCGATGAAATTGTATAAAACAGACTGGCGTTGGCAGGAAAGTCGCTATAGTCGATTATAAAGTAACGAGTATCTAGCGTTACTATTATATTTCTCACATGTATTCTCGTAAGCTTTTCTATTTCCGTAAGCATCTCTGTTTCCATAGTATTTCGTATTTCTTGTAACTTGTATAAATATCATTTGTTGAATATATAGTTATATTTACTCGCGTGTTTTTCTACCATTACTTTCAAAATCAGGCCAATAGCTAACACCGCGTCGCAACGGCATAAACCTCGCGTGTGAACAACGATCCTGTCTCGAAGGCGCCCAGTCTGTAGACTATACCGCAAATGTGCCAGAAACCAGAATCGGACGTACGTGTCGGTTAGATCAAAAGATTGCACCTTGATACGCATCTTGGTTGAATAGTAGCGTCCGCTATTGTTAAGGCCAGGGGTAGAGGATAGGGATGCGTCCCTTGGACTTGGCCCTACAGCCAAGGCCAACAAAAACATAAATGTAATGTAAAAGAGATGCATCCTTGGGCAATACTGCCAGGCTTATAAGATAATTATAAATATTGCTTTATGGGACTGACGCTACCTTTTGGTCTTAACATATCACCTTCCCGATCATGTGATCGGAAAGGAGACAATGAAGTCAACAGTATAAAAAAGGCCAACATGGTTGTAACAGGATTCTTTCGGCAAGTAAATTCAAGCTCTTCAGTACAAAGTGTGCTTCTCGTACCACCATCTTGTGAGTGTATCATTCGCATAATTACAAATTCAACATTCAATCAATTTCCGCGACTTTTCTTAACAATAAGATTATTTAAATAATCTTAAAATAAACATTTATATTCCTAAACTCTAAGAACATAAAAGAATATTTTTATATTTAATAATAATTAAATCCCACGTGTTTAGTGAAAGGTAAATTATGAACGAGTAGAGTTGTGTGGCTAAATGCATAGATTTATGATGATCTGATATTTTCTAAAGCAATCAAAGATCCTCTCCGTGCCATAAAATTATCTATAAAAATTCTTACGTTTGCACTTTGATGGAACACTAAGCGAAGAAAAATTTGTACATCTGTAAAAAAACAAGAAAAAGCAATAAGAAAAAAAGCTAAACACATAAAAAATATATCGTTGTTTATTTTTTAGGTCGCGAACAGAAATGAATAAAAAATAATTGAAAATGGATTTTGAAAGGAACGAAACTTCTTTGCGTACGTACAATATTAATGGCTATATGATAGATTATAATTGTCGTTTCAAATACATATGAGCTTCTTACAGGCGAATTGTTAAGTCTCTTTTGTTAATTTTATGAAAATTGATCTTTTGTATAATACTTTGTAACAAATCAAAATAGAATATTTATTTTAAGGAAATAAAGTGAAAGAACAGTGATTATGATAATATAAGTCAAAAGAAAGCTACATTTGTTTCAATTAATGATAACTAATGAATAATCCTGGCATTATTTATTAAAGTATAAAACTAGTTCTTACTGTAGCGGCCCTATGATTCCTCGACTACGAGTTTCGAACACTTGACTAGCATAAGCCGCAAGTGGCTGCGCGCTTAGCGTCGAGGTCCTACCGATCTTCGACGTTAAGTAAGCAAGCAGCGTGAGGAAACCCCGCTAAGAGGGTGATCGGGGGGCCAGCCTAGCGGGTAGTTATAACAACAAACGTCTGGAGTTAAGGAGTCGCTGCCATCAACCCCACTGATGAGTCTAGGCAGTGACTCCGAGACGAAACGCATTAATCGCTTTCTGTCTCTCCTTCCCAACTGCCTCAAATTCTTTCCATTCGTCTTTCCAAGCATCCTTCTCATCTTACATTCGTTCCTTCACTTACTTTCTATTAATGCAAAACAAAATATATGCAAGTTGGAGATAAGTGGAATAAGTATATTTTGTACTGATTATTTCTATAATAAACTCATTTTTGCTAATTTTAGACTTACATTATTTATTAGCTGAGGAGGAGCTCATTATGTATTATACTTTAATATTATGTTATTATGTATTATACTTTTCAGTAGCTGGCGGCGACTCCATTATGTCGGCCAATGCTTCCTCCTGCTGAGCTGGCCACGTGCGGGTTGGCGAATGTGGTGTAGGCATGATAATTTTTGATCATTTTGATACACCGTAGGTATGTTAGTCTAGAGCGTCTGTGTCCTCCGTTCTGGTTTCCCAAGCGGAAGCCGCCATGTTGCTTCGGCTCACGCTCGCGACATAAGGTGGCTGAGATTTTATAACTGGTGCTCTTCTCTCGGATGGAATACCTTTTAAAAGCATGCACATTGTACTCTTCTCTCTACTTACAGTCAGCCCTGCACTTTCTGTACAAGTTGCGCTGAGCACTCGTCCACCTCAACTCGCATTCATATCAACCCTGTCCTCAAGACTTTGTACGTGATACTATCGTCTCACATAATCAGCAATAGAAAAAAATTTCCAATTTTGTTACGTCCCAGCTCGGTGAAGAATGGCTCGTTCTGTTAACAGCCGAGTTCCGTGAAGTACCACAGCTTTTTCGATCAACCGGTACGTAGCAGGTTCCGGGCTCTGGCAGGTATCCGTAGCTGTTGTGGAACATGACGATGGCTTGTCGGAGGTGACGCCGCGTCCAAAGTTATTGGAGCTAGCTTCTACGGTTGGAAACGGTCACTCGCTCTTACGCGTCTACGCGCTCAACGCTGGTACTGCCTGGTAAAATTCGCGTATTAACTTTCGTAGTTGGAATTTACAACTACGAAACCCCGACGCGTACGCGGTATTAGTCAAAATGCTCAAATGCACAATTTTAAAGGCCGTGTAGCTAATTCTGCACCTCTGTCTCTGTCAACTGAGCTAGATGCTTGCTAATTGCCAGGAACTGTGCGGCTACTGTTCGCACTTCCGTTGCTGATCGAATCAGAGGAATCGTACGAGAAAAAGAAAAGTGATGTGATGTTAAAGTTTTTAATATTTTTTCATTTAATAGAGAACTTAACAAAAGATTCTTAACGAAGATTTTTAATGATAGCGCTGTTCGCAGTTTAATTTCCGGTCGGAATCGGAACTTGAGTCACAATGTATTGATTAAAAAAATGTATATAACTAATATGCTGTGATCATGTTTGTTCTATTTATACCAACTTCGATCATTTTTTTTATCGTTGGTTATGTGAGGTATCGCCTGCCATGGCCATCTTTCGGAAGGCAATCTCAATCCGCCAAGGGCTGCAGCCTAGATCTAAACTCTTCGCCGAATATGTCCTTGACTGAGCAGAAGAACTTCTCCGTGCTGATGTTCGGTGAAAATTGCAGCAGGACATCCCCTTCCTGTGTCTGTCTAATCCTTCTGAGACCTTTGAGCTCGTTGCCCACCCTCTTCTTGATTTTGCACACCTTTGCAAGAAACCTTTTGTCCTCTATTGAACTATGATATTTCCCCTTTAGAAAGCGCCAAATTGACTCCCTATAGGGGAAGCTATCACAGTTCGATTGGAGGACAAATGGTCCTTTACATTCTTTACCCGGGGAGTCTCTTGCCTTTGATTCGGCCTTTCCTCCTTCTTCCTACGGGCACCTTACAGTCCTCCAATTATCCTCCTGGTTGGCGATCTTCATCTTACTCACGGCTTTCAGGCAATTTCTGTCTTTCCCTCTTTCCACGTCACCTTGGGTTATCGCTTCCACAAGATTTACGTACAAGTTCTCCATAATGGCGATCAGATAATCGACGCCCCTGCAGGGAGCTAAGTCTAGTTTCATGCGAGATGAAAAATGATTGTTCCAGAGATATTTTTTTGATATGTTTAAAATGAATGAGGATACAAGATAGAAAAATTGTCAATCTACGGTTGAATATATGTGTTATAAAATACATTAGAATGTTCGAAATGATCCTAGATTGGAATGTCGTGCTAGGATCAGTGGTCTTTAGTTGACAACCAGCAATATGTCTCTTTTTTTTCGAGATGATAGGAAAATCCATTATGGATACCCGCGTTTTCCGGTTATGTGAGATTAGTTGCAAAATGCTGGAGAAACTCCTTCTCTTACTACTATTGTGAAATCCATCGAATACAGTTACATTGCTTGGGATGGTCCGAATCTTTGGTGTTCTCGTGAAACCGACGTCGGATGAGTAATACAAATTTTCATTTCATGTTCCAAACATTTTCGACCAAATAATTGAGATCTTTTCTGTTCTTTCTTGTTACAGAAACTTTGTTGCTTTTTTAATAAAATCGAGAACATTAGCAAATACTATTTTTTTAACTGTTATTTTCTTAAATGCAAAATGGATCAATGGAACAATTATCTCTCGTCTGAAGTACAAAATTACACCGGAGCAATGTTAAAACTTTTTTCAAATGTTGGGCAACAAATTTATAGACGCAGGAGACTTCAATGCTAAAAATCAACATCAAATAAGGATCGAAAAATAACATTACTTATGGGAAAAATGCATATAGTAGAAAAATCATTGACACACTGCTTTTGTGTCAGTTTTGTCAATTGAAAAGCCTACTTATTGGTTAGTAATACGCAAAAAATCACCGGATATGATAGATTTTACTGTAATCAAAGGACATCTCGCATTTTAAACTATTTTCTAGCTCTGATCTAAGTTCTGACCATTCACCCATATCCGAGAGTTATATATATAAACCGTTATTACATGGAAACATCATTATTGTAAGTAACAATGTTACAAATTGGGAAGAATTTAGAAAACGCTTTTGACAGGACTGTAATGTTATTTTGAAAAATGTCAGTAAATCAATTAACAAATCTGTTGTAATCGAACTAATCGTAACATCTATTCGTTATATGTGTAAATACTATGTACATTGTCACATGATCTTTAAGTTGTCCGATATTCCGATATACGGCTTCGTCTAAGTTTTTTCTCCTTCTTGTTTCGTCAGCCGAACTGTAAATACTCTTTGACTATCATCTAAAGTCTGAAGTGTTATTTTATTATAATTAAAAAATACAATAAAATCAAATAACAGACAAGAAGTAGTTTACCATTACTTCTGAAAATAAACGGGAACGAATTATCTATTCAGAATGCATCGTTCAAAGAATAAAACAAAAAAGAATAATAAAATCATAGCAAAAAAATAGCTCAGAGTAAATAATACTTGAACAAAATGACCAAAGAGATGAAAAATATTGCAAGAACATTGCAATATAGAAATGATAAGATTTCACAACAATCTTACACATTTATTTGTTATGGAAGAAAAATTTAAAAACCAATAGTACTTATTTATTAACAGACGAAGACAAAATCTGATGGTTTCTGGGCAGTAACCTCGACGATAGCAAACTTTTTACATGGTATTACTCAACAAATTTCCAGCAGTAATGAATCGTTAGTAGATAATTCGCATGAAATTGCTGAGAGTGAGATAAAATTACGCAGCACTTAAACATGAAAAAGGAAAAAATAAAGGAAAAAATTTCTAAAATAAAATAAATAAAATAAACTTCTAAAATAAAAGCTAATGAAACTTCTGCATTCGATCAAATTAATGAAAAGATTCCCAGAGAAAGCAACTACCAGAAAAAGCAATCCGAGTGATCATTATAACTTGTTGAAGCATCATATTTAGATTGTAATACTTCTCACTACTATGGAAACTGGCACAAATAATAATAGTGCAAAATCGGATAAAAGTATCCATAAACCATCACCGTTGATTGAAGTCAAATTGAAGAAATATTGAAAGGTTTACAAATTCCCACCGTACAAGTAAGAATCAATTCAAAGTAAGAACTGTAAAACATCAAAAGCAATTGATTAAAACCTTTTTACAGAAAAACATGCACTAGAAGATTAAACAGGCGCAAAATCTTGTTATGTGACATCAAATATAAATATACAACATATTTGTAAAGATGTTGCTTCGATGGAAATAGCAAGTACAAATTACAATTAAAACTACAATTAAAAATTATGTCAACTGACCAAACGTCCACCTGGATATAATTGCAGGATTCGATTGGGATTATAGAAGGAAAAAAAGAAATATTCTCTAAATTTTAATTAATTTTGTTGTAAATTTAGGTTATTACACAAGTTTATTGATAATATATATTAGTGTAAAATAAACCGCACAGGGAACTCGCGTATATAATGTATAATAAACTAAGTAAAAAAAAGAAATACAAGAATAAACTACGACGACAATGTCAAATGCTCTTGGCGACTCTCGGCTTTTTACAGACTAAAGAACCCAGAAGATAAAAGAAGGCCTTTATTGGCACCATCCCTTGCCCTTCCATAAAAAACACCAACCAAAAAAATATATAAACAAAAATGCATGGGCCGTCGATGCTTGGCACATCTGACATCATTGTGTTGCGTTCCAGCAAATTTAATCAATTGGTAATGTGATTAGTCAGATGTGGATTTACTTTATAAAATATTATTTATTAAATATTATATATATACATTAAAAAATAGTAGAGAATGGTCAGAACTACGAACTTTGTGTATATATATACGCGTGCATGTATATCTATTTTTTTATATTTATCCCTCCAGAAATGCCGAAATCTACAATATGAGCTAGTTTTGTTTCATCATATGGGTAGTATGTTGGCTAATTAGCTGCAAGAGTCCGAAAATTTAAATCATAACATAAAATCTTACCGCTAAATGTAGTTAATCTTGGACCTGTCTTGAAGCAAGACGTCTCGTATTGAAATCGTTAGATAGGAATTTATCTCCCAATGTTTTGAAAAATGTGTAGCGGCCTAGGACTCCTCAACTACGAGTTTCGAACACTGACTAGCACAAGCCACAAGTGGCTGCGCAGTCTTGTCTAGACCTTCCTAGAGTACAGACGTGCTATTCGAAGCACAAGAGTGCAGACCGACCCAGGCCCATTTAAGTGAAGAACCCCGTAGCGGGGTGAATACCAGTAAAAGGAAAGAAAAAAAGAAAAAGACACAGCGCAAAATAAAACAATAGAAGAGACACACAATGTTATTGCAACAAGAACAAGACCATATAACACGGAATTAGAATAAAAGATAAGACAAATATTAAAACAAAAAACCCAACAAAAGGCTAAACCCGGCCCCAACAATCATAACAAAAAAAATGAAGCAGAAAACTGAACCACCACAAAATCAAACGGAACAAGAAGCAGAAAACGCAAAAACCCGAACATACAAGGAACTTATGGAAATAAACAAAAATCTAATCAAAAAATTGAAAATCTCGAAAAGCACATGGAGGAAATCTTGAACTTCCACAAACGACGTCAAGAAGGTCCACGCACAGAAAACGAAGAACAGAAAATGGACACAGAAGAAAATGAAAAAGAAGAAAAAAATACACAGCCGTGGATCACCATCCCACCACCAAAAAAAATGAGAAAATAAAGCGAAGCACCAACAAACAATCAACCTGCAGAATAACCAGGGACCAGTAAAAAACCACTCTCAACATCAACATCATCACACAAGCCGCCAAAACACCTAGTAATCAACAATAAAGGTAAACAACAAACACAAACTCTAATACAACCACAATCACAACTCGACTGTTAAACAGAAATAACGACAACAACAATCAAAGACCTCCACCGGTAATACTATACGAAAACAAACAATAAGCATATTTGAGAAAAAAATAAAAAACTTCTACATAAGAATAAACAACAACAAAAAAATACTACAAACAGAAACGTTAGATGATTACAAAATAGCGTGCGAAACACTTAAGCTAAACAAAATGCAATACACACCAAAAATAGAAACAAAACCAAACAATTTTATTAAAAGACCTGGAAGGCGATTACGATACTGAAACCGTCCTCCAGGAGCTAAACAAAAAAAAAACATCGAAAATATAAAATTCACAACACTAAAAAAATTCACAACAAAAAAATCAATAGCAGATCGCTCCCCATATACATAATACAAATAACACCAAATAGCAAAATAAACAATCTGAAACAAATAAAAACAATACTCCACACTTACATAAGATGGGAAAAAATCGCAAAAAAAGACCGCATCCAATGTAAGAGATGCCAAAAAATCGGACACATAGCCACCAATTGCAAGAGTACCGTTGAGTACCTCCTAGAGTACCGTTGCATAAAATGCAACGTCCCACACAAACCAGGGGAATGCCATCGCAATAGGGAATCCCAAATAAACACACAGCCATACTGCATCAATTACAGAAGCTTCGAACATCCCGCCTCATACAGACGATGCCGAAAACTTAATGAAATAAAAGATAAAGTCGAAGAAAAAAAAAGCAGCCATAAGAGCAGCAAAAAAAAACAAAACACGAAATCAAAAATAAATTCATAGAAAAAGGAATATCATTCAGCGATATCGTAGCAAGAACAAAAACAACAGAAAAAAAAACAAAGAAACAGACACATACACCATTCTAATTCAACAAAATCAGAACACAATAATAGAACTAATAAAATCAGCTATAGAAACAACATCACAAAACCAAATAGACCGACTACTCGAACAAATAGAAGGTAACGCAAACAAGATCACAGTCATAGCAGAAACATTAGTTTTAGATGAACAGAAATCTCAACACGACAAAGACAGAAAAAATATGAACACAAACACTAAACATTTTAGAAATTAACGTAAACTCGATAATCTCCAACGAGAGAGCCACATTAACAGAACTACTAAAAAGACACACACCAGATGTGGTCCTTCTTTGCGAAACTAAATTAACCGCAAGACACAAGATACAATTCAAGAATTACACATTTATTAGGAATGACAGACAAAATACCAAACAGGGCGGGAGCATAGGTATATTAATAAAAAGCAACATAAAGTTTGAAACAATGCAAATAGACCATCCAACCAAGCCAACGTTCGAAACAACTATCATAAAATTAAAATTACAAAATGATACCAATCTATTCTTGATAGCAGCCTATCACAAGCAGCGGTAAAAGAGAATTCACAGCAGAATTGAACAAAATTTTCGAAAACCTAAAAGTATACAAAAATAATAACTACTTTCTCCTAGCAGGCGATCTAAACGCAAAACACAGTGCGTGAAACAACACCACAAACAACAACAGAGGGATAGCATTGTACAACTGGCTCAATACAAACCAAATATCCTACAGACTCGCATTACTGCACACAGAAGTCCCAACATATCCCCAAAGCGGATCATTTCTCGACATATGCATAGCAGATAACAGACTACACTTCCACGACTTAACAACACACAATAAACTTAAATCTTAGAAATACGACAGCGACCATAAAACTGTATCCATAAAAATTTCATTAAATACATACGAACAATACATTAAATACACTTCGATATAGACAAAATCAATAACAACATAAAATATAACTACAATAAAGCGGACTGGCCCAAGTTCAGAGCACACTTAAACAATAACAACAACATAGACATATCGAAAGACAGAAATCTAACAACAGACGAGATTGAGAAATATATCGAACAGCTTGCGATGGCCCCCAAGGGTGTTGACGCAATGTGATTTCTGCCCAGTGCTCTGAATGTCAACGTGAAGAAATTCAAAAAAGCGCGGGTAAACGGCGGGAGTAACTATGACTCTCTTAATGACGACCTCATTTTGACAACCTCAACGGCGACTGGGCTCCAGCGGCTGCTTGACTGTGCGGAAGGCTTCCTGGCATCGTGCGGCATGTCCGTCAATGTCGGGAAGTCTTTCACGGTGTCACTCGGAACAGTTCTGCACCAGAAGAAGACCACTGTGGATTCTGGTAGATTCCATCTCAGTGGTAAGAATCTGGTTGCGATGCGGCGGACCGACTGGAGCTATTTGGGAGTCCCATTTACTCCAGAGGGACGTCTGCGTTCCGAACCCACAGTCAAGCTTGCTGCTGGACTGCAAAAGATCTCGCGTGCCCCTTTAAAGCCGCAGCAGAGATTATTCGCTTTGCGGGTATATCTGCTGCCGGGCTTGTATCATGCAGCGTCGTTGGGGGCTGTCAGACTGGGGTCACTCAACCGATGTGACAGAATGGTGCGGGCTGAGGTGAGGAAGTGGTTAGATCTGCCGGCTGACACACCTACAGCCTATTTCCATGCCGACATCTGTTCGGGGGGTCTGGGGGTGTGTTCACTTCGGTGGACCATCCCCATGATACGGTTCAGCCGCCTGCGGTCTCTTGGACTGTCTGCAGTTGCGAGCACCTCGTATGCTGGGGACTTTCTCCGATTCGAGATCAGTAGGTTGAAAAATCAGCTTACTGATCGGGGCGAACTCATCGACACTGCTGCGAAGTGTTCAAAGCGTTTTGCTGCGGCACTTCACGGTAGCGTAGATGGCGGAGCCCTTAAAGAGTCGAAGAAAGTTCCCCAGCAGAACAGGTGGGTCGCGGAGGGCACCCGTTTTCTTACAGGTTTGGACTTTGTCCGAAGAAGACGTACGTAATTGATGCTCAGGTGGTGGGAGAGCAGACAATACTGGATCTTGCGCATAAGCGCAAGGTCCAGTATTACGCTGATAATGCCAGCCTCCGACGGGCGATTGCGTTTAGCAATAGCACGGAGGAGGTGAGCTTCTTCTCCGCCACTCTGTCTTGGAGAGGAGTCTGGAGTGCAAAGTCGGTGAAGGGACTGTTGGAGTCCGGATTGATGAGCCGGAGAGACCTCAAGGTGGTGTCGTCTCGAGTCTTGGTGGGGGGTGTCGCAGCCTGGAATAAATTTAACCGTAAAACATCTATGCGGAACCAGCGCACAACACCGGCGCAATTTGATAAACAAGGAGTGGGATAATAATAACAGCACTTGGTGACGGGGTAAACTTACGGCGCCGCCGGTCGTAACACAGGCGAAATAACCGGCCAAGGCCATGAATTTGCCATGATTATTGGTCGTGGAAAAAAAAAATAGCCAAAGCCTCGTCATCTAATTAGTGACGCGCATGAATGGATTAACGAGATTCCCTCTGTCCCTATCTACTGGGAGCCCGACGCAAGGAGACGGCCGCACCAGTCGTCGAGGAGCGGTGCCGCCCGACCACGCGTTCGGTGTCTGCCCTTCTTCGCAATAATCACCGCCAGACCACGGTCGGGTGCGATTCCTCTGCTGCGCCGACGACTGTGCGGCCCAACGAGGTTTGTGGCCTTCGAGCCATCGTCGTTTTGGAAGACATTAGGCACCTATTAGACAGCAGGAATTTATCGCAGTTACCCACAGTCCGCCGATCCCAGCGGTTAGCTGCGAAAAAATCCGCGTACGAGCCTGCGAGTAGCTCCGCGACTAAACCCGCGACTAGACCCGCGATTAGACCCGCGACCAGACCCGTGACTAGACCCGCGACCAGATCCGCGACTAGACCCGCGACTAGATCCGCGAAGGAAACTCTAAAGCCCATTCCTGAAGTGGGAACCCGAAAGAGAACCGGTACTAGCACCGCGCCTAAGTCACCCCATCAGGCCGCGCCGCCAGCGCTACCGAAACCAATTCCAGCCGCGCCGGTCTCCAGAAACGCGAACGCGAATGCCATGGGAATTAAAATTAAGATTCTGCAGCTGAATATGCAGCGATCAGCTGTGGTAACGGGAGAAGTGCGACAGCTCGCTGCCAAGAGGCGTTTCGATCTCTTGCTATTGCAGGAGCCGTACGCCGGAAAACTTGGCACGAGCGGCACAGTACAAGGATTAGGGACCGGAGTGGGCGTAGCCGCCGCTCGCTCGCAGTACCTGTGGGCTGCGGTGGCTCTTTCTAACCCCAACTTCGAGATTATCTTCGTGTCTCAACTCAGCACTCCCCACTGCTGGTGCGTGGAGGTGCTGACTCCCGGCTTCTCATTCTACGTCGCTTCTTGCTACTTTCAGCACGGCGATGAAATCGAGGAGCACCTCAGGCATCTGGAAAAGGTCTTGCATTCCCTGAGGGGGAGGAGACTCCTGATTTCGATAGACGCCAACGCGAGGTCGTCACTCTGGGGCCCTCAGAGCTCTGACGAAAGAGATGTCCAGGTCGAGGAGCTCATCCAAGCGTTTGGCCTTCACGTTGTGAACGACGCTGCACAGCCGCCCACCTACTGGACGCCCAGGGGGTCGTCATACATCGATGTCACTCTGGCGTCACCCGAAATGCTCCGTTTCGTCGGGAGTTGGCGAGTTAGGGGCGACTGGACGAGCAGCGATCACAACGCCGTGGAGATATGTCGTGGAGGCCGCCGAAGGCCGCAGCGGCTGAGAGGCCTATCGGGTGCAGGAGGTTCGACACTCGTCGTGCCGACTGGGACCGATACACCAAAAGCCTGGCCGATCTTTCTCGATCGAGGCTGGAGGGTCTCGGACTCAACTCCGCGGAAGATGTAGAGAGAATTTAGGAAGTCCAACCCGTGGTGGACAACGAAACTTACGAATATTAAGAAGGCCGTATACCGGCAAAGGCGCGAGCTGCAGAGGGAACGGGAAGAGGCCGCCCGCCGTATCAAGAAACTGAGATACCGCTCTTCCTTGCGGAAATACAGCAGAGCGGTGAGGCGCGCCAAACTCGAAAGCTGGCAACGTTTTGTCACGTCGCACGGTAACTCGGAGCCCTGGGGCATCGTCTACAAACTCCAGGCGGAAAAGTTCCGAGTCAGAGACGTGCTTAGCACTCTCCGGCGTAATAGTGAAGATTCGACAAGAGATGCCCGCGAAACCGCCAGCTTACTTCTGAACGTTCACGTCCCGAATGACCCGGAAGATCAGGACACCCCCGAGCAGAGAGCGATCAGGGAAACTGCTCGGCAACCCCCTAGCACCGACGACGCTCCGCCGGTGCAGCACCGCGAAATTGTCGATGCCCTCGCAGCCATGAAGAACGACAAGGCCCCTGGCGTGGACCTGATCGAGGTTCGCGCTCAAGGTCGCGTCTAAGGTAATCCCGGGTCAGCTGGAACGGCTCTTCAACGGGTGCCTTCGCTGGGGCGTCTTTCCCGCTGCCTGGAAGGTTGGCTCCCTCAGAGTCTTCATGAAGGGCGAAGGGAAGGACGAGAAGGACCCGAAATCGTACAGGCCGATTTGTCTCCTCTC